>CAMTDV010000011.1:34312430-35512430 GCA_947069175.1 Scalesia atractyloides
TGATTGTCTCAGCTGGAGCTATTGGAAGCCCTCAGCTTCTGCTTCTAAGTGGGATAGGACCAAGGCCTTCTCTCTCATCATGGGGAATCCCAGTTGCTCATCATCTTCCCTACATGGGTCAATTTCTCTATGAACTAGCATTTCCATCCTGTCCATTAGAGCATTCTCTCATACAAGTTGTTGGCATCACTGACTCAGGTGCTTTCATAGAAGCAGCCTCTAATGCCATTCCATTTGCATCTCCAGGTCGTTCTGTATTCCTCCGCTGCCATCTTCGCTTTTGGCTCCTTGTCATTTGATTTGGGGGAATCAACCTCGAAGAAGAGAGCCTAGGAGCGTAGTTTGGCCTGTGTTCCAAATTCAATGCTAAAATTCCAGCTTCAAGCGTTCTGCAGCTCATAATCATATTATGGAAAATGAGGCGTGGGAAAACGGAACCGATTCTGTCCAATAACACAAAAAACATATTTTTAAGTCCTTCGGCCTTCGCAAACAAACAACCCGGCCAACCCAAGTAATCCCCCATAACATCAATCAGTACTGCAAAAGGCTCAAAATCTAAGTCTCCAGCAGCTGCGGAGCGGGGGATAAAGGAACAGCAGGATTACAACATTGCACAAGATCAATCAGAATGCGGGAGCGCAGAGCCTTTAAGAGATAGGGGTGCGGGAGCATAATACTAAAGACTCAAGATTCCCCCCGGTTTTTCATGCAGATTTGACCACGGTGTGCACCCCCTTAACTTAACCCCTATTATGTAAGGGGGACCTTCGGCGAGATAAAAGAGAGTGCGGGAAAAAGCAGCTACAGATACAGGACAAAAGAAGGAGTGGCACAATTAAAGAGTAAAAAAGTACATCGTAGCGCAAAAGAGGATCCCGCAGAAAGTTTCCACTTTTCTGTCCAGCTGAAAAATGGAATGCAATAGTCTAAGATGCTTAATAGCTCCAACAAGTGGGAAATCCGTTGCTTCTTGCTTTCGAGCCCAAGCCTACGTTTGCTTAGTAAGGTTGCTTCTTTTTATATCTCCTCAAAAAAGTAAAGGCGCGTTAGCGCTTTTTATTTATTTTCTTTTTCAATAAGGGGCGGAGCTTGAAGAAGCGAGTCTATCAGAGAAAAAAGTGCTAGTTGTAGCGCGCTAGCGCACATTTGACTAAAAACATGGAAAGTCAAGCCTCTGGGCAACGAGTGGGAGGGAGCCTTGACTTGAAGCATTGTACAAGTGCTTAAGGCTCCTTCGGGCCATGGGCACTTTTATCATCCTGATGTTCATTGCTATACCATCATTTGCTCTCTTATACTCAATGGACGAGGTAGTAGTAAATCTAGCCATTACTATCAAAGCTATTGGACATCAATGCTATCGGAGTGCGCCTCCTCACGAGGGTGATTTAAGTGCAACGAAATGCCTTAAGAATATGGTTCGCGAAGCATCTGGCTTGTGGCCCCCCAACTATCAGGGGATTCATTTCCATTACGAGGGAGGTTCCCCCTAAAAAGAAAAAAAGCTCGATCGATATAGATAGAAAAACAGCGATCTCCGAACTCCTTTTAAAAAAAAAGTCTGCGAAAGCCTGCGCACCAAGAGAGACCCCGCTTTTGCAAAAAAGTGATATAAAAACGCCGAGGAAAGCGATCGCAAGAAAAAGGGTAAGCAAGAAGAATAATAATAAATAAATTGTGTTGTTTTCGACATGTGTAGGATAAATTTTAGTATGTGTAGGATAAATTTTGAAATGTGTAGGGTAAATTTACATGTGTGTAGGGTAAATTCCGATAAGTGTAAGACATATGCAGGATAAATTTTGAAATGTGTAGGATAAAATATTTTTGCTTTATTAATTAAAGATAACATAATTAATGAAATGAGTTATAAACTATTTAATGGTTTACCATTATGCGCTTTCTTCTTTTTTTCTTCTCATGTTAATTTTCTTCTCAAATGAACCTTCTCCTATATTATATATATATATATATATATATATATAGGATTCGATTCAATTAAGAACCACCACCAGTTGTGAGAACTATGAGAACTCCTACTTGCCGCGCGAGCTGGCTACCATTTTTTTTTTGCACAAACGTAGATAAATGTTATAAACACATCTGTAGAAACAAAAAAACAAAAACAAAAAAATGTGGAGTGGATAGTTACACCTAATGTAAATTTTGTTTACGCCTCATGTAAATTTTGTTTACGACAATATAATTTTTTTTACATTCGATGTGAATGTTTGCACGCGACATTTTTAAATTTAATAAATAACAACAAATACTCTCCTTACCCCTTGAACTAAGATTATCGGTCACCACTATAGTCACCCGTGACCACCACAACCTTCTTTGGTGACTGGTAGCTGACTTCAATCTTCGTCACCACGTTTCTAGCGATGACCACCCTCCACCACTCATAATCACTTCCATTAATGTGGTCCACCACCTAACCACAACCAACGACCACTACCCTCTCCTACACCATTGCCGGCCACCATCGATACCCGAAACATCACGACAACACAAAAATAACCAGAAATTCGTCAAAACCACCTGCTTTTTTATCATGTTCTTCTTCTATATCTCTTTCTTACTCTTCGCCTCTATCAATTAAAGGGTTTAAAAGTAAAACCCTCACTTTGTTTAAATATATCTAGCGTGATCCAAGTATCTCCGGGCACCCTTCCTCTGCTACGAAACACAATCGATGATGCTCAACTTTCTGGCGACACCCGTATTCTAACTCTGCTTCAAATAGCAAGTGTGGTGCTTAGGTGGTGGTCCACATTAAGGGCAGTGATTATTAGTGGTGGTCGTGGAGGGTGGTCATCGATCAAAGATTGAAGACCACAGGGTGGTTGGGTTATATTTTTTTATTATTGAAAATAATGTTAAATAAAAAAACATGGTAAAGAAAATTGAAGGCAACAATAGGTCACTAGAGATGGTGGTGGTCATTAAAGAATGTTGTGGTGACCGATTTCAAGGGATAAAGGGAAGTAATTGTTGTTATTTATTAATATAAATATGAATTGACAAAAAATACCCTCGATATCAGGTAAAAGTTAACGACACTAAATCCTAATAGCTTAATATGTTATAAAATCTAAACTATGAAACCTCAACTTGTTATAAAAAAGATTAATACTTAAAAATGTTACTTTTAATAAATCACAAATATTGTAGGTGTAATTAACTTTTGACTTAAGAATTAAGATACAAAGTTGTTATACTTTTCTAATAATATATCTTTTCTTCTCAAAATAATACTTTTAATTACTTTAATCATAATATTTTCTCTCTTTCCACTTATAATCACTTTCAAAATATATTACAAAAATTATAAATGATGAACAGTGTCCTCTCAAATTTACAGATGATCAGTAATATTTTTTCTCTCTTCACTCACAATCACTTACAGCCACTTTTCATAAAATAGAAAACCACCCTCACATAATTTGGAAGGTTGGATGTGAATGCTCTTAGGGTTGTCCTTTTTTGGAACATTGGATTTTAATAATCTCAACGGTCTCAACTTAAAAATAGTCACTGACAGTTTAAACTATTAACATATTGGCATCCAATATGCTCTGACTAACAGAACCCTAACACCGTTAGTTTCTGATCGTCGGAAAAACGTGTCGGAAAACTCCTTTTTGGCCGGAAAACTCATATTTTTCGTCTCAAACCTCTTTGTAACCTTATTACAGATCTTTATGAACCTTTAGTAAAAGCCTCAGTTATTTGAAGTCGCTGGAAAACTCAACGTTTTCGTCAGAAACTCAACATTTTCATTCAAAACCTCTTTGTAAGCTTAGATCGGACCTATAGGAACTTTTTTCTGACCAAAAACGGTTTTCCGGCCATTGGAGACTAACGACGTTAGGATTCTATTAGTTAGGGTTCATTAGAGACTAATATATTAATAGTTAGTGATTGCCAACAATTATTTTTTAAAGTTAAAATTATTAAACTCCCATATTCTTTTTTTTTTAATCCAAAACTTGAAACCTATTTGAATGGGAAACCATCTAATCCCAAATTAGAAAACACCTGAAAATCCTGAACCCAAATAACTTGATCGGAAAATTGACTCACCATCTTCAAAACAGAAAAAAAAAAGAGAGTAAAAGTATGTATCATTTTTGATCCTCAAACTTTTGTACACCTTTTTATTCTTTTTATTTCTTTTATCTTATCTCTATATTAAGTAGTAGTTTAAGTCAAAGAACCAGTCGGAATTCAGTCATGAGGGTCCCTCCTCCACCCGTCGCCGTCGCATTCGCCGCCACACCGGAGGAAGACATCTTCGACTCCGTCCGAGCCACCGCCGTCGTCGGAGGCCCCGCTCTCCGTAAAAAAGCCACCGGTGTCCGGCCATGGCTTCTCCTAGATTCCACCGGTCACGCTCAGATAATCGAGGCCGGTAAGCATGCTATCATGCGCCGAACCGGTCTACCGGCGCGTGATCTGCGCATCCTTGATCCGATCTTATCTTATCCGTCAACAGTTCTCGGTAGAGAACGAGCGATTGTTATTAATCTGGAGCATATTAAAGCCATAATTACTGCACAAGAGGTGTTATTGTTGAATTCGAAAGATCCGTCTGTTACTCCGTTTGTTGATGAAGTTCAACGAAGGATATTGCGTCATCATCACGCTACTTCTCAGGTTATATATTTAATGTTTTTGTTGTTTTAATTCTGTATTTAGGATCGGTTAGGGTTTATTTGTAGTGTTTGAACTTTGATATTATATTGTTGTTTGCAAGCATTTTAACTTGGAAGTTATTGGAAATTAGGAATTATACGATTGAATGTTGCAGATTTGAAAACTTTGTTGGATAAGTATGCCCTAATTTGAATTCAAATGTTTGTCGATACCAGTGTGATTCCACCTCGGTACGCTAGGTTGCTATCGGTATGGGTAAGTTAAGTTACCGGCACTTGCTATTGGATCTGAATAAAAAATGAAAAGATGTAAAGTTGTAATTTGCCAAAAAAAAAAAGATATACACTTGTTTTACATAGACCGGAAAGCATTGGTTCTGGTACCGATGTTATTTGGTCGGAATCGGTTTGGTTCGTTAGGGTACCGGCACTTGTGTGACATATGATACCAAAAAACCAGCTGTTTTATTTTAAATTCAACTCGGTTGTCAACAAAATTTATGCCAGAATGTTGAGAAAAAGAAACTAAACACAACTGCGTATTCTGTATTCATGTTGTTTTTCTGAAAGTTATTGGAGATATATCAAAACTATATTATTTAAATTATAACTAAAACTAAAAGAAAAATATTATAAAATAGATTAGTGTTTCTATCCCATGCAATATGTTGAAAGTTAACATTAACAATTTATGGTTGAATTTGAATTTCACTGTTGTTTTTTGAAAGCTTGCAGTAGGTTTATGTGGACTGATTAGTTGCTAATATTGGTGTTCTTGTAACTTGTTAGAGGGAAGCGGTTGGTGTGCATACTGACTGGACTCATTTGTATGATTTGGGTGAGCCACGGTCGAGAGAAGTTAGCCCTCCGAGAGCAGAGGCCAGTATTAGTAATCCGGAGAGTGGTAACGAGGTTAAAGCTGATGGAAAACATTCTTTTGATAAGCGAGATGGGCCAAAGCTTCTTCCGTTTGAGTTTGTGGCGCCGGAGGCGTGTCTAGAGGCAGCCTGCAGTTCTTTGGATAATGAGGTGAAATAGGTTTTGTCTAGGGCTGCAAACGAACCAAATGTTCGACAAACAGTTCGTGAACCGTTCGGCGGGAAGTTCGTTTGTGTTTGTTCGTTTATTAAACCAATGAACAAACAAGAAATTTCGTTCGTTTAGTTAAATGAACAAACATGAACAGAGGCCGCGTCTTTGATAGTTCATTAGTGTTTTTAGTTTTTAAATTTTATTTAAATACTTCAACACTCTGACAAATAAAATATTTAATATGTGTCAATGTACTATATATTCTATTCATGACCGCTTGTTTGTGTTCGTTTGTTTCCATTTGTGTTCATGAACATTAGTTTGTGCTCATTTGTGTTCAACAATGTTCGTTGCCTAAAATTAACAAGCAAACACGAAACAATTCATTTCCTTAACAAATGAACACGAACATAAAATGCCGTCCAGTAAGTGTTCATGAACAGTTCGTGAACACAAATATTTTTTAACAAGGTCTTGTCCGTGTTCGTTCGGTTCGTTTGCAGCCCTAGCTTTATCGGCTTATCGTTATTCTTGTGTTTCATGTAAATCATTTGTTTGGTTCATGATTTTTAGAAACTTTCCTTATTGTCATCTTCTTGTAAACTAGGCTAGGACTTTGGAGCAAGAAGTACATCCGGCTCTGGATAATTGACATCAAAGATTAGTACTCTCAATTTGGAACGCGTCCGACAAATCAAAAGTCGGCTGGTTGCTATTACAGGACGTGTTCAAAAGGTTTGTGGCTTTAAACTCCTTAATTTAACTCAGAATGGTGTTGTGGGATGCTTGGCTTGTTGCTGATCTTTAAAAGAAGGGTATAGTGCCATCTTTGTCCTTGAGGTTTGGCTAATTTTGCGACTTTCGTCCAAAGGTTTGTTTTTCTGCATCTGGATCCAAAAGGTTTGAAATGTTGTCATTTTCATCCAGCTCGTTAACTCCATCCATTTCTCCCAGTTAAGTCAGGGGTATTTTCGTCTTTTTTGTTAGCTTAAAGGGCAAACCGGTCTTTTTCACTTTATGTAAAAAGACCGAATAGTCAAAGACCCCTGAAAAGACTGAATTGCTCTTTAAGTTAACAAAAAAGACAGAAATACCTGACTTAACAGAGAAAAATGGATGGAGTTAACGACCCGGATGAAAATGGCAACATTTTAAACCGATGAAAGTCGCAAAGCTGGCCAAACCTCAGGGACGAAAATGGTATTTTACTCTCAAAAGAACTAGTTTTTATCTTCTTCAAGAAAATGCTTACGATGGAATCATGTGTATTCAAGTTAGAGACGAATTGGAGCAATTGCTAGATGATGATGGAGATATGGCTGAAATGTATCTGACTGATAAATTGGAGCAGCAGCAGCTTGACAATTCTTCATCTTCTTCTTCGTTTGTCAACGAAGAAGATGACATGAACGAAGAGATTCTTCAAATAGAAAGTGATGACAGGTTTGGGTTGTGTTTGTGATCAATTGTTTTCTTGTGCAATTACTTTAATTTAATCTCCGTTGTATATTTATTATATTAGAGTTCAAAATGAGGGTTTAATGGATGGGAATGAGAATATAGATAGTCAATCCGAACGTCTATTCCGAGCTAATACTCTTGGGAGAGAGAGCCGTGGGACCCGCACTAGTACAACACGGAGTGGTAACAGCAAGCATTTAGACATTGAGGAACTTGAATTTTGGAGGCTTGCTTTGTTCAGATTGATGGTACTCTGAATAAACTATCCACCGTACGTGCGTCTGATTTTAGTTTCAATATTTAATTTCTAGTTGGTGGAATAAACCGCGATTGAATTCCCATGTGCGTGTGCAGTTGAGGGAGTATGTGGATGACACAGAAGACTACATCAACATAATGCTGGATGACAAGCAGAATCATCTTCTGCAAATGGGTGTCATTTGACGACTGCAACTCTGGTGGTGGGTGCGTTTGTGGTGGTTGCTGGAGTGTTTGGCATGAACATTACTATCGAGCTGTTTGATGATGCGACTGATGAACTGAAGGAAGTTGGTATGCGTAAATTTCTACGGACTGTTGGTACCATTTTCTTATATGTCATCGCCATTGCTTGGTGCAAAAGCAATCGCCTGCTGGAATAACGGACATGCATATGGTTATGGTTGTTATGGTTATGTACGTGGTTTTCTAGTCTCTGGCATCCTGTGATGTTAATAGAATGAAAACTTATTCTTTGCTTCCAGCATGGGAGTTACTTGCTCCATTCCTAAAACACACCAGATGTGCTTTACATATTTTTAATAAAATTGTTCTTAATAGTAGAATAAAAGATAATTGCTTTTATTTCTTAATTATCTATAGCAAGAAAGAATTTAACAGATTGTTGGGGCAAATTTATTATTTGTGCTCAACAAGTGTTTGATATTTGTGATTTTTGAAGTATTAGCATGTGATTTTGAATATGGCTGCTTTTATTTTAGGCCAATAGGCCTTGCATGGCTTATGGTTTTTGTTTGTTTAGTTGCTGATTTGGGACTAGTTATAGTTTATAGAATTGGTGTTTGCCAGATCAGTTTTTGAATTGTAGATTTGGTATTCCATTGGGAGGCTCATATTTTGTGTTTGTGGGTTTGTTTATTTTTTTAATTAAATTTACTGGGGATTAAGTAGTGCACATGTGGTATTTATTTCAAAAACCGTTTGGGGTATGAAACCGGTTCAGGTTCTGGTCAACCTAGTCAATAACTAGGTATTGGTCACAGGTTGGGTATGGAACTGTTTTAGAGATGGAAGTGATCGGTTCCAGTTTTAGATTTTTTCGGGTATTGACTGGGTCAGGTCGGATATAATAGAACCCTGTGGGTAGGTTGGGTAAGAAACTTGTTCTTAATACCCAGTTCCTAGCAAAGCCCGTTTCCAGATTTTTTTTATTTGGGCTAGGAACCCTTTTTTTTTTCACCACTACTGGGGTTGTCCTCTTTTGGGGAAAAATAAAGTTATCATGATATTAATCGAAGGGATATGGTCCTAAATCTCGCACATAGAGAATGGATTAACGCGCAAGGAGCCATACCCACACATGACAATATAATCTCTTCGGTCTATTTGATGTGCGTGGACCACCAGCAACACACTTGGCATAACACAGCCGGTACAAATACAAATAGTACAGATGACAGACCAAGCAACCAATCTGGGCATGCCAGGCTGTGATCATGCAACCACCACAATGAGCAATCATAGAGAAGACAAGAAGTAAAAAAGGACCGTTACGTGTAACCAATCAGGTTGCGTCATTTACTGGTCCATGATCTCCACTCACATCTAATGACAGACCCGACATCAAGGACGGTCCTTAGGCCATTTGGCTCCAATCAACGTGCGCTAACACCTTGATTCTCCGCATGCATTAACGGTCGTGCCAGAGGGGACAAAGATGATATTACTTGGTGGAGACTTCCGACTCAAGGCCTATCAGCCCATCTCCTTCCCACATTCTTCGGCTATATTCACCCACAGATTTAATGATCGCTTCTCTAATACTCTCACTAGTAACACACACTTATTATCCTCAAAACGAATTCTTATTCTCACGCCGGAGGGTGGTTATTAGGAGAACCCCTCACCTTTCCTCCTTGTAATGGCTAATCAGGCACCACCTCCCTTGTTTTTCGGTTCAAGCCCTCAACAGCATCTAGGTTCGGACAACGCGCACGTCCAAACCCCGCATGTTGACGGGTACACTGAAGGAAACTTCACAGATGGCGGGGTTACAAATGCCCACGGTAGTGCTGCGCGCAATGCATATTTTAACACCCCAACAAACCAACATGTGGGCTCCTCTACTCAAATCGCGTCACTATTACCAGAAGGGGAGACCCCGCTTCATGGTTTATGAAATCCCAAGCTGCGCTAAACGCGGTATATGCACAATTGTGCATGCAGGCACCAACCGCAAGTTCAAGCAAGTCTAAGGGTGTTGGATTACACCTCCCCGCCACGCGAGTGCGCGCGCATTTCACCAACGCAGTACGGTGCGATGATCTCATGCGCACAATCTTAGGCAAAGATGGCATGACAAAAGAATGGGACTAAGTGATGTCGGCAGCCAAGGTATGGGCGCAAACAAAGCGCAACCTCACACGAGGGCGTAGCCACCACTACAACAGTCAAGATGGTAGCCGATGGAATAGCAGGGACAGAAACGTACCTTGGATAAATTCCCAATCCAGTGGTTATGAAGGTGAAAAATACAACTCCAATGATGATCACGAGCAACAATCAACAAAATACGTCACAAGAAAAATTTGAAGCAAGAAAAGAGAAAAAGACAATGGACCCTACTCACGAAAACTCCGTATGAGATTCTGAGTACAGAGAACCATCGGTTTAAAGTGTCGCCACAAATGCGCAATAAGAAGGGTCAAGACCCCAACCTCTACTATGAGTTCCACAATAACTCAAAAATTGAGAAAACATTGAAAAGTGGAAAACTCATACACCTGTCTAGAATGTCCACAAGGAAGTCAGGCAGATCACCGCAATGATGCGGGACTAAGCAATAAGAAAGTGAAGCAGTTAGAGACTCACATGATTCAAGGTGGACTAAGGAGAGACAAGAAAAATTACAACAAAAGAATGCTGAATTTATTCATGGCGTGAACAAGTAATTTTTCCGGTGGTGTGTGGCAGATTACGTGACAAGCGACTCGTCATCGTCACTGGTGCGTGCTAGGTCATTATAGAACAGATTATGTGTTCATAGATCCAAGCAGCACCACATATATCATCTACGAATAGTGCTTCAACCAATTTGATCACGAGGACAAGGCACGCCTTGAACAAGTAAAGTACCATTTTACCGGTTTCTACAACGAGGCCGTCTTCCCGCTAGGCCAAATTTCCTTCCTCGTCACGCTCGCGGATGAGTAGAACTGAAATGGTCAATTTCATAGGACAACCAACTAATTCGCGCCACAATTTCTTGTTGGGACGCAAATCTCAAGGAGACTTCAGCATGATCACATCCACACCCCACTCGACAATTGGTTTCTCAACATAAACGAGGGTGGAAATAATGTATGCGAGAAAAGAGGTCATGATGGCAGAAGACATACGCCCAGAGAAGGCAAGGAGGGTCACTCCGTGTGCTGAATCGGAGAAATGGATACTTAAACGCAAGTACCTAGAACAGACAATGAGGATGCTTCTTTACCTTTGGCTTTTGTGGCTGTGGCATAGGTTCTATATACCTGTAAGGTACCCTATTGTAAGGTGTTTGCCCATAGCCTCTGGGTAGTTGATTCTGAGGTGCAGTAGAGGTTTGACCTGACCTCTGTGCAGGATGTTGGTTTGACTTTTGTTGGTAAATAGTGTGATTTGACTCGACTCTTTTAGAAAGAGATTGGGTATTTCTCTTATCAGGCTCATCTTCCTTTTTGAAGTTCATTTTTTTCTTGACCTATTTAGATTTACATCAAATGGTATAAGAAAAGAACATTGTTGAGTCAAATGGTTGAGTTTTCCACAAATCGCACACCTAGAAGTAGATAGACAAATACTGTTTATTCTGTTAATATCATAAGCTTTTAACTAAAATAGTGTTTTGCCATATGATTTGTCTTGCTACAAAAATCACATTTCAGTGCTGTAACCTTATAATTCTTTTTACCCTTATCTCTCTTTTCAGAAATATATGTTTTATCATCTCTTTGAGAGTTGGTAAGAGGAATGATTTTTATCTTGGGTGGGTCAAGACCATTTGGGTTACTGAAATTAATGGGTTTGAAATTTTCTAGCACATCACATTCATCTGATCAAGTATGTTTGAATTCATACTTTAGTTTTTCAACTTGCCACTAGGTTCTGTGATTTTTATTTCTTCCCTAGTTGATGTTGTTGGAATCACCTCAACCATTTCAGAGTTAATGGAAGCTTGGGCTTCTTGTTCTTTGTCATATTTTCTAAAGCCAACCCCAAACTTCACATTGCTTTTAATATGTTTATCCAAAAGCATCTCATAACCTTGACAAGATTCAACCCGTTTTTCACAAGTAATCTATGTTGCTTCTAACTCCTTTTTAAAAGTTTTATAATTTTCTATCATTGGCTGGAGTTGATCTTTGGTTATAGATGCTTCATGTTTCAGACTGCTCAAGTCAAGGTCATTTTTCAGCAATTTTGTTTTAAAGTCTTTTTTCAATTTGTCAAAAATAAGTTCACTGATTTGTACCTTTTGTCTAAGGTTTTTATTAACCTTTTTTATGTTAGCAAAAGCTATGATACATTTATCTGAACACGACTCTTTAGGAGTTTGAGGTGATACCTTAGAGGCAACCATTTTGATCTGATCTGCACTGATGCCATTAGTGGAAGTTTTGGAATGCTTTTCATCCATCCCTACTACATGCTCTTGGTCATTAACAAATGTTTGACCAGAGCATTCAGAAGCTTTTCCAGCACTTTGAACTGGATCTATGTCATCTGTATCATGCTCAACAACCACAAAACAAAAGTTTTCATGTTCTTCACATTCATTTGCTATTAAAGCAAAAGTTTCATCGGTTAAATTCTCTTGCAAGCTACTCCAATCAACATAGCCTTGTGTAAAGAAAATCTGTTGATTAGGCTCTGCTAGTGCCGGAGCAGGAGTAGCTTGGGGTGCTTGAACAGGGGCCATTGACATTTGGATGTACTGAACTTGAGGGACATGTGGTGTAGGGACATAGTGCACAGGTACAGGATTCAGATTTTGTGCAAAGTGGGCTATGTTATGCACATTTGGTCCATGGGTATTTTGGGGATAAAACTGTTGTGTGTTATACCGAGTTCTTTGATTAGGTTATGTGATCATTGGTGTAGAGTTATTTGTTTGACTCTTACACTCTCTAGCAAAGTGTCCTAGCCTATTACACTTAATTCATTTAATTTTTGATTTATCCAACCCCACCTTAGACCTCACACTTAATCATGGGTATGTCCTATCAGTCCTTTTGTAAAAATTGTTAGCTCTTAGACTGAGTAGGGCTATCTGGTGTAATGTCCATCTCCTCAAGATTAGTAGGGTATGTGCTTAAGATCAATAAGTACAAATGACAAATTATGAGTGACATGAGCATCTTCGTTTGCTGCAAAGGCATAGTTGGTTGAATATTGATCAAAGTTAATACTAGTAGAAATATAAATAAAATGATCATTAACTCTGATAATTTCCCATCCCAGATGATGATCCTTCCTGACTCTCAGACACCTTTCCAGTTTCCTGGAGCTTTTTCTTTTGGACAAGCTCCCTCTCAAAGGTTAGGAGCTTTCCATGAAGTTGGGTCAGACTCATGTTCTTGAAATCCAGGGACGTCCTCATCACTATGGTAATAATGTCCCATTTTTCAGAAAAGATTTTAAAAGTCGGTTACTTAAAATGGCTTTTGTAAATTCCTTGTTAACCAACTTTAATTCACTGATAAGACATGAAAAACGTTCAAACTGTTGAGTAAGGGTCTCCCCTTTGACATGAATGAAGGTTTCATATTGCTGTTAAGGATTTCTCGAGTATTCTCGATAACATCCTCCGTCCCACCAAATTCTTACTTCACCGCTGTCACACCCTCAATTTCCACTTGTGGAGTTTTACCGCGAGGCGTGTGAACAAATCAGGATCTGAAACACTAGTACGTCGAACGACTCTATATGATTTGATAATACGTTTTCCAAAATCACTTGTTGTAGATTTTATGTTACCAATATTTAGCAGAAGCATCAGTTTTTAAAGTTTGAGCGGAAGCATAAATAACTGGTGAAGCGGCGCCAACACAAACGCCAAAACAAATGAAAAATCCCCAAAACAATATTAATAAATAAGACTCGATAAAAGATGTCTTGTTCAATGCATGTGCGTGCACCTAGAGCTCCTAGCGTCCTGAGAAACATGTAAAGAAACAAGTGTCAACATTAAAGATGAGTGAGTTCACAGGTTTTCATAAATTCGTTTGTTCGGTTATAGTTTGTTTTCTCCGTTATCCCTAACCCGGGATAACATATTAGTTCCATTATTCCAACCCGGAATAATAAGTTGTTGCTTCCAATATTCCAAACCCGGAATATTAAGTTGTTGTTTCCAATACTCCAAACCCGGAATATTAAGTTGTTTCCAATATTCCAAACCCGGAATATTAAGTTGTTTCCATTATCCCCAACCCGGGATAATATCGTAGTTTCGTAATTAAGTTCAATGTTAATATATATAGGTAGCTAGCCTAAAGTCATGTCACGTAAGAGTTCGCGATCGAAGCTGACAGTTGTGCCTCCGTTTTGCCAGGCCTATCACATGACCATGGCGATGTTAGGCCAATTATTCATCCGTTGACCATACCCGGTCGGCTAGCGCGACTAGCTCGGATGGGGCTCGTCAGACCCAGTAGTACTACTTATAATTCCCCCGCTATTAAACCCAAATATTAACGATCCGAGGAGATTGTCGAGGACTTAAGTGATAAAGCTGCTTAGTGACCATAACATTACATTAACATTAACTTAGTTACCGTATAGTGAAGTGACATTAAATTCGTATAACGTAAAGAGATTGAGTTTGAGAGTGTATACATGTTTCTCCCCCTGTTGTTTAAAAACCGGATAAAGTTAGGGGCCGTGAACTCACCTTTATTTGCTCGGTTAGTGTGGCAAAGATGTTATAAGAGATGGGACCGCTAGTGGCGTCCTAACAAACCAATTACTTCCACGTCAGTGTGTGAACACACCAATACAAATTCTACACGTAATTTACTCACAAAGTGATACACACAAACAACATATCTAACACTCAAACATGCATGCAAGTATTCTCATGTGATCATAGTAATCAAACAACTTATCATGAACATATTCCAAATCCATGCAACACTTTAATGCATAAAATCACAAGTTATCAATTTTCTGCTTAACACTCATTATTCAGCTGTTTTCTAGAATTTTTATAAAATAGTTCTAACATTCCAAAAATTCCCATATTTTTACAGTAGGTGACATTTATACCATAGAAATTTATATAATTTTTCCAAGTCCTAGATCTTTACCAATTAACCATAAATATTAATATGCTAGGCTGCAGTCAGATTTACTGCTTTCTGACTGCAGTCCACGGAAGAATTTATTTAAAAATCACTGATTGTCCAATTAACAAAATTCCAGTTGGAGTTGCCCGGAAATTTCCATACCTAGTTGCTGTACAAAAATCATGACTCAACTCCCTACTGATTTTAAAATCTAGCTTGACAAACAACTAGCAAAATTTCAGGATTTTCACAGTTTTAGTTACTGAACTTATTTAGCCCTTTAAAAATATCAAACGACTTCAGAAAATTATGAATCCAGCGCCATTAGATTCCTTATTCAAATCTCTACGTTCTAGACATCTGAAAATCCGTATTTCAACAACTAACGACCAAGTTACAGCCAGATGAAGTCGGCTGTAACTATTATTCAGCAGACTGTTTTCAGCATATCTTTATCACAAACTCGTATAACCCGTTCATGCGATTAACCTAAGCGATCAAGAACTGATTTTTAATCATAGACTAATACTAATAACCTATCCATGCAAACCCTACTCAATAACTTTAGTCTTTATAAACAAATCACAGCCTATACATATATTCAACTTTCAAACTCATTCCAACTTTCAATCTAGTATTAGTAATCCGAAACTATACAATCATGCAAATCTGAGAACAGCAACAATCAAGACACACATACTCGAATATGATCTAGCAACATATGATAAATTCTAGATTTTTAATGATAAGGTACACGAACCGTGAGTATTATAAGAGATCGGTGATCAAGGATGCTTGCGGCCGAGAGGAAAGAAAAACTGATCTCGCGATCGAGGAATGAGACTAAGCTGTTTGTGATCTAGATGAAGTGTATCAAGGCTGAACTGGCGATCCAAAGAACAAGTAAAGGGCTGTTTTGCGACTGAGATGATAAAGACTTCGGCTGTTGCTTGCTGCGACCGAGAGAAAGAAGCGAACAATGGAGCTTTCTGCGATCGCAAGTCTGCCGACGGCTGATGAAACTCTAGGGTTT
Source organism: Scalesia atractyloides (assembly GCA_947069175.1). Taxonomy (NCBI): domain Eukaryota; kingdom Viridiplantae; phylum Streptophyta; class Magnoliopsida; order Asterales; family Asteraceae; genus Scalesia; species Scalesia atractyloides. The sequence continues at coordinate 34,328,168 of CAMTDV010000011.1, forward strand.
TGTGTTGTGTATGAAACATGCATGAGTGTTAGTATATATAGGCGCAAAGAAGATGAGGGTTACGGTTAGGCTTAAGCTTGTGGCCGAGGGACTTGGGTTGGGTCGGTTTGGGTTTTATCTTGCGGCCGGGAGGCGTTTAATGGTTGGTTTGATCTCGGTTTGGGTTGTACGCAATGGTTTAATTTGGTTTGCACACGGGTTGGTTTGGTTTGATCGGCCGAATAGTTTTAGGTTTGCTACGGGTTTGGGTTTGATCTTGGCCGAATTAGTTTTAGGTTTTGATCTCGCGGCCAAGACATGTTTGAGTCCTAACTTGATAAATTCCTAGAGTTACAATGAATCAAGGTTGGTTCGTGTCGTGGTTCGGTTCAGTTCCTGTACATATCTACCACACTTCTTTATAACTAGAACAATCACACAACACACATCACGTATTCGTTTAACTCGTACACGTTTACTACTTAGCATATACATTATTCGACAAGTGTCGCGTTTAAGTTATCCGAAAAATCCGGGATATCACAACCGCATCCCATAACTCCTTAGCACTGTTACAATGCAATAGGTCAGCATAGATATCATTTGGCAGAGCCATAGCCACGATACTAAAGGCTTTCGCATCCAACTCGAATTTTTGATACCCTTGCTAGGATTAGTTTCCGGCTTCTTTGGCTTAAATACATTGACGTTCTCGGTACTCGATACCATCAGAACATGAGGTCCGAAGACAACCGATTTCCAACACCAAGTGTTCTTTTGAGCTAGTATGTGCCCCATCCTACGCTGCCAAATATTGAATTCAGATTTGACAAGAATAGGCGGCTTATTACTGAAGCTGGTGTTGTGTGGATCGTTTTGTGTCATTTTCTCTAGTTCTTTTGAAGAAAAATAGAGTATGTGAAAGACACTGAAAGTTCTTCACTATACAACCCTGAACTACAAACTTAAATTGGATCTTTGATGAGCTGACCTTTTTATGTTAAGCTGATTGTGAAATCAGATTTAACGTGACAAAGCTCTAATACCAACTGTTAAAACATAGTTTTTTGTTTGCAAACAAATACTGATTATCACAATAATATTCACCAACTGGAAGTCTATCATCAATCACTAACTGTTTTTCATTAAATTCAAATGATTCAATGTTTTACAACTCCATTGACACTACAGGCTCCCCCTCAGCTGATCACATATACAAATCAGTTCGTACAATAGAAAAGGTGAGGTGTGTGACGAATAAATCACTAATATGTGTGATCTATTTATACTAAGTACGGAAGCTCATTGGCTGACATCACCCTGATAGTGACATCTAACATTCCTGACAATAAAGATTTCACAGATGTTACAAACATTTGTGCAAATGCTAACACCTGAACTAGGCTAGTTCTAAACACCGATGAGATAAAGACTTTTATGTTGAGAAACCACTGTCTAAGCTATCCACTGTTACAGTTGTCCAATCATGTGTATAGCCAACCAGATGATTGGTCTTACTCATCAGACCTTTGGTTTGATCAGGGATTTGGTCTTCAACAGTCTTTAGCTTCAACATATGATGTATCCTTTTAAACATCGGTTTCCAAGCCTTCAACAGATGTTTGTCATGCACTTGAACAGATGTTCTGAATAGGTGTTCAAGATTCACTGTCTTTGGGGAGAGATTGGTTCAGTCTTTTGTTTATTACTTGATAAGTGGATCATGCTTTAACTTTTGGATATCATCTGTTCTTTTGTAAGTCCAACAAAATGATTTACTGTTGGCTCCCCATCGGGCTCAATTGGGAGACATGGAAGCGATAATAACCAAGAATCTCGAGAAAAAACTTTGTGATCGGAACCTGGAAGTTTCCATCGTAAAAAAAATCGTGATAAAGTGTAATGTAGCCGGTCGGAGTGTCGGCGACAGTCTGGCCATCGGTCGGATAGGTGGCACCCGGCAAACTGTAACCGTTAACGGTATGATTGAATGTGGCCTCACTCCACTTCAATGGTGGGAGCCAGAGCAATAATTAGTCCATAGCTCCACCCATTCTTGCTTCGCGTATTGAAGCAGCACTAGACTGGGGTAACTTGAAGGGGTATGGTCCCAAATATCGCGCGTAGAGAAACTAGATTAGCACGCAAGGAGCCATACCCATACTTGACAATATAATCTCTGAGGTCAATGTGCGCGCGGACCAATAGCAGCGCACCTGGCTTAATGAAAGCTGGTACAAATACAAATAGTACAGATGGCAGACCAAGCAACCAATCAGGGCACGCCATGCTGTGATCATGCAACCACCACAATGAGCAATTGTGGAGCGGACATGAAATCGCCATTTACTGCTCCATGATCTCCACTCAGAGCTGATGATAGACCCGACATCTAGGACGGTCCTTAGGCCTCGTCGCTCCAATCACCTTGCGCCAACACCTTGATTCTCTGCATATATTAACGGCCGTGTCAGATGGGACAAACATTAATGTGCGCCGACATCAAGGATGGCCCAAGGCCCATCAGCCTATCTCCTTCCCACACTCTTTGGCTATAAAAAGCCTTCACTTATAGGTTTAAGGATCGCTTCTCTGGTACTCGCATTATTAACACACACTTACTATCCTCAAAACGAGTTCTTATTCTCATGCTGGAGGGTGGTTATAAGGAGAAAGCCCCAACTCTCCTCTTTGTAACAAGCTTTAATGGTGTTGTTCCGATTTGTAGGACCATTTGATACCGAGGAGCCGTTAGTCGAGGAAAGAAAGAAAATTAACCTTTGTGAACAAGACTAAACCCACAAGTTAAACCACCGGGCCAATTTGGTGTTTCTTCATTAACCTACTTAGGATTTATGGTATAAACCATAGTAGTTGTTGAAACATTGACATGTAATTTTTAGTAGTTTTTGAGATCTGCATGTGTTGTATTGTAGATTATAGTAGTTGTTGGAAACATTGACATGTGTTTTTAGTAGTTTTTGAGATCTGCATGTGTTGGTATTGTAGATTATTAGAAATATTTTAAAAGTATCGAGGGTATGTAATATGTGAAAGGTATGGAGGACCTAAACCTCATGATAATAACGATTTTTTGTTAAACCGAAAACTCACTCGATGCAAATTTATATAAAAAAATAACACAAATAAAACATTTATTTCAACCTTTTCATCAACAAATATTTATAAATGAAAATTCACGTAAAGCTCCATTTATACATTATAAATGCTTTTTAACCGAAAACAACCATGGTTATTTATGAACACCATCTTTTGTAGGGATTGCAATGGCCCAGGTTTAGGTCGGTATTGGTATTTCTAATTTCATATTCGGTTGTGAAATCGTGTTACTGTCAGGCCTAATACCCGTCAGGTGATTAATCATCGTGAAAATCTTTCGCCACTCCCATCATGGATAACAACCAATTTTTTCTTGTGATATTCCGTTTGAGCCCAGAACACGAGATACTCATTTGTCTTCTTGCTACGCTATCACAACTAATTATTGAGTCCTAGAAAGTGTACGTCTCACGAGGATATCCCTATGAGCTTAATCTTCATCTCGGTAAATTCAAGGAATAACATTTTTAAATAATCCTTTACTATTAGCAATTGGCCGCCAACAATCTCAACTACAGAAATGTTTTCCTGATGATCTCACCTTTTAACATATTTTCTCCCAACGAACATTTTCTAATTGAGGTCTAACTTAATTAGTTTTACAGACGTGGATGATGACTTGGATGCTGATCCATAACCACCACCCACCATCATCTTTATTACCTTCCCTCTCTCCCGTCATTGCACCACCATCACCATCATGACAATCACCACCACCATGATTGTCGTCACCATCACCACTTGGCACCACCATCACCACCCCTTCCTTCCAAACCTTCAAATCAAAACCCCCAAAACCTTCAAAACCTAGAATCTGCAAATCATAAATCGAATACCTAAACTTTCAAAACCAGCAAACCCTAGCCACCGTCACATTCTTCATCGTTAGAGGCCTATATCTACCATTGGCGTCTCTTTTGTTCAACCAACCAACACCACCGTCTTCAACACCAGGGTCAACTCTTGTTATGGTTGTAATTGGTAACAACAATGACAATGGGTGACCGTAAGTGATGACCGACCCTCCTCTCTCTTTAAGCTACCCCTCTCTCTCGTAAGTGATGACCGCCACAGTGGTGGTGAAAATGGGAAGGAAGGAAGATAGTGGTGATGATGGTGGGTGACAAGTGGAGTGGTTGTGGTGGCTGCCAAATGTGAATTTGTTTTTCCACATCAGCATTCAAGGCATCATCAATGTTAGCAAAAACTTGGGTTAGCTTTAAACTACTCTATGGGTTAGCACCATAATTTAACTTGTAATATTTGTCCACCTAGTGCTGACTGGGCACTCGTTAAAGCTACTATTAAAGCTTCATATCACTTTGTTGTAGTCCAAGTGAGTGGTGGCTTTGGCGAACATTTTTTCATTTTTAAACAAATGAAAATAAATAATAAATTAAAAAAGATAAAATTTATAAAATAAAACATAGAACATAAAACTTAATAAAGAAACATTAAACATTTTTTAAAAAAAGGGCACACATAGTAAAAACAAATCTAGTCCGTTGTGCTTTGATCTTTCTCTAGCTCCTTCATGATATGCTCCTGCTCCTTTTTGCAAGCCTCAAATCGGGATTCATTGTTTTTTAAAAGTAGGTGGAAGATGGGTATTTTATAAAGTTGGGTGTGGAGAGAAAGAGAGATAATGGGTATATTTATAGATGTTCAGATGGTTTAAATAAGGAAAATTAATAAAATTTGAAGTTTTTTTTAAAAGTCCAACGTCTAGTTTACTTCCTCTACATAACGGTCCAATTCGTCTGGCGATCATACTAAACCTTCCATCAATCCCGTCGCGCTAGCGGTGGTGTGTAACGGTGCTCGCAAGCCACGGTGTCAATGACGTGGCTCATGGTGGTCGCTCACCCTTACCACAACGCGCAATCTTAGTTAGGAAAGACTTGTTGGGAGAAAATATGTTAAAAGATATGACCATCTCTATTCTTGGGAGTCTTGACAACCAGTTGGTAACAATTAAGGTTATTTAAATCCATTATTCCTAATTTTAATGAATTAAAAATGATTTTGTTAAGTTTTTCTTTTTCCAATTTAATGATTTGGTTGCGTGTCATGAATTCATCTAAAAAAGAAAATGTAATTTCAATAGAAAACTTGGAGACCATCAATATTCATTTTAGTAGTATATGAACAAAAATATAATATATGAAGCATGCTCTATTTTTACCATATCAGGAGGAGATAGACGACGACCAAAGTTAGAAGATTGAGATGGTTTGAGCATATCAGCGAGACAAACGACAACCATAGTTATAGAATTGTGAAATCTCTTACTGTGGAGGAAAAAAGGTGTAGCGGCAGGCCGAAACTGACTTGGGAGGAACAGATTAGACAGGATATGATAGACTTGCACCTATTTGAAGATATGGTCGAGGATAGGTGTCCGTGGAGACGTAGGAATAGGGCTAAGTACAATTAGGGGGTTTTGTTTTTATAGTAGTGTCTTAGGAGTCCAACTTTTCATTTTTTTTGGCACGCTTTGTGTGCTATCCGCTTGCTTGGGTGCCTAGATGATTTGTTAAATATCCCTTTTATACGTTCTCACATAGTCCTTGTTTGGTAGTTGTAAAAAGAATATGTTAGTACCTTGTGTGTTCTAGTTGATTTTAGTGTAGCCATGTGCCTATCTATGCTTCATTTGTCTCTTATATTTAGTTGTGGTTTTAGAGCTGCATTGGAAGCAGTTTCTTTATCCTTAGGGATAGAGGTTAGCCTTGCCTACATTTCACCCTCCCTAGACTCTACCAATAGCTTGACTATAGATGAGACTATACTTAGAATGAGAATGGTTGTTATTTTTACCATCTCATGTAAAAAAGAATTCCGCAAGATATATTAGTTGTAAAGACCATGCCTTTTGGAATTTGGACTATGCCCATGTGGCATGAGTATATGGTTGGGACAAAAATACACACTTAGTGGTGCTTCTTTTCAATATAGTATATACAAGTGTGCCTTTTCCATTGGTTAATTTTATTCTGATGTATCCACATTGCTCCATTGCTCCATTATAGCCATCCAAACTTCCAAAGAGAACCTACAAGTTATAGACATGTGATCCACGGATTCTGTCTCCTCATCACAAAACGACCATAGAGGGGAATTGATGTGAACAAATTGCCTGAATTACAATGACACCCTCGACGTTTCACAAAGGCATTATTGCCTAGTGAAGATGGATCTGATCGGCTGGTTCCGCTTGTGATACGATGATATTCCATTGATCCGCCAGTGATCCAAATTTACCGTTAAAAAAAATAATGTGGTTGTGTGCGTCACTAGGTCTCTTAGTGACACATATAAAATAAAATCATAAAAATTACTTTTGTGTATATATCTATACACAATTACACACATTAGTGAGGTTGGGAAACAAATTTAACTTCTATAGCAATAAAATGTATTTTTGTTTCCTTGGTAAGTTTTCGAAAATACAATATCTAACACTCTTTATTTATATACCTATTTTATAGCAATATCTATAATAACTTATTTCAAAATGCTAACGTATAAATTTATTAAAAATGACAATTTTTTTTATGATTGATTATATACATATACAATTACATTGAATCATCCCATATGTGTAATATTAGAACCATGATCACGAATCTTCTCAGAGCCATAAGAGGTGTAATTCTACTTCACTCATTATGGTTGAGTCGTTTCGATATAACAGTCAATAAATTTGATGATGATCATGATTTAGCATCTAATCTTAGGCTATGAGTTAAGGGTTTACTATTCATGAACGATCAGGGTTTAAGGGAACATGTTACTGTTATAACTTTGAAGATGTGTTCATGAATGATCAGGGTTTAATTTATGGATCGATGTGTTTAATTTTGGATGAACGTGTTAAGTTTCAAGTTACTGTTCATTAACTGGGTTAATGATTTATGTTTGTAGTTGAAGTGAGGGTCAACTTGACCCTCACACAATTGATTATTCACTTGGTTTCCAAAGTTTTTGATCACCCGATCTTGGACATGCCGAGCCTGAACCTGAATTTTTGACTTGGAAGGCATCAGGACTACTTTTCTAAAACAATAGGTTAAGTTAACAGGTAGTAGGAAGGAGTTTTTTGATGATATTGGTGTTTAAAGTAATTGATTTTTATCAAGTTCATTGGGCATATATTAATGACGCTTGAAGAATTTGATGACTAAATTATTGGTTGTTTATTGATGACATAATGCATAATTTGACTTAATTATGGTCAAACACCATGCTAATTTATGCTTGTTTGACTTAATTAGTAAAGTCAAATTATATTGGCTTGATATAGCATTAGTAAAGTCAAAATGAATTGGCTTGATACAGCATTAGTAAAGTCAAACTGTATTAGATAGTCAGCTTCATCAACAGAATTGGCTTGATATAGCATTGTGAAGTCAAAGTGTATTAGATGGTCAGTGTGTTTGTTTCTGTATTAGTAAAGTCAGACTGTATTATATAGTCAACTTCATTAACAGAATTGGCTTGATATAGCATTGTGAAGTCAAACTGTATTAGATAACTAGTGTGTGTGTTTCTGTATTAGTAAAGCCAAGTTGTATTAGATAGTCAGCTTCATTTACAGAATTAGCTTGATATAGCATTGTGAGGTCAAACTGTATTAGATAGTCGGTGTGTGTGTTTGAGTGTTTCTGTATTAGTGAAGTCAAGCTGTATTAGATAGTCAGATTCATTAACAGAATTGGTTTGATATATCATTGTGAAGTCAAACTGTGTTAGATAGTCAGTGTGTTTGTTTGGTTCATTAGATAATGTGTGTTTGGATCATTAGATAGTCAAATTGTATAGCCTCATTAGTAAAGTCAATGTGCATTAACAGAATTGGCCTGATATAGCATTGTGATTCAAACGGAATTAGCCATTTTATTATGTGAATCAAGGCTTGAATTGGCCATTTGACCTTGCAGGGTCAACCTTAATGGGTCATTTGACTTCGCAAGTTCAAACATAATTTAGGCGGGAACCATTAGGGACTAATAATGTTAGTTATTAGAAACCACATGGTGTAAAACGAAAGGGTATAACTGTCGTTTCACATTAAACCAAACAGAAATATGATGTCATCAGATAACATGGTCCAAGATTGATACCTTTTGGAAACAAGGGGGGGGGGGGGGGGGGAGTGTAAAGTTGATGAAAAATAGGGTGTAAAGTTGACACTGGGTGTCAACCACAAGGTGTAAAACTGTAGTTTACTCTATTGATTGTTTGACAATCGTTGTTTTTGGATTTATAAAATTTATTTCTTTGTGATTCAAGATGTTATGGTATTGATAAGTTAACAATAAGTTGTTTTTGGATTTATAAAATGCATGTCTTTTATACGTTTCATTTAATAATCTAGATCAACTTTCACATAAGCATATCTAAATTCAATCAAGTTTTAATTTCTAAAGAAGATTCATTCAACAATCCACATCAAACTTCACAATAAATAAATAAATAAAAAACAATATTGATTTATGAAGACCAAGAAAAAAATAAACTAACCATTCCGGTTCATCTCAAAATGCTTGTCTGACTTGCTACTTGTTTAGTTCGCTGGAATCATTGGTAGGGTCGACTCAACCATTTTGAAGGCCGTAGGCGAAAAGAAAAACTGCGACCCTTTACTACATTAATCATTATTTTTTTATTCAATCTCTATTTTCCTTGTGAACAAAATTGACACTATGATTTTCTCCTAATTGGTTACTTATTATATTTTTATTTTCATAAATAAATACCGATGATACTAAAGCCTACACATTCAAGATGATAAGATTTTTTTTTTTAAAATTAAATCATATTATGAAAGTGAATGAGTTGGATGACTGGATCTTCTATTCTTGAAAACAAAAGTCCGATCTAAAGTTATATAGAAATTTTTTAGTTCACTCTCTATTTTCCTTGTTAACAAAATTGACACCATGATTTTCTCCTAATTAATTACTTATTGTATTTTATTTTCATAAACATTCATGATACTAAAGCCTACACATTCAAGACAACAAGATTTCTTCAAAATTAAATCATATTACGGAAGTGAACGAGTTGGATGACTAAATCTTCTATTTTTGAAAACAAAAGCCCATTAAAAAGTTACATAGAAAAAAAACAAAAGCCCATTATAAATCTTCTATTTTTGCATCTGGGTTTCGATTAGATCACGGTTATTGATATGGTTTGTTTATTTGGTCTTTCTTTATGTTTTTGCATCCGGGCAATTTCAATATTATAGACTTATATTTATGAAGTTGAAGTTAAAAGGAATTATAGATTATTAATAAATATCTACTGATAGTCGAAATCGGTTATTGTCTACGACTTGAGGCCACCCGAAACCTTAGTAAACCGAAAATAAGTTTCTTTTTTTTTTCCAGTTTTAATTTAATCCGGTGTCATTTTTACCTGTAGTTGATCACTGAAACCAACCCAAACTCGATTGCCAAACCAAAACCCGAGTAAAAAACACCTTACTAACCTAAACACGACTGCCGAACATTGTTTTTGTAGAACAAACTTTATTATGTATAAGAAGTCTTAAAAAAATTAAATTATTTTCATCAGTGCTTAAATAAACAAATTGTTTTTGGAGAACAAACTTTATTATGTATAAGAAGTCTTAAAAAAAATTAAATTATTTTTATCAGTGCTTAAATAAAAAAGTTACTGTAACTCATTTACTTTCCTTATACAGATACTTTTTGATTGGAAGATTACTTATTGACATCAAAATATGACTAGAGTCAAAGTAACGAAGATGTTATGAAGTTTAAGATCAAAAGTAGCCTTTTTCTGGTATTGGGTTGTTCTCTAGAGTCAAAGCTATATAATATCATATTTAAAAATCATGTGCAACAACCATAGATTATGCTACAGATGGACCGGTAAGGCTTTGTTAAAAGGCTTCAATGGCTTGCTAAAAAACAAGGCGGATAAAAATCCTATACAACTGTAGGGTTATGGTATGGATGGACCGACAAGGTTGTATCAAAAGGCTTCCATTGCCTCTTATTTGTAGATCCATTTTTTGTAGCCCATAAAAATATGGCAGTGCATGTAGGAATTAGTTGTTTCAGTTAACAAAAAAGGTACAAAACGTGTCATATTTGGTCATCCAACTCCTATTTAAAAGACAAGTCGAGACTTAGCACAAACGTACGTAGCATTGAACTGAAAACGATTCAGTTTAGCACGCCACAACACGCGTGGAGTATATAACTAGTTTGCTTTAAGGGGTTATGGGCTTGTTTTTTTTTTATTTAAAAGGTTTCTTTTTATTTGGGCAAAGGGGTAATTAAATTTGGGTTATCAAATCTCGTTAAATTATCATGGTTTAACTGATTTAAATAATTTTAACGATGACATGTTGACCAAAAATAGTCCTAATTAAAGAAATTCTCGAGGACAGTCCTAACTTTCAACCTATTTTTTTTCCGACGAGCATTATTTAATTTAGGACTAACTTCGTTATTTCTTGCTGATGTGACTGTTTATGTGATACAAAAAAAATTATTTGCTCATGTGGTTAATTATGTGGCACAAAAACATTAATGCAACAACCACCACCATCACCTCGATCGCCACCATCGGCCGTGGCCACCACCACCCGCCACCACGACCATCACCATTTTTGAACCACCATAATTCTTCATCATAGTTACCGGAATTCGAAGGGTTTAAAAAAAAAGAATGCTCATGTGGTTACTTATGTGGCACAAAAACATTAATACCACGATCACCACCCACCTTCACCACCATCGGCCGCAACCACCGTCACCAGTACCATCTCTACCACCACCACCACCACCCACCACCATTCCGAACCACCACAATTCTTCACCGAAGTTACCAGAATTCTAAGGGTTAAAAAATACCTCTAGTTTATACCGGAGCAAATCTTGTTCATCGGACTCCACTGTTACCGGATCAGATTTCAAAACCGTAATCACCGGAAACCGTTCAAAACCCCATAACCTCTTAGCGTTTATGTCTGCAATCACCAGTATCATCACCGCCAAAATCACCCTAAAGCAAACCCTACCGATGGTGCAAACTTTGAAAACTACAACCATAAATCACCACCTCCTTCGTCTCTATCGTCGTGTTAGGGGTGGCTAGCCGAAGGCCATGTCCAGACACTCCTTCACCTTTGTCCTTCACATGGCGGTGGTGGTTGGTGGTTGATTGTGGTATTAACGTTTTTTGTGCAACATAAGCAACTACATCAACAAATAACTAAGTTTTTTTGGTTTCACATCAGGAAAAATTAACGGAGTTAGACCTCGGTTAAAAAAAGTTTGATAAAAGAAAATAGATTAAAAGTTGGACGTATCCTCAACAATTATTTCTTTAGGACTGTTATTGGTCAATATGTCATAGTTAGGATTAGTTAAATCCAATAAACCAATTATTCTATCATACTCATCTATAAATCTAAAAGATTATTTTAAGTAGAATAAACTACAAATTTACAAAACATTATATTTTCATTGAGTTAAACTCTATACAATAGTTTCTTTTATGTTTTTGTGTCATAGTTTTTATTTTATTTTATTTTATTTGTTTTTATAAAACCAAAGGGGTCAACCTTCGGAAAAGATTGGGGTCAACCAAAAATCATGTTCCCATACACTATCAAAATCAAAATTAACTGGTGGCACTTGACCCGTTCTCCACTATGTGCCTCTGTCCTTGTTGGTAAGATATTTTTATATGCTACACATAACGATGATTTAATCGAAGTGAGAAAAGTATAAGAGAAACAAGAACTAAATGTATCTTTTGTAGAACCATGGTATTCGTATATGGAGTTACCTAACTAAAAACATCAAATAATGGAGAATATCAAAGAACCAAGCCAAAACTAAATACCATGGTTGTAAAAATCCCGACTAGTCTCTGATTAGTCACCGATTAATCACTAATCGGAGCTTCACCGATTAATGGCTGATTAATCGCTAGGCGGTCAACGGTGGTCCTATCCAGGCCAAATTTCGACCAAGCCTTATAAATTCCTTCCAAATACTTAAAACATGAGGGGTTAAAACATGCATATTTTAAAAAACTACATATAAAAGAGTGTGTGTATATGTAACTAAAAATTACATATAAAAATCTCAATCCGATTAATCTCTATTAATCCCGACTAATCGCTAGTCGGTACCCCATCGGCAGACTAGCGCCTAACGATTCTTACAACATTGCTAAATACTGCTGAACACTAGGCCTTCATTTCCTGACTTCTTCAACAGCAACTCGTGATTAACAGTATTATTAGCAAGCCACCTCATAAACATGGTTAAACATTCTTTATGTTTGTACTCTGGAGCTGTGTGACCTCCTCCCTATAAAGGTAAACACAATCATAAGTTCAACATTAGGTTAACAAATCTAATATCAAAATCACTAATCAACTAAAGTTTAGCTTCAATGTAACATCTTTTTAATAAACACTCGAAGTTTCTTCAGAATCTATTCCTGACACCGACAAAAAAAAGCTTTAAGGTGGATTTATCACCTTTACAGTAGCATATGTTAACTTGTATTCGCCTTTCGAGTATTTCATGGTGTATCTGTAACAAAAAAAAAATAAAAAAATAGCAACATAGTACCAAAATATTACATTTATTTAGCATTTATAAGGCCTCTTGTACCCAATCAATATTATTGGGTTTGCCTGCAAGGAGCTTCCTGACTTGTTTTTGATTGTTCAAGTGAAGACTTCCTAGGAGTCACCAATCTCACTACCATCTCACTCGAGCACACTTGACTGTAGAGTTTACTTTCACCACAACCATAACACCAAAATGGCGTTATTAATATTTGAGGTCTAATATTTATTATGAACCCTATATCTCTCATGTACATAACAACATATGTGTGAAGTCTCTAGGGTGTTACAATTTATTAATTTATCTTAACGATAGCAAGACATGATTGCTACAAATGACAACATAACTAACCCGGCTACTTGTTCGTCCACAAGCCACGGTCTCCAATCATCTATAACCGATAAGTTTAGCGATCCAACCCATTTCATCGTACTAAAATAAGGAACGAGCATGTCATGATCTCCACTGTTCAAACACAAGAAAAAAGGTGATCAATGGTTTGCTTTCAAGATCTCTTATCTCATGTTGATGAGAACAAACATACTAATTGAGGGTATTGTTACCTATATATAAGAGCTCGACATTTTTTACGAGTAAGGTTTCGATGATAGTCAACACTACTCATGACATTGGGTGTGTAAGAAGTGACTGCGTCCTTATCAAAATGAAAATGCAAGGTTTCGTTGCATTGCACCCACTCTGTATCTCCAAATTCCTGGTGGTCGTAAGATTATTATTATTATTCTCCGAAATCATGATGGACATGAATTGAACTAGATCAAGGTGAAGCACAAACCTCAGGAATGTGAAGAGCTTCTCTCACGTCTTTCCGATTAGCCCAGGCATAGGTATATACATAACTTTCTTCCTACGGCAAAATTAAACAAAAATAAATAAAAAATAAAATAAATTAGTGGTACTCATTTCAACCCATCACTATACCCCCATAATTCACTATGTTTCCATGACAGCAAAATCTAAGCAAAACAATGAGATCGTTTGACGTGCTATATATATGTATCTGAAATTCAGTTGACACCCAATAAATTTTTTTGGTGTGTTATAGATTACGTTTAATACTTGTAAACCCAAAAAGATAGAGAAGTTCAGAAACATTATTTATGTGATTAATTTTGTTTGTATTTGAGGGATTTCAGATATTTGGTTGTTAAAAAATCATCCAACATCAAAAAAACACTAAAACATTGTGACTAGTGAGAAAATATTATGCAACTGCGATTACATCTTTGTATGTGTACATATATTCTGTTTAGATTAAATACAAATAGATTTAATGTGCCAAGCGCACAAATAATTAGAGTAATAATACTAAAGGGAAGGGGTATGGTTCCGAATGCCGCACAAGCCATGCGTGCGCTGGACCATAACCACACTTTAATCCCCAAAACACTTAGCTTGTCTCAAGGCTCCTACGCGGGATCCTCCCGCGAACGCGCAACTATGACAGCTCATAAAGTATAACCAGTACAAGTGGCAGTAGCCTACAACCAATTAGTGTGCGCCAGACCCTTCCACAACCAATCTCCACGATGATCAATCGTGCATGGGACAAAAAAATACAAAAAGACAGTGACGTGTAACCAATCAGGATGCGTTGTTCACTACTCCATGATCTCCACTAACAACTGAAGACAGCCGCAACAACAAGTACATTTGGTAGGCAACATGTAACCGATCACGATGCATCAACATACCTCCACCTCTGCAGACATTACCTATTGTGTCAAAGGGGACCAAATGGATATTTCTTGATGGCAACGCCCGAACCATGAGCCTATCCTTCTCTCTAAACCCCCTTCAGCTATAAATACCAACCTCTACCAAAGGTTTAAGGATCCGATTTCTCACTCTCTCACTCTAAACACACAGTTCTTTCCTTACTTCCTTGTAAAAACTTTATTTATTCTCACGCCGAAGAGTTGTTACAAGAAGAACCCTCTGCCTTCCTTTTCTTAACGAGCTAACGGGGTTTTCTTTTGCAGATCACTCAAGCCATATAGGTTGAAGAAAAGATTAGAAGATAGCTCCCATGCTGAGATACTACTTTTAGGTTCTATCAACAACGAATAGAACTGTTGTGTTTTTTTTCGTAAAGTAACTATTATTACTCTATATTTTTTTATTAGAGTAATTTTAGTACTCAGCTTCATTCGTGGTGTATGAGCATTCACATGAGGTTCTTATTCTCTATCACTTTAATTTAACTATAATATGCCTTCTTCTCTAAACTTTGTTCACTTTTAACAACCTGACACATTAGATTTTATATATCTATCTTACCCACAAATACTTAACTTATTATTTTTTTCTGGTTTCAAACACTCACAAATCTATACTTAGAAATGAATAGCGAGTCTTAGTATTTAGAGAACTAGTGTAGGTTATTTAAACCTTATATTTATTTTATAAATGCCGATGAAGAATACAAATAAAAGAAAACCTTATATTTATTTCTATAACTTTGATAAGGGGACCATACAGAGAACCTGTTGTTAATGCTGTAACTACATTAGTTGAAAACTATAGAGCAACTATAATTCATGCATGCATGTACTAGAGTAATTATAATTCATGCATTCATGCATGCATACACACGTACATATCTACATACGTATACATACATGCATAATAAAAGTTTGTTGCTTAAGTAGGCTAAGAAGATTTCTGAAGGGTAAGGATATTTTTGTCTTTAAAACATTCCTCAAAATGTAGCACATTCAGTTATCACACCTACCCTTTTCTTCCTTTTTTCAGAATTTAGAGAATTAGAGTTTAAAGCCAAATCTCATCATAAACCCTTATTTCTTCCTCTTTTCACCACCATCAAAGTTTTCACAACCCAACCAATAATTTGCTTATTCTTCTTCTTCCCGTGCTTCCTTAACTTTCCTCACAAAAATAGTAATATTCATGTAACACCCTAGGTAAATTGCACACCGATCGTGGGCCAAGAGATTCTTGATTCATATGAAATGCTCCGCCTCAAATATCACCACCAAGTTTTGGGCTTAATGATAGTGGATGAGAAGAGAACTTCATAGTTAAGCATGCACAAATGAAAATATAATACCTGGATGGGTGACCTCCTAGGAAGTTTCTATTTGGGCAAGAAAACAATTCTATGAGCTCTTCATGGGTAAAGCCACCAATATTAGTTAGTGATACGACATACCAGATGTTACACTCCATCTCTTGTTCTATGGCCATTCATCTGCGAACCTTAAATCATTTTAGATATCTAATGGCTATCTTCAGATTTCGAGATCACACCTCCAAATTAACCTAAAATCTCACAAACACAACATCATATTCTCAACAATTCATCAACAAACCCGTGGATTAAGTCTTCCCACAAAACTATTTGACTCGAACTATAACAAATTAAACATAATAAATTCGAATCCGCCACCATGAATTGTAAGAGCCTGGTCACTGAACAGATGAAAAGTTGATATCATAGCAAACATTAATCTCAATCCATAGGTGTTTCTTACATACGCTTCTTTAATTTGTAAACCATAGAAAAATATAACGTTAGCATATAGATGGTTGAAGTTCGGTAGTTGGTGTGGTTTTACTTGCCCTTACCCTTTGAATTCTATAGGGTTGGTATTGTGGTGTTGTAGCAGGAGGAGCAATAAGAGGTTATTGTGCATTGGGCAAATAAAGTCGTACGTTTTCAAGATTAGGTGAACAAAGAAAGATACTACATCGAAGAACCAAAATTTATGATGTATTACATCAGCAACAGTCCAAGCTCGTAGACTTCCACTTAAGCCAGGTCCTCCACTACTTACATATTTCTTCGGTAACAAATTACTTTGGTGGTCTTATATCTTGACTTTGGTAATTAGTGTTACTATGACTAACATAGATTTTTGAATGTGTTAGATTTTCAGTATTCTTTCTGAATGTGTTGGAATTTTTGTTGTTGAATATGTTGGATTTTTGTTCTTTTTGAATATGCTGGATTTTTGGTTTTTCTGCATATACTGGGTTGTGCTGGGTTTTAATATTACACAACAGTGTGTTGGATTTAATGCATCACAATAATGTACTGGAATTTTGATTTTTCTGAAAGTACTTGAATGTGTTGGTTATTTTGTCTAGTGTCGGTTTTTTGTTTTATGTTTGTTTTTTTTTCAGTGTTGTTTTGGTATTAAATCTAGAAAACATCACATTTGTATGGTAAAACAATGCATTACAGCATCGTTTATTATTTTTTTTAAATTGTTATAATCTATAGAGTAAACTGTCATTTTGGTTCCTGAGATTTGGCCAGTTTTGCCACTTTAGTCCAAATTTCAAATCTTTTGCCATTTTGGTCCCTGTGGTTCAGTTTTGTTGCCATTTTGGTCTAAATTTTCAAATTTGGCCAGATCCCCCACTAATGACCTTGCTATTTTGTCTTTACCCTTAGGGGTATTTTCGTCATTTTAATATTATTATGACTCAATTATATATATAATACCGTAAAACCATTAATATATATATGCACACACATACAAAGACTCTGCTCTCTCTCTCTGAACTACCACCACCCCACCAGCGGATCTGCAGTGCCACCACCACCACTTTGCCGCCACAAGCACCATCACCACACTCTCTCTCTCTTTTTCTCTCTCTCTCTCTCCACCACCGCCACACCTCAGCCACCACCATACCTGTGTCAACTCCATACCTCCGGCACCGACCCCCTGCCACGACCACCTGCAATAAACCATAAACCCTTGTTCGGATTCACAATTTTATCAAGAAGAGTACACACATTAAACCCCCAATCTCGTTCTCGTTCGAAATCAGACCCATGAAATTGCAATTGGTTCCTCTATTCATCTGTCCTCTTGAACAACTCTACAAAAAAGCCCTAGACTTTCAAAACTGTTCCCCAAAATCAGCCAAACCGTCATTTTTAGCAACATATATTGATTTGGGGTTATTGCATATTTCATCTAGATCTGCCGATTTGGGGTGGGCATCGGCGGTTATGGTGTAGGGAAGAGAAAAAAAGGTGGGTTACCTGAGTAAGATTATTTCGAAGATGGTGGTGGTTAGGTGGTAGCGGCGTGGTGGTGGTCGGAGGTGTGGCGGTGGTGTAGAGAGAGAGAGAGAGAGAAAGAGAGAGAGAGGGTGGTGATGGTGGCGGTGGTGGTGAGAAGGGGGGGAGGAGGTGGCGGTGATGGTGGTGGTGCTTGTGGTGGCAGAGTGATGGTGGCGGCGCTGCAGATCCGATGGTGGGGGTGGTGGTGGTGTGGTGGTGGTAGTTCAGAGAGAGAGAGAGAGAGAGCAGAGTCTCTGTATGTATGTGTATATATATATTAATGGGTTTAGGGTATTATATATATAACTGAGTTATAATAATATTAAAATGACGAACATACCCCTGATGGTAAAGACAAAATAGCAGGGTCACTAGTGGGGAATCTGACCAAATTTGAAAATTTGGACCAAAATGGCAACAAAACGAAACCACAGGGACTAAAATGGCAAAAGGTTTGAAATTTGGACTAAAATGGCAAAACTTGCCAAAACTCAGGGATACTATAATCTATATAACATTACTCAGATTAAAATAAAAAATGATTGATTTTATGGTGTAGTTTTTTTATTTCCAAAAAATAATAATGCCGCATAAAAGAGTTACGAACCTTACAAAAAGTGGAGAACTTGAGAAAGTCAACAAAATTAGCTATTCCAAAATACCTTTCTACCCCCTCTTTTTTCGTATTTTGATCTCAACCATTGATTAGAAAAATCGAAGGCTACGATGAGTCCTTAGTCCACTTATGCAAAGTCAACTTCTAAGAAGATCTTCGCCATATACATACGCGTGCGCACACACTCACTCACACACACACACACACATATATATATATATATAGAGAGAGAGAGAGAGAAATAGAGAGAGATACTCGACATGATTGAGTCTGAACTTGAGGTAAGATATCCATAGAGGGCTTGTCATTAGCTTTTACGCCAGTGATGAAGGGATCAACTTCTAAGCTATCTGAACGGGGGCAAGCAGGCTCTAAGATATGTCCCCCCTTTATTCTCTCAAGGGACTATTAAGCAAAAAAAAAAACATTAAAACTAGTACCCATGCTAATTAAGATGTCACTCTTAGGTGATAATCAAAATCGAAATCTAGCTTTTGTACATTATCTACCACTTGAAGATCATGTATGCACATAATGTTGTTGAGATCTACGTTGAGGTAATCTCCATGACAATTTTCTTTAACAGACTGAAAAAAGATGCAATTGACTTGAATGATGTGTTCAAATTCAAATGAAAATATATTAAATAACAAAATAGTCATAAATTAGTTGATTACCTTGTAGATTTCATCTGACAAGAGTGCCATATGATGAGCAAATGGGATTCTTGCATTATAGTCATTAGTTAAGTCTGTTAGAGGATTACCTAGCATATACCCCTAAGTAGGAAAATAATATTAATATAAGTGATCCATGAAAAGTAATACAAACTTTAGCATTGTTAGAAACAATAAACACAAAAGGAAATCTTAATTCATTTATAACTTTCTACCTGGATGTTGATCTGTGGCCTTTCTCCTACTTCAATACCTACAAAATATGGAAATAAGAATCTGAAACCTTCATACTTCAGGATAATTTATAAATTCCATTGGCAAAGGTAAAGTCTTTAAACTCATGGGTTTGGGAGGAGGACGTTCATCTAATAGATTAAAAGAAATTCGCCGTCGAAAAAAAGTATTGTCAAGTACCATTATAGATTTCCTGGACAAGCATTGGCAATACTATGCCTGTGTAAGAATCACCACCGAGATACAATGGATTGTTGAAGAATTTAGGATGATCCAATAGCCACTGCATCCAAACGTTCATCTTATTTTTTTATATACAAGATGAGTTAAAATCTACTCCTAAAGCATCGATACCATGAATCTAATTGTATATTTAATTTACAATGTTTCCACAGAAGAAACTGATCACAAACGCCAACAAAAGTGTCTAATAATCTCACACATATGCAACACTATACAAACATTTAACTTTTCTACATTATCACATTTATTTTTAGTTACGGATTTATTTGTTATTATGAACTATTTAGTTCTCAATATCGTATAAATAAAAAAAAGAAAATGATAAAAAAGGAAGAAAAATACTATTATACAGCCATAATAGTCCAGTTCGTGGCTGCCTCATAGTTGGGTTCAATTGGCCAACCACCTAATGTCCACAATTACCTTAACATCAACACACATCATACGAAGCCTATCCACTCCCGAAACGCTATATAAGTACAAGAGTATTTCTAGTCTCACTTCGGAAGCATGGAACTTAAGTCCTTTATTAAATACTAGCATTGTGCAGTTTGTCCTTGTTAGTGTGGATCTTAGGCGGAATGAACATGTCAAACAAGTAAAAAAAACTCATATGATAGTACCAAAAAATTGAGAGACACCATATTCATACTCATACTCATACGTGATGTATGTGTCTTGCGCTCTCACCTGGGTTCTAGCATCTCATTGTATCGTAGTGCCTTTCGCTTTTTTAAACATAGCCTGATCATACTCACAATACACTGGGTTGGGTCTATGCCCATTGCAAACACATTATGCTCGTGATACTTTAGGTAGTGCAAAGATATCCCACTGCAAGTGTAACATCCAACTTTTCGTATCACCAATATTACCTGCTTTGTCCCCAAGAAGCACAAATATTTGTTTGAGGTTACCCAGATGGAGATTTCTAGATATCATCCATTCCAGTGCTTCTTCCACCTAAGCACGTTTACGTGTTGAGTTCTTCTTTAATCCACAACCATTGCACTCAAAATACGTTGGTGATATTTGATATGGAGCATCCTTTATGGGTCAATATCTCTCCTTTGGACATAACAACATAATAATGTGATATTTGCCTAAGGTGTTAGAGACAACCTCAGGACTTATTGTCCTCGATGACGGTTGCCCCACCATTGTAAAAATAACCTAACATGATGAATCTAATCATTTGCAATATATGCCCTCTTATACCATCAATATTGTTCATTTTGCCTACAAGGAGCTCACAGAATTGTTTTAGTTTCATGGGTGTAGATTTCCTTGAAGGTCGCCAGTCCTGGAGTTACTCCCACCCGAGTATGCTTTATTGTGGGGTTCTCCTCTCATGCACAACCATGACGTCCAAAACACGTTGATAGTTGAGGTGAGGAATCCTTTATAACCAAGTATCTCTCTCATCAAAAGAACAAAACAAATTGATGTGGGATTTGCGTAAGGTGTGTTCCACTCCTATTCGTGCTTATTTTTTTGTGTCACTAGTGCTTTATAGTTTTACCTTCACCAAGTATGCATATACTATTGTTGGATATCAAGAACATGAATCGAAGATCAAACATCCATCTATGTTAACATACGTAGAGAAAGGGATCAAAAGAGAAACTGTTTAATTGAATCAGTTTAGGGATATAACTAGAAGTCTGTAACATGTTTCCAGATGAGGGTGTATATAACCCTACTAAAGAACCGATGCAATCCTCAGAATAGCGTATGACGGTTACGAGGTTGACTTATAATCCTAATACATACTTATAATTATAAAAGTTTAGTTTATAATTCTAATACCCTCCCTTAAACTAGACTTTTATGTAATTTATGATAGAGTTTAAGCCTTCATCATCTTGTTTTTTTCTAGATTAGGCTGGTAAAAGATTTCGACTTGTTGAAAATAAAAGATTACGGGATCAGTCAAGCATCATCTCCCAAATTAAGAGGGTCAAAGACAGCTCATAACAGCTCATAACAGCCGTAAACAGAGCACATCTACCATATTTAGATTATCGTTTTTGCTATAAATTGTATATTTTCCTCTGTAATGAGATACACAGAAAACACAACAATATACAACAATTCAGTTTTTT
The DNA here is from genome assembly GCA_947069175.1 of Scalesia atractyloides. Classification (NCBI taxonomy): domain Eukaryota; kingdom Viridiplantae; phylum Streptophyta; class Magnoliopsida; order Asterales; family Asteraceae; genus Scalesia; species Scalesia atractyloides. Next base: position 34,349,836 of record CAMTDV010000011.1, read on the forward strand.
CCGATCAACCTTTGTAACATGGTATCAGAGCAGTGTCGTTCTTGACCTGTTCATCATTTACCCTGCTCATCACTTACCCAAACCAATCATCCTCTCAACCAAGCTGCCATGGCCGAAGCCGGTAACTTGGGAGAAGATCTATCAATCCAAATCGCCAATCTGCTCAAGAATGGCCTCAACCCACAAAACCGAAACCCAAAACTGTCCGATAACCTTCAAATAAACCTCAAGCTCAACAGCCAGAATTATGCTCTATGGACCCGGATGATGAGGGTAGCCATAGGCGGTAAATCAAAGGCTTTTTTAAACCATTTATCAACCAATCCACCAAACCAAACCAGCGAAGAATATGAACAATGGGAACAAGACGACCTAGTCGTCTTCTCATGGCTCATACAAAACATTGAACCAACCCTTGCCAGCAATCTAACCGAATTTCCGACAGCAAAGTCGCTGTGGGATGCCCTGGCTATAACATATAGCAGTGGACGTGACAAGCTCCAAACATTCAACCTACATGTGAAGGCGAATGAAATCAAACAGAACAATCTCTCCCTTGAAGAATTGTGGATTATACTCCAAGGAGTATGGGGAGAAATTGATCGGATTGACCCAAACCCTATGACCTGCCCAACCGATATCCAAGCATACTACAAAATCAGGACTGAACAGAAATTGTTTCAGTTTCTAAACGCTCTTAACCGGAAGTATGACCCTATAAAACGGAAAATACTCCGGTTAGAACCCCTTCCAACCGTAGAAACTGCATACGCCACCGTTCGCAAGGAGGCCGCTCACCAGAATATTCTAGGAACACCTCTCAATGACACACAGGGCATCACAGTGGGTCTAATGGCCTCTGAAATTGACGGGTTAGGGCTTGCATCAAAGGGCAACCGACGGGTCGATGGAAAAAGAATCGGAGCAAGTAATAAAGATGACAAAACTCACCTCAAGTGTGATCATTGCGGTATGACGAAGCATACCCAGGAACAATGTTTCAAACTCGTTGGGTATCCCGAATGGTGGTCTGATGGTCAGAAGAGAGGCACAAAGACTACAGTTAAAGAAAAAGGGAAGTCATCTAGCACCGGCAACCGAGATGTCACCAGAGATGAAAGCCGGAGCAGAACTGGTTTCGGCGGAATGGCCAAAGCAGATGAAAAAGAAGATGCTGCAACAGGTAATGGGTGGGGCGCAGTCCTCAAACCCTCGGTCATATACACATTATAAAGAAGCAAATATGTCATATTTAGTCCCTGGAAATAGGGGAAATGTCAATATGGCCCATGAACACCATAAAAAACAAAAACTATGGATCTTCGATTGTGGCGCGACCGACACAATGACTTACGAGCTGTCGGATATTATTTCAACAACCAAACCAGAAAAAACACACATCCAAACGGCGAACGGAGGGATAATGGATGTAAAATCAGGAGGGACTATTGAGATTTCACCCACAATAAAAATCTCTAATTGTCTTTATGTTCCCTCGTTGTCACATAAGTTGCTTTCCATCAGCCACGTCACAAAAGAACTCAACTGTATTGTCCTAATGTACCCTACGTTTTGTATTTTACAGGATATCAGGACGGGAGTGATCATTGGGCGTGGCACTGAAAATCAAGGGTTGTATTATGTGGATGAGGTGACTCAAAGTGGTGCTGTGATGTTGACTCACAGGACATCGGAACGAGAAGCTTGGCTATGGCACCGAAGATTAGGTTATCCTTCTACAAGTTATTTGCATATTTTATTTCCAAAACTATTTCCAGTTAATTCTATGTCACATTGTGAAACATGCGTTTTAGCAAAGAGCCACAGGAAAACTTTTAAACCCAATAATACTAAGGCTGCTTTGCCATTTTCATTAATCCATTCTGACGTATGGGGTCCTGCCCCAATTCTTGGGGGGCAAAACCTTCGTTACTTTGTGATGTTCGTTGATGATTGTACCCGAATGACCTGGGTTTATTTTTTGAAAAACAAATCCGAAGTCTTTGAAAAATTCACTATGTTTTACACCATGATCCAAACCCAATTTCAAACCAACATCCAGATATTCCGATCCGATAATGGCGTGAGTTTGTTAATACCTCGTTTAAATTGTTTTTCCAAGACAAGGGATAATCCACCAAACTACATGCCCAAACACCCCAGAACAAAACGGTGTCGCCAAAAGGAAAAATCGCATTTTGCTGGAAATGACACGAGCCCTCCTAATTGAATCCCAGGTCCCGAAATATTTTTGGCCTGAAGCCCTTGCTACCGCTACCTATCTTCTCAACCGACTCCCAACAAATATCCTCAAACTTAACACTCCATTACACACCCTTTCAAAATTCTTCAAACTACCCTCAGTTCTTACTCTTCAACCACGAATCTTTGGATGTACTGCCTTTGTTCACATACCTAAATCACATCGAACCAAACTTGACCCTTGTGCTGAAAAATGTGTCTTCGTTGGGTATGGAATGAATAAAAAAGGATACAGATGTTATAACCCAAAGACACGTCATATGTTCACCACAATAAACTGTGACTTTCTTGAAACCGAGTATTACTACAATTCCCAATTCAGTGGTCAGGGGGAGAAGGAATGTTTAGACACACTAAGCTGGTTGAAATATGTTCCCTATGTACCAACTACAGAGTCACCAGAGTCCAATTTCAGTGCCACTGAAGGTCCTAATGTTCCTCCTAACCTGGTGTCCGAGGTAAGTAATACTCACCCTATTCAGTCTGGTGATACAGTTGAAGTTTCTAATGACTCCGAAGATACCAATACTTCTAATCATGAAACTGCCACAGAACAAGCTGAAAATTTGCAGGCAGATGAATCCAGACAAGAAGAACCACCATCAAGATATGTGTTACCCCCTAGAACAAACAGAGGGGTTCCTCCGAAACGGTATTCTCCTGGAAAAGAACCAAGAAGATCTAGTTATCCTATAGCTAGTGTGGCCGATGGAAATTTCACTAAGGAAGCCAAAACATTTATCTCATCTGTTTATTCCGAAGAAACTTCTACAAACGTGGATCAAGCCTTAAAGTCTAAACATTGGAAGGAAGCGATGAAAACGGAAATGGAAGCCCTAATCAAGAACAATACTTGGGAAAAGTGTACTCTCCCATTGGGAAAGAAATCCGTGGGGTGTCGTTGGGTCTATACGGTTAAGTATAAACCAGATGGTACAATTGAAAGATATAAAGCCCGACTGGTAGCAAAAGGGTATACCCAGACACATGGGATTGACTATGCTGAAACATTCTCCCCGGTTGCAAAAATGAACACAATTAGGGTTCTTTTTTCAATAGCTGCAAATGAAGGGTGGCCACTTCAACAGTTTGATGTAAAAAATGCTTTTTTACACGGGGACCTAGATGAAGATGTATTTATGGATGCTCCTCCAGGATTCACAAAAGATTTCAAAACTGGAGAAGTTTGCCGTCTGAAGAAGTCTCTTTATGGTTTGAAGCAATCTCCCGGGCTTGGTTTGGCAGATTTACGGTAGCTATGAAAAAGTTTGGATATAAACAGAGTAATGCCGATCATACTTTGTTTCTCAAAAAAAAAGGAAAATTCGTAACCTGCCTAATTATCTATGTAGATGATATGATCATTACAGGAAACGATAAAGAAGAAATGGTAAAACTCAAAGAAAACTTGTTTGCTGAATTTGAAATGAAAGATTTGGGCAGACTTAAGTATTTCCTCAGAATTGAAGTACTAAGGTCAAAACAAGGAATTATTAGTCAGAAGAAGTATGTCTTAGACTTGTTGGCAGAGATTGGAATGATCGATTGCAAACCAGCAGACACTCCTATGAGTGTAAACCAAAAGCTTTATATGGAGGAAGGAGCAAAGTTAGCAAATAAAGAAAGATACCAACGGCTGGTGGGAAAACTAATATATCTCTCACATACTCGTCCAAACATTGCCTATGCTGTAGGGGTAGTAAGTCAGTTCATGCACCAACCTCAACAGTCACATATGGAAGCAGTTTGGAGAATTATTAGATATCTCAAAGGAACAGTGGGTCATGGAGTCCTGTTTCAATCACATGGACACCTAAATGTTCAAATCTATACCGATGCAGACTGGGCAGGAGATAAGGGAAGTCGGAGGTCAACAACAGGCTACTTCACTTTAGTTGGAGGGAATCTTGTTACTTGGAGAAGTAAAAAACAAAAGGTGGTTGCCCTTTCAAGTGCAGAAGCTGAATTTAGAGGTATAGCTCGAGGTTTAACAGAAGCCATGTGGATGCGAAGATTCTTAGCTGAGATTGGTTTTCCGTCAAAAGAAACAAGTAAGATTATGTGTGATAATAAAGCTGCAATTCAGATTTCAGAAAACCCAGTACAATATGATCGAACTAAACACGTGGAAGTTGATAGGAACTTCATCAAAGAAAAATTGGAAGATGGTACGATTGAACTACCGTTTGTTCGATCAAAGGATCAGCTCGCTGACATTCTAACAAAGGCGGTTAACGGGAAAATTTTCAGCGATTGTTTGGGCAAGTTGAATTTTGGAAATCCAACTATTCAACTTGAGGGGGAGTGTTGAAAATAAAAGATTACGGGATCAGTCAAGCATCATCTCCCAAATTAAGAGGGTCAAAGACAGCTCATAACAGCTCATAACAGCCGTAAACAGAGCACATCTACCATATTTAGATTATCGTTTTTGCTATAAATTGTATATTTTCCTCTGTAATGAGATACACAGAAAACACAACAATATACAACAATTCAGTTTTTTCCGATCAACCTTTGTAACACGACTTCGGTTTCTACTTAATGATGTTGAATTCTCATTCTTGTTTGACCCACCAAAATGATGTTGTATTTTTAATAATCTTCCTGTTAGGATCGCCTCATAGATGGTACAAGGATGCAAGTAATCCTGATCCGATTTCAGCCCCAATGGCAAAGATGTAATTCGTACTTGTGATAATATTTTCGGTTTGTTCAATCTCCTTGGTGAGAATTCTTGTTTTTTTCCATGTGCAGTAAATCCAAAGTTTGAGTAAGTTGACTTTTGGTGATGACATAATCCTTTCAACAAGCAAATATGTTCCTCTTTTCCTGCATATGTGTCTTCATCTTGTCTGCGGAAAAAAACGAAAACAACTTTGTAATCTTCCATTCAATTTCGTCTTAAATCTTCCTTCTTTTATCTTGTGTAAGATCGTCCTTTGTTTCGATCTTGTGTAGGATCATCCTGTGTTTCGGTCTTATGTAGGATCATCCTGTGTTTCGATCTTGTGTAGGATCGTCCTTTATTCTTTGCTGTGTATTATCCCAGAATATTTGTCGTTCGTTTGATATAGATTTTCTAGACACGCTTCTCGTATTTGTTAATTTCCTGATTCTATCTTCTTTGTCGAGGATGTTGATGATGTTTAATGATAATCTTCTTTGTTTGATTTCTGATATGTGTATGGCCTTCCAATTTCCTATTCTTGATTTGCAGCAGATATTCGTTTTTCGGTCGAAGATCGTTCGTTATTGCAACAGATTTGATTCGTGATTAACTGTGGCTTTGATACCACAGGTTGGATATCAAGAACATGAATCGAAGATCAAACATGAATCTATGTTAAGATACACAGAGAATAGGATTAAAAGAGAAGCTGTGTTATTGAATCAGTTTAGGGATACAACCAAAAGTGTGTAATATGTTTACATATGAGGGTATATATAACCCTACTAAAGAACCAACACAACCGTTAGAATAGAGTATGACGGTTACAAGATTGACTTATATTCCTCTTTTGACCCGTATACAATAATAATACATAATTATCATTATAGTTATACAGTTTTATTTTATAATTTTAACAACTATGCCCTCATGTACTTCACTTAGTATTGTTAAGTTCAATACGATGTTTGGATATGTGAGGAATGAATTCTCACTATCCTGTGATCTTGGGGGATAACTTATTTTTATGTCAAGCTATAATTTCCAGATCAAGTAGGCAATGTTTTGTGGATTGCTAATATAGTGGTAGGCACATGCTAAGTAGTCAATGTGGTAAAATATCGGATATCGGTTAAGGAAGTATACTGAACTGTTAATGTTAAATTGCTGATATATATATATCAGCAATTTAACATTAACAGTTCAGTATACTTTTTTACCATTAACAAATTTACCTTTTGCAACTTGCAAAACACTGACAATTGTAGAAAGTAGGAACTGTATTAGAATTAAAACACTAACATTTAACAGTAACAACTAACAACTAAAACTTAAAACACTAATAGCAACAATAAGGAAAAGACGAATAGTAGAACCAAGAAGAAAGGTACTTATTTCGGGAAAATCGATGATATTTCGGTCCAATATCGTTGGATGTATTATATTCTGACTAATATTTTGTACCGATATCTCGGCAGGTTACCGACAACCGAGATATCAGTGATATATCGGTACTGAATCTGTGACATATCGGGATATTAACTACAAAGGGCTCATGCTAACTTAAGAATTTGCTACTACTTGAGTGCCAATGTCTTTTACCTTGTGCTGACAATTTTCTATGGTGATAACGCATTTTTGTATATCTCTCTACGCGCCCAGTGCAACACAGATGTATTAACATATTGAAATGCATATTGTCTTGGTCCAAGAAAATAATAAAACTTTCTATGCTTGTTCTCACGGTTCCATCCAACACATATATGTTGACATCTTCACCAAAGGGATCTTATTATCATTGTTTGACGACTAGAGTTCCAGAATGAACATGTGACTCCTCGTGTTCCAATTGTGTGAATGTAATAATATATGTGATTGAATATTGAGCATTTTCCCATTACTCGGCCCATTGGATTATTAGGAACCAAGGTTTCATTGCATCTTTCTATTTCTATACCAATGTATGCATGTTATTTGAAAAGATAACATACAACTTCCAATGAAATGTATCAACCTCAAATATTTGTAAAGGGTGTTATATAGAATTAGTAACTACCCTAATTTTGAAGGATAGAAATGGTAACACAACATGTATATGCCTTCAACATAGTCCACCACTATTTATTGATGATACATATTAACTAAAAAACTGAAAAGTAATTTCTTTCATGAGGATAATTATAACCATACCTTTCTTAGAAAATGGTGAGTATGTATTGTTGATAATGTATCATTCATTATGTAAGCCTCAGATGTTTTCGCATAAGAGAATCCAGACCCAGCAGGTTGATCAAGAAATATTATGTTGGCCACCTGAAATGTAAGTATGATTAGCATCAAACAAGTTTTAAATTGAAAAATATATGGTTTGTATGAGGTCCAAATCATAGATCATAGTGACAAAGAAAATACTGATCCAGTGATAACCCATATACAAACCCATATGACTTGTATGTATGACCTTGTATCACTCTATCATGCGATTCATTATATGTAATAACTGGACTAATGTACACTGATGGGGGTGATATTTCTCTAGCAACACCCTTAAAAATATAATTATTACACTCAACTCACATTAAGGTATTTCGTGAAGTTTGTTTCAATGATTGTATATATACGGCTAATAAGCAAAAGATTGGGTTAAAATTAGACACCTTTGTCAACCTGTCAGGAACTATCTCAAGTATTGGGTTTTCAACAGTGGAGATTTCAGAGTTAAAAGTGAGCGGGCCTGCATGGAACCACCAAAAATAATGTGAGTATTAAAAATACTTTTAATAAGGCCATACATTTGAACAGTGAGTATATTTGTAGGGCACACATTGTGGCTATATATAATCACAATGTAGCCAGGTCATGTTAGGATGTTTCTTATCATCAATCTAGGATTGTCTTTAACATAATTCATATGAAACTAAAAAAAAGAAAGGGGTGCGCAATCACATAATTTCATGTCACAAGTTATATATCATTTGTGTAGATCAATGTTTCAGATTTTCTGATAACCGACTGTTATGGTTATGTGTGCATAAGTTATGGAATTAACCTACCAAACCAACATTAAAACTATCATTGGATTTTTTAGGCACATTAAATTTTTAAGAATCTAAAGTACGATAATATTTCATTATTTCATACTCATAGTGTGACAATAACATTCATAATTTTCACTTTGTTGCAAGTGCAATTCAACTCTAGATGGATAAGTAACTCTTTTGTGTTATTTTAAAACAGCTTACAACATTCTTATTAGAGTAAAATGAATGGACATTTCATGTGGTTTGTTAAAGTTCCATCTTTAGTCTTCACTTTTTTTAAATTACTTGTATGTTCTCTATGGTTCGACTACTTGTTAGTCGTATAGTCTTTGATGTGGATGGAGGTTAGTTTTTAGTATAAAGTGGATAGAAATTAACTAAAATATCCTTACTATTGAAAATAAAAATTAAAACACTGAAAAGTAAACTTAATTAATCATTTAAACTCAAGTAGATCCCACCATTTATTAAACCCCTACCTAAATAACAAAACAATTTAATAAAAAAAGCCTTGTGGCCCCACCCACACCCTCACCTATTCTTCATACCATAAACACCACAACATCTCTCTTGATTATTTGATCGAACAGGTGGTACGCAACACTAAGATCACCATTCAAACAAAAATACTGAATCAAAACATTATACGATTCAACATTTGGATACACACCATACGATTCACCGACTTAAACAATTCAAACGCAAGCTGAAGATACCTACTTTCCGACACCAAAATCTCAAGAAACACATTTAATTGCTTCACCCACAGATTGATGCCGAACTCAAGCGTCGTGTAGAATGTTTTCAGGGCTTTTTTGAGAAAATTTGCTTCGTCATATATGCGAATAATGTGTGTGAAGAGGGAGGGGGTGACGATGTACCAACGATCATGCTTCAAAGTTGACATAATAACATTCATGATGGAAAATGACGGGAACGAGCGAGTTTGAGGATTAGGGTATGAATGGTTGAGTAGGAATAGTGGAAAATTGGGTGGGTTTTGGAAGAGAAGTCAAAGACTTATTTGGCTACAAGTGGGTCTAATTGTGAACCTATGATTTCTGGATTCGTGATGGAAGACTGGTGGGTTACTGATTGTGGTTTAAGAAAATAACGGGTAGAAGAAGATTATGGGTTTTAAGGTTTTGATAGAGGGATTTAGTAAAGGTGGTGCAGGTGGTGGGTATATTGGAGGTGGGTGGTAATATGGTAGGTGCATGTGGTGTTTTATGATATGAAGAGCATTCAAAACAATAAACCCTATCCAATATTCAGTTGTATCAACATGCCATATCATTTCAAAGCTTTAACAATAAACTATTTTCAACATCCACCTCATTACTCAACTCATCACCTAACATCATTATCCATATCAGTATCTACTTTTCCTTTTACTTAACCTATTAATAACTTATTTATCTAATATATATTTAATTAATTATTTTATATTATTTTGATTTCTAGAATATTTATATACTAATAAACTCAAATAAAATACTAAGAAAGAATATCTGGTTTTTCCAACGGCTATTTTAGATGCCTACTTTTACAATAACTATTTTTTCAAAAGACTACTTTTGCAAAAACTATTTCTTCACTGACTATATATTAAATTCATATTTCAATCCATATGCAATATGCACACGTCTCAACTCCCAATTCCATACAAAAACTTATAAAAGATGGCAAGAAGACCTTGGGATGAAGATCAAGACATAGCTTTGGTTATCTCTTAGATGGATATACACGAGAACTGATGAGGAGACGTATTTAGAACAACCTTATTTCAAGAATCTCGTCAACGTGTAGGTGAAACCAATCACTCTTCGCACCAAGTTTTTTCAAGGTTTAGTACTCTGTTTGTGGAGGTTTTCATATTTGATCAACTCTTCAACATTGTGATCGCTCGCGGTGACGACATAACAGAGGTAGATGTGATTGCCAAGGGTGACGACATAACAAAGGTAGATGCAATTGCCAAGGCCCTGTAGGAATACCAGGATACAAACAATAAAAGATTTACTCACATCTCGTCCTGAAAAATACTAAGAAACAATCCTCGTTTGCAACCAGCTGTTCATCCGGACGCCAACTTCGAAGGTTCAGAGTTTAATGATTAGTTTAATTATGTAGCTTGTTTAAGTTTAATTATCTAGTTTGTTTAGGTTTAGATTTGTCTAGTTTTAGTAATGTTTTTAATTTTAATTTTAATAAATTTAGTTTACATTATTTTTTATTTGTATATTTGTGTTTTTAAATATATGTTATTTAAAATTCATATATTTATGTTATTAATTCAAATAAATTTAAGGTTTCTCTTTTTAATTTAATACAAAAAGTTCTTTTTTATTTTAAAAAGGTTTAAAAATGAGGGTGGTCCACTTGTTATAAGGGCAACCGAACTAGGCTGAGTAATCACCACCGACGAGGGTGTTCGGTTTTGGACTGGGTTTCGAACTAAGTTGTTGTTGATGCTAGAAGAAGATGTGAGCGTGGGGTGAGACAACGCTCTTTTAATTATATTTTTTTATTTAGGTGGGGTTTAATTAATGGTAGGCCGTACTTGAGTTTAAATAATTAATTAAATTTATCTGTTAGTGTTTTAATTTTTATTTTTAATAGTAAAAGCATTTTAGTCAATTTACATCCACCACTTAACACCAAAAACTAATCTTCATCCACATCAGGAACTATCCAAGTAACAAATTGTCAAACTATAAGGAGCATACATGTAATTTCAACAAAAGAGGACTAAAGGTGAAACTTTATCAAACCATAGGGACTATCTGTGCATATTACTCTTATGATTAGTATAAAAATCAGGTAATTGTTTTTTAGGGACACACCGATTTATTTTTTTGTTAGACTGGGATCACCTTTAACAATGCAATTGAAAGTTGAGAGTATGTTTGATCACATTATTGGTATAGAGTATTATTGGTGATTGGGTTATAGTTTGGATTATTGAATCCAAACTATTATTTATTAATAACTGATATATTATTTATTGAGAAAAAGTTATTATAAATTTATATTTATATAAATAAAATAATAGTTGACGTTTATTCTCTTTTATAAATAAAAAGGATTACTGATATTTTATATTTTATTTGCATTGATGCATAATTTGATTTATTAATTGAAATTAGATCAAACCAAACCATTTTTTTCAATAAGCAAAGCGTTTATAACAAAAATTGATCGGTTATGAAAATCTAAAAACCAAACTGGTTTTAGTTTGCTAGCCGAATTGAAACGATTGAACTACTAGATAGTCAAGTAATACCGATTTCATAGATGAGGCCAACAAACGAAGAACAACCGGGGCCTCCACTCAGCCAAAGCAAAAGTGGGTCATCTTTCGGGTTCCCTTCTGACTCAATGAAGTAGTAAAATAACTGCACCTCATCAAATTCTCCAACCCCAACATAACTTCGAATAACAACAACATTGTTTTCTTTAGATTTAGTATAATCATAATTAGCAAATAACAACTAAAACAACATAAGCTAACCCGGTTTCGAGTGTGAAAGGAAGGTCACCATCCAAGCTAGGTAGCGTCTTAACATGGAACTGTGACTTGATAATTTCTAACGAAAATAACAGAAGAAGTACAGAAAACAGCATCAGGCTTAGTTGGCTTCTTCCACACATGTTAGACCCTGATCTATCTCCTGTCTGATGAAAACATTACAATGATAGATTATATAATCATTTCCCACCATCATAACATAAACAAAAGAAACAATTACAAAGACTGGAGGATATATAATTTCTAGGATTCGATTTAAAGGATTCTACAGGTTTGATGGCGAAATTTCTACAAGTACGATGTCAAAATATACCTATATATACACCTTCTATGTAGCTACGCCCTGGAATGAAGACAGTTAAACTAGTAAAAGGGTCTAAGGGAGATCATGAGGATAATTAGCTACATATTAGAATCTAACAGTTGAAGAGTAAATGATTTGAGGAAGTAATTGTACCTTGGAAAGTGAAAGAAATGAAAAGAACGAAACAATTTTTCCGGAGATTGATCACTGCCGATAATCTTATCATATGAAATTGAGCGTGTCTCTTAGCAATTTATGCCATGTACTAAAAAATTGTTGACAAAAATAAAAAAAAATTGTAGTGTCTATAGTAATTAGTTCATTTTCCTATTATATTATATTATGTTATATTTTATCTTATTACATTATATCATATAATCATACAATACCACATGGTGCCATACCACGTTGTATCATGTTAGTTATGCAATATTATGTTATATTGTCGTAACATGTTACGTTATGCAATATTATATTATATTACTAGATTGCAATCCCGTGTAGTAGACGAATTGATTAATATAATGTTATATAATTAGTAATAAAAAGAAATGTTTGAAAAAATATGTTATAGACAAAAATAAAAAATTGTAGTGTCTATAATAATTAGTTCAATTTCCTATAATATTATATTATATCTTATTACATTATATCATATAATCATACAATACCACATGGTGCCGTACCGCGTTGTATCATGTTAGTTATGCAATATTATGTTATATCGTCGTAACATGTTACGTTATGCAATATTATATTATCTTACTAGATTGCAATCCCGTGTATTAGACGAATTGATTAATAAAATGTTATATAATTAGTAATAAAAAGAAATGTTTGAAAAAATATGCATTGCACGGTTAAATAAACACGTGTATTATACGACTATAATAAAATATAACGTAATTTGTTATCATATACAATTGTCAATATATGTATTTAGCAGTAATTGTTATGTGTTTTATTGTATATATTGAGAGAAACATATGTTACTCTTCACACCCTATATCAATTGGTCGTTGTCAAACACTTATGTATTATTCTGTTCTTTAGAAATAAAGAAACAAAAGTATTTGTTATTCTGTTATTTAAATTAATCATCTTCAATCCCAGTTTATTGTTTGTTCGATTGTTGTTCTACTAATCACTAATGTCTCATTCAAATTATTCAATCATTTGTGTTATTTGTTTGTGACCCTAGAGGATCAGCTTAAGCAGCAATATTAACAAAGTTCATACTTGGGTATTCCAGAATCAACAAGGTTCTCATTCCTTATCTATATATCTATTTTCTTATATCACATAAAAAATCAAAGAGTGAGACCTCACTTGCATTTTTACGTAAAATAAAACAAAATGCATGTTACTTTCGATCATTAAACCGGAGCTATCACTGTTTGCTCAAAGTACACACCAGATGGCCCCTCATTGGGCAACAAAGCAGCCATCACTGGGCCCTTAGCACATTCTGTGACATCCTTTCCTGTATTGAATGACATATCTGTTTTAACATGCCCAGGATCGACGCAATTCACAAGTATATTTTGAAACTCTTTCGCCATTAGTCTTGTGTAAGCGTTGATAGCAGCTTTTGAAACTTTGTAAGCAGACGGCGTTAGAGGCCATCCATTCTCTCGCAACTTAAAGTCCCTCAAAAAACTTCGTATAATCTCGTTGATCCTTTCCTCGGTTAAGTTTTCAATATCATCCAACTCTCGTTTTAACTCGTCATTTGGAATATGCTGAAAACCAATATTGGATAACATTAAATTTTACTAGTCGAATTTCGTATAATGTGAGTATGATCTTTACTTACAGATAATTGTCCATAACTAGAGGTAACATTCACAACCCTTGGAGATTTGGAGAGTTGTAAAAGAGGAACAGGTGCCTCTGTAACTTTCTTTGTTCCGTAATAATTTGTTTTCAAACATTCTTCTCCCATTTCGTAAGTCTCCTCGATAACGCCAGGTAGGTAGTCGCCGTTCTTATTAACAATCTACATCTAATAATACCAAACAATTAGAAGACCAGTTTTGGTTCAAGGTTTGTACACATAAATACTTACTTGTCCTCCAATATATGATATTTTTTCAGCAACATAACGAATTCCAAGTACTGCTGCATTGTTGACCTATACATGATTTACAATTCTTCGATCAGAATGTTGAATATGTTGGAAATTTGAGTGTGTGTGAATGAAGTCTCGAACTTTGTCCCACATAGATGTGGGAACAAAGTGGAAGTTAGTTTATAAGGCAAGTGTTCAAATCTGGCCTTGCGCTGTTGCTGCTTCGGGCCGGCGTACCCTGGGAACAGACGACGAATCTGTTTAAGGGAATTGTGTCAAACACATGCCCGGTTCATTGTTTCATTGTTTCTGTTTCAGAATTTCTTTTACTTTTAGCAGTTATAGTAACAAACTTAAACAAATTTACTTTACTAATTCTTAGTGTTGTTTTCTTTTCAGAATGCAAACCCAACCTATGGTACTGCTGTTTCTACTGTCATGACTGCTGCTGTCTCTGCAGTCATGACGTCCGCTATTGCTGTCACAACGGGCCCGGTTGCACCGTTGTGTAACGCTGTCTCGCATGCCGAAAAACCTAAGAAATTCAACGGTGTGAATTTCAAACTGTGGCAACAAAAGATGTTCTTTTATTTGACCACACTGAACCTTGCAAGGTTCTTGACTGAATCCAATCCCCATGTTGATGAAGGGGATATGGATGCTCAAAGCGCGATTCATGCTTGGAATCATTCGGATTTCTTGTGTCGCAACTTCATTCTGAACGGTTTAGTGCATATACTATATAATGTGTATTTCAAAGCCAAGATTGCCAAAGAATTGTGGGAGTCGTTGGATCGCAAATACAAAACAGAAGATGCGGGCACTAAGAAATTCATGGTGGCTAAGTTCTTGGACTTTAAAATGATAGATGCTAAAACTGTCATGAGCCCAGTCCAAGAATTGCAAGTTATTCTTCATGATATTCATGCGGAAGGAATGGTCCTCAGCGAGACATTCCAAGTTGCAGCAATGATTGAGAAGCTACCACCAAGTTGGGTCGATTTCAAGAACTATCTCAAACATAAGCGAAAGGAGATGACCATTGAAGATCTTGTTGTTCGTCTTCGCATTGAAGAAGACAACAAATTGGCTTTGAAAAGGATTGATGGTCCTGAAACTGTAAAAGCCAATCTTGTTGAGCATGGCCAATCTTCAAAGTCAAAAAACAGTGGAAATGGTGGAAAGAAAGGTCATAGGAAACGCTCCAACCTTGGTCTGAAAGGAAGCGTTGGAAAAAAGAAGTTCCAACGAACCTGCTACAACTGTCAAAAGCAAGGCCATAAGGCCAACGAATGCAAGCTTCCAAAGAAGGAAGGTGCTCGACAAGTGAACATGGTTCATGAAGTCGATAACCTTGTTGTCATGGTCACGGACCTCTCAATTCTGGTCAGCGAAGTTAATTTGGTTGGTCAAAACAACAATGATTGGTGGGTTGATACGGGGGCTACCCGTCATGTGTGCTCCGATAAAAGTCTTTTTAGCACTTTCAAGGAGGTGACTAATGGCAAGAAGTTTTTTATGGGAAATTCAGCCACGACGAAAATCAAAGGCGAGGGGAACGTGGTCTTGAAGATGACTTCTGGAAAGGAACTCACTTTGTCCAACGTGTTGTATGTTCCAGAAATTCGGAAAAAACCTTGTGTCGGGGTGGCAGTTGAACAAGTTTGGGTTCAAAATGGTGATTGAGTCGGATAAGGTCGTGTTGACCAAGAATTGTATGTATGTTGGTAAGGGCTATGCCCTCAATGGAATGTTTAAACTAAATGTAATGGTTGTGAAAGCTATGAATGAAAACTCTACTACTTCTACTTACTTGATTAAGTCTTCTAATCTTTGGCATGATAGACTAGGTCATGTTAATTCTAATTCAATTCGTCGTTTAATTAAACTTAATCGCATACCAACATTCAACATCGACTCAAATAATAAATGTGAAACTTGCGTAGAAGCAAAACAAACGAAATCGTCCTTCAAAAAGGTTGAACGAATCACTGAACCCCACGAGATGATACACACTGATGTGTGTGATCTAAAGGCAATTCCTACTCGTGGTGGGAACAAGTACTTCATCACGTACATTGATGATAGTAAACAGTATTGCTATGTGTACTGACTTAAGAGTAAGGACGAGGCCATTGACAAGTTTATCTTATTCAAAGCCGAAGTTGAAATCAACTAAATCGTAAAATCAAAATTGTAAGGAGCGACCGAGGAGGTGAATATGTTTCACCTTTTATGGATGTGTGTGTGAAAAATGGAATCATACATGAACTCATGGCTCCTTACTCCTCTTAGTCGAATGGCATAGCAGAACGGAAAAATCGTTCCTTGAAGGAAATGATGAATGCCATGATGATAGGTATAAACCAAAACATGTGGGGGAAGCAATCTTATTGGCAAATTATGTGTTGAGCATGATACCCAATAAGAAAAAGGATGGAACACCATATGAATTGTGGACGGGAAAGAAACCACCATATAAATACTTGAAAGTGTAGGGGTATCTAGCTAAGGTGGTGGTCACACCACCAAAGCGGCTACTAATAGGACCCAAAATAGTAGATTATGTATTTGTTGGATACACCCGTCCTTATGGTCCTTATCGTTTTATTATGCATGATTCTAAGAACCCTGGAATATGCAAAGGCACCGTAATAGAATCCAAGGATGCATCATGGTTTGAGCATGTGTTCCCACACTTAAGTAGAAGTGAACCGAGTTCTTCTAGACCGGTCGAGGAAACTGTTCCTGAGGTTGAAAACAATGAACCTCGAGAACAATCTAAGACCTGAGGAAGTTGAAATCAGAAAAAGTAAACGACAAAGGATAGAAAAATCCTTTAGGCCTGAGTTTTATCTACATGGTAGAAGATGAACCTCAAACGTACCAGCAAGCGGTACATTCCTCAGAAGGACCTCAGTGGAAGGAGGCCATCAAAAGTGAGATAGACTCTATCTTACAAAACTATACTTGGGAGCTAGTGGATCTTCCTCAAGGATGTAAACCACTAGGATATCGATGGATCTTCAAGAAGAAGATGAAACCTGATGGAACCATCGATAAGTACAAAGCAAGGTTGGTGTCAAAGAATATAAACAACGAAAAGGTTTAGTACTTTGATACATATTCGCCAATCACGCGAATAACATCCACCAGGTTGGTGCTTGCCATTGCCACCATTAGAAATTTGGAAATTCACCAAATGGATGTGAAAACAGCTTTCCTGAATGGAAATCTAGAGGAAGAAATTTACATGGAGCAACCCGTAGGCATCACAGCCATTGGGCAAGAAAAGAAAGAGTGTAAACTTGTAAATTCGTTATATGGATTGAAACAAGCTCTAAACAATGGCACCAAAAAATTTGATCATGTTATGCTTGATGTTGGTTCAAAATCAATGAATGTGACAAGTGTGTATATGTGAAGGACACATCTGATGGATACGTCATTTTGTGTCTATATGTAGATGATATGCTCATTGCTGGAAGTGATGACAAAATCATAAAATCTACAAAGAACATGCTAAAAGCAAGATTTGACATGAAAGACATGGATCTTGCGGATGTGATTCTTGGACTTAAAATCACATGAACCCAAAGTGGACTTGTTTTAAGTCAATCCCACTATGTGGACAAAATTCGTGAGAAGTTCAATGCAAATGACTCCAACGTAGCTAGGACTCCACTTAACACGAGTCAACATCTAGCCAAAAATAAAGGTGAACCTGTAAACCAGTTGGAATACTCAAGAACTATTGGTAGCTTGATGTATCTTATGAGTTGTACTAGACCAGACATAGCATATGCTGTGAGCAAGCTAAGTAGATACACGAGCAATCCAAATTCAATGCATTGGAATGGTATTACTCGGTTGCTTTGATACTTAAGATACACTCGGGAATACGGGTTGCATTATAACAGATATCCAGCAGTTATAGAAGGATACTACGATGCAAATTGGATATCTGACACGAATGGTTTCAGAGCAACAATTGGGTATGTATTCACACTTGGACGTGTTGCAATATCGTGGAAATCATCGAAACAAACGGTTATCGCTGGATCCACGATGGAATTAGAGTTCATCGCTTTATATAAAGCAGGTGAAGAAGCAGAATGGCTACGTCAATTTGTTAAAGACATACCAAGATGGCCTAAGCCGCAAAGGCCATTTGTATACATTGTGATAGCCAATTAGCAATTGGCAGATGTCACACCCCGGCTTTCACAGCCAATCAAACACTGGTGGGCCCGGGTGGGGAATATAGTGACGTAAGTTGATAACATCATAGACAATTAATCACAGCACAGCGGAAGTCTTGGATTTAAATTACTATTACAAACCAAATGTTCGAAATACAAAATAATATACAGGCTCGTAATAGAAGATCCACAGGCGGATCATAAATCGTACAAGAAAAGAATGTAAAATAGACTTTAGGCAGATCTGGGATTTGCAAGATCCTCTTATCACTACCAAGCACTTCAAGCCTATTTCGTATTGTACCTGCAAGCTCAGTCTTTTGAAAATACGTTAGCTTTCGCTGGTAAATACACCCAACTGACTCATTTTGAAAACATTTGAAAATATGTTTTAAGTGCATATCAACACAAAATCTTTTTATAACTTGGGAAAGTTGACGTTGCAACCTTGTTAACAGATTCACATGTTTGTCCATACATACAGGGCCCAATGCGAAAACCAAGACATGATTAACTACACACCACTTACGAACTCACGAAGGAGTTATCCCCAACGTCTTGGGTAATTGCATTTGAGCATCTGTCAGGTGTATGCCTACACCCCGCGCTAAGGTCGTGGCCATTAACTAATGTAATGAGCCGATGATATCCAGGACACGTTAGTTAACCCCCGATGTTTAAGTTATCAAACAAAACTGATTAAAATAGAATATGTGAATTTACTAGCCACAATCCGGCATTCGATTGATCCCATTTCTGACCAAGCGGTAATAGTTTACCGTAACCCAAGCCCGTATAGGGGAAATAAGTCGAGAGTATTTACCTGAGCTAGTCTTCGTTTAAATGCAAGATTTATTAACTCAGCAGTATACAAAAGCACTAAGTGCAGATAGCATTTACCGGAATGTCTCTAGTCTGGATTATGGCATAAGCTAACCAATTAAATACTAACTGTCTTATTTACGTCATAGACTTTGACCGACTAGCGTACTTGATCAATACGTATAACGCTAGATTAAACGATGATTGAATAGAATGTTTTTAATACCAACAAATACTTATTCTTGCGTAATATGGATAAACTATAAACATTTTGGATTTTGAGACTTAAATGACATGGTTAGACCCGTTTTGGTTAATTTTCGTAAACTAGTTACATATGCTTAACCATACGCATATCAGCGACATCGGGTAACCGGATAAGTTATGGACAAGTTCTATATACCATTATACTTTAAATAAGTTGTAATATCAGTAGAATATCAACTTATATGCCCATTAAGGTTTTAAAATGAAACTATGCCTCATAAGGGCATTTTGGTAATTTCATACCTTATAAAAGGAACTTGAATATAATTTGATGTTATAACTATAAGTATTCTGGAAAAATAAATTATTTATGATATAATATCAATAGGATATTAATTATATGTATGATTTATCTTTTATGACCAAATACCGAAGGGGCATTTTGGTCATTTTACACATAGTTTATAAATTATTTGGGATTCTGAGTTTGTATCATGTACCTACTGTCAGTTGGTAACAAGTCTTTGTATCATGTACCTACTGTCAGTTGGTAACAAGTCTTGGTTAATAAATATGGTTTAAAACCATACTATGCGCCGAAACGACGCTTACGTCGTAAAATGACGATTTGTGTGACGTTTATTGCAAAATGATGTTAAGGCCAGGTTAACATGTCTTAGATATGTTATTTTATATAACATATCAGTAGGTAAAAGATTTACTTTAAAAAGATGTGATTAAAGCCATTTTATAAGCCATAAGGGCCTTATCTTCATTTATCGACATAATACAAGGACTTGTTCATAAACTCAATTTATAATCTGGTTTGACATCCCAAATAATACTACTTATAATATTATATCAGTTAGAAACTCATTTTCAAGTTCTTTATCATTTAAACCTCATTTTATGCAAAAAGGGCGTTTTAGTCAAAATGACATAAGTACGGAACTTGTGCATAAACTCAGATTTTGATTACGATCATGTAATATAACCTCAGAGGGTTATGCTACATTATATTACGATCATAATGCAACTTTAGATCAGTATCTAATTAATCTAAATCGGGTCAGAATCAAAATTCAAAGAAGAAGTCAAACTTCACGACTTTCGGTTGCGAACCGACCCTAGAACTGAAATTGAGGAGCCGAACATGTTCTTACATGTTCTAATAATTATTACCAACTTGTTGTCAAAACAGGTTTCATAACATATATAAGATAAATTTATGATTTTTTCGAAAAATGGGTTGTTTGACTTTTTAACATCATAACTTTGACCCGTCAATTGGTCTAGCAAATGTGATCTTCAGGAGGTGCCCTTTATAGGGACTAACACCTTCCTTATTACGATCACTTAGCCATGTTCGTTACGAACAATGGCTGGACTATAATGGTCCTTAACCGAAAGTCAAGGCGTTTTCCGTGAAACGCTTGACTTTTAGCTATAAAAGCCTATAAACGAAAATGGAAGAGCAAGGAACACTTACAAGAGGTTCCTAGAATGCAAGAGAACTAAGTTGGATGCTCCTTTCAATTAGGAACTTTCAGAGGAGGGAGAAGAGTTGAAAATGAGAAAGGTGCAAGTTCAAAGGTTGAACCTTTGCACCTATTTATAGATGGAGAGCTTGAAGGAGATGATGCCAAGTGTTAAGGGGTGTAAGAGGAAGCTTACAAGTGTCCTAAAATGTGGCATAGCTGTTTGAAAGTCCCTGGTTTCGATTTAATGGTTTTTGGCACCTTTGTGTGGTGGCCAAGGAAATTTTCTGCAGACACATGCCTCTCACGCCCCATGAGAGGCACAAGCCTTGCCTCTCGTGCCTCGCGAGCGCCCCATTTCCAGTTTCAAATTTTGACACTTTTAGCCCCTCAACTTATTAAACCCTCTTAAACTTTCCAAAAACACCTTTTTAGCATTTTTAGCCCTCCGTAGCCAATACTTGGCATACCCGGGATTATGCCCGGACATTGTCGAGCTCTCGGTTCATTCAAAGGTCACTTAGAGGTATAATTAACATGTTGACACTTTTAATCCCTCCATTATCCAACTTTCACATATTTACCGAATTAACCTATCTCGTCCAACAAATTGCACGTAGAGAGTTAGGACTTTGTAAAGGATCACTTAGAGGCTCATTATATGCATGTTGACATATCAGTCACTCAGAGGACAATGTTTAAGCATGTTGACATATCAGTCACTCAGAAGCTAGGCATGTTGACATATCAGTCACTCAGAGGCCAAGTTTTGAGCATGTTGACATCTTTAGTCCTTATTAGTCTTTAATAGACTTTGAATAAAAATACAACACGTGTCACTATACTATTGGACACGATTTTACGAGGTGTTACAGCAGAGCTTGTAGCACAATGTATAATGGTAGAAACAGACATATCAGACGTAGACATAATACGATACGACAACTAATCTCTACAGGAATTATCACTGTTGGCTACGTGAAGTCAAAGGATAATATTGCGGATCCACTAATAAAAGGCCTAAGTAGAGAGTTAGTTCAGAAGTCGTCTATGGGAATGTGACTTAAGCCCTTGAAAAATGAAGTTCATATGATGGAAACCTAACTTCATAGACTGGAGATCCCAAGAATTAAGTTCAATAGGAAAACCTAATTGTATGAATTGGTAATGTCACTGTGGGGGGTTAACCCTACGCGTATAAAGGGAGTTTATTATAAAGCTTAGTAAACCTCCTAGTCCATTCCTAAAAGTGATATGTGTGAGGATGAGCCTATGGCTTTTAATGATTCGACTAAGGTAACCATACCTAGTGAATCACCTATGTGAGAGAGAAGTAGGGTCGCTTTGAAAGGTGTTGTTGGGGCATAATACTAATGGCTCTCGCAGAACCAGGCATCATGCTCATGACCATAACGAACATAACTATGTGGACTAGACTTTGTCAGGGAGAGTCTTGTATGAAATGTATTGTCGTCTACATAAACGGCAGACGAGTTCAAAGACATCAATGTCTACTCAGAGCTAGTGGACTAAGTGCATTTCATGAGCGAAGTTTCAAAGGGTAACATCTACCTATGGTATGCAAAACTCAACTGTTGAAATCTAATTGGAATAATGTTGTTTGAGATCGACCTCCATTCATGCGGAGGATTATTGAAAATTTGAGTGTGTGTGAATGAAGTCTCGAACTTTGTCCCACATAGATGTGGGAACAAAGTGGAAGTTAGTTTATAAGGCAAGTGTTTAAGTCCGGAAGTGCGCTGTTGCTGCTTCGGACCGGCGTACCCTGAGAATAGACGACGAATCTGTTTAATGGAATTTTGTCAAACACAAGTCCGGTTCACTGTTTCATTGTTTCTGTTTCAGAATTTCTTTTACTTTTAGCAGTTATACTAACAAAATATTTGTCTCCAAACTACCAAAAACCCAAAAAAAAACGAAAGAAAAAGAAAAAAAATCTAGAAACCAATTTGTATAAAAAATAAAGAAAAACCAGTTTCAATATGCTTTAGTTTCTAGTTCTTAATTACCATTCAATTGTAATTTTCTAACCATGAGAACCTAATACATCACTTATGACCTAGTGGTAGAGAGGTTTGGATTTTCCAATTGAGGGGGACCCAAGTTCTATCTCCACTTGTGTCACTTTGGTGGATTAGGAAATGATGGATAGAGCCTAGTCTCCTTGCAGAGGTGTCAAGCTCTATCCTGAGCTGGGTGAGTTTTTGTCCTATCATGTGTTATGTCAGAGAGTTCTGTTCTTGTGGTGACACAACGACTATCAAGTGGCAGCCGGTACCGTACTAACCAATAGGATGGTAGAAAACCATGAGAACCTATTGTTGGTAAACTCGCATGAATCTGCATGTACCTTGCTAACCAATAGGATGGTAGAAAACCAGTAGAAGTAAGATGAAACCTGAGACCTCTCTCAGAGTGCAATCAGAATCATGCGTTTACCATTGCTCCACCCCTTAATGATTATTGCATCTCGATTTATGAACCCATGGGGATTAGGTTGGGGTGATATACTATAGAGAGCCGTTTATAACAAAGTGTATATATATATATATATATATATATATATGTATCGAGTCTTTTAGGTACCAAGATATCAATTTTTTTGAAGTGGGTTTCAGTAAAGTTAACCAACTGGGATATGCTAGTTGGATGTTTGACGTCAAGCTGATGAAAACAACATTCTCAATGCCAGAAACATTGAGTTTTTTTAACAGCATCAATGCGTCGACTCTCATTTCTTGCTGTTAATATGATTTGAATCTTGTTTAATGCAAGTTGACGACATATTTCGAATCCAATCCCTTTGTTCGCCCCTGTAACAACCGCACATCTAAAATTTATAAAACACGTGTATGGTGATTCGAAAATTCTCAATAGATATACGTATGAAAGAAGTGATATATATATATATATATAGGAATGTTTATTTGAGAAAAAAATTTATGTGAGAAGAAAAAGAAGAAAGAGCATAATGGTAAAACGTTAAATAACTATAACTCCTCTCATTAATTAACAAAAACATTATATCTTACACATTTAAAAAATTATCCTACATATATCTTATATTTATCGGGATTTACCCTACACACATGAAAAAATATCCTACACGTTTTAAAATTTATCCTACACATACTAAAATTTATCCTACATATGTCGAAAATTGTCATTCATCATAAATTATTTTATCTTGAAAAAGTATATATTAAAAAAAAGAGTTACAAGTTTAATTAATTAGCTAATTAATGACAATTATAGATTTAACTATATGTCCTTTTATATAATATTAAATACACAAATTAAATGAAATAAATGAAGAATTTCTATTGGTTTTAAAGTTATTCTTTTTGCTCAAAACGACAATCACCGGATATGGTAAACATTGTAATCCAAAAGATTATCAATAAGTCATCACTTGTATTTTGCTATTATAATTAACACACTCACTAAGCCACGTCTTCTAGAAAGTAGTGGTGGATGGTTAATTACTTCAAATTGTCAATTTGTTGGATATCATGAATCAAATTATTTGAAGAGAGATGGTTCGGGACCCTTTCGGGTCTGTATAAACCTATATATGCCCGGCAATCCGGGTAGTTGGCCATAAAAAAGTCATTCGCAGGGTTTCACCCATCACGTGAAAGTATGCCAACACGTAGGATACAAGAAGGAAAATGTGAAAGTGACAGTCCGTGAATCTGACCAAATACAAGAAGGATAAAAAATCTCCACTAGCGGTTAAATTAAACTCGAGACAAGAAGTACAAGTCATAACTACCACTCACACGTCACGATTCACACCCTCCCAAATCTCCACTAGTGGTCGACACAGAAGAGACTACAAGGATATCCTTAAAGCGTTGAGTAACCAATCACAGGCCGCAGACGCGCACCCTCACCTTCCAACCACTAACGCTTAGCAGGGGAAAGACCAAATGGATATTTTGAAAGGACATCTCACTCAATAATCTCACATCACTCCGGCTATAAATACTAGACTCTACCAAGGTGAATTCATTTAATACACTCTAATCTCACGCTAACTTACAAAATTACTCTCTTAAGAGCATATAATTATTCTCACGCAGAGGGTGGTTACAAGAAAAACCCCCAAGCCCTTCTTTTTGTAACGAGACTCACGATGTTGTTACTTTGCAGATCAATCAAGATATCGAGCTTGTGATGATCGAAGCCCTTTTACACGGTTGATCATTGTCTAGTTTACCCGATCAGATTGGTATTTCATCATTTGTATTTTAAGCTAGAACAACTTCATTTTTATCTTTTTCGATCACCATAAGTTCTATACCTCCTTTCACCTCTGGTTCAACGTTGACAATAGCCGTAGCCGCCACAAATGGCCCTGGCTTATTTGATGGTGAATGTCACACCCCAACCGATGGCGGAAATATCGAGGCGAGACGTAATAAATTGCTCAAAGACAACATAACACTATTTTTGCAACAATAAATTAAAATTCAAAATTTCAATTTCATCCAAATAAACATTACGGTGTTGTATGTTTTTCTGAAAAGCTCTGTATAGGCTCTTCTGTCTGTGCCACGCAGACTCTTTGTTTTTCCGAGGACGTTTCATTAAAAAATGTCCGAGCGAGATCCTCTTGGTGTAGACTTACCCCAACCACTTCTAAGATATCTAAGGTCTACATAGGATTAAACACCACCACCTACCAACATCACCACCACCATCCACCACCCACCACCGTCCATTACCACCACCACTGTCCACCGTCACCACCCACCACCGTCCACCACCCACCACCACTGTCTACCACCCTCACCATCCACCACCGTCTACCACCATCACTGTCCACCACCGTCCAGCACCACCACCATCCGTACACCACAACAGTTTATTTTTAGAAGTCTACAAATGTTAAAATAACAAGTCTTCTTCTTGCACATGTAGAGGTTTGGTCCACCTCTTCTTCTATAGATGTCTGCAGATGTGGTCCACTAACTGCAGACATTTTATTTCTTAAAAACAAACAGCACCTACATTGTTTCAAAAACGAAGTACAACAATTTCAAGAACAGGACTAAAACGTTAAAATTCATAACTAAAATTTGGTGAGTTTCTAAATCCACCCTAAGTAGAATTCTTGTAGTATCATCATCAAACATTTCCTACCACATGTATAATATACCCGTCAACACAAATTATGTCGGTGAGCATACTAGTTTGTTAACATAGCGTAAGTATGAATAAATCTTAAATCCACATGTTTAAAGTTTGCTAAATTAAGTATTTTACTAGCATGCAAAGACTAAATATCAATCCAAAGTTTAGTACTAACGTAACCTTATCACCGAAGTAATAAGACCCTAAAGAATACTTAACACTGACCCACGGGGCGGTGTGCTAATCCTATAGCGTTATACATGTTAAGGGAGATTTGCAAGGTTAATGATATTAGCTAAGCATAAGAATGTTCTAGCATACATAACATTCAGTATAACAAATAAGCATGTTAAAGGATTGAGTGTTTGTATAAGTTTGATTATATGTGTGTGAAAGTATGTTTAATACGGACACATGTTGCAACCCAAATATTGTTTAAAGTGTAAAAGGGTCTAGTATGAACTCACGGTTTGCAAAGATTTCCACAAAAAGCGCGTGAGCAGTTTTGATGGATGGAATCACTAAAGTTACCCTAGAAGGAAAACAAAGACGTGTGCGTATTTGTATTAGGAAATTGAAAAGTAAAAGAAAGTTACACTTATGAAATTACATAAAAATACATCTCTTTCTTAAGACACTTATTCGGACACTATTGCTTGTTTGTGTTTTACATGAGTCCTGTTACTCATTAGAAGTCCAAAATAAGGAATCCAAAACTTTGGATAGTCTCCACCTTAACATAATATTCAACCATGGTTTGGTTGATATTTGGGTTGGGTTTTTGGAGTAGGTATTATATATATGGGCAAAGTGAATATGTGGTTGTTTCACATCTAAGCTTAGATATGAAACCATTCAAAACTATGTAGTTTTGCTAAAAATCCTTTCAAACTTTAATTCCTAAATTAACTTTAACAAAAATTTATCTAAATCTTTTTAGTTAGGAAAACAATCATCCTCCCCAACAAATACGTAAAACGTAGTTCAGCCGCATCCAAGAAATTCATTCGACCTTGTTTGGCAATCATCATCTTCCACAATTCCTATCCTATTAACATCGAATCTCCAACCCTCGCAATTGATATCGATCCAGATTTCCAATTAGTCGTTGATGGAGGTAAATTGATATGATATGTAATACGATTGTTGTTATTCAAAAAGTTTACATACAATTAATTTCCAGCATCAACAATTGATTATTTTGAATTACGAATCAGTCTGTCATACCTTAATTCATACCGTTAATTTGATTTCCACTTGGTGGATCATGGTGGTAAATTGATATGATATAAAGTGATTGTTATTATTTAAAATTTCTACATGCAATTCCTTTGCGGTAATTCTAATCGACTAATTTGAAATACAAATCAATTTGTCGTAACTTAATTCGAACCCATTAATTTTATTTTCAATTGGTCGATCATTGAGGTAAACTAATATGATATTAAAGTGATTGTTGTTATTCAAAATTTCTATATACAATTACTTCCCATCAATTTCAATTGATTAATTTGTAATATGAAGTTTTTACTTTTGTTCATACAGGAAACACATAACACAACAAATTTCAGATCACATCTGATTAAAGATATTGATGCGAATGGGTATTTGGTCAACAATAGCAACCCAGACGTTGAAACAGAAAAATAAATGATGCAGACATAGATTATGGGTTTGAGAACGAAGAAGCTAATGATGTAATGGGAATGGTTTTCTCCAGATGATGCATTTGATTTCTACAATCGCTATGCATTTTAAATGGATTTGGAAAACATATATTTTCGTTTTCTTTAAATAGGACCACAAATGAGCCTTACAGAAGGAAATTCGTGTGTACCAAAGAGGGTATTAAAGACATGAAGTGTAATAGTTCTAACGGAAATGTTAAGAAACGTCGTAGATAATTAAGAACCTGATGTGAATCATATATTCAGATAACAAAAAATAAAGAAGGGAAATGATTCGTGGAATGATTAACGACTCACATAATTAGGCCTGTAAACGAACCGAACAAACACGAACATAGGCATGTTAGGCATGTTCGTGTTCGTTCATTTAACTTTGACCGAACACGAACGCGAACATATAATCAAACACATTTTCTTGTTCTGTTTGTTCATTAAGAAATCGGGCATATTCATATTCGTTTATGTTCATTCGTTTAAAGCCTAAACAAACAATTCACGAACATAAACAAACATAAATTTACATGATTGAACAAACATAGACGAGCACAAATGAACGTAACTGAACAAATATAAACAAACACAATTTAACATTAATGAACACAAACAAACAAGTCTAATATATTACAGTTTATTCGAAA
The DNA here is from genome assembly GCA_947069175.1 of Scalesia atractyloides. NCBI lineage: Eukaryota > Viridiplantae > Streptophyta > Magnoliopsida > Asterales > Asteraceae > Scalesia > Scalesia atractyloides. The sequence continues at coordinate 34,377,912 of CAMTDV010000011.1, forward strand.
ATAGATCTAAATTTGGGTTCATAGATGCTAAAAGTAAGTAGGTTTTTATATAAATATTAAGTAAGTGATCAGTCACAATCTAAGAAAAATTTTAATATTTCATTTTTTACTAGAAACTTAATTACTTATTAGTTACATTTATATCAGTAGTTAGAAAAGCTAATATTCATATAAATATAATTATTTATGTATTTACTAAAATTTAAATGAACATAAACGAACGTTCACGAACATAAATGAATGAACATAAACAAACGCTCACAAACATTAATGAACGAATACAAGGTGTGTTCAAGTTCGTTCATTTAATTAAAAAAACAAAATTTTTTATTCGTGTTCATTCGTTTATTAAATAAACGAACAAAATCGAACTTCCCGCCGAACAAGTTCAGGAACAGTTGATGAACGTTCGGTTTGTTTACAGTCATAATCATGAGTTAACTTTTACTCCTATGAAAGTAATGAAACATCGGTCTCATGGGAAGTTTCACCACTCAATGGCATGCAAAGCCCTAGTGTCGGAACTTGGTCAATCCGGGTTGAACCTTATCAAATCAAGAAGGTCGTAAATACCATGAAAGATTCAAATGAAAACGATGTTTCATTAAAGCAATGTGCAAATATCTTAGCAGATCAACGGAAACAATATAAAGGTAAGGAATTTTACGGGCTTATTAAATATTTTCAAGATAAACTAATTGAAGACCCTAATCCTTATTTTTGTTGTGGATTTATTTGACGACGGGTCTCCAAGAAATATTTTTTAGGCTGACGGGAGATCAAGAGACTCATATATAAAATTTGGGGACGTTGTGGTGTTTGATGTCACATATATGGCCAACAAATTTAAGATGCTATTTGCTCCTTTTCTCGGGGTGAATTATCATGGTCAATCCATACTTTTTGGTGGTGCACTATTAGAAAATGAGAATCAAGATACTTTTGAATGCTTATTTCAAAATTTCCTAAAATGCATGCTTGACAAGTATCCATTAGCAATAATTGCCGATCAAGATAAAGCTATTGGCAATGCAATTAAAAGTGTTTTTCCAAAAACTCGACATTGATATTGTTCATGGTATACCAAGAAACATGAGATTGAACATCTTCGAGCACTTAACGCACGTTGTAGTGACTTTCAAGAATTACACAAGAATGGGTAAAAAGTAATACGGTTGAGGAGTTTGAAACTCGATGGGAATTATTATGTGCTATGTATAATTTTGAAACTGGTGATTGGATAACGGAGATGTATAACCAATGTAAATATGGGGCTAAAGCCTTCTTGAAGGATTAGTTTTTTGTTGGCATAACATCAAGTGGAAGAAGCGAGAGTATTCATTATTTTTATGATGGATATGTAAACTCAAAGACCATGTTGAATGAGTTTGTAAGCCAATATGATAAAGTTGTTGAGACTGGAAGGGCAGCCGATGCACAACCAATCCAATGCGTCCAAAACATGTTGACTGTATGTGAACAAACTTTGGAGTTCTTCTTCCACACGTCAACTATAGTACTTCTTCACTGCCACCTCCGCCTAATATTTTATCTATTTCTCACATTTTCATATTCTTTCTTTCTATATCTAATATTTCAACTCTCTCTCTCTCTCTCTCTCTCTCGTAGTCTGTTCAAGGTTCAAGGTGTTGACCATTCCTCTTTTTCAATCTGTTCAAGGTGTCGTTAGATAACAACGTTGGTACCGTGGAATTGGTGGAGAACTGAGGTAGCGGGTGAAGGTGTAAACGTGATCAGAGGTTTGATCTAGAGAGTGTACAATGGTCTAGAGAACTAGCAACCAAGAGGCAATCCAAGAACACAACAACCGTGATCTTCTTAAGCTAGAAATGTTTATGACTTGAAAACACACTTCAACTCGAGAACACGCTAAACTTGGAAACTCAAATGTCTAACTCAAATGCAGGTATTAATCTTTATTTAAACTTTATTAAATTTACATATATTTTGTTAAAAGGTTTTTAATGTTGTGTTAAATGAATTACAGAAGAATTAACATGGTAACAGTCATAAATCTATTTACTGAAAAACGATCTACAAATAACGATCATAATGACAAGTAAAAATACTTATTTACTCAAAATTTATTATTTTTTGGTTATTCGCCCAACAATATAAAATTAAAAAGTTTAAATTAAAAAGATTCTGCACAAAGCCCAAAAGTATAAGCCAAATAAGCTAATAAATTTCTAAAATATATTTCTTCTCATATTCAAAGCCCAAAAGTATAAGCCGAAAAAGCCAACATTTTGAGGACCGGATGGGTCGGTCTGACCGATCGAACAAACCGAGGAACGCGTACGTGGGCAGTCCGATTGAGGGTGTTTGAGCTATTTTGAAGGTGACTGGCCGGCTAGACCGGTAGCCGGTGGTCAAACCAGGAAACCGATGAGAAAGCGGTCAGGCCGGTCACATTAAACTTTGGACAACAACAAACCTCGATTGAACAACTTGGATCTACGTAACCTGAGGACAGATTGCATTTGACTTACAGATCTGAATGGAGACTTGGATCACCTTCAGAAGGAGATTTTTTGGCAAAACAAGAACATCGATGTACTATGTTGGTTTACAAAATGAGAACTATTAGAATAACTGGACATTGGCAAACTCTTAATTGTAGATAGCTGTTGGAAGTTTTAGAGGGAGAATAACCTTGAAACCCTAATAACAAAAGGTTGAGAAGTAAAGGGAAAGTGGTTTAGATTTTTTAGAAATAAAAGAAACTTACATATTTGATGGTAGAGAGAACTCGTTTTCTTTAATAACATCTAAAATGTTTAGGATTGTTTTAAGGGATTGGGCTTTTATTTAGAAACAATATATATGAATAATCTATGTTTTACATACTTTGAAATTTAGTATAAAAAATAATAATATATGAGTTCCCCGGTTCTTAAATCTCGACCGTTCCGACCAGTGAACCAGTAAAGCATCCGGTTTGATGTCCGGTCCAATTATGAAAACATTGCAAAAAGTTAATAAATACATAAAATATGTTCCTTCCATTCAAGGAACCATCTGAAACAAATATTGCGATCATTTTTTCAAATTTGAAATTCCAAAAGTTTAAATTACAACGATTATGGCCAAGGCCCAAAAGCTAATAAATTTCTAAAATATGTTCCTTCTGATATTCAAAACCCAACAAGCTAATAAGTACCTAAAATATGTTCCTTCTCATTCAAGAAACCATCTAGAACAAATATTACCATTAGTTTTTCAATTTTGAAATTCCAAAAGTTTAAAATAGAAAAATTATGTCCAAAGCCTAAAAGTATAAGCCCAAAAACCTAATAAATTTTTAAAATATGTTTGTTCTCATATTAAAAGCCAAAAGTATAAGACTAAAAAGGTAATAAATACCTAAATTATGTTCCTTTTCATATTAAGAGCCTAAAAGTATAAGCCCAAAAGACTAATAAGTACCTAAAATATGTTTCTTCTCATTCAAGGGACCATTTAGATCAGTTTTTCAAATTTGAAATCCCAAAAGTTTAAATTAAAAAGATTATGCTCAAAGCCCAAAAGTATAAGCCCAAAAAGCTAATAAAATTTTAAAATATGTTCCTTCTCATCCAAAGAACCATCCATAACAAATATTACCATCAATGTTTTAAATTTGAAATTATGAAATCTTCAGTTGATTTCTCAGTCAAGGAACTACTAGGACGTAATTTTCTTATTTTTTTACTTTAATTTCAGTACTTTATAAACAATTTCTAAGATTTCTTTGTTTTCTTTTTTTTTTCGTTTAGCACTCAGTAATAGAGGAAATCTCAAAATCGTGTCTCAAGGTGAAGTTATTTCTCAAGAAGAAACTGCTTCTCAAAAGGATGATTCAAGTTTTAATTCAGTGTCCGTGGATAACTGTATGTGAACAAAATTTGGAGTTCTTCTTCCACACGTCAACTATAGTTCTTCTCTGCCTCCACCTTTACCTGATATTTCATCTCTTTCTCACATTTTCATATTCTTTATTTCTCTATCTAATATTTCATCTCTTTCTTTCTCTCTCTCTCTCTCTCTCTCTTGAAGTATGTTCGAGGTTCAAGGTGTTAATCCTTCCTTTTCTTCAATCTGTTCAAGGTGTCGTTAGATAACAACGTTGGTACCGTGGAATTGTTGGAGAACTAAGGTAGTAGGTGGTTCAATGGAGGTTTTCGGAAGTAATGGAAAAAGTGTGAAGGTGATCGGAGGTTTGATCTAGAGAGTGTAAGAGTGTCTAGGGAACTAGCAACCAAGAGGCAATTCAAGAACACAACAATCGTGATCTTCTTAAGCTAGAAATGTTTATGACTTGAAAACACACTTCAACTCGAGAAGATGCTAAACTTGGAAACTCGAATGTCAAACTCAAATGCAGGTATTAATCTTTATTTAAACTTTATTAAATTTATATATATTTTGTTAGAAGGTTTTTAATGTTGTGTTAAATAAACTAGGTTTATCATCATTCGCCACGTTATTTAGTCTATGTGTTGCGGTGAACTTCTTTTGTTATTTAGTCTGTGTTTACATGTGTTTTAAAATCACTACGAGCGCATTGCGTACGGAACCATTGACAAGAATAAAAAGAAAATTTAGAAAAAAACATTAAAAGATAACGGAAATAAAATCAACAAAAAAGTTGTATGGTAATGATGTTGTTCATATGAAACTCATGGTCAGAGATGAGCAAATGGTACTTGGTACCGAATTTCCCGAACCGAAAGATCTTAACTACCAATTCGGTACTGACTTTCGGCGTTCCTGGTACCGGTTCTCTACAGGTTCCTAACTTCAAAAACCGGTATTTTCGGTACCAGTACTGATTCGGTATTGGTTGGCACCGAGCTCATCTTTACCCCTAAACTAAAAAAACTCATTAAAAGTTGAAGAAAATCAACAAAAAAATTGTGCGATACCGTTGTTCGTACGGTACCCGTGATCAGGGATGAGCAAATGGTACCGGGTAACGAACGCATTGAAAAACTCTCCCTCCATGTTTGATTGTTTGGTACGGATGATAATCAACTTGGTACGGAAAAGCACTTTCTGGTACGAATGAAGGTTAGAACGGATGAACACAACAAATGATGAAACACTGAATCCGGTACGAATGAGAATAAGCTTTGAATAAATAACCCTTGTGCGAATGAACTATCTCGAGCGGATGAACAAAACTCAAACGAATAAATCTTCCTCGTGCAAATCAACACAAATCATTGGGACGGATCAGCATATCGGTGCGTATGAGCTTCATTCGTGCAAATGAACTCATTCGTATGAACTAGCTTACAAACTTACAAAACAGAATCTAATATTTAAGCCTATCAACACAAAGACGTAGGCAACAAACGTTATGCACCAACATTAACACGTGACAATACAAATTGTCAATATTTCATCACCAAATCAATAATAAACATTTGTGTTTCCCCCAAAAAAATTGCTACTAGCTTAACTACCAATTTCCAACGTGTTTGACTATTAACAAGTTTATAAATATAATTATAACCCTGTCACATTTGTATTTTTAATAACCATAAACATTGCCCTTAAAAACATAGCCATTTCTCGAGTCCAATTAGTAATTAACACATCGGAAAGTAAACGGGATTATACCGTCATCCGCTTAACAGTTGGAAATGAGTCGTATCAAAATTGAACCAAAAGAGAGGGAGGCTGAAACCATATTAAACAAAGTCGTAATTAAGTGATTCAAGCAGCCACACGATCGGGTCGCCGAGCCCCACAAGCACCGCCACTTGTCACCTCCAGAATTCATCGTTGCTTGAAAGCCAGATATTCATCAAGAACTCCTCGCTCGCACTATCCTATTTGGGACAATAAAAACGCGACCTCTAGGCCTTTAAGTAAAAAACAAGATGGTCAAAGTTTCCATCTGTGTTTTGAAGCTCATGTCAAAATTTGAGGTCAATTAGACAGCTAGATCTCAAGGTATTATTCGATCTCTACTGTAAGGTCACTTAAAAACGGGAATTTCGTCCTTTTTTTTCCTTTTTTAAATCAAAGGAGGAGGAGCCTAACTAGATTTAAGGGGTATTAAAGTTTGGGTTTTAATCTTCTTGGTCCCTCCTTGTTCCTTGTTGTAACATTTTCACCCAAAACTTGCAATTGCATAAAAAAGGACTTGGACTCATGGTCAAATCGAGTCCTTCTAAAATGATCCTTTCGACCAATACTTCCATGTTGATCGGTTGATAACCTTCTTGTTAGTATCCCCTTGTCACAACTTAAATCCTGAACTTCTGGCATTTCGACATGAAAATTTGGGATGTTACATAAACATCACATAGTTTCAAATGATGATAATCATGAGAATGATCATATGTGAAATAGAGTGAGTAATACCATTACCAAATCTTACATATGCATTAAAGAAGTAAGAAGAGACACTGTTTAGATTATCCGGAGAAGATAGCATATGATTAGTAACACCCAAATCAACATACCAATTCGGAGTCGAGGTGTTCACATGACATTGAACATGGAATGCTTATGTTAGCATCTAATAAAGCAACATGGGAGGCATACAAAGCAAGGTTAGGACATTGGTTGGCATTATTTCCATCTTCCCAACATAATTGACAGTGTGGTGATCATCTACCATCCCTGACCAACCTCGCGAGTAAAATGAGAAGATTGACCTCAACCTCAGTAGTTCTAAGCGGGCAAAGATTTCCCAGTAGAGAACACATCAGAGAGAGTGGGAATCAAACCATGCAAAGATTTCAAGAAAAGTTCATGACTTTTGGCTTGTGAGAGAAGATCACGAAACACAGGATCGAGTTATAAGTCTATATAGTCGTAGAAAACATTTCAAAGTAAAATAATCAGTTAAAAATATTCTCGAAAATAGGATGTTACATTCATCATCATATTTAAGGTAACTTGTATGTATCATAATATAGTTACCCTTATTAAAGTCTTTGTGATTAACTTGAAACAATTGGTCAACCGATTTAGGATATGGATAAGATACATTGGTTTCTGTGTGGTTTAGGCACCTCTTTACTTCAAGAATATTTTAACTCTGATTATGTTACTGAAAGGTTCCATTGAAATGGAATGTTCATTTGAAAATGATTGACATATACGTTGAAGACACTAAGTAAAAGTGTTTAGTAAGCACATTTGTGTTGTGCTAGTTTATATCTTATTCATTAAATATTAAGTTTCTGCCATAAAAGTAGCCTATTAATACTTATTTGTTTAAATAACACATGGTTTTATGTGCTAAATTCTACATATTTGTAGTTGTTTCATCACAAATCCATAATAAGTTAATTGGTTGCACTTTGGTGTTTTGCAGGTCCATGAGCTGAAACGAAGGATTCTAAAGGTAAAATCGAGCTAAACATACCAAGCTATCGACATAAAGATGACAAGAAACCGTAATGGGCCAGGTATAAATAACATCTATAAATAGTAGGTGACGGCTGGAAACCCTGGAGAACGATTTTGGACAGCTGTAAAGGTGAAAAGGAGGTGGTTTTGATCCAAAACAAAGGCAAAGAAGCTTAGGAATCGTAAATCTAACATCTGACCTGTCGTAAACACGCTACCAATCGGATTTGAGACTTTTAGTTTCTGTTTTTCTGAACCTTTACCATGTTTCCAATGAATTATGTTGTGTTAGACTTGTTCGTTGTTGGCTAACCACCTTTTAGTCGGCAAGGCAAGATCATTTCTAATTAATTGTGATGATTCTGATGTTTTTTTATAAATGTGTGATTTACTTTGTTTATTATCATTGATCTTGTGATTTGTATGATTATATATTGGAGATTGATCACTAAATGATTTGTGTGGTTGATTTGAATCTTTCTGTGAGGTTATGCATGCTAGATCTGATTTATTCTATCTCTAGGTTATATGTCGATCATTAACTTAGGGTTTGATACCTACCCAGTAATCGGCAAACTTGTTTATGGGTTGGTTAAGTATATGAGCTACCTATGGGAATGGTCTAAATAAACAGACTTGGAAATTAGTTGGAGTTTTCTGTGAATCCATATGTATGGGTTGCAAGTCACATTGATTCGTTAACATGTAAGAACCCAATTAAGAGGCTCTGAATCACAAAGGATTGGTAAAATACAACTACTGACAATCAGATTTTATATTCATGTCTATAACGTGAATTTATGAGATTTTGTGATTAACCTAATGGGGCTCTAATTTATCTAGCACTTCACACACCATTTTGATTCATGTTAAATTGGGCTTTCATAAATGATTCATCTATCAAACATTCAATAATTAGAAGGATTACGTGTCTATCTGGTTATTTCTCATCATTGATTTACAACAACTTCCCAATCATTGTTTTTCTGTTTTAAAACATGTCTTGACTTCAAAATCACTCTTATGCACGATTAGATATTAACTTATGATTAATTATTAGAAGCTACCGTGTCCACATATTGATACTCGATAACTTACCACAACCATATATAATGCAAATGATAGGTACTATAATAAAAATAAAAAATGTATATATCTATATCATATGTATATAACTATATATATACACACACATATTTATTGTAACATTTGTGTAAATCGGGTTTCGAAAAACCCGCCTCATTTTATCAATCGGAGAATTTTTGTTTATGTCAAGATTTAATATTTAACAATAAATTAATAAATAAAGTTTAAAGAGATAATATAATCTATTAATTAATAAAATAAATCAACTAATTAATCATTAGTTAAAAAAGGGAAATAAAGAAAAACGTTTTTAAAATAAATGGGTGAACCGGGAGTCGAACCCGGGTACCCCGGATATCACACACACCACAAGCACCACTGGACTGCACGCACATGATGCCTCAATTTCCGCATGCCAATATATATATATATATACACACACACAAACTGGGCGGGAAAAACCTGCAACCATATCGGAATCATCGCCAATCACCACACGCGCCTTTCCCTTTCTGTTTGAACCTTCCGACAACTGGCATCGTGTTTGTTCTTGGCAACCTTCAACCGTAATGGCTGTCATCCCGGCGTAATTCCAATTACTCGTATTGGTTTCCAAAATCGAAACCAAAACCTCCTCTGGTTCCAATCTATAAATACCAACTGAAATCCCACTCCCAAATCGTTCAATCCTTTCTCCTCTAACCACTAGTTGTTCTCGGCTCAAAGCACTTCCCCTGTTCCATCAAAAAACATCGTAGTTCGCCGCCGGATTTAACTCGCCGGAAAAGGAACAACCCTCTGACAACCGGTAACACTCCTTTTACTCTGAATCCAGTTTGTATGCTATTGGTATGATAACTAAGTTATTTAAGTTTGAAATTCAAGGAAACGGGTTCTGGGTTTAAGCTTTAAAATGGAAAAGATGAAGTAGAGAACGTGTATATATATAATATAATTCGGGTTATAACCGGGTTAGACACACAGTCCAGCGGTGGACTGTGTGCACATTTAACAAACACGCTCCGAGTTCGATCCTTGCCACCAACACTGCCGAATAAACAAATTTTTTTAAAAGGGAACCAAATCACACTGATTCCCAAACAAGATGTTAAAGTTATTGAAAAATACTATGTTTACGGGTTAAGCACCCAGCCCAACTGGTTGGGCCGGGTGCAAACCAACTTCAGGTCGTCGGTTCGAGTTCAAGCCCTCACCACCGGTCTGATCACTTAAAAATATTTTTAAATTAATCATTTCTGTATGGACTTAATTTGTGTATATGTATAATTAAAAACCAGATTACAACGGGTTAGACACGTAGCTCAGTTGGAAGAGCTGCGTGCACACGAACGAGAGGTCGCGAGTTCGACCCTCATGCGCGCATACAAATTTCCTGCTCGGCCGGCCTGACAGATTTGTCAGACTGACAACTCCTTTTTACTTATTATTTTTATTTAATTAATTACTTATTTAATTATTCTATAGTCATATTAAAAGAAAAATTTATTAAAAATACCTAAATTGCAAGGGTTTAAAATATTAAAATCACAAAAATAAACTTAAAAATCTAAACAAAGGTTTTTAATCAAAAAGTTAGCTTATCTATTTATTAAGTTATCGCGTTGTTATTTTAGGTTAGTACTCTTTCGTCGGTCAAATTCTCAACTCGTGCGCACTCATCATCAACCAAGAATACGCACTCACTGTGAGTGAATCTCTACAAATTCCCCGTTTTTATCACGTTTTGGGGTGTATCATGTGTCGTATCATTCCTTTATTTTATTTAAACACTTGAGCTTATATCATTTCGTGATCAAATGTGAATTGCTTGTTGTGTGGTTTATATGTGGATTCAATTTATCATTTCAGTGCACTCATTTCATTAGGCCCACCAGTTCCTCGTGGGATACGGGTTGAGCATCAGGTGCCTCATTAGATCGGCTCCGTTTGATTGAGCCTTGATCTCAGATACATCATCATTCATGTCATATATTCATTCAATGTGGTTTGTGATTTGTTACATATATATATTTGCTTACATGTGATTTATGCACAATTTTCTTTATTAAACAAAATAAGCAATTATTTAAATGTTTTATCAAGGTTCACTCGCCAACTTTTGTTGACCCAAAGTCTCCTCTGTTTTACAAATAATACAGGTGATCAAGTTGAGGAAAGAAACACTTAGGATGGCCTAGAAAAATAAACAAGTTATTGCGTTGGAACAAACATTTAGATTTTTATTGTATTTGTATGAATTTTTTTGTTTGATATTTAAATTATAATTAGAATTTAATAAATATGAAACTTCTTAGTAAATATCATGAGTTTTGGTGATAACCCAATCATGCCCCGTCTTTTATTCCGTTGCGCGTCGGGGTGTGACATTTATAAAAATAAAAGAAATTATATAGGGTAAATGGGTACACTTTATCTGGTCAGACAAACTGGTACATCATCAAATTCCAAACCCGTTTCAGATCCATGAAAAAAAATAAAAACTAATCTAAAACTTGATTAACTAACCCCAAACCCGTCTTATATATATTCGATTTCGAGTTTATCCATCAAATTCAAATTCAACTTTCACATCTCTATTTTTTACAAACCATGGCATCTTTAGCTACAATACCAGTTTTGTTTATAGTTTGACTTGTATTATAGTTTTGACTTTTAAAGTTTCTAGATGCATGTGTTATAACAAATGTAAGGTTTAAAAATTGATTGTGTGGCTGAATTTCTAACTGCATTTGCAACTGATGACGCCTTTATGACATAAAAGATCGGACTACAAGAGGTTCGATCCAGGCCGTTGATTTCCTTTGACCTGCAAGTAAAATTTTCTATTCTGACCTATTGTCAAGATATTTAAAGTTACATTTACCCTAAAAGATATTTTATCTTTTTATATATATATATATATATATATATATATATATATATATATATATATATATATATATATATATATATATACTGGGAGGATAGAAAGAAAAGCTATTTTAGTTAATAAAACTAAGAAATTTAAATAAATGAATCTTCTTTTCCCATGTGTTACACTTTTTTGTAGACTCTGTTACGTGTAACAACCAGAGACTGCCATGTGTTACGTGTAACAGCTTTTGCAGACTTTTAGTTTTTTCTGAAAAAATAAAAACTGTTACGTAACACGTGACAACCTCTAGTTGTTACACGTAACACGTCTGCAAAAAGGTGTAACACGTGGCAAAAGAATGGTCATTCATTTGGGTTTCGTAGTTTTCTTAACCAATATGAGATTTCTTCATATAATTGCTCATATATATATATATATATATATATATATATATATATATATATATTATATATTGAACGACAAATTTGGATCATTGACGGACCACTAGAGTATTATCGTGCCACCAGCAGAACTACCCTATCATATCCATCTCTACTAGGCTATAATGTCAATATACCAATTCAGGAGGAAACCCAATAAATCTGAATAAAAAAAACCATTTGTGAGAATCGAACTCAAGACCTAATAGTTTCTAAACCATTTATTACACGTTCTCAAAACTATACTAAGTTAATTATAAATAAATATCAAATTGTTACATATATATCATGTGTAAATACATTTATTATAAGAATTTACATATGATAAAATAATTGGAAGCCCTCAAAAGGGAACATAGATACAAAATTTGTCAATTAAAACGGTAGAAATTGTTTTGATACAACTTATTTACTCAATTACGGGAGTAAGGTAAAATTTATTTATTTCACTCTACTATCTTACTAGTTTCTCTTTTCTAATATAATCAGCGCCGTTAAAAAACAGGTAAAATTATTTATACCAACATTATGTAAAATTATTTATACACAGTTGTAAATACGTCAAACTTACATTTTTTAGTATTATTTATAACAACATTATGCATATATTTTTAGGCAAATCTTTCTCTTTTGTACACAGTTGTAAATACACTCTTTATCAAACTTACATTTTTTTATTATTATTTGACTTATTTTTATCTTTATGTTCATTATTGATTCTTACTTTTCTTCATGCGAAAATCAATCCAACCCCACCAATATTTCACCATCATTTTGATCCAGAAGTTTAGATATACAAAATTAAATAAAATCAACCGATATGACTTGACCATTATATATAAATATATGCAGGTTGAATCGTATTATTAAATCTTTTATTGTATATATCAAAAGCAACATTTGAATTTTCAAACTTGTGTGTGTTGAATTGTGGAAAACATACGTCGTTTGATACCATTTATGAATGCATGAAACTTGACCTCCAAAAAAAGAAAAACGAAGAGATTGCTATCATTTTATGTATGTTTACTTAATATGCACTCTTTAAGTAGTTGAGACGCTAGTGGTTCATATGTTTGTTGCTAAAAAATTATGCAATAATTGTTTGCCATACATGGTTGGCATTGATACCGAAACCAGTGAAATCATCGTATCAGTGTCAAAATTAGAACATTTCAGCTGAGGTTAAAATAAAGAGATATTATATTGATTTTAGTTTTTTTATCGATGATATTTGAAGGGTCAGACTATAAAAATGTGAATATACGATATACCCTTCTTAATAGAAAATTCGATCATCCAAACAATCAAGAGCAAATGGATACTTGTTGTGGACTGTGGAGAGAACTAGAATTAAATTAGATAGTGTGAGTTAATTCGTTAAAAAAAAAAAGAAAAACTTATACCATATGCAATAAACCATGTTGTGTAAAGCCACCCTATTCCCATACCCTTTGCCTAACCTTGAGCCAAGTGTGTGTCTAAACTTGTTTGACCTCCTGTTTCTAAGATCAATGATGTCCATTTCCAACCATCAAAGGCTTAGCATTTGTTTTGGGGGTGTCTCTCTCCCACCAACCATTCTTTGTATTGTCATTTACGTCATAAAATTTTATATTGTTAAATTTCTAAACTGCCCTTCTTCAATATTGAAAGTGTCTATAAATGCACACCCCTCATCCCATCCCGAGACCAAACAAGGAATCAAACATGTCTAAGACCATTAGAATCACCACCTTTTGCATGCTAGCAATCCTTCTTCTTTCCATGATATCATTCACCGTTGCCCGCCCAATCCCAACGTTCAAAGATGTTACCCCCGTCGAAACTCATCCCACCGTAAGTAAACTTGTCTTTTTTTTTTCGTACAACATATGATATACATCGATACAAAACAGATGAGTTGATTAGGGAATTCATGTCTTATAACGTCCAAAACTAATGCTCTACTTAACCCCGTAAAACGTAAAACTTGCGTAAAATCATCAAAATTTGATATGGGGAAACAATTATAAATAAATCTGAATTAATGTGTTAAATGAAATGACTAATTCGAATTTGTACGAATTATGTATTTAAGGAGGAAGAGATGGCAAAGGCGAACGCGGTTGAGAATTGCAGCGGACCGGGAGAAGAAGAGTGTTTGATGAGAAGAACCCTTGCTGCTCATCTTGATTATATCTATACCAAGAAGCATCAACCATGAAATCTTTAATCTATAAATTTCCATTAGTTTATAAAAGAGAAGTCTTTTAAATAAGAAATAAGATTTAGGTTTATGTAATGTTGTTTAGATTAGTTTATAAAAAAAAGAGTTTTTTAAATAAGAAATAAGATTTAGGTTTATGTAATGTTGTTTAGTTTGTATGAAATGAAGGTTTCCATAATTTCCATGATTAGCTTCTTTAACTATGATCCCTATATATAATTAGGGACCGACTCCATAATCTGTGTGATTAATGTTGGTCCCGATGCAATCAATTTTCATAACTGGAATATTTATCAATTCTTAAATCTAAGTTTTAATATTGTGAATCATCTTGTCTGTTTGTTAGAGTACATGTTTGCAGATGATTAATGAAAAACAAAGATGCCATAATCATAAAAGGAATCACGGTAACGAGCGTCATGTACACTACCATGGGTGAAGCTTTTAAGGGGCGGGAGAGGGCGGCCGACCACCCGAACTTTTCGCTCGGTAGTGGAGAGTATGTAGTTTTCGTATAGCAATTTTTGTGTATATACGTTTTCAACCCCCGGTTTTATAAAAATTTTTAGGTACGGTGAATTCCGCCCACCCCCGCTCGAAAATCTCAAACTTCTGCACTACACACTACAAAACATAGGGCTTCTTTCAAGATCCCTCGGTGAAAGTAGTAACGACTTTGTTTCCAACAGTGATAGGAGAAGCTTAAGATTCATTATGTAATTGTCTATTTCAAGAGGTCCATTTTTACTTGTTGTATTGGGCCATAAAATATCAAAGATGACCCTACGCTTGCTTTTACCGGCAAATTACCGACGACATGTTTACCTTATTGTCATACCGCCGATGTAATTAGTGAGGGGTATTTGGACTTCGGTGATATTCGTGGTGAAACTTTGTGTTCTAGAATCGAATGAACCATTTGACTTCATTATTGATTAAACGTAATCAACAAGCAAATTCATATTTGATTATCAAAAACAACGAACAAGAAACAAGAATGGTAGAAAGAGTTTTCTGATCGACACTTAGAATGTTCGACATATTAGAATCAGAAAACTGGGCCGATCCTGAGGATTCAGGTGCCCTGTACTAGTCGAAAAAATGTCCTTTCGACATTAACAAATTATACAAACTATTTTTTTTAAACGGGATTAACGCTATAGCAATAAACACAGCAAAATCAAAGTATTAAAATAACATACGTATAATATGTGACATATTTGCAGCGTATGTTCCACATCGCCTAAGTGTCAAGGACTCAAGTTCAACGCGGTGCATACGTACACCCACTACTAGAAAATGCATTTTTTCCTACAAAAGTTCCCACAAATTTCCCACAACTCAGTTTTTCCTACAATTTTCTAACATAAAATAAGAAAAACCCCAAAACTTTTTCACAATTTCCCGACAAAATAGCCACACAAATAGCATTTGTAGCAATTTTGACGCATGAGCAAAATCCACTTATAATGTCCTTTTTATTTCTGAATTTTATGTGGCAATCCAATCTCAAGATTAAATACCAAAAATCCTTCCTAACCTTTTTACATAAAATTAAAAAAAATTACATAAACTTTAATTTTCGTCTTCATCAAGGTAGTCTAGCGGAACACTCCAAATGTGTTCAGCCAAATCCGCTCAAAGGTTGTGATGTGTTGTATTATTTTTAATTTCATTCAATTTCGCTTCTTTTTCTTCTTCACTTAATTCTTCGGTACTTGGTTGACTCGTCTCCTCATAATACTCGCAAATTGAGTATCCATGATCCTCCAAAATCATGTTATGCAAAATAACGCACGTGTACGTATCATTTCGAATTCTAGTTTTTTCATAATTCTACACGACACTTTCAGAATGTGCCATCTTGATTGCAAAACACCAAACACTCGTTCGACATCCTTTCGTGCTGCCATTTGAGCCTCGTTTAACTTACGTCGCTTTTCGTTTAACGTCGTTCCCTGGGTAAATGATTTTACGAACATAGTCCAATTCAGGTATATACCGTCCGTTAAATACTAACCATATTTATACTCCGCACCATTAACAAAAAAAGATCCTTTTGGCCCAAACTAGCTGTTAATGTTGAACTATATATAGGTTTTTTTTTTTTTAATTTTGGGTCAAACAACTAGTTTCAAACAATCAATCAACAAAGTCTATGTCGTTCTATGTTGGCCCTCCACGCCGGTGGAGAATTCGAAGCCCATGTCACAACGCCGAGCATAACACGAGGGGATGGTGTGATTTTATGAACGGTAACTGACAACAACGCTGCTGTTTGACGTCCACACCGTATGATGTAATAGTGATATTGACTGATACTCTAATTAAGGAAAATATATGTGTAAACTAAATGTGAATTAAAAGTTTTGTCCTTTATCTTTATACTAAATTTCAGACGGTGTCATTTGTATTTAAAATTGATGAGTTTTGTATTTAATATTTCAAAATATTACACGACTTGTCTTTTAGTTCAAACCCAATTAATTTTAACTGTTATGTGAAAAACAAATTAATACAAAATTCATTAGTCTTGAAAACAAAAAGAGTTAAATGCTTGGTTGGTCCCTGTGGTTTGCAAATCTTGCAGACTTGGTCCCAGTGGTTCACTAATTACACACTTGGTCCCAGTAGTTTCAAATTTTGCACTCGGGTAGTCCTTACCACTAACCTTTGTTAGATTTCTCAGTTAAGTATATGCAAAATTACTATATTACCCACAAAACCAGAACAACATCATCTTCAACCTCCTATCTCTCAAAACCCACCACCACCTCCACTGTCAATCCATCACCACCTCGATCTTCAACATCATCGTCTTTTTTGGAAACCCTTGTGACTACCCTCCGTACCCACCTCTCAAAAGAACATCAATGATATGTTGTCTGACCCATCCTTTGATTTATTTCCATTTTAAAAGCCTCAAGAGTTACAATAAGTCAATAATTCTCAAATGTGAAATTAACAACTCAAAATAATAATTATTATTAATTATTAATTATTAATCCTCACGTTAATCCACCCCAATTCAAAATCTTCAAAAATATCTTCCATACTCACGAGTTTGTTCATCATCTATTTCATGTGATTTGCAGGTTTCATTCTCATCCAATAAACCTACATTTTCATTCATATTCACTCATCCTTCGTGAATGTTCTGATCCGATGGCTACATCGGCGTTCAAATCGACGACCAGAAGACCTCCGATCGGAGATTCGTCACCGTCGACGGAAGATTCGCCGGAATATTCGTCTTCTAAACCTACACCGGCGTCCAAATCGACGACGATAAGAGCTCCGATCGGCGATTCATCACAGTCGATAGAAGATTCGCCGGAATATTCGTCTTCAAAGCCTCACCGGCGTTCCAGAAGCGTAAGCAGATTTTCGAGGCGGATTCCGGCTGAATTTGAACCGGTAACAGTTCCTACACCGAGACGGAAGTTCGTTAACACCGTTAGAGGCTCCGATTTTCCGGAAAGTAGTCTGGATGATCTCGCAATCGGGTTTTTCTCCGGTAACGATAACGGTTCTGAGTTAGATATTGAGAGTGTAAGCAGTGGAAGTAGAAGTAGTCGATGTGAGAGAGCCGAGGAGAGAGAGATTTGCAGGTTTGCGGTGGAGGTGGTGATGGATTGACGGTGGAGGTGGTGGTGGGTTTTGAGAGATAGGAGGTTGAAGATGATGTTGTTCTGGTTTCGAGGGTAATATAGTAATTTTGCATATACTTAACTGAGAAATCTAACAAAGGTTAGTGGTAAGGACCATCCGAGTGCAAAATTTGAAAATACTGGGACCAAGTGTGTAATTAGTGAACCACTGGGACCAAGTCTGCAAGATTTGCAAACCACAGGGACCAACCAAGCATTTAACTCAAACAAAAACAATGAACAAAAGTTGTAATTCAAACTAATATTGGCCTCTTAGGTCCGAAATCCGAATGCTCCACCCATTACATTACCCGACTTGAATGTTTTGAGTTCTCTTCTCTCCGTTCGCTGGTTCTTGGTACTCCAATCGATTGGAAAACTCAGGTATAGCTTTTTCTTAAAGATTAAATCAAGTTTTGCATGTGTATGTTATTAATTTCAGCATGTTAAAATCTCTCTTTTGAAGCTGTTTTTGTTGAAACCCTAACTGGCCAAATTTGGGACATTAACTGTACGCTGATTGATTTTCTGGTTATGTTTGTGTGTCTGCATTGTGTTGTTAGAATTTTGGAACCCTAATTGATGATTTGTGGCATGGGCTGATAATTTGTTGATATCAAAACATCTGTTGATGAATGATGCATATTAACCTGAGTCCTTACATCTTTCATTACACGGTTCTCTGCAATGAAAGTTATTTTCTCATATTCTCATTTACTATGATAATTGTTCCGATGTCATTTGGACTTTGAGTTCTTTACTGCACTAGACTGGCTAACACTACCTAAACAGGATGTTTGACTTTACATGTACGTGAAACGCTCGAATCATCTTTCATAACGTCTGTGAGCGGGAGTTTTGAGATCTTTCGGTGCCCTTTCTTTTTGCCAATTTTAAGCCCGTTGTCTACCGGATAGCTAGTTAGAAAACATTTCCATTATAAGCTTGTATGTATAGTTATCTATAATTCTATATTAAACTAGCACTTTGGTAGAAGTACTTTGATGTTTTTCTCATATATGTAAATGTATGCTATCCTTATTGCTTATTAATTATTATGTTTATTTCTAGCTTTTTGACCTTTTGAGACTTTTAGTTAACAAGTATGCTTCTAACATGAAGGTTAAGTGCTGTTTACTAAT
Source organism: Scalesia atractyloides (assembly GCA_947069175.1). Classification (NCBI taxonomy): domain Eukaryota; kingdom Viridiplantae; phylum Streptophyta; class Magnoliopsida; order Asterales; family Asteraceae; genus Scalesia; species Scalesia atractyloides. The sequence goes on from CAMTDV010000011.1 coordinate 34,396,688, forward strand.
AACTTTATTTAAGTGGTAAACAAGTGCATAAGTGCGTATGTATAAAATATATGTTTCCATAATTCGGTTTTTTATGATCCATGCCCTGAGTTGACGAGTAACAGTTACGCAATAGTATTTGTCATTTGGAAATAAAAGTGTGGTTTGCTTTGTATACTTTTTATGGTCTATGAAAATCATGTGCGCCGCATTACGCATGCCATTGTTTTTCTTTGACTGACGTCATGCTTGTGCCACATTTTTTAACTGCCATGCTGTCTTCTACATTTAACACGTAACTTATAACATGAATATAAATTACGAACAGACATTCCCGGTAAAATCCCACTTGTAGCAAAAGCTACTGTAATATGGTAAACTGGTGATTAATATAGATTGTCATTTCAGTTGCATACATAAGTTATTAATGGCGTTCAGCGTCATTCTATATATACACACTAATATATATATATATATATATATTTGTGATACTGTTCCGTACATCTCGTAAGTAACTAACTATTGCGCAATTGTATTTTGTCGTGTTATAATGAATGTGTATTCGTTTTAGATTTAATACTGTCTATGTAGATGCCGCACGCCACATTACGCATGATTGCATTCAGTGTTTTTCTCTTTGGTTGATGTAATGCTTGCCCCGCTTGTGGTAGCTACCATGCTAACTACTTTGTTTAAGCCTTCATAAATTGTTTCTTGCACTCTAAGTAAAGTGATGGTTGACTATTGTAACGAACTTGATCCCTTTCTCTTTTAGCCTCAACCGCACCTCAATCTCACGTCATTTATATTTAATTTGAAAAGTCCTTTTTTTTGCTCAATAGTTTTCGCATTTCTTTTTCTCAAATAGGATATCTAGTAGTAGTTTGGTTTTCCTGTCTTTAGTCTATTTCCTTTAAGAAAAATGACTTCCATCTAGCAGTATAGTACATTATACTCTAAATTAATTCAAATGATATTTATCAAAAAGAAAAAAAAAATACAAGAGTCAGTTCATTTTCTTTTCTTAATCATCATAACCTTCTTCTCCATATCTACACTCATAGCCTAAAAAGTCTGATTGACAGAATGTGAAATTTGTAACACACTGAAAGTATTGCTAAATTGTGTGTTGTATTTACTTCATTGGTTAGTGCTACCAGGAGAAAATGGATCATTTTCTTCTTCTCAAGAATTGATGCTTGTGTCATGTTCATTAATCAAAAGATAGAATATGTGGTTTCTACTGAAAAACTTGCATATCTTTAGAAAATGCTGTAAGGGTATTTGTAGTTATTGGTTAGGGATTTTCTTCTAGTGTCAGGATCAACTATAAAAGAGAATGTTTCGCAAGACTGCAACTGGTTGGAACCGAAAACAGAGGAAGAGGAAAGAAAATATATCTTAGTAATATTATTGGAAAAAAAAGTTTCTTTTTCAATATGTTAATCAAATGACTGTTTTGAATCTAAGAAAATGTTATCTTGTTGCATAAGATTTTGCTACCCGAGTTAGAACAGCCTAAAGTGGTAAAAGGAGAAATATTTGAAATCTAGGAAATAGCATTTTGAGATATAGTCCCGGAACCATATTATTATTTACTCTTTGATATATCATATAACTTAATTTGGAAAAGAGTATAATGGTTGTGTTTTGACTCCTGTAGCTAGATTCATTATATTCTGTCTCATAAGATCATAAATCAATTATGCCACATAAATTCCCCAGCAGTTGCACTGATCACTGCTAAAAAGGATCAGCAAATTGCTAGCCTATTAGTTTTTTTTATTAATTAAATTTATTCTGATATTTTGGATACAGTTATAGGCTTATAGCTAGATTCATTCTACTCCTATCTTTATTGAAAAATCTGTAGGAAATTAAATCCCATCTACCGGCTGTTTATAGATGCCATAGTTGTCAATAGCGTTGCTATGGTCGCTATAGCGAATAGTGTAGCGTATAGGTTGAAGGTCGCTACAGGGTATGTAGACAAAAATAGTTGGATTTCAGGTTTTTTTAACTACGAATAGCGAGTAATTATAGCTATAAAATAGCTGGATTTTAGGAATTTGTTAGATATACATGTAAAAGTAGCATATAGTTTTTGTTCTAAATTTTTTTTCTACTGTGTCGCTATTTATAAGATAGCGTCCGCTATTTATAGTTATTCGCCATTAACAACTATGCGCCTATCATTATTGAAGAATCTGTAAGAAATTAACTTCTATCTACCAGCTGTTTATGGATGCTTAAAGGTTGTTTTCTGATTCCAAATTACTGTTTTGAGTACCCCGACCCTGGTTGTACTATGATTGTTTCATGATTGTAACACTCAAGAAAAGGAAGTTTTGGCATTTACTTTCTACCGAATGATGTAAACCAATCAAAAACTATTTGAGATAAATATTTGCAGTTGTTAGTTATGTTGATCCTTTGTTCACATTTTATTTGCAGATCTTTAACGTTCTTTTCACTTAATAAGCAAACCAACCATGATGATGAAGTTGAAATGCTCAATCCCTGCAGTCTTAGAGAACTCATCTCTCTGAAACTTGTTTCCCCTGCACTGTTTTCTAGTATATATATTTCTCTCGCAATCGAAAGACGTGCTTAGTTAGTGGTTACAACTACTTCTCCCGAACAATCTATTCTATCACTTGGAGTCACTAATGGATTCTCCACTGCACCCTAGTCTCCTAGTACATCAAGCAGTTTGGGAATGTTGGGCGGTCGAAGAGCGGGCAGAAGCTATTGGGGAGATCAGTTCATGCTGTATTATCAGAATATGGGTTTGTGGAGATCGATCCCGTTTCAAAGTATTGCAAGGTTTATGGGTCGTTGGTTAATGGAACCAGAATGCACTCGGATGAAGATAAACTGGTGCCGGTCATGATGTGCGACTGTGGGCTAATTGTGGTCAACCCAAAAATGAAGTCTTGGAGCTTTGGAGAAAAATGAAAGATGGGCTTGCATTGGGACTGCTTATTGGATGCGGCTACAACTGAACTCAAACTCAAGATCTTGGAGTCGGTTTCTTGGGTGGAAATAGCAAAGGTGAGCTGTGTTTGCTCAGACTTGATTGATCTGGCTCTAGCAATGATCTGGGGAAACAGATGTACAAACGAGCAGTTTGGATGTTTGGCTCCGAAGAGTGGGATGCTTAAAGAGAGCTTTGCTCAAGCATGTGTGGTAAAATTGAAGAGAGATACAATTGCATTTAAATATTTGGATGATTGTTAAATTGTATCTAAATATTTGGATTTATATTTATCATGGGTTTCTGTATTAGTCCAAGAGAAGATCTGTGTTAAAGTGGTTGTTTGGACTTTATATTTACAACCAATAGTGTTATCTTGTGTCTACCGTTTTTGGTTTTCTTAAACGGAACTTCTTATTTTTTTTAAGCTTCAATTTCACTCGAATGCTTTAAATAGTATACACATTTAACTGTTTTTATTTTTTTATTAATTTGCAGTTGTAAACATTAAAAAAAAGCTGAACACAAAAATGTTTCTAATTTTTTATTTCTCTTGATATTCTAGTAAAAATTATGTGAAAAGGTAGTTGTACTTAAAAAGACCATTTCTTTTTGTAATGTAAGCTATGGGTAGTGTTTGTACAATATTATTATCTTGACGAACCAAATTGAAGAAGCATGAACCTACACGGGTCTGTACTTCTGCATTGATGAATACGAACATGGCTACAGCTCGTCTTCTCCCCCTCATCCTAGACCTGCAAAATCACGGAACACGTTAGAAGGGGTCAAGACTGGAGTCTCTGGACCATTCTCCGAAGCTCAAGTCAGTATTGGATTCAATGTAGAAAGCGTTTTAGGGTTAGAGAATAACTTTTGGAACATTGGGGAGGAGTTCTCTATTTATAATTGGTAGTGATTAGGGTTTCCCCTTTTGATGAAGATTAGTTGCATAGGAATCATGCCATATTTAGGAGATTTAGCATATACTTTATCTGTGTGGGAATATCTCCAGTATATTTGTTGCATTTACATTATATTTATTCTGGGTGTGACGGACCCAGAATGACCGAATCGGGCCATTCCTCTACACGAAGTGAAACTGACAATGGTACCAACATTGGTATTATCGGAAGTCGTATAGGTATCCGTTTTTAAGGTTTTTAGTCATTGTAAAACACGAGGCGATTTTGAGAAAATCAAGTCTTTATTTTTTGGTTTTTTTTTCTTTCGGTGATTGGTTCAAATGAAGTGGAACACTGATTGTGTGATACAATCATAACGAGGTAGAACTGATCAAGAAAACCTGTGCGAATCTGGTTGTGGTAGAAACTGTGAAAGTTGTGGAAGAACTAATCGAGAGAACTTGTGTGAAGCAGTTGAAGAGATCCAGTGAGCATACTAAGTAGAAAAGGCAGGGATTTGTGTCAACTGACCAAGGGCAAAGAGTTTGATTAACTTGTTAGAGGCAATCAGAGGAAGACTTGTGTGAGGCAGGATCGAAAGGAAACACGAGTGATTCAACTTGTGAGAGTCGATTGTGTGTTTCACGTTAAAAACTAAAGTGATTAGTTCGAGAAGGTTAGAAGTGAAAGAGTTGCGGACGTTACTTATGACGTGGATGTGGATTAGCTAGGATTAAAGGGGAGAATGAAGTGGTTAATCCTAATCCAGATTGGTTCGAGTATGTATAAAAATAGCTTCAAGGTAAATCAAACGAAATTAAGAAGTAGATAAAGCTTAATTGTTTAATTAATATTTTATTTTTAATATTTAAATGTTCAGATTTATGGGTTAGGTTTATTTAAGTAATTAAATTGAGTTTGAGTCATAGTAGGATTAGATTTGGGTTACTTATATATCAAGTTTTGCCAATATAAATTGAGGGTTTAGGGTCATTGTCACATATGGTTCTCATTCTTAATAATATCAAAAGAGTTGTGGGAGTTTCGTCAAAATATCAGTGTGATTCCATGTGTTAGTAGTTGTTGGCTGATGATCGGTGGTGGTGGGTAAAGCTTTAAGCTCCCACTAAAGCACTCAAAACTTTGTATATCGTAGAAAGCCCATGCTTCATTGTCACTATCTTTTACGTAGAAAGGAGTAATCCTGATTAGAAACATGTCAGCAGTTCTACTGTGCAATGTGCATCACTTTGTGTAAAAAGAAACTCAACTCAAACCGACCTATTAGCCTATATTGATTGGTTATCATTACATTACACTTCTTTTAATAATTACATTACACTTCTGGGTTACACTCATCCTCTGCGGTAGGGCGATCCAATTTTAATGCAAAGTAGACGCAATAGTAAAAATAAAAACGTTACTGGTAAGAATTCGTTTGATATTGCTCGATTCATTAATATACCGACACTTACCGAAAGAGAAACAAAAAAGTTATGATACGACAAAAAAATACCACGATGTTTACATCGATCTTAACAATAAAAAACAAATATCAATTTCGGTACCGACGTTATTCGGTCGGTATTTGACCGTTCGTTTTGTTATATATACAACATCAGGTTCGATTTAAACTTAAAAGAGAAAAAGCAAAATCAAAAAATAGAAAAGAAAAAGAAAATTGAAAAAAAATTCACAAAAGTCAAATATCATATAAGGACAAAAATAACTAATAAGTTTATAAATTATACATATAATAATATGTAGTATAAGTAAAAAAATCAATTTAACTGATAAATTTATAAATTATATATATAATAATATGTAAGATTGTAGGGCACCTGGTCTCATGAGCTTTTGCCTATGGATTTCATATTCCACTATTATCTTAAATGTCTTTAGATTTATATTTAGAGTTAAATGCTTGGTTGGTCCCTGTGGTTTGCAAATCTTGCAGACTTGGTCTCAGTGGTTCACTAATTACACACTTGGTCCCAGTAGTTTCAAATTTTGCACTCGGGTGGTCCTTACCACTAACCTTTGTTAGATTTCTCAGTTAAGTATATGCAAAATTACTATATTACCCTCGAAATTTGTTTCAAACTTGAACCGGGTCGAACCGAGTCGAACCCGAAACCTGAACCGGAAATCTGGACTGAACCGGGTTCCGTTGACTGTTTATGATCGAGTCGAATCGAACACATCTTGAAGCATGCTGAACCATCACTGAACCGAGTCTCGATTCGAATGTGAACCAAACCTCTCCGCCGCCGGTGAGTCGCATACCCGCGGCTACCCCGCTGCTGTCGTCTACCCCGACCCAACCCTACCGCCCAACCCGTGAACCACCACCACTACCGTCGCTACCAGAACCGCCGTCGTTGAAACCCCCAACCTGATAACCCAAACTGGAGCACCCAAACTGATCTGAAAACATTACGAACCAAATCCTCGCTCCTGTCGTCTTTTACCGCTCCGGGCCGTGGGGTTCGCCGCCGCCGCCGTGAGCTGCGCCGCTGCAGCTCCCCTCTCTCTCTCACTGTCTCTCTCTCTCTCTCTCTCTCTCCTGCAGTCTCTCTCTCACCTGTATGCTGTTGTGGGTTGAATGTTCAAGAGGAGAGGTAGGTTGCAGGGTGGTGTCGCCGGAAGAACATGAGTGTCAGTGTAAGTGGTATATAGTCGGAGGGGATGACCGGAGAAGGGACCGCCGGTACTAACACCCGAACCGAACAATACAGCCGCCGCCACTCTTCCTCTCGCCGGATCTGTCTGCGTGTTTATACTCGCGGGTGTGTGTATGTGGTCGGAGAAAGGAGGAGGGTGTCAGTTTATATTTTTTATTTTATTATTTCAAGGGTAATATAGTAATTTTACATATACTTAACTGAGAAATCTAACAAAGGTTAGTGGTAAGGACCATCCGAGTGCAAAATTTGAAACTACTGGGACCAAGTGTGTAATTAGTGAACCACTGGGACCAAGTCTGCAAGATTTGCAAACCACAGGGACCAACCAAGCATTTAACTCTTATATTTACAATAGGTTAATTTATCAATGGCATAATATAATTATAGCAAGCAAAAAACAACCATTAAATATAACCGAAATAGAAAACTATAAATAATAAAGAAAGTGTTGAAAGACTAACATAGAAAATATATAAACCAATACAATTAATATGTAATAAGATAAAACAACATATAAACATAGACACAAGAAGATAATCATATGTAAAGTCTATCTAAAGTGTATAAAATCTAAGTCTGTAAGGCAAAGTTAATACACAACTTTACCATTCGTTAAAAGTCCTTAAACTTAATTCTACACTCCACGGCCTCCTATCATATACCATGTCCTTATCAATGTGCAACTTTATCAAATCATGCTTTATGTGGAATTACTTTAAAGTGATTATAATTACTCTACTAGTGTAATCACACGATTTTTTAGATTCAGTAACTAAAATACGTGCTTGACAATGTGGGAAAAAAATTTCAAAAAGAAAAAAATTAAAAAAAAATCTCGTCTTCACTTCTCATGTTTAGTATGTTAAGCCCATTTGTACAATAATCTTACGCTAAATATAAATATATATATATATATATATAGTGGAGAGTTCAAATGAGAAGAAAATTTTCTTAAGAATAAAAAAATAACTTTCAACCAATAGAAATTCTCCATTTACTTCATTTAATGTGTGTATTTAATGTTATGAAAAATGACATATATGTATATCTATAATTGTCATTAATTAGCTAATTAGTTAGACTTGTAACTCATTATTTTAATATACTCTTTCAAGATAAAATAATTTATGGTGAAGGACAATTTTCGACATGTGTAGAATAAATTTTGAAATGCGTATGGTAAATTTACATGTGTGTAGGGTAAATTTCGGTAAGTGTAAGACATATGTAGGATAGATTTTGAAATGTGTAGGATAAAATGTTTTTATTTTATTAATGAGAGATAACATAATTACTGAGAAAAGTTAAAACATATTATGCCAATTATTCTTTTTCTTTTCACATTAAATTTCTTTTCTTTCAAATGAACCTTCCCCCTTGTATATATATTTGTTATGTATTACGATCAACAACAAAAGTGCAATATATTGTGTGTAACGAAGTGGAAGTTTGACAATTGACATCATGATGTCTTAAAATATAAGAACCCGAGCAAGACTTATTGAAAATTTTCGTATATTGTGGTAGATTCTAATTTGAAGATAGTGCAAATCGAACAACAATGCTCCACTTTCGGGAAAGGTGTTAGACGATATTACTGTATATGATTTACTTATCCGGCCGAAGATAAGCAAAAAGGGATAAGGAGTATAAATGTGTCTTTGATTCTTAAAAGGGAATTGAATGGTTTAAACTTGCACTTTATTCTCCGTATTCACTTCAAATCTGCTAACTTGATGTTTTAAATTATCAGTGTTAATGAACGTTGTCAAGTGTTGAGAGCAGGGTCGGCTTAGAACAAGGGCGGGTAGGACATTCAGAGGGCCTAAAACTTTTAGGAACTTCTATATATTTTTAACATATAAAACCTAATAGCCCATGATATTATAGTCTAATGACACATTAGGGGTGGGATAAGGCTTAATGACTATTAGGTCTTGGGTTCGATTCCCATAAGAGGGTTTTTCTCATATTTATTAGGCTTCCTCCTGAATTTGTGTATATGCATTATTGTCTAGTGGAGATGGATATGATCGAGTGGTTCCGCTAGTGACATGATGATACTCCAATAATCTGTCACTAATCAAAATTTGCCGTTAAAAAAACATATAAAACCTAATAACTTATTGCCCCAATACTTAAAATATAAAATAAACCTAACCCAATATAAAATCTAAAAAAATTATGGGACCAGTAACTAGAATCTTACTACCAAGAAATTTATTTGACAATATTGATCCATAAAATTTAGCCCAAATGTGAAACGCCCGTTACTATGATGGAAATCAGGCCCTTCGATCGGACACAAAAACACCGGATGAACGAACTCGTTCGACTCTTTTATTTATTTATCAATAAAAGCACACTAATTAAATGACCCTAAATCTCTATTTATACTAAAACTCATTCTAGTCCTAACCCGGCTCGAACTTTATTAATATAAACCTATCTAATAAACAAATAATTCAAACTAATCATATCTTTAACTAACTTGAATTATCTTTAACACATACTAACTTTATGGATAATCCTTCAAATCAGAATTATCTCTTCATTCACCCCCCTAATTCTGATTTGGACCCACTTCTCATCCAGTCTTGTCCGAAAATCTGATCGCAACAACCATGTTGTGATTTAACTGAGTCGAATGATCAAACTACACAAGGTGATCCGCTGTTCATCGACTATGAACTCTTCCTTGACGTTGATATAAACTGTTTGTGGTAACAACACGTTTCTATAACGGTAGAAACTTTCCACAAAATACCAACTAATGTGTAACTGATCTTGCCGGATTCGATTACTCCTTAATCGAATTACAAGATTTCACACATCCTTATTACTCGCACAGATCTTGTCGGATTCAATCACACCTTGATCAAATTACAAGATTTTGCGCCTCCTTCGATTCTTGGCCCTGATCTTGACGGATCCGATCACATCTTCATTGGATACAAGATTGCCACGTCTCTTCTGATCACTTAAACGGAGCGATTAAACTTCTTCAATTTCGACGAGATTGGCTGCTTCCACACAACCTATAACGGTCTCATCTTCTCGATACTTTCCTACTTTGCCTTATCCATGCAAAAGTTTAAGCCGAACAAAAATTACCTCAATTAATGTTTCCACTTTTTGGGCGAATTACCATCCATTTAACCACAGCAACAAAGCAACGAACCCATTAATTCCTATTCGTTTATTCTCTACTGACGCCTTGAGAAACAAACAAATAAACACTATCTTCTTGTGCCACGCAGCCACCATACTACTTAATCTGCCTTCACACATATGCGAGAAATAGTATTTAGCTAAGGTTCACCTTTAATTCTCGTTCACCAACCCTTTTTTTTCTCTTTTCTTCGTCTTCAGCTACGGCTTTACGGCTGCAACGTCGTTGCACCGTGTGAGGGGTGCTTCCCTTCTTGAAAACGACTCTCAAAACCGCCTAGTAGCTCTGATACCAATTGTTGGAAATCAGGCCCTTCGATCGGACACAAAAACACCGGATGAACGAACTCGTTCGACTCTTTTATTTATTTATCAATAAAAGCACACTAATTACAATGACCATAAACCTCTATTTATACTAAAACTCATTCTAGTCCTAACCCGACTCGAACTCTATTAATATAAACCTATCTAATAAACAAATAATTCAAACTAATCATATCTCTAACTAACTTGAATTATCTTTAGCACATACTAACTTTATGGATAATCCTTCAAATCAGAATTATCTATTCATTACTACTCCATTAAACTAATAAGCAACAACACCACCTAAAAGTTAGCTTAAAGGATTTAGTTCGTTAGGGCATAAAGGACTTTTTATTCCGACTCATCTAGAACACTTGAATCCTTAGGAGCAGCCTGATAGAGGCAACTAGACAAGTGCTCAAGGTTGAAAATGCTCGTTAAGAATTCTAATAAATGCTTCATTGTGATATGTTTTCCTTTCATTCGCCCAATGATAAAAAAACAGGTCATTCACAAGGTAATGATAGATGCCCAGATTCAAAAGCCAATTCTATCGTGTTTACATAGATAAGATTTTTCTTTGACAGCTTGTGATGAATTTGTAAATGATGCACATAAAATTAGGTTAACTTTATGAGGGCTACAATATATTATTTAGATACAAAAGGTTAATTCTGGTAGTGAATTCATGAGTAGCATTCTCGAAGATGGGCTATTGGTGAGTGTTTCATTTTTTTGGACGGTCAACAAACCTCACTCATTTTTGCACCAAATGAGAATTGAACTTGAGTATCTACATAAGAACTCAAGTCCTATCACTTGAGCTAGAGGTCATTGGCTTGTAAATGCTTCATTGATATGTGTTTTCTCCCTTTAAACTTATTTAACTCACTTGTAATTGAACTATTATATAGTTTTTTAATTTTTGTATTTTTTTTGTTACATCTTGTTACAAAAGTGGCATATATGATACACCTTGACACTTGAATATACTGTTACTTAGATGTTCATCTTTTGCTATCTTATTTGCAAATTAAAAAATAAAATAAAAAAGAGAAGCCGATTGATTGTAAAGAATTGAGTTCAAGACATAATTCAAGAATCAAGACCCCACTGATTGATAAGGTAACAAGTTATATTAACTTTTCGAAACTTATCGATCAAATGGATTATATAAAGGTTGTTCCAAGGGTACCCACTCTCATACAGTTTTTACTGAATGTACTTTTCTCTCCAACTAAATTAGTTATATTATCATTCTACTTTTTCTCTATTAGTTATATTATCAATCTACTTTTTCTCTATGAGATACATTACACATATATAAGCGATATATTTAGCCTCATTCATTATGTTAGCGATTTTAGGTGTCTACTCAAAGCCTCAAGACTATCTAAAATATAACCCAAAAAGATTTAATGGTTATCCATGTTACGTGGTGAATCCAGACTTGTTTTGTGGGTTCATATGAACCCATTCAGTTTGGAAAAAATGGAAAAAATTAGTGACAACTTTGTATGATTTGAAAAAAAATAGTGAGAATCTATCAAAACGAACCCACAGAAAGAAGTTTCTGAATCCGACGTGTTGAAAATAAAAGATTACGGGATCAGTCAAGCATCATCTCACAAGATTAGCAGGGTCAAAGACAGTTAGTAATCAGCTGTTAAGATTAGCAGGATCGAAGACAGCTAGTAATCAGCTGTAAATCCAGCCGTAAACCAAGCTGTCTTCTATATTTAGATTACGGTTTTGTGTATAAATTCAATACCTTTCTTTGTAATGAGATATACAAAAATATACATCAATTCAGTGTTCTGTGAATCACTTTCTAACATGGTATCAGAGTAGTGTCGTTCTTGACCTGTTCATCATTTACCTTGCTCACCCAAACCAATCATCCTCTCAACCAAGCTGCCATGGCCAAAGCCGGTAGCTTGGGAGAAGATCTATCAATTCAAATCGCCAATCTGCTCAAGAATGGCCTCAACCCACAAAATCGAAACCCAAAACTGTCCGATAACCTTCAAATAAACCTCAAGCTCAACAGCCAGAATTATGCTCTATGGACCCGGATGATGAGGGTAGCCATAGGCGGTAAATCCAAAGCCTTTCTAAACCATTTATCAACCAACCCACCAAATCAAACCAGCGAAGAATATGAACAATGGGAACAAGACGACCTAGTCGTCTTCTCATGGCTCATACAAAACATCGAACCAACCCTTGCCAGCAATCTAACCGAATTTCCGACAGCAAAATCGCTGTGGGATGCCCTGGCTATAACATATAGCAGTGGGCGTGACAAGCTCCAAACCTTCAACCTACATGTCAAGGCAAATGAAATCAAACAGAACAATCTCTCCCTAGAAGAATTGTGGATTATACTCCAAGGAGTATGGGGAGAGATTGATCGGATTGACCCAAACCCTATGACCTGCCCAACCGATATCCAAGCATATCACAAAATCAGGACGGAACAGAAACTGTTTCAGTTTCTAAACGCACTCAACCGGAAATATGACCCTATAAAGAGGGAAATACTCCGGTTAGAACCCCTTCCAACCGTAGAAACTGCATACGCCACTGTCCGCAAGGAGGCCGCTCACCAGAACATTCTGGGAACACCTCTCAGTGACACACAGGGTATCACAGTGGGTCTAATGGCCTCTGAAATTGACGGATTAGGGCTTGCATCAAAGGGCTACCGACGGGCCGATGGAAAAAGAATCGGAACAAGTAACAAAGACGACAAAACTCACCTCAAGTGTGATCATTGCGGCATGACGAAACATACCCGGGAACAATGTTTCAAACTCGTTGGGTATCCCGAATGGTGGTCTGATGGTCAGAAGAGAGGCACAAAGACTACGGAAAGAGGGAAGTCTTCTAGCACCGGCAGCCGAGATGTCACCAGAGATGAAAGCCGGAGCAGATCGGGGTTCGGCGGAATGGCCAAAGCATATGAAGAAGAAGATACTGCAACAGGTAAAGGGTTTGGGGCGCAACCCTCAAACCCTCGGTTATACACAAGTAATAAAGAGACAAATGTTGCACATTTAGTCCCTGAAAATAAGGGAAATGTCAATATGGCCCACGAACATCAAAAACAAAAACTATGGATTTTTGATTGTGGCGCGACCGATACGATGTCTTATAAGCTATCGGATATTATTTCAACAACCAAACAAAAAAAACACATATTCAAACAACAAACGGAGGAATAATGGATGTAAAATCGGGAGGGACTATTGAGATTTCACCCACAATAAAAATCTCTAATTGTCTTTATGTTCCCTCGTTATCACATAAGCTGCTTTCCATCAGCCATGTCACAAAAGAACTCAACTGTATTGTCCTAATGTACCCTACGTTTGTATTTTACAAGATATCAGGACGGGAGTGATCATTGGGCGTGGCACTGAAAGTCAAGGGTTGTACTATGTGGATGAGGTGACTCAAAGTGGTGCTGTGATGTTGACTCATGGGACATCGGAACGAGAAGCTTGGCTGTGGCACCGAAGATTAGGTCATCCTTCTACAAGTTATTTACATATTTAATTTCCAAAACTATTTCCAGTTAATTCTATGTCACATTGTGAAACATGCGTTTTAGCAAAGAGCCACAGAAAAACTTTTAAACCCAATAATACTAAGGCTGCTTTGCCATTTTCATTAATCCATTCTGACGTATGGGGTCCTGCCCCAGTTCTTGGGGGGCAAAACCTTCGTTACTTTGTGATGTTCGTTGATGATTGTACCCGAATGACCTGGGTTTATTTTTTGAAAAACAAATCCGAAGTATTTGAAAAGTTCACTATGTTTTACGCCATGATCCAAACCCAATTTCAAACAAACATCCAAATATTCCGATCCGATAATGGCGGTGAGTTTGTTAATACCTCGTTTAAATCCTTTTTCCAAGACAAGGGAATAATCCACCAAACTACATGCCCAAACACCCCAGAACAAAACGGTGTCGCCGAAAGGAAAAATCGCATTTTGCTAGAAATGACACGAGCTCTCCTAATTGAATCCCAGGTCCCGAAATATTTTTGGCCTGAAGCCCTTGCTACTGCTACCTATCTTCTCAACCGACTCCCAACAAAAATCCTAAAACTTAACACTCCGTTACACACTCTTTCAAAATTCTTCAAACTACCCTCAGTTCTCACTCTTCAACCACGAATCTTTGGATGTACTGCCTTTGTTCACATACCTAAATCAGATCGAACCAAACTTGACCCTTGTGCTGAAAAATGTGTCTTTGTTAGGTATGGAATGAATCAAAAAGGATACAGATGTTATAATCCAAAAACACGTCATATGTTCACCACAATAAACTGTGACTTTCTTGAAACCGAGTATTACTACAATTCCCAACTCAGTGGTCAGGGGGAGAAGGAATGTTTAGACACACTAAGCTGGTTAAAATATGTTCCCTATGTACCAACTACAGAGTCACCAGAGTCCAATTTCAGTGCTACTGACGGTCCTAATGTTCCTCCTAACCTGGTGTCCGAGTAAGTAATACTCATCCTATTCAGTCTGGTGGTGTTTTTTAAGTTCCTAATGACTCCGAGGATACCAATACTTCTAACCATGAAACTGCCACAGAACAAACTGAAAATTTGCAGGCAGATGAATCCAGACAAGAAGAACCACCATCAAGATATGTGTTACCCCCTAGAACAAACAGAGGGGTTCCTCCGAAACGGTATTCTCCTGAAAAAGAACCAAGAAGATCTAGTTATCCTATAGCTAGTGTGGCCGATGGAAATTTCACTAAGGACGCCAAAGCATTTATCTCATCTGTTTATTCCGAAGAAACTCCTACAAACGTGGATCAAGCCTTAAAGTCTAAACATTGGAAGGAAGCGATGAAAACGGAAATGGAAGCCCTAATCAAGAACAATACTTGGGAAAAGTGTACTCTCCCATTGGGAAAGAAATCCGTGGGGTGTCGTTGGGTCTATAAGGTTAAGTATAAACCAGATGGTACAATTGAAAGATATAAAGCCCGAATGGTAGCAAAAGGGTATACCCAGACACATGGGATTGACTATGCTGAAACATTCTCCCCGGTTGCAAAAATGAACACAATCAGGGTTCTTTTTTCGATAGCTGCAAATGAAGGGTGGCCACTTCAACAGTTTGATGTAAAAAATGCCTTTTTACACGGAGACCTAGATAAAGAGGTATTTATGGATGCTCCTCCAGGATTCACAAAAGATTTCAAAACTGGAGAAGTTTGCCGTCTGAAGAAGTCCCTTTATGGTTTGAAGCAATCTCCCGGGCCTGGTTTGGCAGATTTACGGTAGCTATGAAAAAGTTTGGAGTGCCGATCATACTTTGTTTCTCAAAAAAAGAGGAAAATTCGTAACCTGCCTAGACTTGTTGGCAGAGATCGGAATGATCGATTGCAAACCAGCAGACACTCCTATGAGTGTGAACCAAAAGCTTTATATGGAGGAAGGAGCAAAGTTAGCAAATAAAGAAAGATACCAACGGCTGGTGGGAAAGCTAATATATCTCTCACATACTCGTCCAGACATTGCCTATGCTGTAGGGGTAGTAAGTCAGTTCATGCACCAACCTCAACAGTCACATATGGAAGCAGTTTGGAGAATTATTAGATATCTCAAAGGAACAGTGGGTCATGGAGTCCTGTTTCAATCACATGGACACCTAAATGTTCAAATATATACCGATGCAGACTGGGCAGGAGATAAGGGAAGTCGGAGATCAACAACAGGCTACTTCACTTTAGTTGGAGGGAATCTTGTTACTTGGAGAAGTAAAAAACAAAAGGTGGTTGCTCTTTCAAGTGCAGAAGCTGAATTTAGAGGTATAGCTCGAGGTTTAACAGAAGCCATGTGGATGCGGAGACTCTTAGCTGAGATTGGTTTTCCGTCAAAAGAAACAAGTAAGATTATGTGTGATAATAAAGCTGCAATTCAGATTTCAGAAAACCCAGTACAACATGATCGAACTAAACACGTGGAAGTTGATAGGAACTTCATCAAAGAAAAATTGGAAGATGGTACGATTGAACTACCATTCGTTCGATCAAAGGATCAGCTTGCTGACATTCTAACAAAAGCAGTTAACGGGAAAATTTTCAGCGATTGTTTGGGCAAGTTGAATTTTGGAAATCCAACTATTCAACTTGAGGGGGAGTGTTGAAAATAAAAGATTACGGGATCAGTCAAGCATCATCTCCCAAGATTAGCAGGGTCAAAGACAGCTAGTAATCAGCTGTTAAGATTAGCAGGATCGAAGACAGCTAGTAATCAGCTGTAAATCCAGCCGTAAACCAAGCTGTCTTCTATATTTAGATTACGGTTTTATGTATAAATTCAATACCTTTCTTTGTAATGAGATATACAAAAATATACATCAATTCAGTGTTCTGTGAATCACTTTCTAACACGACGGACCACGTAGATTATATGAATTCATTGTATTACGGTGTGTATCAGACATGCTTAAAATCTTGTTTGTTATTATAAAGAAATCACCATTTGGAGGGTCAAGATCAAAATTCACCTACTCTAATTCTGATTGTGACACAAGGATTGGTCACTTCCATGTGAGTCCAAGTTTTAATAATTTATTATTATGTTATCGTACTTTTTCTTAGATTAGTCTTAAACGTGCATTTGTGTATTCGTGATTGTTACCAAACATCAACTTGAATAAACCACGTGTTCACCACCCAATAGGTTCATCTTTTCTCCTTTCTCTAGCTACTTTTAAATTACTAGAGCCACTTTGATGCATAGTTTTTTTAATGAAGAATAAAGTTATAATCTTAGATAAAGTGTAATTTAGAAGTAATGTAGGTGAGTGTATCTGTGTTATAATTTTTTTTAAATTACTAGATGCATCTAATGCCACACAAAATGCCCAGGGAGAGTTCCCTATGGGGAAATAACAGATGTAGCCAGTGTGTGGTTGGACCGTGTTTCCGCATCCCCCGAACCAT
Source organism: Scalesia atractyloides (assembly GCA_947069175.1). Lineage (NCBI taxonomy): Eukaryota > Viridiplantae > Streptophyta > Magnoliopsida > Asterales > Asteraceae > Scalesia > Scalesia atractyloides. Next base: position 34,413,704 of record CAMTDV010000011.1, read on the forward strand.
ATTCTCCACACTCGGCCTTCAACTCATACAATATCCCGAGCTTGAGCCTACGTAGAACGATTTGGTTGGATGCTTTCGGCTTTTCGTGGTTACGCTCCCTGATTATCAAAATATTAGTAATAATGACGCAAAAATCTTGAAAATTATAGTTGATAATATTGGCAGTCATGGCGACCATGCAAACAAACAAGCATGTGTGTTGTCTTTAAAGATTACAAACAAATATTATAAAAATTTAACTAATAAAACATTTAAATGTTTTATTGTTGATTTAAAGAATAGTTTAGATAATAAAAACATTTTGTTGATTAAACACTTCTTTTTAACTATGTTAAATCAAGTGATGCAATTTAAAAAAATATATATATATAATAAAATAAAATATCATCAAACTAGGTGAGATACAATGAATGGTTCGTGATCGTATTACATTGACCTAAGCACTTTACATATATATTGTCGTGATCTTATTACATTGACCTAAGCACTTTACATATGTATTGTTGACAGAACAAAATATCCACCCAATTAGTTGCACACGACTTACATTTTTCTTTGAAGGCCACGCATGATTTAGAATATTGGGTGTGGAGGGGCTAAGACTTTGAAGAATGCCCCTTCACGTCATTATCATGTCAATAAAAGAGAAGGATGCTCGTCTAAGTATTTACCAAGGAGATGGAGGATGGATCTCCGCACATTTTATTTTATTTTTTTAAATTCAACATGTTTTTTAACATTAAATAAAATTATAAAATAAATGTCATAATATTAAAAAAAATCATTACATGACTTTAAAAACAGATAACTTAAAAAAATTACTAGATTGATTAAAATTAAAAATCTTAAACTAAATATATTATGTACAACGAAAAATAAATTAAATATATTACGTACACCGAAAAATAAATTAAATATATTATGTATACTGGAAAATAAAGATAACCTTCTAGGTCTCATTAATGCGGCTGCCCTAGTTTGCGGTTGTGACGACGTTTCTTTCTCTTCCTCCATGATCATCTGTGCTGCCAGCATTACGGCGTTCGCAAAATACAAATCGCCCTCACCCGAAAATGACGAACACCACGATGAAGAAGAGGACATGCCTAAACCTTTATAAAAATTATGGTGGTGTATAAAAAAGTGAGACGGTTTTAAAAAAATTTGGGTTAAAATGATGGAATAAAGGGTATATATTTATAAAAGTGGGAAGGAAAAAAAGATTTCTTTTTTAAATTCAGCCGTTTGTCACAGCTATATTTCTCAAAAGGTGGCCGGTATGAACATCTCCAACGAGACGGTGAGGACGACGACAGGGTGGGGGCGGTGTGCTAGGCGTCGCCTACCCTCATTGATCCATTATGAGCTATTTGTAATAATATGTTGTACAATTTGTATTTAAAAATCAAGTTATTGTTTTACTTTTCTAAAATGTCTACTATACACAATATAGAAATACTTAATATTTAATGTATTTTTTATAGATAAATAAAAATTTTACTCTTTTAAATTATATAAACTATAGACGTATTTTTTTTGAACGGTAAATTTGGATAACTGACGAACCACTGGAGTGTTATCGTGCCACCAGCGGAACCACCCAATCATATCCATCTCCACTAGACAATAATGTCTATATACAAATTCAGTAGAAAACCTAATAAATATGAGAAAAACCCCTATTATGAGAATCAAACCCAGAACATAATAATTCCTAAGATTATTTATCTCACCTTAAAAATAGCACTAAGCTATAATACTATGGGCACTGTAGACGTATATAATTCATACAGTTTTATGAAAAGTGTAATTAAGAACATATAAACTAGAAAACTTTGCAATTTTTTTATTTAACATTTTATGAGACAAAATAAAATAGAAAAGTTATAAATTATTTGTCATTATTATTTCCGTGGGAATTGATCACTTTTGATTTCCACCCATTTAGTTAACTTTGTCCAAATTTTAATATTTTGAACAATTGTTTTTATTTTATTAATTTTCTACCTCTTTTCACCCACCTCTTCAATATAAATTCAAACCTTAGCAATTCACGTTAAAGGGTCAGTAAAAAGGGATAGAAATTGAATAAATAAGAATAATTATTCAAAATACCTTTACTTACCGTTTTGGATGAATTAATGAAATAAATGAAAATGACAAAATTTGTAAACCTATAGAGCCCAAATAAAAGAAAAAAACCTCTTTTGGGTGAAATTAACAAAAGTGACCAAAGCTTAGGAACAAAATGTTAGCTGATGTTTTTGATGTTGTTAATCTAAGGCTTAAAAATAGTTTTTTTCTACAATTAAAGAGTTTAAAACGTTAACCCGAATTTATTAGCCACAAGTGTTCGGGTTAACCTATTTATTAAATAGACCGTGTTTAAGTTGACTTATTAAAATAAGTGGATACATTAGTGTAATCAAAATATGAATCAAAAAGTTTACTCGCTACTCATTTAAGGATAAGGGGCGTGACATCGGTATATGGGTTGTGGCAATAATATATTGGGTGCGCTAAGAAGATGTGGTAAAGCGGTACCTGTGTGAAAACCGTCCCACCCACGTAATCCTTACATTGCGGCCTGGTTTGTGAGTGTGGTAACCGTATCGGTACCGTTACCAAATGACTATATATATAAAAACACACACACATATATATACACACACATATATAGAGTCCGGTTAACGTATAATTGGGCTTAACGTACATTGTGTACGCGAGGCTTTTTCAACATGCGATTTCAATTTTTCCCCATGTGATTTCATCATCTACACATCCTCATGCGAAATAGTATATCCCATGCGATTTCATTGCATATGTACCAACATGCGAATTCATGTCGCGTATGATCGTACGATAAGCCCTATTGTACGTTACACTTTTTTGTATAGGGTAGGGTTATTGTAAAAATGGTGTGTTTTATAAGAAGTGTAAGAAAGAATCTACACCATTTGATCTATAATCTAATGGTTGAGATTATAATGGCAAAAGTGTAAATAATGTTATCCTTAAAATAATTAGTTTTTTAAATTAAGGGTATAAAAGTAAATTTAACATTTTTAAATTCAAAAACCCACATGCAATGCATATGCAACTTCCCTCCGTCTTTTTTAAACGTCAATAACTTTTTATACGTAATTTTTTTTTTTAAAATTACACCATAATAACGAGTGTTTTTTATCTTTAATATGAGTACAATATTGCTATACTTATATAGAGAAAAAATTACGTTTTGATCGGATGTTTTAGTCCATGGTATTTTGTCTATTTTGTTTTAGTTATAGTGATTCAAGGTGTTGTGTTTTACAGTAAAACACCATTAATGTATATAAGACATCATAACATTACAAATACCATTGAATTCATCAAACTACCATTTTCTTATACAGAAACACCTTGAAACTAAAATAAAACACCATAGAAAACAAGACACCATACAAGTATACAAAGAACAATTCCATAAAAAACATCATTAAATTCAACGAGCTAATTTTTTTTCCTTTTACAAGACACTATAATATATTTTGAAATCCTAAAATAAAACACCGTAGAAAATGAGATTGAAAGATTGAACGTAAATGGTATTTGCAATGTTATGGTGTTTTATACATGTTCGTGGTATTTTACTGTAAAACACAATGCCTTGAATCACTATATAATTAAAACAATATAGAGAAAACACCATGGACTAAAACATATGATCGAAACGTAATTTTTTTTTGCATATAATATAGCAATATGGTACTCATATTAAAGATAAAAAAACACTTGTTATTATGGTGTAATTTTTAAAAAAAATTACGTTTAAAAAGTTATTGACGTTCAAAAAAGACAGGAGGAAGTTGCATATGCATTGCACGTGAGTTTTTGAATTTTATCTTTAATTAGGTTTTTTGTTAAATTACTTAATTGACCTTAACCTAATAAATTAAATAATGAAATGTGTCATCATCATGCTCTTTCATCTTTCTCACAAATTTTATCTTTTTTACAGGATCCTAAACCTAGCTCTATATATATATATATATATATATATATATATATTATTTGTAAAACCATTATTCATACAACCTACAACCAACCTATTCTCTACACTTTTCTAACAAGGATTGCTCAACATCTTTGGAGTTGCATCATCATCGAGCTCATCAAATAATATGTGTGAGTGTAACACTGATTTTTAGCAACAATGGCTCAAGTTGAGTTGTTTTTTTCTTTTTGACGATATGGCTAGTTCAACTGAACTAGTTAATACAAGAACATATATTAATAGAGATCGTAAACCTGCTTATGATCATCTCATATGTCGATACATACCATAAAGCTGCTTTACGGTATGGTTAGTTCACAAGGACTAACCACGCAATATACTCAAAAGTTTTAACAAACTTTTTAATATTTTTAAATATGAATCAAAAGTTTTAATAAAGTTTTTAATATTTTTTAAATGTGAAATTTTACCACTTTCATTTTAGATTTCAAGATTATCCCAAATCCCACTCAGGCAGTTTCCCTAGTTTATTAAGTGGGAAAAAAAAAACAAAGGGCGGCCGTGCTGAAATTTCCAGGTCATATCCTCACAACCTCAACTATAAATACGGTTTTTTGAATGCTAGATTTCTCATCCCACCCTCATTTTACACTCATAAAATCTTGATCATATTCTTTGAAAAAAAAACTAAGTTATGGGTTTAACACTGGATAGTCACATCTCTCTTCTCTGTGTGATAGTGATACTTCTGCCTTCATTGTGCTTCAGCCAAGACTCATATGTTTCTTCTAGAGCAACTTATTATGGTAGCCCTGATTGCTTAGGGACTCCAAGTAACTACTCTCTTTCTTTTAAACAACTATTTTTCTTATATGCACTGTGTTTCAGTTATAACCGGCAATATATAATCTTAATGTATATGTCAGCTGGTGCTTGCGGGTATAAAGAATATGGAAGCACCGTTAATGGTGGCGAAGTGACTGGAGTCTCTTATAAGCTCTTCAAGAATGGTACTGGTTGTGGAGCATGCTATCAGGTAAGTATAGCATACAATCACTGGTGACTTGTTAAATTGGTTTTGGAAAGGGAAAATCCCCAAAATGGACATATGATAGTTAACCCTCTATTTACAGTGCTCGGGATTGATTCTGTTTGCTTAAAAAAAATCTGAATGAATGTAGGCCACGTGGCAAAATAGGTTGTTTTAAAAGATTCACTGTTGACGCACACGATTAGATGACAACCGGCACATTTTTTTTCTTTTAATTTAAATATCAAAAGTAACGAAGAACGTGTTAAAAGACTATGCACATATTATATTGTTAAAATGATCACCTAGTTTTGTTACTAAGATGATTACTAAATTTTTAAACATCTAACAACTTCTTTAGTAATTGACCAACATTATATATACATTCCAACAGGTTAGATGCAAGTATTCCAAGCATTGCAGTGAAGACGGGATCAAAGTGGTTGTGACTGACCATGGTGAAGGAGACAACACAGACTTCGTCCTCAGCGCCCGTGCCTACAATAAACTTGCACTTCAAGGACAGGCGGAAATACTATTTTCATATGGTGTGGTTGACGTCGAATACAAAAGGATTTCTTGCCAGTATCCAGGCTATAATCTCATGTTCAAAGTTCATGAACATAGTAGTTTCCCTCACTACCTGGCACTCATCGCTATATACCAAGCCGGTGTCAGTGAAATCACTGCTGTCGAATTATGGCAGGTAATGATCATGTTATTTATAAAAGATATATCAAAATCGAGACAATTCAACTATACAATCGATAAAAATATTGGTCTTGATATGTTTCAAATATACAGGAGGATTGCCAAGAATGGAGGGGTATGAGGAGGGCCTATGGGGCAGTATGGGACATGCCCAACCCACCACAGGGAGCTATAAACTTGAGGTTCCAAGTGAGTGGTTCAAAGTGGGTTCAACTTAAAAGTTTGATTCCAAGTGAGTGGAAGGCTGGGGCTACCTACAACACTGCTATACAACTTGATTAAATAAGGCTCCATCATGAGGATGAACATCTAAACATTCTATATATACATATATTTATAGGTTGGTATACATGCTTCATTAAGCTAGTTAAATAACACATGTATTAAGTTTGTTGTTAGTTGTGTGGTTAATCTTTGTGTTTTTAGTGGTATATGTGCAATAATAAAGGAGTGGTTTAGTCAATTATGTTCTGGTAATTGCATGCTTGAATAAATTCCATACGATCATGTCTTTTGGAAGTAGAGATATAAATAGTTAAGCATAAGATTTTTTCCTATAATCTATTGATGGGTCTCAATGAGCAGCATTCCACAAATGAAATCATATAAAAAGATGGCCAAGTCTATATTACCTAATACTAGGATCGTAAACTTATTTTACAAAAAATAGCTAAAAAGGAAAAATCATGTAAATCACCACATTGACCAAACAATTTATCCTTTTTTAACAGCAATTTCTTTTTCCAAGATTTTCATGACAAATACAACACACACCACTAAATGTTGAACTATTAACCTTTTAGTTGTAAAGAACAACACTTAACTAGTAGAATGTCTAACCTTTTGGTTGTTGGGAACAATACCTAACGACCGCAATGTCCACTTGAAGGCAACAATTTACCTAATTAGCCATGTAAAATGACTCTAAAATATTATCTAATGAGAAGTTGACATGTGTTAAAAATGAAAAATAACCTTTTTGAAAGTGTATTTTGTGATGAAACTCATGATTTTTGCACTTAGTGACTGAAATTACAGTACCCTAAGGATGAAACCAACCAAAACGATGACACCTAATCATAAACTTTATGCTTTATTAGTGTTTACCGACAAAAGGTGCACCCTACGGATGGATATATTCTTGCGGTTTAGCATCTAACCGTGAGATTTTCATTTTAAGTTGAAATGTGATTGAATAAAGTTCATAAAATAATGTACAACTATTTTAAACAGTCAAATGGTTATACAATTATTTAATATAACCAAATAACTAATTAAATAAAAAATTTCAGTAAAAATGGTGACCTACTTTATTTTCCCAACATAATATTATAACAAAATGGTTGGCATTTACTTAGGAAGCACTATGATAAGATAAAACACATGTAAATGACAACAAAAAGTATGTATTCTTTATTCAATATTCTCCTCAAGGTGACTTTCTTAAATAGAAAATGTCGTTAAGTAGCCAGTTGACTAATGTATCTCTGTCTGTTAAAGGAAGGAACATAATTTATATATTTTGCTCACTATGTGTCTCTTTCAAGGCCTTGATGTTTTCACACGAGGTACAAATCTGCCGAACATGGCACCAAAAGGGTGATTTAATGGTGTTACCGACCACGGTGAAGGAGATAAGATCGATTTTATCCTCAACACACGTGCAGCAACATCCGAAGATCATGAATGGATTACGTATAAATGTGATGGATATTAAAACATGTTTTTTAAGAACTTGATATGAAAGCACGAAACTAAGAACATGTGTAGTATACGTTAATATTTACTACACAATTGGTACGTCACAATAAAAAAGAAGTAAAATGGCATACATCTAATTTACTACACAATTGGACGTCAAAGCAGAAGTCAAACTTCGCGACTTTCAGTTGCGAACGACCCTAGAACTGAATTGATGAGCCGAACATGTTCTTACATGTTCTAATAATTATTACCAACTTGTTTCAGTATCAAAACAGGTTTCATAACATATATAAGATCAATTTATGATTTTACGAAAAATGGCCTATTTGACTTTTTAATATCATAATTTGACCTGTCAATTGGTCTAGTAAACGTGATCTTCAGGAGGTGCCCTTTATAGGGACTAACACCTACCTTATTATGATCACTTATCCATGCTCCTTACGAACAATGGCTGGACCATAATGGTCTTAACTGAATGTCAAGGCGTTTTCCGAAAACGCTTGACTTTTGGCTATAGGAGCCTATAAACGAAAATGCAAGAGCAAGGAACACTTACAAGAGGTTCCTAGAATGAAATAGAACTAAGCTGGATGCTCTTTTTAGTTAGGAACTTCTAGAGGAGGGAGAAGAGTTTAAAATGAGAAAGGTGCAAGTTCAAATGGTGAACATTGGCACTTATTTATAGTTGGAGAGCTTGAAGGAGGTGATGCTAGGTGCTAAGGGGTGTAAGAGGGAGCTTACATGTGTCCCAAAACGTGGCATAGCAGCTTGGGAATCCTAGTTTCGAGTTAATTGGTTTTTGGCACTTTGTGTGGTGCCAAGGCAATTTTTCTGCAGATACAGCCCTCTGGCGGGCCGCGAGAGGCAAAGGCCATGCCTCTCGCGCCCCGCGAGCGCCCCTAGGCCATTTTCAAAATTTGCCACCTTTATTCCCTCAACTTGTAAAACCTCCTAGAACCTCCTAAAACACCCTTTTAGCATATTTAGCCCTCCGTAGCCAATATTTGGCGTACCCGGGATTATGCCCGGACATTGTCGAGCTCTCGGTTCGTTAAAAGGTCACTCAGATGTATAAATTAACATGTGGACACTTTTAATCCCTCCAATGTCCAACTTTGAAATAATCACGAATTTAATCCCTCTCGTCCAACAAATGGGATATGTGAGAGTTAGGACTTCGTAAAAGATCACTCAGAGGCTCATTATAAGCATGTCGACTCCGATGTCACTCAAGAGGCTGGGCATGTTGACAAAACGGTCACTCAGAGGCCAAGTTTAGCATGTTGACACTAATGGTCATTCAGAGGCTCGGTTTATACAAGTTGACATCAGAAGATCACTCAGAGACTTAGTTTGAGCATGTTGACGCTTTTAGTCCTTGTTAGTCTTTTAATAGACTTCAAATAAAATACGACACGTGTCACTATATTACTAGACACGATTTTACAGGGTGTTACACATAACATATATAAGCTCAGATTATAATATTTTCGAAAACTGGCTTGTTTGACTTTTTAATAATAAAGCTTTGACCCGTCAATTGGTCTAGCAAACGTGATCTTTAGGAGGTGCCCTTGATAGGGGTTAACACCAAACCTTATTACGATCACTTAGCCATCTTCGTTACCAACAATGGCTGGACCATAATGGTCTTAACCGAAAGTCAAAGCATTTTCCGTAAACGCTTGACTTTTGGCTTTAAAAAGCCCATAAACGAAATGCAAGAGAAAGGAACACTTACAAGTGATCATAGGATGAAAAAGAACTAAGTTGGATGCTCCTTTCAGTTAGGAACTTCCAGTGGAGGGAGATAGAATGAGAATGGGAAAGGTGCAAGTTCAAATGGTGAACCAATGCACCTATTTATAGTTGGAGAGTTTGTAGGAGGTGATGCCAGGTGTTAGCAGGCGTTAGAGGGAGCCTACAAACGTCCTAAAATGTGGCATAGCAGTTTGGAAGTTCATGGTTTCGAATCAAATGGTTTTTGGAAACATGTGTGATGCACAAGCAAAAATTCTGCAGACTCAGGCCTCTGGCGGCCCGCGAGAGACCAGGCCCATATCTCTCGCGGCCAGCGAGCGCCTCATGGGAACTTTCAACTTTGTCACATTTATCCCCTCAACTTATTAAACCTCTAAAACACCTTTATAAGCATAATTAGCCCTCCGTAGCCAACATTTGGCGTACCCCGGGAGTATGCCCGGACATTGTCAAGCTCTCGGTTCGTTAAAAGGTAACTCAGAGATATAAATTAACATGTTAACACTTTTAACCCCTCCATTGTCCAACTTTTACATATTTACATAATTAATCCCTCTCGTCCAACCACTGGCTCATATGAGAGATAGGACTTCGTAAAGGGTCACTCAGAGGCTAAGTTTAAGCATGTTGACACTAATGGTCACTCAGAGACTCAGTTTAAGCATGTTGACACTAATGGTCACTCAGAAGCTCGGTTTATGCATGTTGACACCAGAGGGTCACTCAAAGGCTTAGTTTGAGCATGTTGACACATTTAGTCCTTATTAGTCCTTAATGGACTTATTATAAAAGTAATGACACGTGTCACTATATTATTGGACACGATTTTACGAGGTGTTACATCCTCACCCCTTAAAAGAAATCTCGACCTCGAGATCTTATTTAAAAAGATGGGGGTACTTTTGTCGCATAATGGACTCAACCTCCCATGTATACTCGGGACCTCGAAGGGCATCCCACTTAAGCTTTACTATAGGTATCTTTTTCTTTTGGAGCTTCTTAATCTGTCGATCCTCGATCGAAATCGGTTTCTCAGCGAACCTCAGGTTTTCATCAATTTGCACATCATGGTGTGACATTGCTAACAACTCATCGGCTAGACATTTCTTAAGATTACAGATGTGGAACACATCATGAATTCCACTAAGTTCCTCTAGCAGCTTAAGTTTATAAGCTACAGCGCCGACACATTCGATTATCTCGAATGGTCCAATATATCTTGGGCTTAACTTGCCCTTCTTTCCAAATCGCATTACACCTTTCCAAGGTGATACTGTTAGCATGACTTTGTCCCCTATTTGGAAATTAAGAGGTTTATGCCTCTTGTCAGCATACTTTTCTGCCTATCATGGGCAAATTTGAGACGATCACGGATTTTTAGTATCTTATCTGTGGTCTCTAGGACAATCTCAGGTCCAGATAGTTGGGCTTCCCCAACTTCAGCCCAACAAACAGGCGTTCTACATTTTCTCCCATACAAGGCCTCAAAAGGAGCAGCCTTGATGCTTGTATGATAACTATTATTATAGGAGAATTATATTAGGGGTAAGTGGTCATCCCAACTTCCACTTAAATCAATAACACATGCTCTAAGTATGTCTTCCAAAGTCTGGATAGTACGCTCACTTTGACCATCACTCTGTGGATGGTAAGCCGTACTAAAATTTAATCTCATGCCTAATGATTGTTGGAAACTTTTCCAAAAGTGAGATGTATATCTAGTATCTCTATCGGATACAATAGATACCGGCACGCCGTGTAAGGACACAATCTTGTTCACATACAACTTAGTTGTCAGAACTATAAGTCTCTTTAATTGGTAGGAAATGTGCTGACTTAGTCAGCCTGTCCACAATGACCCAAATCGTGTCATTACCACGTTTGGTCTTAGGTAACTTGGTAATTAAATCATAGTTACCATTTCCCATTTCCAAGTGAGAATTTCAAGTTGTTGTAGAAGTGCTGACGGTTTCTGATGTTCGGCTTTAACTTGCGAACACGTAAAACACTTAGCTATATAAGTGGCTATGGATTTCTTCAAACCCATCCACCAATAATTCTTTTTCAAATCCCTATACATCTTGTCACCACCCTGGTGAACTGAGTATCTTGAATTATGTGCTTCTTGGAGGATTAGATTTCTAAGTCCTCCAAGGATTGGAACCCAGATTCTGCCATTAAACCTAAGGATTCCATCCTTTCCAGACACTAACTGATCAACAGTTCTGCCAAATCCTTCCTTAGAAATATTAGCCTCTAATAAGGCTTGCTTTTGCGCATCTAATAGCTTCCCATTCAAGCTATTTTTGAGCTCGATGCTCTTGGCGTTAATCCTTATAGGCTTAACCCTTTCCTTGCGACTTTAGGCCTTAGCAATGACATTTGCCTTGCCGGGATGATAGCGAATTTCGCAATCATAATCATTAAGTGTTTCCATCCAGCGGCGTTGTCGTATGTTCAAATCCTTTTGATTGAACAAATGTTGGAGACTCTTATGGTCAGTGTATTTAATACACTTTGTGCGATATAAGTAATGTCTCCATAACTTAAGTGCAAATAAAACAGCACCCAATTTCAAATCATGGGTGGTGTAGTTCCTTTCGTGCACCTTTAATTGTCGTGATGCATAAGCAATCACTTTGCCTTTTTGCATTAGCACACAGCCCATGCAAGTGTGCGAGGCATCACAATAAACCACAAAATCCTCAATACTCTCAGGTAGAGATAACACAGGAGCATTGCTCAACTTATGTTTTAGAACTGCAAAAGATTCTTGTTGTTTTGGACCCCGACCAAACTTGACATTCTTACGGGTCAAGGCAGTTAAAGGAGTGGTTATCCATGAAAAGTTCTCAATGAACCTCCTATAATAACCAGCCAATCCTAAGAAGCTACGAATCTTCGATGGAGTTTTGGGTACTTCCCAATTCATTATGGCTTCAATTTTAGTGGGATCCACTTGGATACCACGCTCACTTACAACATGTCCAAGAAAATGGACTTCTCTAAGCCAAAATTCGCACTTAGAGAACTTAGCAAAAAGTTTCTCTTGTCTTAGTAATTCTAGGATGCACCCAAGATGTTTTTTGTGATCAACTTGATGACGAGAGTAGATAAGTATGTCGTCTAGGAAGACAATGACAAACTAATCTAAATACGGCTTGCAGACTCTATTCATGAGATCCATGAATGTTGCAGGTGCATTTATGAGCCCCAAAAGGCATCACTAGGAATTCGTAATGACCATAACGGGTCCTAAAGGCGGTTTTAGGAACATCTTCACTTCTAACCTTCAGTTGATGATATCCTGATCTTAAATCGATCTTAGAAAAGTAACTAGCCCCTTGAAGTTGATCGAACAAGTTATCGATCCTGGGCAGAGGATAACCATTCTTGATCGTTATTTTGTTTAATTCACGGTAATCAATACACATCCGCATTGAACCGTACTTTTTCTTAACGAAAAGGATAGGAACTCCCCAAGGTGAGGAACTAGGCTGAATAAAACCTTTCTCTAAAAGTTCATCTAATTGTATTCTTAATTCTTTCATTTTATCGGTGCTAACCGATACGAAGCTCTAGACAACAAGAAAAGCGAGCTGTAAAACCTAAGGTGTCACAATCAAAGGTTGAAGCTAAAGGCTAGCAAAAGGTGCTACTCCTGGTAGGATATCAATTCTAAACTCCACTTGCCTATCTGGAGTAAACCTGGTAATTCTTCAGGAAAAACATCGGAATATTCCGAGATGATTGGAAGGTCTTCAATATTTGGCTTAGGCTCGTTAATAGTTACTTGTGCCATGTAAATGACACAACCTTTCCACAAACACTTGGATTCCTTTAATAACGACACCTTGTCTGGCAATCCATAGTGTGAATCTCCAAGAATGGTGATCATTTCACCAGATGGGGTTTTAATTTCAATGAGTTTCTTATCACAGGCAATGCGAGCATGGTTATGAGACAACCAATCCATATCTAAGACTACATCGACCTCTACCAATTTCATTGGCAAAAGAGAGATAGGAATAGAGTGATTTTTAATGGATATAAAACATCCATCAAGAATGTAAGATGTTGCTGCTAAGGTTCCATCAGCAAGTTCTACCTCATAAATTATGTCTAGGGTTCTTATAGGTAAGTTTAATAGTTTACTACACTTATGGTCTACAAAGGACTTATCTGCACCCGAATTAAAAGGAACTCTAGCATACATGTCATTAATGAGGAAAGTACATGTTATGACGTTATCATTAACAGCCTCTCTAGCATTCATCTGAAAGGCACGTGCGTTTCCTTTCTTAGCCTCTCCAGGCTTTGTATCATTACCTATGGGGTTCTTAGGGCAATTAGGCTTAATATGCCCTTTCTCATTACAGCCATAACAGTCTGCATCCTTAAGATTTTTGCATTCTAGGGTCTTATGCCCTTTCCTTTTGCAAATACCACAAGGTTTAGCCTGTGGGTCAGCATTGCATTGCCCCCAATGCCTGCAGTTACAGGTCTTGCACAGAGGTCTATCATTAGACGTGTGCTGGTTCTTCTAGAACCCAAAATTTCCTCTCTTTTTAAACTTTTGAGAGTTATCATCCTCCCGTTTCCTTTTTCCGTCAGTCTCAGATCTAACTGACTTTTGCCTCACCAGGTCTAAGGTGAGAGAGAGGGATAGGTCAACAACAGATCTATAGGTACTAGGCTGATCAGCCTTTACCATGCCCTTAATCTCGGGCGCTGACCCATTAATGAAACACACAATGCATTTGGGTTCAGGAGTGATTAGATAAGAGACTAATCTGGATAAGGAGTTGAAGTCAGAAACATACTTCCTACAGTCCAGATTTTTCATTGTAAGAGGTAGAAAGTCTGACTCTATCTTCTCCACCTCATGAGGTGGTCAGTATGTCTCTTTAACTAGGTCAACAAACTTGGACCATCCCAAGTTGTACAAGATTGGACCATTGCCTTCCACCAAATTAGGGCATCACCTTTGAAGGATTGTGATACATACTTTACCACATCCTTATCAGCACAACCGCTGATATCCACTATCGTCTCCATTTCATCAGGCCATTTCAAGGCTTCTACTGCTCCCCTTTCTCCATTGAAATCTTAGGGTTTATAAGAGACGAAGTATTTGTAGGTACATCCGTCTTTAGAAGAACGGGACATGTCATTAAATTCTAATTTCCTTGGTTGACTCTTCACATTTGAAGAGTGAACAGAGCTCTCCTTACGAGCTGATGATGGTGGAATAGTTAAAGGCTTGGAGCGAGTAGCGCTCACTTCCTTAAATTTCTCCATGGCCTTTCCAACAGCTGCATCTATGCGAGCTTGGAAATCATCATTGTCAATGGCTAAACTTTCAGCTTTGTTAGAGTTAATATATCGGTGGCTACTTTGTGCCTCATCCGAGTTAGCCATTGTTGAAGCTTTGGTTCTAAACGCCAAATTAATTTTCTCTTAGCCATGGTATTAGTAACCATACTGGCTATAAAACTTGGATATATAAATCCATTGCCTATTTAAACTAGTGTGAATAAAATCACGACTCTTAGGCTTAACATTTCTATGAATGTTAACTATATTTGGCCTAGGTCTCAAAGGACCATCAAAGGAAAAATTACAATTTGGACATAGTCTATATATATACACTTTAGACAGTGGATCTTAATGTCACAACTGCCGTTGTCATAAGACAATTATAAATAGCTCATAGGCTTGTCTCGAAAGACATTTAAGAATTGCTCATAGGCCTGTCACTAAGGACATAAAAATATGGCACATCGGCCTGTCACTAATGGACATAAAAATACGGCACATTGGCCTGTCACTAATGGACAATAAATTACGGCACATTGGCCTGTCACTAGTGGACATAAAAAAATACGGCACATTGGCCTGTCACGAATGGACGTAAAAGTACGACACATTGGTCTGTCACTAATGGACATAAGAATACGTCACATTGGCCTGTCACTAATGGACATAAAAAAATACAGCACATTCTCCTGTCACTAATGGACAATAAATTACGGCACATTGGCCTGTCACTAATGGACATAAAAAAATATGGCACATTGGCCTGTCACGAATGGACATAAAAGTACAACACATTGGCACTTACATCACTAATGGATGTCAATTATGGCCCGTAGGCACCACATCACTTATGGATGTTTAATTATTATCATTGCATTGATGATATTAGGCAGGATCAAATTTGATCACATAGGCTATATAAGGTTAGGACATAGTCCATTACCTAGATGGTTAGTGTGGTTCCTCAAGTCACACTACCAAGAGTATGAACATTACCTGAATGTTAACATAGGAATATCTTAATGGTCGATTAATAGTCACGGTCGCATTGACCTTAACGACTTGGAGGCTTGAACATAGTCCACCACCTCTGGATAGAAAGATAATTCTTCCTTAACTACCATGATAGAAAGCTATCCATCCTTAACTAACATTTATAAGCTGGCCAAATAATGTGGTCTGCGCCACTTGGCTAATCAAAACCATTAAGATCTTTTGGAATTATATAGCAGAGCATAAATTTCGAGTAAAATTGAGACGGTTGCTTGAAGAGGATGAATACATATATATAATTCCAAAATATCTCATTAAATGACAATAGAAATTACAATACTAGAAATAAACAATTAAAAGAAATTGTCCATGCAAGGACTTTAAAATAAATAACAATGTCCACGTAGGGACTAAAGAAAATAACAACCATGCAAGGACTAAAGAAATAACATAAATAGAAGAGACTTCACTCTTCCTTCTTTCCTTTAATCAACTTGGAGAGCTTCTTGAAGAATTTATTCGTCTTCTTATCCGTCTTCTCCACTTGTTGCATTTCCTTCATTCGTTCTAAGGCCTCATTAATGGCCTCAAGAGGGGGCGGAGGTTGTGGTTGTGGTATAACAGGATACTGGTACCCATAATTTGGATATCCAGTAGGTGGATAAGCAGGTGGGAAAGGAGACGGGTAAAGTGCGTTATGCATGACCACTTGCATATAAGGGTCATGCGATAGTGCCTGGTAATTTACCGGCGTAGATGGGTTAAAAGGAGTCATATCCAGATGTATCCGGATATGTAGGGATAGGGTTATTAAAACCCGATGGTGGTGGTTGAACCACTGATGGTGGTGTCGGTTCCACCACAAGTGAAATACTGGAGTGTCCACCCATTTGTAGGTCCTCGTGAATAGTAGGGTAGGGTTTGGGCAATGGTGGAAGCGAACCCGACCGTTGACCCGCACATACCGACATACGTGCTTCTCATTTCCTCCTTGGTGGCTCAGGTGGTTGAGGTTGTTCCACCGGTTCCATTTGAACAACTTCTTGTGTAGGAGGTGTTGGGGAGTGGTGTGAAAGAGTGTTCGCAAAAGTGAATTTGTTCCAATATTGGTCCCATTCTTTAGGACCTTGGTATGGTGATCCTGCGTAGGAGTTAGAATCGCTAGAGATTTCGATAGGGTGTTCAAGCGATCCTGACGGTGGTATCTCCGGGTCGGAGTCCTCATCCATTGGGTTGGGCCGATCCAACTTATTGTGATCAGCTGAGGGTGTGTTGAAATAGTGTTTAGGGTCAAACTCATCATGATATGAATAATGAGAGTGATAAGAATGGCGTGATTGGTGAGAATGGTAAGAGTGCCATGAGTTTTGTGTGTGAATAGGTGAATGTCTTGCTAGTGGCCAGGGATCCACCGAATCCTCATAAGGATTTGAGTGATGGGGTTGTTAAGGGATACGTCCAGATGGTCCTCTCCTTGTAGGTCCTTTACCTCTTCCTCGACATGTTGGTGGCATTTTCCTGTTAAAATCAAGTCAAAACAATAACAATAACTTAATAATGAGATGAGTAATCCTAGGTCAAAGCCTCGACTCGGAACTCTATGGAATGTGCTATTGTGTAATGTTTGAGATTAAACACAAAAGGCTAGTGTTTAAATTCTCTCAAATGTTAGCTCTAATACCATCCTTTCACACCCCGTATTTCCAATCCAAACACCGGTGGGCCTGGGTGGGGAATATTGTGACATAAGTTGATATCATCATAGTCAATTAAACACAGCACAGCGGAAGTCTTGGAGTTTAAATTACTATTACAAACCAAATGTTCAAAGTACGAAAAATAATATACAAACGGCTTGTAATGAAAGATCCACAGGCGGATCGTAAAATGTACAAAAATGTATAACATACTTTGGGCAGATCTAAGGATTTGCAAGATCCTCTTATATCACTACCAAGCAGCTTCTAGCCTATTTCGTATTGTACCTGCATCTTAGTCTTTTGAAAATACGTCAGCTTTCCCTGGTAAATACACTCAACTGACTCATTTTGAAAAAGTTTTAAAAATTAGATTTAAGTGCACCGAGCATAAATCTTTTATAACTTGGGAAAGTCAGCCTTGTAACCTTGTTAACAGCTTTACATGTTTGTCCATACATATGGGGCCCAGTACGGAAACCAAGACATGATTAACGTACACACCACTTATGAACCCACGAAGGATTTATCCCCAACTAATGGGTAAAAATAATTTAGCATGAGCATCTTTCAGGTGTATGCCTACACCCCGCGCTTTGGTCGTGGCCATTAACTAATGTAATGAGACGAGGATATCCAGGACACAGTCGTTAACCCCCCAATATTTAAGTTATCAAACAAAATTGATTAAAACGGAATATGCGGATTTACTAGCCACAATCTGGCATTCGATTGATCCCATTTCCGACCAAGTGGTAATAATTTACTGTAACCCAAGCCCGTATATGGAAAATAAGTCAAGAGTATTTACCTGAGCTAGTCTTGATTTAAAATGCAAGATTTAATATCTTAGCCATATTCAACCAATTCGGATCTATTAGTTACACCTATTTGTACTGATTTTACGCAAATTCGATTACAAGTACAAGATTTGAAGATCTAGAGTTTGGAGGTTTTTAGAAAGAGAACCATGGGACGTGTGTGTCAATGCGGGTGGAATGTTGTGCGGTTATGGAAAGTTATAACATAATGCAAAGGATATGGTTTATATAGTGATTTGTACAAATCTTTCTCGACAAAAACAAGACTAAAACGCGACTAATCAAGATCTTCAAGCTATTTGACACAAATAATGCAATAGCAATCTCACTCTTATCTTCAGTCTTGATTTGTTTCGAACTTGCTTCTTTATTTTGGGACATCAGCTTCATCAAGGATGTATAAACAGACTCGATCAAACATAGGATAAGTCATTTCCTTTTGAATAATTTTTTTATCAAGACGTACATACATGTCACAATCTTATGCCAGATTATAAAAATGGTTGTATTTTAAAAGTTACGAGAGAAAAACTAAATATGTGTGAAATTAATTGTAAATATTAGAATACTAAAACTATTAAAATGAGTAAACAAATAACATATAATGTAATAATGATGTAAGATATTTAATAACACAGAAACATGTTTATGCTTTAAAAAATATGGAATAAAATTGAGGAAACATGAGCACTTTTAGGTTTTAAAAGAATATGAAATTAAATTGAGTAAAGAGAGTCTTGAAAGTACAACCTTAGACATGTAAAGTCATGCACATTCAATTCAACCAACGGATAATCATCATCCCACTTCTAAATGTAATATATTTAGTTTAATTTAATTTAATAAAATGAATTATCTTTATAATATTAAAGTAAAAGTCAACATACTTTCTTATTTTTCTCATAAAAGTCTCTCTACATTTTTTTCACTTAAAAACTTAACATACTTTCTTTTTTTTTCTTACAAAAGTCTCTCAACAATTTTTTGAACATTAAATTCCATTCACAAGTTAAATTTGAACAGAATTATGTCAAAAAAAAAACTTTTTTAAACAACTTGCTATGCTACATGAAGTTATGTTTCAATCAAAGATATGTTTGAAATTTCATAGGTCATTGCTAGAGAACCGAAAACGATTAAAAATGAACAAAAAACAATTAAACTCGAACTGAATAAACTGAATTCGGTTTATATAGCTTAATAAACCGAATAACCAAAGTAAACCATGCTTTATATTTAGTCGAATAAATCCAATAATACGAATTCGTTTAATTCAGTTAAAACCAAAAACCAAACCAAATTCGAACGCGGTTGGTTATTCAGTATTGAAGTACTTAAATTCCCTTTGCTTTGGTTCATTTTTTGGTTTAACCCAAAAAATTTCAAACAGAATAAAAGTAACCAAATAACCTAACAAACCGAAAGAACCGATGGAGATCTCTAACGGTTTGAAGTTTTTTTGTCATAACATTGTTCAAATTTAACACGTGAAAAGACTTTAATGTTCAAAGAATTGTTGAGGATTTTTGTAATACAAAATAGAAAGTATATTGGTTTTCTATACGTAGAAAATTGTCGAGAGATTTTTATAAGAAAAAAATGGGAAAGTATATTAGTTTTTTATAGTATGTGCCCTTTTAAAGTTAATTAAACATTCTGGAATAATCATGTTCTCGGTGAGTTCTGCTCGTGAGTCTTTAAATCGTTTTGCAGTTCCGTTTTATCCTATGAGTGGGCTAATGGGGCCAAAGAAAGTAAATATATTTGGGTGGCGTGGAGTGCAAGACTGATTAGCAATGATGAGAGGTTAAAAAAAAAGAGGTATGCTTCCCGACTCTCCAACTTGCAAATTGTGTGGGTAATTGAATGAGGACGTGGGCCATCTCTTCACGGGTTGTTTTTTGGTGTCTATATAATGGAATAAGGTAAGTACGTGGTGTGGAATACAACAAATATTTGCATTCTCAATGAAAGACTTGTGAGAATATCATAAAATAGCTCTGATTGAAGACTAGAAAAGAAATTATATACAACTCATCGTTTTGGTAACATGTTGGGGAGTATGGAAGGCGAGAAATGAAAGTATATTCGGGGAAAGAGTAAACTTCGATGCAATATTTGGGGAGATGCAAGCAACCACGTTCCTATGAATCAAGGGTCGAGCAAGGAGCTGCAATTTGAAATGGAGCAAATGGGTGCGGTTTGATATGATGAACTAAAAGCTAAAGTTTTATATTTTGGTTTAGTCCAATTTTCTGGTTCTTATTTTGGTGATGTTTGAATCATGTATTGGGTGGTTGTCTTTGTAGTTTATTTACCATATGTAATTTTGTCGAACAATTTTTGGGTGTTGAATGAGATTACAATTTGCCATTCAAAAAAACAAAGGAAAAGGCTACATCATAGGACCATAAGGTGTGGGCGTGGAAGCCCCTCTACACCGGGAACACGACCTCGGTGTTATGGGTGAGGCTTGAGGATTTCCATCAGTGTGGGGACAAATGTGTAGGTGAGACGAAGGCTCTTGATTGATGGGTGTAGTTTAGGTTTGTTTTGATTAGTTAATGATTTTTTTTTTATTTTTTTATTTTCTTTCACACCACTTTTCCATCCTTTATTATTTTCTCCATACCACCATGCTAACGTAATTGCTATATATCTCTCAACATTCACTTTTCAAGCCCACACAATATACTTAAAGTGACATTACCAAAAATATTGTTTGACAGCTGTCTCACCTAAAAAACATTTTGGTATAATTAATTTTCTTATTGACAAACTAAAAGGCTACCAAAAATATCATTTGGTAGCTGTCTCACAAAAAAAAGGTTTATTGATTATGCTTAATGTTTAATACGATAAAATTTTAAGTTGATGCTGCATTAATATCAGCTGCCTCACAAAAAAAAATATTTATTAATTATGTTTAATGTTTAATCATATAAGATTAAACTTAATGTTACATAAAAGCTGTCATCCATGTATATTACAGTATGATTGTAATGAAATTGAATTATGATTGGTGTGGTTGTAGTGAAAACTAATTAATAGCATAAAGTAAGGTGTAAACCACAAAATTTCAATTATATTTTATCTTAAAGTATAACTTTAAAATTGTTAAATCTTATTTTTTATTTTTAGTTGTTAGTTATTTTCTATTTATTTATTACATACAAAATCTTTACACATACTATATGTCTGTCTATATTAATTTTTTTTTTTAGAAAATAAAATTTGATTATCTCATAAAAAGGTCAACCATGTGAAAGACGAGAGTAAATGCTAGTAAATTTGGTCTCTGTTGCACTTTTCAAAGAATGATGTGTCAGAAAGTTAGAGTAAATGCTGTATTTAATTCTTTTCTTTTGTTTTCTTTTTCTTGTAAAACAGCATTAAATTCAATAAATGGGTTCATGAATTACCCTGCATAAATTTGCTTATTCATAATCAACAGCTTCATGTTTGGTGTCTCAGGCAAAAACAAAAAAGATGCAGACACCTTCAAGTTTTTCTTTTGGAGACAGAGAAGGCATGAATGGCTACTTTGATGATGATGGTAGAATCAAAAGAACAGGTAAATGCATAATGCAAATGCTCTTGTGATTTTTAGGGTTTTAATATGACTTTTTGGTTTTGTTTGAAGGAACATTGCTTACTGCAAGTGCACATGTCATGGCGGTGGTGATAGGGTCCGAGTGTTGTCCTTAGCTTGGTGTTTGGCTCAGTTAGGTTGGATCCTTGGAGTTCTTTTACTTGCAGCCTTTGCTGTCATCACTTGGTACACCTGCATTTTGCTTTCGGACTGCTACAGGTCTCCTGATCCTGTTACTGGCACCCGAAACTATAACTACATGCAAGCTGTTAAAGTTAATCTTGGTAAGTTTATGATAATCAAAGTACAGCTTTGAAAGGTTGTTTGTTTTAATCAAAATTTACATCTTTTCAGTTGGGAGTTTTTGAGTGTTTTACTATATAGATATGAGTGTGTGGAGTATGTCAACAAAGATGGGCTGTTTTGCTACTTCAGGTGGTTTTATAATAACTCTTTGATCATGTTGTGGCAACAGGAGGGTTTAAGTACAAACTATGTGGACTATCTCAATATGTGACTCAAGTTGGTACGACCATCGGTACACCATTACTTCGGCGATCAGTATGGCGTAAGCAATAACCCAATACTCGAAACTTATAGTTTAAATGTGTTTGTTTAGCTAGCTAATTTTGGAATATCTTGTGGTTAACCAGGGCGGTTAAAAGATCAAACTGTTTTCATCTGTACGGGCACAAAAACGGGTGTCATACGTTGAACAATACATATGTGTTGATCTTTGGGTGTATAGAGATCGGTTTGAGCCAAATTCCAAACTTCCACGAGCTCGAGCTCGTTTCCATTGTTGCCACCATCATGTCTTTTGCTTATGCTGGCATTGGCATTGCTCTCTCCATTGCAACAATTGCAGGTAAGATAAAGTTACTTGTCGGATATCCTGGTATTATTAAGTGGTGTACTTCACAACTAAAAGGTTGGGAATAAAATTTTGTTTAATGTAGGTTGTGATCTATCTATCATAGAAATTTTGGAATTATCGTTAAAATAAAAATAAAATTGCTTGCATGCAAGATTTGAATAATTGTTATCAGAATTGTATACACTCTCATTTGTGGCTTCTATGATAATAGGAGGTACATCGTCGAAAACAAGTCTTAGACCAAACATGACTAGCATGGAGAACATGTGGAATGCTTTCTCTGCGGTTGGAGATATTGCTTTTGCGTATTCTTTCAGTTTTGTTCTCCTTGAAATACAGGCAACAACTCTTCTCCACCCTTCATTTGTATATATATGTAATATGTGTGTATATGTACATGTGTATGTATATGTCTATGCTGGGCCAACTAAGTGGCATATGCTAGAGGTGCGACCATCCAAGGTCCACTATTTTGGGGCCCAAAATTTTAAGTTTGTATACATATATTGTATTATGGGGGTGTTTGGGTTAGCTTATTTTAGAGCAATTTATAACTTATTGACTTATAAAAGTTAATAAGTTGTTTTTATAGTGTTTGGGTTATCTTATTTAATATGGTTTTATGTGTTAATAAGTTGTTTTTGAGAAGTTAGAATTTATAACTTCTCACTTGTGACTGATATAAGTTAATAAATTCTTTTTGAGAAGGAATCCCAACACCCTCTATATATAATATTTAAAACACAAAACTCTAAAGTTTAAGCCAAATAACATTTTTTAAACCCATTAAGGGTTAAAAACAAAACTAACCCAACTAAACAAATCCTGCAGGTTTTTTTAGTTTTAGCTAGCTTGTTTTGCTTTCTTTATTGTTATCACATATATATATATATATATATATATATATATGGTAAGATATACAAAATAAAAGACAGTTTTGCATAAAAATTTTAAAAAAAAACTTTTAGGCAAGGTTTTTTTAATAACACGATGGCCATAAAAATTTTTTTTGCACTTTTTATACAAATTAGGGAACCACAAAAAAGTGAATAATCAGGAAACCATTGTTTAGGTAAACTAAAACAAACCATTTTTACATCTAATAAAAAACAGTTACAAAGAATAAAGTAAAATTAAATTCCAAACTTTAGTTTTTTTATTATTTCGTTTTTTTATATGTGTTTGTATGCAAAAATTCTGAAAACATTATATAAAAATATTTTTTCTATGTTAAATTGTTTTTTATGAGTTTTTTCATATGAAAATTATGGTTCCTTATTCTTCACTTTGTGGTTTATGCATACTACCAGAATTTGATTGACAAGTATGTTTTTTTTTTCAATTAGTTAAGGGTTAGGGTTTCAAACCACATTTGGAACATAAGTTTTGTCTCTTTTCTTTCTTTAGCTATTTAAATTATCAAGAGAAAAATGTCCAGATAATACTTATGGTTTGTTGAAATTTCAGTTATAGTCTATAATTTTTTAAAATAAAATATATAGTCGTCACCTTTTACATACTTATTTCACAGTTAATTTTATGAGTCAGATGGCTGTAAAACGAGGAAATTCTTCTTAATGTCAATAAAAATAATTAAAACAATAAATCAATTATAATATTAAAAAAAATAGCCTCACTTTTTTCCTACCCTTACCCTTACCCCTACCCGTCTTCCCTTTTCTCCCTTACTCTTTTTCGTTCTTGATCTGACACACCTCCACACCACCACCCCAACCATAACACTCCATCAAGTTCAAACAGAAATTCTATTGCACCAAGAACACACATTAGTATGTGTTCGTAGCAGATTCACGGTCAAACCACCACACAATGACACCACCACCACACCCATAACACTCCATCAAGTTCAAACAAAAATTCGACGGCACCAAGAACACACACTAGTGTGTGTTTGTAGCAGATTCACGATCGGTTCTTTGTTTGCAACACCTCAAGTGCAAATAAAAATTCAAGTCTTAGTAAAAAATTAGAAGCAAATTCACGGTCGGTTCTTTCCAACCGTCTCCAAAAAAAAACAAAACCACTTAGTAAGACTCGTTTGATGAATTTTTTGATTAACCAAGATTCATTTAATGAATGAGGTAATGGTGTAGAGAGAAATGAGGGTAGGGGTGGACTGCGATTGGCAGTGGGGGTTGCTATAGCGGTTGTTGTTAGTGGAGATGGTTGGTCAGAATGGTGGGTGTAGCAGTGAAGGGGATGTTGTCTTGGAGGTTGTGGTGGTTGATGGACTGGAGTTGAATTGTGGGTGTTTCAGCAGTTTGGTGTACTAGTGTGTGGAGGAGACATGGGGCGTCAGCGAGGTGGAGGATGGTGGTGGCCGGCAGAGATTGTTTGAATGGTGGTGCAAGGTGGTTTAGACGGTGGGAGTGGGGAGATATTATGAAGAAGATATTATGAAGAAGAAGAATATAGCGGGGTTGGGATGGGGTAGTGGTGGGGCTCACTTATAAATAATAAATTTATTTTTGTAATGTTTTAATTTATTTTGTTTTATATTAAAGGTATTTATATCATTTCACACCCATTTAACACTAAAAATTAATACTCATCCATGCTAGAGATTATCTGAGAAACGAGTGTGCAAAATATGGAGATCACAGGGGCTATTTAAGCATTTTTCTCAATTATCATCTAAGACCGCAGATAGTGGATTGATTAACCTTGTTTTCTTTTAAATAAAATTGAGGTGTTTAAGCAAAGTTAGTGCAAATTTTTTTGGCTTAATTGTCTTTAAAGTACAAGTGTCTTAAGTTAACATTTCACTGGATTATTTTTAAAGAAATATGCGGCAACCCTATAGAATGTGTATTTGTAAATGCTAATGGGTATATTTATGAACATGTATGTATGTAGGACACACTGAAACAAAGTCCTCCAGAAAACAAAGTAATGAAAAGGTCTTGCACAATAGGAATTGGAGCATCCTCCTTGTTGTACATGATATGTGCGGTACTTGGATACTTGGCATTTGGGAATGATTCTCCCGGGAACTATTTGACAGGGTTCGGTTTCTATGAACCATTTTGGCTCGTCGACATTGGTAACATTTGTGTTGTTATTCATCTTCTTGGAGCATTCCAGGTACATATAACTACAAAATTCAATTTCTCTATTAGCTTTCAAGATACTCAAAACTGATTACACTTTTAGGCAATCATCCAACCATTTTTTGCGGCTGTGGAGAATTGGAGTCGGGAAAAGTGGCCAGGAAGCAAATTCATAGAGAGAGAATATGTAATTGGAAAATGCAGTATTAATATGTTTCGGTTGACATGGAGGACGATTTATGTTATAGTAGCAACAATAGTGGCCATGATGTTTCCGTTCTTTAACAGTTTTATGGGACTTATTGGTGCAGCAACATACTGGCCTTTGGCGATTTATTTCCCAGTAGAAATGTATATATCACGGGCAAAGATTCAAACGGGCTCCTTCAAATGGATTTGGTTAAAGCTTTTGACCTTGATATGCTTAATTGTAGCACTTATGGCTGCAGCTGCATCTATTCGAGGCCTTGCTGTCTCTGTTTCTAGTTTTGAGCTCTTTCATTCAATGTCCTAGATTAGTGAAAACTAGTATCGGCTGCTACAAACTTATTTATAGTTCCTTGTTTCTGTTATCTAAGCTTTTTACTGTCTGATTTCTAGACAACCAACTCAACATGTTTTAGGTTATTTTTTTTAAGTCAAATTACATCAGTAAACATTATGGCATGCTTGAGTATGCAAAATGAGAATTAACCCGTGTACATGCCAATCACAAATCCTAGGAAGGTGTGTTTTTATTCCCACTAGTGTCTTACTTTTCATTTGGCCTTACTTTCATGTTACCATCATTCTTGCCTTGCCCACATACCTCTCCATAGTTTGTACCACTCAGAATTTTGGACCTCTAATTTGAATGTAAAGAAGTATGGGGATGTTAAGTGTAATTTTTAAGGAAACCGGACAGAATGGGATTAGCCAACTAGCCTACTGGACATTAGAGATGATTTTGATAACATGATTAAAAATAAGATGAACAATTGAGCACATACTTGAATTGCTAAATTTGGGTTCATGACCCCTTGGAGTGTTTTACAATCGGTCTATATATCGACCTTTTCCACAATCATAACCCCTAACCTATTTACAAAGATACTTTGACCCATAAACTAATATATGACAATCACTATAAGACCCTATACTTAATAATATAAATAGTATTTATATTTAACTTTTCAACACTTCCCTTTAAACTAAATATAGTTCAAGCGAGGTCTTCAACTTTTTTTTTAGATTCGATTCGCCAGCAAAACAATGTTGGTTCATCAAACTCCTGCCGGATGAAGTTTGCCTCCTCCTTTTGCTTATATTTTGGACATTAATATCTGAAGTGTCCAAGTTTCATTATACTTGAAACATCTTATGTGATCCTTGTTCTATTGGACTTGATTACCACTTTTATTCCTCCATGACTTTCAATTTCTGCATCGAGCACGTCCTTTGTTCTCTTAGGTGAAACAGATATAGCAACTCCGGCTTGAAATGTTCTTACCTCTTTGGGTAGTTCCAGTTTGCCCTGATTCTTTCCGTAGATTCGGCTCTAGGTGAACCGAGCTCTGAGAATTTAGCTGCAAATATAAGTCAGAATATGAATTAGGATATTACCATAAATATTTTATATTCCTAGGAGCCTAAGTCCTACCAGTGGGCAGTGGTAAGCCACTACAATGGTAGATGTTTTCCCCAGGGATGGAGGATCACTTGACAAAGAAAAACTTCTTCTGCCATGAATCTTCATTTTTACTTGCTTTGAAAACCAAAAACTTTGTTTTTTAAATAACCTGAAAGAAAAATCGATTAGAGCCATGAGTTCTAAGTCTGTAAACAGTGCTAGGTCAGAAGCATGGATCTCAACACCATGGTTTTCATCAAGTTTGCAAAGATCGACAGAATCTTCCACATTTCTAGCATGATCTGAGCGTAGCTCAGGCCGGTGAGTTGGAAAAACTCGATGACCAGCGAGGGGAATGGATATTTAAAGCCAAGCCTGAACTGGAAAGCTAAGAAACACATCCAGGTGGAAGAGACAAAATCAGACTTCACATTGTGGTCATAAGGGCGAAAAATGGTTGATTTTGGAAAAACGTTTGAGGCTTGAAGATGAGCAATTTGTAGGTTAGAAAATGTGCAAGTTTATTTTTCGGGTTCCTTTAACAGGTTTTGAGAAATAAAATCACCGATTACATTCTTGGTGTTTGACGAGGAGGATCGAGTTCTTTTAGCAGCCATAGTGATCGGCAACGTAAAATAGAGAAAAGAATCGAAGAAAAATTTTAGAGAGAAGATAGAAAGGTACATTGGTTCTCCGGAAGAGGTGAAGATATAAGTTGGAACACAGATATTAAATGAGATAATATAGACGATATACGATAATTTTTTTAAATACACCGTAAAAACGAGTATTTTGTTCTCTTTAGCATGTGTATATTACTCCTATACTTTTTTCATTAAAACATTTATATGTTATATGATTAACAGAGTTTAAGGGTGAGCAATAATCGAATTATTAACCGAAACCGAATCGAAAACAGACGACACTAAACCGAAAACTAAAACCTGAATTAACTAAAAACCGATTAACTGAAACCCAAATTAATTGAAACCCGAATTAACCAAAACCGGTTATCATTTTTTTTTGTATCCTCATTAAACTAAAATTAACCAAACTAAAACGAACCATTCATATTTTATATATTTTTAGCTTTTATACCTTCATTCATGTATTTCATATTTTATAATCCATTTTTTGTATTTATAGTTCTATTTCATGTCTTCATACATCCATTTCATGTATTTGTAACTCCATTTTATGTATTTCTATGCAAAAGTTTTAGCCCAAGTTTGGTTTTGCCTATTAATCGAAATTAAACGAATCAAACAAAAAACGATTAATCTAGCCGAATAAACCAAACTGATTAACCGAAAACCGATTTCCTAATAATATAGACTAACCAATGACTTCAATTTCGGTTGAGGATAACAATCGAACCAACTAAACGATGCACACCTTAACAATGCATGTGTTTCCCGCCACATCGTACGAACACCATTCTAGTATACTATATTAAAAGAACAATTAAATCAGTAGTGTCTACATGATGAGCCATTGCGTTGATCGGATGATATTTGCGGTGGAGGGCACGTGTTCCAACTCTTGGATCTTTATAACTTTACGCGTGTTGTTGTGTAAGGATGAGCATTCGGTACTAGTACCGATAACGGTACCAAATTTCCTATACCGAATTATTTTCGGTACAACGTTTCGGTATCGCTACTTTTGGTACGGTACGGTCGTACGGTACCGTATTGTACCCAACATTTTCGACACCGATACCGGTACCCATATTTGATGATTTTCGGTACCGGTACTAGTACCCATACCGAGCTCATTTTTATTGGTGTGTGACCCTCAACCTCCACCATTTCCCCCGTTTTCTTTTATAGTGGTTTAAAAGAGTGAAGGAGATGATGAGAGAAACGGGAGAAAGAGAGAGACACTGATTAAAGAGATAGAAATGAGCAACGAATAGAGCATTCATAATGTTTCCCCTATATATTTGTGAGTGAGTTACTTATATTATAAGGAATTGTTGTAAATGGTTGTGAGTGAAAGAGAGAGAAAACGCTATTATTTATCGGTAAATATGGGAAATGTTGTACACCCCTATAAGTTTTTTAATATTTTTGAAAGAAGTTGTGAGTGGGTAGAGAGTAAAGGTAATAATAAAGATATAAAAAATATATTTAATTAAAAAGGAGAGAAAAAATATAGTCAGTGTAATTAAAAGAATGAAGATTCTTAATGTGAAAATGTAATCAATGTAGTGATTATTAAAGGATTTACATTGAATTTATTATAAAAATTACTAAATTTCTCTTTGTTTTTCAATTAATAATATTTTTTATATCTTCATAATTACCTTTTCTCTCAAAAATATTAAAAACAAATTATAGGGGTGAATGGTGTTTCTCGTGTATTTACAAATAAATAATAACATTTTCTCTCTCCTCCACTCACAACCATTTCTTAAATAGAGTGAATTGTAATTTTGTCATTCATCTTTATACCTAATTTGCCTTTTACTAAGTTGGATAAATATACAGATCTTTCTACACTATATATAGAAAAAGAAAAGGATTCTTAGTGGATAGGTTGGAGATTTTTATAACATTAACATAATAAATCAATGGCTTTTGCAAAAAGAGAAAGACACTTTTTTTGATATTCTTTGATTTTAAAGATGCATTCTCAATCATGTAAAACATCGAATAAAATAAATAAAGAAAAGCCGACTGTTGGAATCGAATCGATAAATTAACTAGGTTAGCCTCAAAGGGCATAACGTGTAAGTTTTTTAAACATTGAATACAAGAGTCGTTAATTTTAAAGACAAAGGATACCGTTTGAAATCATTACGTAGAAAAAGATAAAGTACAAAACTTCCGATTCACTTGTAACCCATTCACGTAGGGATCCATCATCAATGTGCCCAAAATCACAAATTTTAATTGACTAGTATGTTTCTTTGTGTGATGGCACAAAATAATATAATCAAGCTATTTAACTTCGTTAATTAGTTAGTTAAGTAATAAGAGAATGAAAATTAATGTTATTAGTGACATAAGAATAACGAGAAGGACTAAACGTGGGAAATTGAGTTTAAGTTTCATATAAACTAGAAAGTTCAGTATGTGTGTGTGAGTATAAAATATTGAATATTCTATAGATTAGATACGACACACGACCCAAGTGCGAACAAGAACTGGCTCGTACGAGTGACAAGTGACTCGTACGAGTGACAATGTGACTCATATGGGTGATAAACATCTCACTTGTACAAAGGACACTTCGTACGAAGCTAACCTGCTCGCTTCGCACAAGCTGCTCATGCCTATATATATGTGTTTTGGTGTTCATTGTTTGGAAGTTTTGGAAGTTCTCCAAGGGGAAACGCTGGCAGATTCTCTCTAGGAATTTCCACCAGCCAGACAAGATGTATACTCTTTCGGTATGAATGAATGAATGCTTCCGCTGATTCTGTTTCTACTCCCTTTTTATAACTGTCACACCCTAACCCGCAGCAGAAATGGTAGTCGTGGCATGATTGGGTTTTCATCAAAGCTCATGACATTTACTATAATAAAGTTTCATATTTATTATTTTCCAATTTAAAGGGAAAATTACAACAATCATACAAGCACAACAATATTCATAGACTCTTTATATTTCTTCTAAGGTAATTTCCTATGTGTTCCTTGCTTCGACCTTCCACCTGTATCATGTGTAAAAATAGGGTTTTGAGTCAACAAAAGTTGGCGAGTGAATCTCATTTAAACATTTGAAAGAATTAGTTATATTGGTTATTTAAATAAAAATGTGCATAAACCAAGTATGAGAATACGCATATGTAAATTTAACCATAAACCACATAATATCACTAAATGCACACACAAGCATGACAAATGATGAACAATGAGATCAAGGGTCAATCAAACGGAGCCGATCTAATGAGCCACCTGATGCTCAACTCGTATCCCACGAGAAACTGATGGGCCTTAAATGAATGATTGCACGCAACTTGACAAAAATGTAAACACACAATACAACATATAACATTACATAACACGTAAGATCATATAATGGTAATAGCACAATTGTTTGAATAAACGAAATATGTAAACGACACATGATACACCCCAAAACATGAATAAAAAGGGGAATTTGTAAGGATTCACTCACAGTGGGTGCGTTTCCTTGATTTAATAACGTAATAATTGAATAAATAAGTAAAAGTTAATATTATAATTAATGTTTTTTATTAGATTTTTAGGTTATTTTTGTGGTATTTAATGCTAATTTTTAAGCTTTAAAAACTTATTTTTAAATATTTTTAACAAATTTTTAAAGAATAGAAAAGGATTTTAATTAAAAAATACCCTTTTCCTCAGAGTTGACTGGTCAACGGCCGGTTCAACTTGATTAATTTTTGGCATCGTGTGAGGTTCGAACTCGTGACCTCTCGTATACATGTACGTAACTCTACCAACTGAGCTACGTGTCTAACCCGAAATAATCTTGATTTTTATTATTCTTATATACAAACTACATTATTACAGAAATTATTTATTAAAAAGGTTTTGAAAAACCCATTGAACCGGTGCGTGTATTACGCATCAAACCCGTGACCACCGATCTGCTTTGCACCCAGCCCAACCAACTGGGCTGGATGTCTAACCCGCCTATGTTGGATTTATTTTATACTTAACATCTTACTGAGGGATAATATAAGTGCTTATAAAAAATTGGTTTAATGCAACGAAACAGACATGATCAGGATTCGAACTCGGGACATATACGCTATGTTTGCACACAGTCCACCACTAGACTGTGTGTCTAACCCGGTTATAATCCCGGTTTTATTACATTTATACACTCGAAGTAATTTCATCTTCTTCATTTTAAAAGAAACCAGTACCGACTTTCGATCATGCCCAGATAAATTGATGTTGATATGCGACTAAAGATGAAAATGATGATATTAAATTTCAGAAATAGAGTGAAGAATTTTACCGACAAAATGCAAATCCCGGTTTTCCGGCGAGTACTCCGATAAGGATTTTAAAACAATAAAATTCGCAGAGAGTGATGATTGAGTGATTAGACAAACGAATGAGCGAGGTTTACAAAGTTTTTGCTCACTATTTATAGATGCAGAAGTGGTTGTCGGTTTCAAAATCGAGTTTTAAAGTTTTCAATTAAGATTTGATTACCTCATTGATTGGTAACCGATTTTGAGTTAAAGCATGATTGGTAACCGGTTTTCTTTAGATTAAGCGGCGATTAAATGCAAATTTCGGTGGTTACAATGTTGAAATTTTTGGGCGGTTTAAACATAAACAGATTTAAGGGATTTTTTTTGTTATAAGAGATATCTGTTTCGGGTTTATAAACATATAGTGTGTGTATCACAGCGGTGTTTTGGTGTGTGCGTTCTGTGGGTGTATCCGGGTTCGAACCCCGGCTACTTCTTTATTTTTATTATTTTATTTCTTTTTGTTATAAAGTGGTTTATTTATTTTTCTTTATTGATTGTTATTTTAATTAAGTGACTTAATTATTAATCATGAGTAATAAAATAATTTAATTAATACTAATAAATACGTAACGAACTATTGAATAATTGCTTGAATTTCAACGTAGCGGGTTTTGGAACCCGTTTTACACAAATGTTACAATATCCCCTACTTTTAGAAATTTCGTCCCGAAATTTAAGTAGAAGTTGTAATAGGGAAAAGATGTGGGTATTTTTCGCGCATTGAGTTTTCGCGTTCCCAAGTAAACTCAGGTTTTCGTTTTGACCCCAAACGTACTCTGACTAAAATCTGAATATCTTTTAACAGAAAAAGGAGGTGTAATGTTTGGATTTTGATTGAGGTGGTAACGTTCCTAGTAAGGATTGAATACCCTGCTACAGAAATCGCTTTTTGATGCCTAAAATGAGAAGCGTTGATACACAGAGTTGATTGACTGGATATGATCTCATGCATAAGAGTTTTGAGAGGATTGATGCGTTGAAAATATAAAGTTATATCACAAGACAAAAACTTCAGCCATGAGGATATTAAAACCTACACGGAACTTCTCATAACCGCCTGACAATGCTTTTGATCCTTTGGCAAGAATACTTATATATAGGAAGTACCAGCGGCGTATCCACCATATTCTTGTCAAATTTCATTGTCTTTGTCAGTAAGTTATGATTAGTTCTATGTGACTCTAAAAATCTACAAAACTTAAACAAGCACAACTACCAAAGCTTGAGTCTCAAATCTGAAAGAATACATGACTGAATGACGACGATACCTCTCTCATTTGTTATGATGAAGGGATCAGTCTATGAAAAAGTGAGACACGACCCAACTTCTTTAAATGATGAGACGAGATGCGTCGTGATGTATGATGATATGAAAATTAAATCAATGAGTAAAGACATGAAATAAAACAATGATATCAATTAGCATTACAATTCTTGGATACATAATTTCCTAAATTGAAACAAGGATATACAAAGGTTGAGATTTTTAGAAAACATTAAAAACTAGACGATTGGAGCTGAGTCTTGACTCTTGGTGTTGGAAGGATAGTTAGGTTGCTAGTTTGCACCGTGATTAACTTCAACTAGATTAGCGTTGATGTTGTAAGCTCTTCCTCTTGCTGGTGGAGGTGCTGGGTTTGCTTGATTTGCTTGGTTAACTGGGTTTGCTTGAGCTTGGGCGTTAATGATGTTAACCAATCTAGGGCACGTGTTTCTAAAATGGGTAGGGTCACCACAATTAAAGAAAGCTCGCACATATGGAACTATAGGGTATTGAGGTTGTTGATAGGGTTGAATCATGTTTTGGGCAGGGGGTGGAGCTTGATTTTGAGGAGTACAACAAGTTTTGCTCAGATGCCCATAACCTCAACAATTAGTACACAATTGACAGGGTATGGTGGGTTGATGGTGATAAAGGCAGGTGTTGCATTGAGGGTGAGGACCAATGTAAGGTTTTTTATTTGGGTAAGCAGAGTTGGGTGCTATTTGTGTGATTGGGATGGCTTGAAGGGGTACGGCTTGTGGAGCTGGTTGACTGGTTTGGGTGACAACAAAATTTTGCCCGTCTCGCTTTCTCTTGGTAGTGAGTTGGGAAGAGGATTCAGTTTGGGTTGAGTTTGAGGTTTCAGTTGATGTTTCATCTTTCTTCTTCTCATCCTTAAAATCCCCATTCCTAATGTGGTTTTTGGTGAGCTTCGTAGCTAGCTCCATTGCTGTCTCTAAGGTTGCAGGTGTAGTACTCATCACAGGGTCCTGAATCTTTGGAGGAAGACCCCGAATGTAGTGCTCGACCAAACGGTAGAGAGGGGTGAAACAATTTGGAACCATTTGATTCAACTCGAGGAATCTCTTGTTATAGGTTATGTGATCTCCATCTTTTTGCTTCAAGGAATAGAACTCATCCTCTAATTTCTTAATTTCACTTCTTGGACAGAAATGTCTAGTCATAAGCTCTCTCAATTCTTCCCAAGTTAGGGCTACAGCAGCTTCGTGTCACACCCCGGATTTCCAACCCGAAATCCATACACCGGTGGGCCCGGGTGGGGAGTATCGTGACGTCAGTTGATAATCATCATAGACAATTAAACACGGCACAACAGAAGTCTTGGAGTAAAATTACTATTACAAACCGAATGTTCGAATATATAAAATAATATACAAGCTTGTAATAGAAGATCCATAGGCGGATCATTAAAATGTACAAGAAAGAATATAAAACATACTTTAGGCAGATCTAAGGATTTGCAAGATCCTCTTATTCAGTAGTGCAGCTTCCGACCTATTTCGTATTGTACCTGCAGTTTAGTCTTTGGACAATACGTCAGCTTACGCTGGTAAATACACTCAACGGACTCATTCTGAAAACTTTAAAATGGTTTTAAGTGCAAAACGACACAAAATCTTTTATTAACTTGGGAAAGTTGAAATTCAACCTTGTATCAGATTCACATGTTTGTCAATACATTCAGGGCCCGGGACAGAAACCGAGACATGACTAAATACACACCACTCAAGACTCATGAAGGAGTCATCCCCAACGTCTTGGGCATATTGCATATGAGCATCAAAAGGTGTATGCCTACACCCCGTGCTAAGGTCGTGGCCAATAACTAATGTATTGAGCCCTGGATATCCAGGACACGGTAGTTTAACCCCTGATGTTTAAGTTATCAAACAAAACTGATTAAAACGAAATATGGGGTTTACTAGCCATAAACGGGCATTCGATTAACCCCATTTTGGACCAAGCGGTAATAATTTACCGTATCCCAAGCCCGTATAGGGAAAATAAGTCGAGAGTATTTACCTGAGCTAGTCTTCTTCTTTTATTTTAAATAACGCAGCCGTATACAAAAGTACCAAGTGCAGATAGCATTTACCGGGAAGCCTCTAGTCTGGATTATGGCATAAGCTAGCCAATTGAATACTAACGGTCTTATAAACCGAATAGTGTACATGATCATTACGTATAACGCTTGATTAAACGATGATCGGATAGAATGTAGTTTAATCCCAACAAGTACTTTGACTTGTTTAATATGGGTAAACTATAAACATTCTGGATTTTGAAACTTAAATGATAAGGTTAAACCCGTTTCGGTTAATTTAAGTAAAATAGTTACATATACGTAACTATGCACATATTAGCGATATCAGGTAACCGGATAAGTCACGGACAAGTTCTATATGCCATTACATTTTAAATAAGTTGAAATATCAGTAGGATATCAACTTATATGTCTGTTATGGTTCAACGAAATTATGCCTCATTAGGGCATTTCGGTAATTATATACCGTATAAAGGAACTTGAACATATTTTAAATTTATAATCATGAGTATTCTGGAAAAATGTTTTATTTATGATATAATATCAGAAGGATATCAATTATATGTGTATTTTACCATTTATGACCAAACTATGCACCGAAGGGGCATTTTGGTCATTTTACACATAGTTTATAAATTATTTGGGATTCTGAGTTTATAACATGTACCTACTGTAAATATGTTTAAAATAAGTTTAAAATCAGTAGGTAACAAGTCTTGGTCCATTAATATGGTTTAAAACCATACTATACGCCGAAATGGCGCTTATGTCGTAATATGACGTCTTTAAGTGATGTTTATGAAAACTGATGTTATAGTCAGTTAAAAATGTTTAAAATATGTTATTTAGTATAAGATATCAGTAGGTAAATGATTTACCTTGAAAAGATTTGATTAAAATTATTTTATAAGCCACAGGGGCTAAAACCGTCATTTATCGACATAGTTTAAGGACTTGCTTAAAAACTCAGTTTATAACTTGGTTTAACATCCCAAATAATCCTATTTATAATATTACATTAGTAGAAACTCATTTTCAAGTTCATTACCATTTAAAACCTTGTTTTATGCAAAAAGGGCATTTTGGTCAAAAATGGCATAATTATGGAACTTGTGCATAAACTTGGATTCTGATTATGATCATGTAATATAACCTCAGAAGGTTATGCTACATAATATTATGATCATAATGCAACTTTAGATCAGTAGGTAACTAATCGAAATCGGGTCAGAATCGAAAGTCAAAGAAGAAGTCAAACTTCACGACTTTCGGTTGTGAACCGACCCTAGAACTGAAATTGATGAGCCGAACATGTTCTTACATGTTCTAATAGTTATTACCAACTTGTTTAAGTGTTAAAACAGGTTTCATAACATATATAAGATCAATTTATGATTTTTCCGAAAAATGGCATGTTTGACTTTTTAATATCATAACTTTGACCCGTCAATTGGTCTAGCAAACGTGATCTTCAGGAGGTGCCCTTTATAGGGATTAACACCTACCTTATTACGATCACTTAGCCATGTTCATTTCAAACAATGGCTGGACCATAATGTCTTAACCGAAAGTCAAAGCGTTTTACGAAAACGCTTGACTTTTGGCTATAAAAGCCTATAAACGAAAATGCAAGAGCAAGGAACACTTACAAGAGGTTCCTAGAATGCAAGAGAACTATGTTGGATGCTCCTTTCAGCTAGGAACTTCCAGAGGAGGGAGAAGAGTGATTTAATGAGAAAGGTGCAAGTTGGAATGAGAACTTATGCACCTATTTATAGTTGGAGAGCTCAAAGGGAGTGAAGCCAGGTGTTTTGGGGAGTAAGAAGAAGCTTACAAGTGTCCTAAAACGTGGCATAGCAGTTTAGAGAAGCCATGGTTTCGTTTCAATGGTTTTGGAGCTTTGCTTGGTCTCCAAACAAATTTTCTGCGTCAGACCTGTTCTCGCGGGGCACGAGAGACCCAGGCCAGGTCTCTCGTGGCCCGCGACCGCCCTATGGCCAGGTTTAAAATTTGACACTTTTAACCCCTTAACTTATTAAAGCTTCTAAAAACCTTTTAAAACACCTTTTGGCACTTTTAGCCCTCCGTAGCCAATACTTGGCATACCCGGGATTATTCCCGGATATTGTCGAGCTTTTGGTTCGTTAAAAGGTCAATCAGAGGTATAAATTAATATGTTGACACTTTTAATCCCTCCATTATCCAACTTTCATATATTTACAAAATTGAACCCTCTCGTCTAACAAATGGCACGTATGAGAGTTAGGACTTCACAAAGGATCATTCAGAGGATTATTATAAGCATGTTGATTCCGATGTCACTCAGAGGCTGGGCATGTTGACGTATCAGTCACTCAGAGGCCAAATTTCAAGCATGTTGACATATCAGTCACTCAGAGGCTGTTATTTATGCATGTTGACATCGGACCGTCACTCAGAGGCTCAGATTGAGCATGTTGACGCATTTAGTCCTTATTGGTCTCTAATAGACTTTATTTAAAATACAACACGTGTCATTATATTATTGGACACGATTTTATAGGGTATTACACTTCGACACTTCGTCTGCCCTTCTCAGCATTCCACCACGTGAGGGCTACTCCATACAAGTGTCTAGTAGCATAGCGTACTTTGCGGTCGTTGGGACAATCACAGTTGAGGAAGGTACTCTCCATCTCTTCGAACCATCGAAGAAGAGCAGTGACTCCCTCAGTACCTTCGTACTTTGGAGGGTCACATGAATTGAAGTGCTTGTAGGTGCACTTGGTGGTATTTGGGGGAGGGTTGGCAACGTTTTGACCTTCTTGGTTGATTGGGTTGATGGGATTCGCGGCAAGGGCTTGTTGGACTTGAACTACGATGTTGGGAATTACGGCGGTCATTTGTTGAGCGATTTGGGCAGCCATGCGCTCACGGGATTTCCTGATCTCCTACCTCTACGAGAGTGACTAGAAGACATCTACAAGAAATATGTATCGAGAGTATGAGTTTGACATATAGGCGTCATGTGTCGTATAAAATGAACATCCACAAAACAAATGAAAAATAAATTTGCTACATCCATAGGATGTCTTGGGCTTTGCTCATGTTTGGGCCCCCATATGTCCCCATACTTGGTCTTGGTAGTCATGTGGGCCCCCATGACTACTGGGCTCTGGTAGGGTTCACATTGGTATTGGCCTGTTAACATTCACGCCACCCGAATGAAAATCGTTAAACATGATCGTAAAGTATAAGGTCGGAGGGTGTCTAGGTGTAGACACAATGACAACTCAAAGTGGGGTTAGTTCACACGACGTTTGGTGTGGCATGCTTTGGCCTAATAGGTCCTTCGTACTCTCATCGTTAGTCCCCAGGTAGGCAAACTAGTCCATTATATGGGATTTATATGAATGCCAACCTAGACAGGACGTTTCGACTACCGGTACTCGTACCCTTCCAGTTACTACATGCTCGTCGTAGAACTTACTTTGATGAGATTGAACACGAAAACACCACAAAATCTTGAATAAAGAAAATATGAGAATGCTTTAAATATGTGAGAATTGAAACGTGCCAGATGAATGTATATGTAAGCATGTTATGTTTGACAACATGTATAACTCATTAAGTATCACACAAAATGATAGTGGAAGTGCTTGCATGCATTTGTGAATGTAGCAAATATGAAACAAATAAACATCATTAGTTTGCATGTAACCACATAAGCAATTAAAAATCTACTCGACTATAGTATAGGCTCTAAGGGTCTAATAACCTATCTTATATCCCTATAGTCAAAAGCTCTGATACCAATCTGTCACACCCTCACCCGCAGCGGAAATGGTAGTCGGGGCATGATTGGGTTTTTATCAAAGCTCATGACATTTACTATAACAAAGTTTCATATTTATTATTTTCCAATTTAAAGGGAAAATTACAACAATCATACAAGCACAACAATATTCATGGACTCTTTATATTTCTTCTAAGGTAATTTCCTATGTGTTCCTTGCTTCGACCTTCCACCTGTATCATGTGTAAAAATAGGGTTTTGAGTCAACAAAAGTTGGCGAGTGAATCTCATTTAAACATTTGAAAGAATTAGTTATATTGGTTATTTAAATAAAAATGTGCATAAACCAAGTATGAGAATACGCATATGTAAATTCAACCATAAACCACATAATATCAATCAATGCACACACAAGCATGACAAATGATGAACAATGAGATCAAGGCTCAATCAAATGGAGCCGATCTAATGAGGCACCTGATGCTCAACTCGTATCCCATGAGAAACTGATGGGCCTTAAATGAATGATTGCACGCAACTTGACAAAAATGTAAACACACAATACAACATATAACATTACATAACACGTAAGATCATATAATGGTAATAGCACAATTGTTTGAATAAACGAAATATGTAAACGACACATGATACACCTCAAAACATGAACAAAAAGGGGAATTCGTAAGGATTCACTCACAGTGGGTGCGTTTCCTTGATTTGCCGACGAACGCGCACGAGTTTAGAATCTAACCACGAGAGAAAACTAGCCTAAATAATAACGTATAATTGAATAAATAAGTAAAAGTTAATATTTTAATGCTTTTTTATTAGATTTTTAGGTTATTTTTGTGGTATTTAATGCTAATTTTTAAGCTTTAAAAACTTATTTTTAAATATTTTTAACAAATTTTTAAAGAAAAGAAAAGGATTTTAATTAAAAAATACCCTTTTTCTCAGAGTTGACTGGTCAACAGCCGGTTCAACTTGATTAGTTCTTGGCATCGTGTGAGGTTCAAACTCGTGACCTCCCGTATACGTGCACGCAGCTCTACCAACTAAGCTACGTATCTAACCGAAATAATCTTGACTTTTATTATTCTTATATACAAACTACATTATTCC
This sequence comes from Scalesia atractyloides, assembly GCA_947069175.1. Classification (NCBI taxonomy): domain Eukaryota; kingdom Viridiplantae; phylum Streptophyta; class Magnoliopsida; order Asterales; family Asteraceae; genus Scalesia; species Scalesia atractyloides. The sequence goes on from CAMTDV010000011.1 coordinate 34,454,102, forward strand.
AGAAGCTATTTATTAAAAAGGTTTTGAAAAACCCATGGAACTGGTGCGTGTATTACGCATCGAACCCGTGACCACCGATCTGCTTTGCACCCAGCCCAACCAACTGGGCTGGGTGTCTAACCCGCCTATGCTTGGATTTATTTTATACTTAACATCTTACTTAGGGATAATATAAGTGCTTATAAAAAATTGGTTTAATGCAACGAAACGGACATGATCAGGATTCGAACTCGGGACATACGCTATGTTTGCACACAGTCCACCACTGGACTGTGTGTCTAACCCCGGTTATAATCCCGGTTTTTATTACATTTATACACTCGAAGTAATTTCATCTTCTTCATTTTAAAAGAAAACAGTACCGACTTTCGATCATGCCCAGATAAATTGATGTTGTTGATATGCGACTAAAGATGAAAATGATGATATTAAATTTCAGAAATAAAGTGAAGAATTTCACCGACAAAATGCAACCCCAGTTTTCCGGCGAGGACGGCTAACTCCGATAAGGATTTTAAAACAGTAAAATTCGCAGAGAGTGATGATTGAGTGATTAGACAAACGAATGAGCGAGGTTTACAAAGTTTTTGCTCACTATTTATAGATGCAGAAGTGGTTGTCGGTTTTAAAATCGAGTTTTAAAGTTTTCGATTAAGATTTGATTACCTCATTGATTGGTAACCGATTTTGAGTTAAAACATGATTGGTAACCGGTTTTTTTTAGATTAAGCGGCAATTAAATGCAAATTTCGGAGGTTACAACATTGAAATTTTTGGGCTGTTGAAACATAAACATATTTAATGGATTTTTTTGTTATAAGAGATATTTGTTTCGGGTTTATAAACATATAGTGTGTGTATCACAGCGGTGTTTTGGTGTGTGCGGTCTGTGGGTGTATCCGGGTTCGAACCCCGGCTACTTCTTTATTTTTATTATTTTATTTCATTTTGTTATAAAAAGGTTTATTTATTTTCCTTTATTGATTGTTATTTTAATTAGGTGACTTAATTATTAATCATGAGTAATAAAATAATTTAATTAATACTAATAAATACGTAACGAACTATTGAATAAATGCTTGAATTTCAATGGAGCGGGTTTTGGAACCCGTTTTACACAAATGTTACAATAACATTCTACCGAATCGGTACTATCATACGCCCAAACTTCCGTCTGGAACCACCGTCACCGGGACTCACAAAAGTGGTATGTAGGCCAAGTGTATGATAAAATGTTTAAGTGAGGTTAGGATGTGAAAGTGAATGAAATGGCTTGACATATATGAATGAAATATGTTAATGATGTAATTAGTAGTAAACTAACTTGAAGAATGTGCTATAAATGGAACTCATACAAGAATTCTGGTTGAATGTATGTTTTGGGTAAGATCATGCATTAGGAGCTTGTACCATGTGCTTGGATAGTGTGATGTTCATAATGTATTCTATTGATCGTTAGTTGGAATCAAGAAGTGAAAGTGTACTATGTCCTTAGCATATGGACTCACTAGCGACGAATGATGTTGTGATTATATAAAATTGACTAACTTTGTATGTGGTTGTCAAATGTAGAATTATGAAAGTATTAGCATGTGTATAAATAAATTATGTGTACATTATATATGTGACTTGTACGAGTGATAAACATCTCACTCGTACGAGTGATAATTAAGTTGCGAGAACGTGAAATAAGGCGGTCATTAGTACATGTCTTATATATATGCGATAGTTGACTAATGCAAGGCAATAAATATATGAATGGAAAGTAATGAATGTTAGTATATATGATTATAAATATGCTAACCATGATATGATTGTGGTGACATGTACAAAAGTGGAGTCATGTCAAGATGGACTCAAGCACGAAAGGCTAACGGGTCAAGAGGAAGAAAGGAAGCGGATACGAATACGGACACATAAGGTAAGTGATTTCCGGAATCACTTCTTCTTTTATAAATGAAGATTATTATGTAGAATATAGGGAATCGTGTAAGAAATTATGGGTAAGGGTAAGAATCAAGGTACGTATGGTTGTGATAAGTCAAAGGAAGTTATCCATGTTCGGAACTCATGATAGACGTGAACGGGTCAAAATGTAAAAAGTATGTGTCAGGTGTGGATTTTGGATGATTATGGTTTAGGAATCATGTAAGAATGTTTAAGTAATCGTAGTACTATGGCAAATATTATTGTAAGTGGGCCATAAATAGTTAGCTACGTCAGAAATAACTTGGTATAAATAAATGGGTCAAAATCAAGAAAGTATGATAGAAGTATAGATTTGATTATGAGGACATGAGGTTAAGTGTTAAAATGATTCGAGATATTACGGGAGGATACGGGAAGCTTACAAAATGTTATGGGATGATACGGGACATTTTGAGTCAGTTCGGGTTGGAACAGGAATTGGAAATGGGCTATGTAAGTTTAAACAAGGAAAGATAGCGTCGGCAACATAGAGGGGGTGTTGCCAATGGCAACCCTAGTCGTCGCCGACATTGCCCCTTCTCCCGACACTCTAATCAACTGTCTACGCAAATGAGGACCGACGTAACATTCTGGGAGGCGTCACCGACGCTATAGAAGGGTGTCGCTGACGCTCCTCACAAACTTGGCATGCTGTTTTTGTTAGTTATTCACACCGTGAGTTCCGTATCTCCCAATACATGTTCCGTAACGCTCAATGAACCCAGAAAAGTGAAATTAACTAATAGGGAGTTATGTGAACTTATTGAACTGTGATAATGATTGTCGGAGATAGATAAGTATGTAAGCATGTATGTGTATGGCTAACTTACATGTTAGTAGTGGAATCCCTAGGTAAGCACGAACAGAAGTAAGCATGTGCATAGGTTCGTATGTATAAGATTTATTTATGTGGATGTTTGTGACTAGGATATGTTAGTATAATTTTATGGGCATGTAAGTGGTAGGCAAGGGCTTGAATATAAGTATACATAACTTCAATACGTATGAGCATTAACATTACTAATTATTGTTCTGAGAATGAAATGAAAGTGTAGGTTTACTATTGTTGACTTATGAAGATTGACGATTGGGATGCAAGATTATACATGGAAAGATAATCGAAAGGATCTTCATGAATAGAAAGAATATGGAGTGCTCATTTATATATGAATGTTTAATATTATGAATGATGTCACCGAATATTAATAATGTGGATGTATGTGGTGATTGCAGGTTGCACGGAATTATCATTACTATGGAATTTAAAGGGTTGAAGATCGAGTCAAAGAGCAAGGATTATACGGGAAGAGTGGTCTCGTAGCTTGTATTCATGTATTACATTTAACAAGTTAATCAAGAATGAATGTTGTAAATCCTTTCAAGAAAATGTCCAACATTTTATAAATGAACCTCTAAGTCATATGGTCAATAAATAAAGAAAGTGTCCAACATTTTATAAAGGACCCGTACAATCCAAGACTCGATCAAGAATCCAAATGTGTAAATGAATGTAAGCATGTGTATATGTATTCATATAAGAAACTAACTGAATTGTATATGCAAGGTAAGCTTAAGGGATTTAGGAGAATGATCTAAGAATGCGGTCTAGGATGAATATCAAAGAATGTAATCCCCAGGTACACAATATTAATATATAAATATGGGTAACGGTGTTACAAGAAAAAGGAAAATCTCCTTCGTGAGGGTAAATATTAAACAAAAGACATTGATATTGTCTTGGTAAGGTTTTAAAGATGTTGCACGAACTAAAATCCACTTTTTCGGATATAAGGTGATGATTACATGAAGGCACAAAACTAGTATGTGGATTGCGCGCCTGGCCAGTGCGCAAAAAGCATATGATCCTCGTGAGATCATAACAATCATCACATGTATGTCCGATAAAGTTGGGAAGTAGTTTGACGTGTGGATGAAAAGAGTTATTAGACTCTCAAGAAATGGAGAGCAATCTATAAGAATGAAAATGTTTGAATCCGTAAGTAAGTACGGATCAAACAAGTAAGAATGCATGATAAGAATGAAAATGTTTGGATCCGTAAGTAAGTACAGATCAAACAAGTAAGAATATATAATGAGAATGAAAATGTTTGAATCCGTAAGTAAGTAAGTACGGATTAAACAAGTAAGAATGTATGATGAGAATGGAAATGTTTGAATCCATAAATAAGTATGGTTCAAACACGTAAGAATGTACAATGAGAATGAAAATGTTTGAATCCGTAAGTAAGTACAGATCAAGCAAGTAAGAATGTATAATGAAAATGAAAATGTTCGAATCCGTAAGTAGGTATGGACCAAACCAGTAAGAATGAATGATAAGAATGGAAATGTTTGAAACTGTAAGCTCGGACCAAAGAAGTAAATATTCCTTAAGGGAGATAATAGCCAAGTTATGTTTTAAATCTCTCTCTCTCTCTCTCTCTCTCTCTCTCTCTCTATATATATATATATATATATATATATATATGCAAATATGTTGTATGCAAGAATGGTTAAAAAGGACAAACGAGTCATGCGGGTCAAATGGTGATCGTCATTTGAACCCGGTATTTAATGTTTTGTTTTGTCAAGTCTTATGCTTATAGGTAAGCATAATGTATGGGCATGTATTGCCACAATTTGGAAAGAAATAACCATCGCAAGGTGTGGATAACGAAGTGACGGTTTTGGACTCGTGTCAGGGTGTATAAAGGGTTATGCCTTCGGTTGGAGATTATGGCTAAACTAGAGAGGGATGTGTCAAAATTTGGTAATAATTTAACCCAAGTAAAATGCATCTAGCAATTTAGGTTGACTGATTTTGGTCTAATGTCTTACCGGATGGTAAAATTGGAATATAAAGGTCTTCTAGCATAAACCACTATAAAGGAAGTTGTGTTGAAAGATGTAATGAAAATTTTGATGAAAGTAGGAGGCACGAGCTTGAATGCAAAATGCCTCCGAAAGGGTCGGTTGAGTAATTGATAGATCATAGATAAGAATATATTTACAAATGGACTTCTGAAAAGCCAGACGAAGTTAAGTTAATAATAATTAAGCAAATAATAGTAAACTAGCATGACATAATTGATTCTTCAAGTAAGTATAACCAATGAAAGTTATCATAGTAGCAAGAATCCTAATTGAAAGAAATTAATTTTGAATATGTTACATGTGAGGTATGCTAGTAATCAACCCATGCGAGTCAAAATGAATGATGGGTTAGAATTTGGATGAATGACTTATGTAATTTACAAGGAAAGGAAAACTTTCACAAGAAAAGCTAAAATAATATCTTGTAAGTATGCTTGAATTAGAAAGAGTACAAACGTGTACTTTAATACATGTATGATAAGCAGAAGTGCCAGTTTGACCTTGAGAAGTCAAACTGCAAAAAAGTTGGTAAAATAATTAACAAAAATGTAAGAATTGTATGTGGAAATGGTATGTGTAGTATGTTATAGCATAGACTTAATAAATGTGTAAAAGAATTGTATGTGCTTAAACACCGAGTAGAATATATACTTGAAAAGAATGTATTAATTGCAAGTACTATTAAGAATTGTTAACTTTGATGCTGGGCTTGTTGGCCATGTTCATCTGAAAAAGATATTGTTGAAAAGATACGCATAGGCAGAAATTGAACAAATTAATGGATGCGATCAATCCGAGCATTGCATAAACTCATGAAGAATCAGGCCGATTCGGATCACAAACCGTTGGTTATGCAATGAAATCAAGGTTGGTAAAATGTTTAGCTCGCAACTATAAGTAAGAATTGTATATTTAATGATTTGCTTTAATGGGTAATGTAAGAAGGAAATTATGTCATTAGAAGGAAATTTGCTATATAAGCCGCGCTTAGTCTTTGAAATACTCAGTTTTCACTGGTAAATACAATTAACCAACACATTTTGAAAATCTTTTCAAAAATGTTTGGATACCATTGGTATATCATTTATAAATAACTTAGGATAAGATATGTTTCTTGTTACCAGTTTTACATGCTTGTCAATACATATGGGGACCGAAAATGAACATCAGTACATGATTAACCGACACGCCACATTTTCAAAATTATATATAATAGCATTAGCGTTTGTTAGGTGTATGGCTACACCCTAAGCTTAGGTCGTGGCTACATGCAATTAAGTGAGCCGAGGATATCTAAGACACGATCTATTAACCCCCAATGTTTAAGTTATCAATCAAAACAGATTAAAACATGTTATTAAAATTTTGGACATCATTCGTCATTGATTTAATACCCGACCAAGCGGCTACTGTTGTATCCCAAGACCGTATTGGGAAAATAGGCTAAGAGTATTTACATGTGCTAGTCTTTATAATTCAAAGGTGTTAATGCAGCCGTAAGTCCAAACAAAACATTGGGGGGTAATATGACCGTATCCTGGATATCCTCGGCTTACTTAATAAGTTAGCGAGAACTCCACTAGTCAAAACAAAACATTAGGGGAATATGACCCTGTCCTAGATATCCGTAGCCGTAAGTCAAAACAAAACATTGGGCGCCTTTTGGATGCTACTTTGATAGCTATTGTTGTACGAGAACTCCACTAGTGGTAAGTGGTCATCCCAGTTTCCCCCAAAATCCAAGACACATGCTCTTAACATATCGACCTATGTCTGTGTGGTTCTTTCTGATTGACCATCCGGTTGAGGATGTATGCGGTACTTAAATGCAACTTGGTGCCCATATCTTCGTGGAACCTTTTCCAATAACGAGAAGTAAATCTAGCGTCACGATCCGAGACAATAGACACATGTACTCCGTGGCAAGAGACTATTTCGTTCACATATGTTCCCGCCATCTTTTCCGAAGAGTAAGTTTCTCGTACTGGTAGGAAATGAGCACTCTTTGTAAGACGATCAACAATGACCCAAATAGTATCATGACCCTTCTTCATTTTGGGAAGTTTGGTTACCAAATCCATGGTCACGTTCTCCCACTTCCATACCAGAATCTCCAACAGTTGCAGGTTCCCATACAGTTTTTTATGTTTCTCCTTCATTTTTGAGCATGTTAAGCATTTGGATACATACTAGAAAATGTCGCGTTTCATTCCCGGCCACCAATAATTTCCTTTCAAATCCCGATACATTTTAGTAGCTCCCGGATGAACCGAGTAGCAGACTTATGTACTTCTTCTAGTAATAGAGTTTTCGTATCACAAAAACGTGGTATCCAAATTTATCCATACCTTGTCTTAACTCCACTTAGGTTTACTTGCAGTTTATCCAGGGTCGGCTCAACTATTTTAGAGGCCCAAAGCGAACTAAGAATTGAGGGCCCTTTATCAACAAAGAATTGGTCCAAAGTATTAGTTTCGATTTCTATTCTAAATGATAATTATTAGTAAGGAACTAATCAATTTATAAATTAGGTGGTTTTATTCTATGTAAATAAAGTACAAATAATGAAGATTAATAAATGAATTTAGTAATTTAGCAACCACACAAATCAAAGCAATATGAGTAGCAAGTTTATAAATAAGAAAATCCAAGTAAATAAATAAACCTACTGCATCAAGACAATGTTCTTAACACGTTGCATCAAGACACACCCTAACCCTTCGTGCGATGCATCAGTGAATACCACTAAATCTTTTGTTCCTTCTAGTAAGGTCAACACCGGAGAACTTGACAGATTTTCTTTTAGCATTTGAAAAGCTTTCTCTTGTTCAACACCCCATGAAAATTTGTCTTCCTTTTTCGTCAATCTGGTTATAGGCAGGGCTATTTTAGAGAAATCTTGAATAAATCTCCTATAATAGCCGGCTAAGCCTAAGAAACTTCTCACTCCGTTAACATTCTTTGGGGTAACCATTTAACCACAGCCTTTACTTTGGATGGATCTACGAAGATTCCCTTTGCATTAATTACATGGCCTAAAAATTGCACTTCTCTGAGCCAAAACGCACATTTGGAAAACTTTGCGTATGATCTTTCCTTACGGAGTGTCTCGAGCACCATACGTAAATGACAAGCATGTTCGGGTTCACTACAAAATATCATCTATAAATACTATGACAAATTCTCTAGCATGCTTCGGCATACCCTATTCATTAAATCCAAAAATGCGGCCAGAGCTTTAGTTAACCCGAAAGACATTACTAAAAACTCATAATGTCCATAACGAGTTCTAAACGCAGTCTTAGCCACATCTTCTTCCCGTACTCGCAGCTGATGATAGCCCGATCGTAAGTGGATTTTTAAAAATCAACTTGCCCCTTGCAATTGATCGAAGAGATCATCTATTCTTGGTAAGGGATATCGATTTTTCACCGTGAGTTTATTGAGCTCACGATAGTCGATGCATATGCGCATCGAGCCATCCTTCTTCTTCACAAACAGGACAGGTGTTCCCCAAGAGGATACATTAGGACGTACAAAGCCCTTGTCAAGGAGTTCTTGTAATTGGACCCTTAACTTCCGTGTTCGAATGGGTGCCAATCGGTAAGGAGCTTTGGCTACCCACTTGGCATTTGGTTCCAATTCGATCCGAAATTCTACTTCCCATTCAAGTGGAAGTCCCGGTAATTCATCCAAAAATACATCTAGATATTCATTCACAATTCTTGTATCTTCTATTCTTAAAGAACTTGTTTAGTATCGACCACATAGGCTAAGAAGCCTTACTTCCGTTTCTTACATGCTTAACCGCTTCGACAGTAGTACATAGTTTAGTCTCTACCCTTCTCTCCCCGTATATGCTTACACGCTTCCCTTTAGGAGATATAACACGAATAACCTTGCATTCACATTGAATTTTCGCATGGTATCGGGATATCCAATCCATGTCCATCACTACATTGAATTCTCCCAAGATCATGGGAATAAGATCAATATCAAATTCTTTGTCTTGAATAGTGATTTTACGATTCCAACATATCTCATGTAACAAATAACTTTTGCAATCGGCTATTTCTACTTCTAAAGGTACATGCATTCTCTCTATTTCAAATGAGGGGGAATGTATAAATTCGCTTGAAACAAATGACCTTCTAGCTCCAGTATCAAACAATACATACGTAGGTATAGAGTTTAGCATAAATATACCTGATACAACATTCGAGTGATCCTTTGCTTCTTCCAATGAAATCTGGAACATTCTTCCTTTAGCCTTAGGGGTTTCTTCCTTCTTTCATTCCCTCTTTGTTCCTTACTTGAGTTTTGGGCATTCCGGCTTCACATAGCCTGATTCGTTACAATTGTAACACACTCTTTTAGGGTTGGGACAATTGTAAAATGGATGCCCCTCTTGCCCACAGTTGTAACATCCCCTTCTTCCCACACGTCTTGCATCATGGAAATCTTCCCTTTGTACTTTCTTTCTATTATGGGCATGCGTTTTGGGCTTCTTAGGGTGACCTTTAGTTGTTCCCTTTTTGACTTGCCTTTTCTCTCCCCGTTCCTCTTGCCTCTTCAACTCAATTTCTCTATCTCTTGCCCGATTTATTAGCGCATTCAAGGTTTCGCATTTAAAAGGGGTGATAAACTCTCGGAATTTGGCCTTTAGCATATCGTGATAACGGTTAATTTTCATCCTCTCTGTTCTTGTGAATTCCTTTCAAAACTTCATCTTATCAAGAAAGGTATTAGTGATTTCATTGATTGCTTCGTCCTTTTATCAAAGACGGAGGAAGTCTTCTTGAATGTGGTCTACGGCCGATTATGGGCAATGATATTTCATGAAGGGCTCTTTGAACTCTTGCCATGTGAGGGTTTGTAGTTTATCTTCAGCTATTTCTTTACTATATGCATCCCACCAATCCTTGGCTTGTCGCTGAAGTTGTCATGTAGCGAACATGACTTGATCTCCTTTCTCTAAATGACTCTGAATGAACACCCCTTTTTATGTTGGAGATCCATCTTTGACATTCTATTGGATCTATCTCACCATTGTATGATGAGGGTTTGCATGCCATAAATTCCTTATATGTGCACCGACGTGTATCTTTCTTTCCTTGAACCCCGCTTATCATTTCCTTTACTTCATCCATCTTGCTCGGCATCATGGTCTCTACCACACTTAACACTTGGCTTCTACTTTTTGCACTATACGAGGGGTGTTTGCATCAAACGCCTTTCCTATTTCTTCCATAATCAGTTTATTTAGTTCATCTGGACGTATTTGTTCCATCGCATTTGGACTTCCTTCGTCAGTCATCTACAATTACATACTTGAGTTAGATATCATATCACCCATCCATTGTAACATTCTAAAATTTGTATGCTTTCTATATTTCATTCGTATAAGTTAGGAACTCTTATAAGTCTTATCTCAAACATTCTCAATATAAAATTTGGAACATTCTTTCATCTATTCAACGACTTTCTATTCATACGTACATTCCTTTTTATTTTTAAGTTGACATGCTCTACAATCATACTTCCGATAGTATTACAGTGTTTTTCGGAAGCTTAACGGGGTGTTGGGATGGGTTTAGGAGGTATACTACCAAAAATAACAAAACAACGATCAAATGATGCAGGTGGCGTTGGCAATGGCCTGGGGGCGCGTCGCCGACGCGTAGACACGAGTTTAGGGCATCGGGACACAGGGGCAACATCGGTGGCGCGCTCTCTGTGTTACCGACATTGTTTTCCTTTGTTTCAGCTTGTAAGACTCGTTTCCAAGCCCCGTCTCAACCTGAACTGACCTATAACGTCCCGTAACATTTGGTAACGCCCCTTAACATCCCATAACATGCCCTAACATCCTGTAATATCCCGTAACATCCCATAACACTATCCGTTATACGAAATTCTTAAAATTTAAATGTACTTACTTGATTTCGCCTCGGGGCGAACACACACACTATGCATGAGCTTTCGGTTTGAGTTCAAGTACCTCGGTCTTTGTATTTGAATCCCTCAAACCTTGGCTCTGATACCAACATGTGAGGTCCAAGCATACATGAGTCTAAAAACGCATATTATAAACATACAGACCTTTAACAAATTTTTTGTTCCATTCATTAACATATATGAACCCAACATTTACAATCCAAACACGATTACTTAAAAGATAACTAATAAACAACATACTAACATGATAGTTTTAAACACAATTTACAAGCGTACGATTAAACTGAAACATAACTACATAATGTTTTGACCCGTTTGAACATGAAAAACGCGGAAACATGATATGCGAGTGGCGTGTTCGTTTCAAGCTTGGCGCCACCTAACACGATAATTTACCTACAACCCTACCACACAAATTAGTTATTTCATAAGTAATTAATATAGAATTCAAACCTTCCATCGAACGTAATGATAATCCTTTAGTTAGCATTCATTCAATCATACTTTCTAGCGGGTCTTGATGTCGAATTCCTTCTATGTACTATATCTGATTCGATGCCAATTCCTGTTTTCATACGTATGTCATCCTACTTATTCGACACGTATACACGAATCGAACTTCAATATATCTTTGTTTAACAAAATACAAATTTATATGCCTAGCATAAAAATGTAACGTAAACACAATACATTACTAAAATTCGTAAGCATAAAAACTTACCTTTGTCGTGTTTGGATCCGGAATGGCTTGTGTCTTGCTCCTTCACTCCTACAATTCACAATCAACATACTTTAATCTCATGTCTTCGTTTCCATTTTTTCTTAACGTAATTGACTTAACAGCTATCGTTTCCCAATTCTAACCATTTAGCATTATACTCAAATGAGATCATCTTTGTCACATAGAATTCTTCATTTAAGCATTTTAACAAACACTTGGTATGCGTGACATTAATAAAGCATAATGTATAAGTATTCTATGCATATTCTTCCTATTTCATAACATGAACCATCATAATCAATCAAATTCACACAATTATCATCTTGCATCAAATTATCTAACTAATGCTCTACTACATTTAATTTTTCACATCAACATCACATGAATTAGCACATACATGACTATCATACTTCACCATACTACTATTATAAGTGGGTTTCACTTTGAATTATCAAGATAATCAAAATTCAAGCATAATTCATCTTCTACATAATGATTCTATTAAATGTTCATACTCAATTTCATTCAATTTCACTATTTGATTATAACCAACTTATGAAAAATATCAAATCAGAAAATTCGAGTTACCTCTTGTTAGACTAACTTAGATGAACGATTTTTGGTGTTCATGCAGTGAATTTGGTCATGATTTCCCTTTCAAATTTCTTGATTTTGTGAAGGAAGGGTTTTCATTCCTCTCTCTCTTGCTCTAGGCGACACACTCACACACACTAATGCGTGTGGTTGTTTTCATTTGTTTTTATAAAATTATCTTTCCTTTCTTCCATATTTAACCCCTCAAGTATGAACATCTATTTCAGATGGCTAAACCCCATTCTTAAGTTAAGTTTTAGTTTACATTCTAACTAGGTTCATCCTCCTAGTTATTACTTTTAGTATTCTTAATTATTAATATTCATATATATATATATATATATATATATATATATATATGTGTATGAATATTAATGATCCTAAGTTCATTTTGTTAACAAATACACCATTGTTCACTCATGAACCCTATCCTATATATATATATATATATATATATAGGATTAGGATCATTTGTAAACAACTTCTTGAAAATGAATTGAGTGAACTAATCTTAACCATTGATTATTTTTTAGACTAAAAGGGTAAGACTGACATTAGTGCGCTCTCTCTCTTAATTAAAATCCCTTAATTTTCTCATCTATTAATTCTTTCTCTCTCACACACATTTTTAATTACCTCCCCCTTATTTTAAACTCGTGTAGAATCAGTTGCTAATAACGTATATGAAACTCCTAACGGAACTAGGTACTGGACACCAACTGTCCCTCCCGGGTTCAAACCGTATATGAAACTCCTAACGGAACTAGGCCGTGGACTACAAAATGCAAAGATTTATCAAAAGTCTGTACACATATCTATAAACTAACAACTGTGTATCTTGTATAAACTGATAGTTAGCGAGACTGTACACATGTGTATAAACTAACATCTGTGAATCTTGTATAAACTAATACTATCGAGACTGTACACATGTGTATACACTAACAACTGTGTATCTAGTATATACGAAAACTAGCAAGATTTTAGGATTTTTGATTATATTGTTTAATAAATGCAATTTACAAAGACGCAAATACCCTTCTGTTAATTAATTTAAAGGGAAGTTACAACATTATAATTACAATCTTGCCATTGTTTAAAAATCTTTAGATGATATAATCCAATGGCTCAGATTAGTTCACATAATTCACTCTCGACCTAGTGTTCACTCTAGAACCCTACCCTACCCTATATATATATATATATATATATAATATATATATATATATATATAATATAAGGATAGTTCATAAGTGAACAATGATGTATTTATTAACAAAATGAACTTATCCTGATTTTGTAGATATAGATTTTCTTTTTAATGGTAAGATTGTAATTATCTTTTGTGACTTACATGTATTTTAATAGACATAAGGGTATAATTGTAATTTTCTCTCTCTATTTTATTAATTGATTGTTTCTCTCTCTCCTAATTTCTCTTTTCAATTAAAAGAATATTTAATTATATTCTCTATATTTTTTCTCTTACAAATTACCTAACTTAGTATTTGATAATTTAAAAAAATACAAACATTATCAAAGATTATTCAATGTAGAATATTTAAGCATTTTAACAATACACTTGGTGTACGTGCCATTAATAAAGCATAATATACAAGTATTTTGTGCATATTCTTCTTTTTTCATAACATAAACCATCATAATCTATCAAATTCACACAATCATCATCTTGCATCAAATTATCTAACTAATGCTCTACTACATACAAATTTTCACATCAACATTACATGAATTTGCACCTACGTGACTATCATACTTCACCATACTACTATTATAAGTGGGTTTCACTTTGAATCATCAAGATAATCAAAATTCAAGCATAATTCATCTTCTACATAATGATTCTATTAAATGTTCATACTCAACTTCATTCCATTTCATTGTTTGTTTATAACCTTATGAAAAATACTAAATCGTAAAATTCGACTTACCTCTTATTAGACTAACTTGGACGAACGATTTTTGGTATTCATGCAGTGAATTTGGTCATGATTTCCCTTCCAAATTTCTTAATTTTGTGAGGAAGGGTTTTCCTTCCCCTCTCTCTTGCTCTAGGTGACACACTCACACACATGTGTGTGGTGTGTTTTTATTTGTTTTTATAAAATTATCTTTCCTTTCTTTCGTATTTAACCCCACAAGTATGAACATTTATTTTAGATAGCTGAAACCCATTCTTAAGTTAAGTTTTAATTTACATTCTAACTAGGTTCATCCTCCTAGTTATTACTTATAGTATTCTTAATTATTAATATTCATATATATATATATACATATATATATATATATATATATATATATATATAATATATATATATATATATATATATAGGATATGGTTCATGAGTGAACAATGGTGTATTTGTTAACAAAATGAACTTATTCTGACTATTGATTTTGTAGATCTATATTTCTCTTGAGTGGCAAGATTGTAATTATCTTTTGTGACTTACATGTATTTTAAAAGATATAAGGGTATAACTGTATTTTTCTCTTTCTATTTTATTAATTGATTTTTTCTCTTTTTTCTGATTTCTCTTTCCAATTTAAAGAACATTTAATTAAATTCTCTATATTTTTTTCCTGTCACAAATTACCTAACTTGATATTTGATAATTTAAAAAAAAAAAATACAAACATTATTAAATATTATTCAATGTAGAATACGATTAAAAAGATTTAATTACATTCTCTATACATATATGTATCAGATCAATGTTTGATGAAAAAATGCATAGTAGAAATAAGATGTAATAATACACAGGTGTATAAGTCTAGTATATACCGACCTGTATACACATATATACTTGAATAATACACAAGTGTATAAATCTGGTTCATACCGACCTCTGAAAACACGATGTAATAATACACAAGTGTATATTGACCTGTATACACATATGTTAAAAAAGATAATTTAATTAGGTTTGATATTTCATTTTAAAAAGAACATAAGAATTTATTTAAAAAAACATTAGCCATTCAATCTCTTATAATTAAAATAATAAAGAAACAATTAAAAATGAGAGAGAGAGAGAGAGTTAAGAGATGAGAATAAGGGATTTTAACTAAAAACATTTGACTAATATCAATCTTACCCTTTTAATCTAAAAAATAATCAAGTGCTAAAATTAGTTATGTATGTATGTATGTATGTATATAGTGGAGAATTCAAATGAGAAGAAATCACAAATTAAGAATAAAAAGAATAAAGGATACAAAGATAATTTGAACAAACCATTTAATAACTCTATCTTTAATTTTTAATATTTAGATTAATTAATGGACCCTAATCATTTAATGAGTTTATCCTATGAAATAGTTGTGCACCTTACACAATAAAAAACAATCACACATGATCCTACATATTCAATATTTCCTACACCATAAAAACAAAGTTTCCTACACCATAAAAATAATGTTTTGGTGTAGGGTACAGAATGTATAGAACCCCAACAATTTTAAATAGTTTTGCGACTCATAATAAAATATATACATGATACAACACTTTCAAATAATTTTGTCATCTAATAAAATTGGCGTAGGACACATCACATTAATGGTGATGAAGGAGGAAATATGATGACATTAATGAGATTTGAGTAACTCTTAAAATATTTATTAGTATTTTATATCAAATTGTCTATAACACCCTTATTAATTAAAGCATTAATTAAAAATGGAAAAAAATCATATCTTGATCACAACCATTGATCAAAAAATATAGGGTCTAGATTAATTTATTTTTCTTCTTATAAGAATATTCTTCTCAAATGAATATATGAGAAGGTTCATTTGAAAAGAAATTTAATGTGAGAAGAAAAAGAAGAAAGTACATAATAGTAAAACATTGAATAGTTTATAACTCCTCCCATTAATTATGTTATCTCTCATTAATAAAGCAAAACACATTTTATCCTACACATTTCAAAATTTATCCTACATATATCTTACACTTACCGAAATTTACTCTACGCATATCTAAATTTATCATACATATTTAAAAAATATATCCTACACATAATAAAATTTATCCTACACATGTCGAAAATTGTCCTTTATCATAAATTATTTTATCTTGAAAAATATTAAAAGTGAGTTACAAGTTTAATTAGTTAGCTAATTAATTACAATTACAAATTTACCTATATACCCTCATTAATAACATTAATACACATATTAAATGAAGTAAAATAAAGTGTTTCTATTGGTTTAAAACTTATTATTTTTATTCTTACAAAATGTTTCTTCTCATTTGATCCTCTGCTATATATATATATATACACACACATACACACACCTCTTTATAACATAACTGTTTAAAACAAAATGCACCTAATTAAATTTTGGGGTGTTACTTTATGTTACTATATCAGTTTCAAACTCATTTCAAGTTTATTAGGTTTTAAAACCATTCTTTGCACAAAAAGGGCATTTTTAGGCATATTATATGGACTTTACAAAAAAAACCTGACAAACGATATGATCAGAAGGTATAACTCTTAGGGGTTATACGATCATATTACAACTCTTAGTTAGTGTCTAACTATCCAAACGGGTCAGAATCGAAAGTCAAAGCAGAAGTCAAACTGTTTGATTTTCAGTTACGAACCGAGCTCTAATCAGGAAATGACGAGTTGGGCATGATCTAACCTGTCCTAATATGTTATATAAACTTTTATAATGTAAAAAATTAAGGTTTCGATATTTAGAAGTTCATTTAACATAATTTACAAAAATCTACGTTTTTTACTTTTATTTAATAAAATTATGACTCGTCATTTCACTAACTTAACGTGATCTTCAGAAGGTGCCCTCATATGGAATTAACACATTCATTATTACGATCACGTAGCTATGTTCAATTGAACTTTAGCTTAACCGAAATGGTCATAACCGAAAGTCAAAGCAGAGGTCAATTTGCTTGACTTACAGCTAATAACTAGCCTATAAATGAAAAGGAACTGAAGAAGAATACTTACAGGTCTTTAAAGGAGTGTTATAACTCCATATAGGAGGCCTCTATAGATCAGAAGTTCTCCAAATGGTTTTAAAATAAAAGAAGTGAAGGTGCAAGTTGGAAAGTACAAGAATGGGCTCTATTTATTGTTAAACAAGGATCACATGGTGATACCCGGTGTCCCTGAAGCTTTAAGATGCTAAGGAATGTCCTAGCAGGTGTCCAAAGGTGGTTCAAGGTGGAAAATTTGTGAGAGAGGTGGCAGAAATTGCAGGCTGCAGCTGCCAGCAATTCTGCTGTCAGCGATGCTCTTGCGAACCGCAAGAGGTAAGGCCTTGCGATCCTTAAGGGCTTCTCTCGCCCACTATTTTCAAATGCATTACGGAGCGTAAGGCATATGCCTTACGGTCTGTAAGGGACCGTCAAAGGCCAAAAGTTTGTCATTTTTTTCCATCTTTGACCCCTCCACTTTCAATCTTCCATATTTTTACGAATTTGGTCCCTCTCGTCCAACTTATCGGGAATATTTGAGAGTTATAGAACATATGTTACCATAGTATTTGCCATAATTTTCCGATGTGTCACAACTAGTAATGGGTATCGGTGTAAGTTAGGTTAGAATTTAGAAATAAGTAATATCGTAAGTAGTATTAGCTATTGGGCATTTAGAGTTGTCAATGTTATAAATAATGTACTTAGCAATTATGTATAAACTTATATTTTGGCCTAATTTTGGAAGTTATGTATATTAAAATATGTATATATTGAAGTCGAATATTGAATCAAATTGAAATAAAAATCATAAATTGTATTCGATTCAAACTTTTAAAAATTGAATTTAAACCTTGATAATCCAATTCCAATGTGAAAAGTCTTGAATGCAAATCAAGTTCTCAACGCTCCCAGACCGAAGTATTAATTTCGGCCTACATAATCAAGAATCTATTCTAAAACTAAAATAAATAATAAAATCAACAATTTAAAAAAAACCCAATTATTTTAAAATGATTTAGAGGGTGAGAGGCACTCAAGGGTAGTGCCCTTATCCCAACCAATCAAAACCTGTCATGTCAAAAAACTTAAAAACTATCATTTAGCCACAAGACGCTACGGCGGCGCCTTACCCTTACCATAAACTTTTTTTTAATTTCTAAAGTCAAACTCGAACCAATAAAAACCCACCTACAAATCTCAAGTTCATCTTTGATTTCAAACAACTCAAATGCTTTAGAAATACTGCTTGAGGTAAACCCAACCCGCCTTTGTAAGTGCCAACGGTGTCATAGCACAAGGATTATCCCGGGAGGGGCTTACCCACTAGTGCCCCGTCCCCTTATGATGATGGTTATTATTTTAGAGTATCAATATCTTTATTCTTTTTCTACATTCTCAATGGTCCATATACGAGTCAACGTCCACCATTTGACTAATTGGTCACTCATTAAAAAGAAAGATGCACGAAGTTTTTTTAAGCCAAAATAACAATCGTTTAATTCTTTCTTAAAACGAATGTAGACAGGTATTCATACTAGATTAACTAAAAACTTAAGGTTACCGTGAATCTTACTAGATTAATGAAAAAGAATCTGTCCTAGAAATAGTCAACCATGAGTGTGGGAGAAGAGAGTTAATAATACTAGTGATTTGGCCTCTTTTACCCTTTCCAAAGAATGATGTGTTAGAAAACTGGAGTAACTGCAATATTAAATTCAAGAAATAGGTTCATGAATCACCCTGCAAATGTCTATATATACAGCAATGCCTTCTTTATTTTCCTCAAAATTTTGAGTCTCAGGGAAAGAAAAAGATGCAGAAACTTCCAAGTTTATCTTTTGATGATGATGGCAGAATCAGAAGAACAGGTATGCAAAATAAGAAGTTATAATATAATGCAGTTTTTGGATGCATGCGTCAACAGTAATATCATGTGAAATCTTGTGATTTTTAGGGTTTTTATTTGAAATTTGTGGTGTTTTTTTAAGGAACATTGATTACTACAAGTGCACATATCATGACGGTGGTGGTTGGATCCGGAGTGTTGTCCTTAGCTTGGTGTTTGGCTCAGTTAGGTTGGATTATTGGTGTTCTTTTACTTGTAGCATTTGCTGTCATCACTTGGTACACCTGCATTTTGCTTTCGGATTGCTACAGGTCTCCTGATCCGGTTACTGGCACCCGAAACTATAATTACATGCAAGCTGTTAAAGTTAATCTTGGTAAGTTTATGATAATCCAATTATATGTTTTTGATCATCTTATTTTTTAATGTACTTTTAGAAGCCTTTTATTAACCACACAAACAAACAAACGAACCGACAGTTACAACCTGCAAGTTAATCCTTAATTGTTGGAATAGTTTTCTACTTCAGGTGGTCCTTTAATAAATCTCTGATCATATTTGGTAACAGGAGGGTTTAAATACAAATTATGTGGAATATCTCAATATGCGATTCAAGTTGGTGCAAGCATTGGGTACACCATCACTTCAGGTGGCGTAAGCAATAACTAAATACCCAAAAACTTATATTGTGGTTGTGTTTAGTTAGCTACCTAAGTTTGGTATATCTTGTGGTTAACCAGGGCGGTTAAAAGGTCAAATTGTTTTCATGTGTACGGGCACACAAATGGTTGTCACACATTGAACAATAAATACGTATTGTTCTTTGCGTGTATAGAAATCGTTTTGAGCCAAATCCCAAACTTCCACAAGCTCTCACTTGTTTCTATTGTTGCCACCGTCATGTCTTTTGCTTATGCTAGCATTGGCATTGTTCTCTCAGTTGCGAGAATTGCAGGTGAGATAGAACTGTTTTCTTGCAAGATTTAAATATTTGTTACTCGAAATCTCTATATACTCTCAATTGTGTGTGTTTTCTTTTTATAAAGGAGGTACGTCCTCAAAAACAAGTCTAACAGGTAAACCAATTGGACCAGACATGACTAGCATGGAGAAAATGTGGAATGCTTTCTCTGCCATTGGAGATATTGCTTTTGCTTATTCTTTCTGTCCGGTCCTCCTTGAGATACAGGCAATTAACTCTTCTCCGCCTTACATATGTATATGTGCATCTCTATGTGTATGTTATGCAAACCACAAGCACAAAACATAGAATACATAAGAGAACACTTCTCTAGAGAAAGTTGATAAATATCCAAATGAGAAAGTTGGGTCCAAAAGTCAGGAAAACCACATATGGTTGTTTTTCGCAGCTAACAGCCCATTACATCATTTTCCCAGATATATATGGGCATATAACTCGATATGAATCAAAATTTATGCTATCAACATTCTTGGATAAGTTAGGCCTATTCTGGCTCACTTGCTTCTCAGCTGTATTCAATATGTATAAGTAAATGTGTAAGTGCATGCTAATGGATGTTTATGATCATGTAGGGCACACTAAAACCAAGTCCTCCAGAAAACAAAGTAATGAAAAACTCTTGCACAATAGGAATTGGAGCATCCACCTTGTTGTACATGATATGTGGGATACTTGGATACTTAGCATTCGGGAACGATTCGTCTGGGAACTACTTGACAGGATTCGGTTTCTATGAACCATTTTGGCTCATCGACATTGGTAACATTTCTGTTGTTATACATCTTCTTGGAGCATTTCAGGTACATATACATATACTACGTTAACTTCTACAAGTAGGTTTCTAGATTCTCAAATTTTGATTACATTTTTTAGGTAATTATCCAACCGTTTTTCGCATTTGTGGAGAACTGGAGTCGGGAAAAGTGGCCAGGATGCAAATTCATAGAGGAAGAATATATCATTGGAAAATACAATATCAATATGTTCCGGTTGACATGGAGGACGCGTTATGTAATACTAGTAGCAACAGTCGCCATGATGTTTCCATTCTTAACAGTTTTATGGGACTTATTGGTTCAGCAACATATTGGCCGTTGCCGATTTATTTCCCAATAGAAATGTATATCTCACGAGCAAAGATTCGGACAGGTTCTTTCACATGGATTTGGCTAAAGCTTTTGACCTTGATATGCTTGATTGTAGCACTTCTTGCCACAGCTGGATCTGTTAGAGGCCTTGTTGTCTCCTTTTCTAGTTTCGAGATATTCCGTTCAGTGTCCTAGGTTCTTAAGAACATATCTTGGCTGCTATGAACTTATCTATTTATATAGTTTCCTTCTGAAATTGTAAGTATGTTCCTTTGTGAGAATCAATAGCTAATGCTAAAAGTACCCAATGTTGAGAATCAACAGTTGCTACCGATCGACTATTGTTGCCGACTACGTTGTTACTACCGTTCAAACATCTTGATCACTGGAGATCTAGTTCTAGCGATTAGATAGATAAACATTATACGAAAACTTAACAACCATAGTTATAAGATAACTCAAACTTCATTTTAACAACTTTAAATGTAGTATGAACTTCAATATAGAAAACAAAAAACATTCATTCAATGACTACAACTTGGAATGATTGGTAAACGATGGTGTAACAGACTTTGGAATCACATCAGAAACAACAAGAATGACATCTCCTTGTCTCATCATTCCTTTTGCTTTCATTAGATGAGTGGTTTTAGAAACATTAGCATCCATGTCATCTGATAAGTCAAAGGCGATAAGTACCACGCCCCATTCCAAAGTCAACGCCATTCTTGTGTTGCTTCTGTTTGTAAATGCAAATATTGGAGGGTTTGGTCGGTTACGAGACAAAAGTGACGCCATTTGTCCGTGTGTCGTGTACACTAGAATGGCATCCACTCCAAGTTTGTTTGCTGCATATATAAATAGAGGTTGATTCTAGCTAGGGGTAGCAATTTCACACAGGACCAGAATACGATTGAAAATAATAAGATTATAAGTTGGCTAATATAATTTGTTTACTAAACGGTTCAACCTAACCATGACATGTTTAATATAGGAGTTAACCTGAACAAGACCCATTTCATAGATGATTGACATGTTAACCCATTTGAGTTTAACGGTTTTAAAAATTGTTCTTATTAATGGAATATACCAAAACATATTCCCATGTATTTTAGGAAGTATATTTCTGTGTAAATATTTGTAATTACTTTCTCCCCAAATCAATGGATTATATGGTGTATATATAGTTAATGAATTAATGAGAAAGGCAAGGATTCAACCATACAATTCTACATGGTATCAGGCTATTCATAATCCCCTCCCTCCCTCTCATATTGCCGTCATCTTCCTCACCACCTTGTTCAATTTATTTTTTTCCCTTCCCTAATTCAATATGTCCTCATCAATTATTCACCCGGCGTCACCATCACCAACATCAAAAATTTCATTCCCCTTATCCTTGACATGCAAACATGTCACTATAACACATGGGCTGAACTATTCAAGATACATTGCAAAGCATATGAAGTTTATGACCACCTCTTACCCCGTATACCTTCCGAAAAAGACAAAGAAACCGCAACCTCTAAACCGTCTCCAAAGACCTTCTCTAAAGACCTTCTCCTTACGGTAATGAAAACCGACACCACGGCTTAGGCCGCTCGGTGCACCATTAAAAACCTATTTCTTGACAACCAAGCCTCACGTACCATTCACCTACAAAACAAATTCGCCAACACTCGCCTAGACCAATTCCCAGACATATCTTCATATTGCCAAGCCATGAAGGAACTCTATAACCAACTTGTTAGTCTCGGCTCCAACACCACAAAAAACCAATTGGTTTCACAAATACTTGCCGGCTTGAATGACCAATACGAGAACATCTCTCTTATCTTTCAAGAAACACAACCCCTACCCGACTTCTACAATACTCGCTCTACCTTACGCCGAGTAGAAGACCGAAAAAATATGGAAGCCAAAAACTCGGCTCAAGCCGCTGGCACCGCTCTCAATGCCATAACCGACCGCACCTCTTCATCAAACCACAACCATGAAATCTCCTCTAATCAGCTGGAGTCCACAGATCGTTATGGGGGTTGCGGCCGAGGCCGTGGCCGCAGCCAAGGCCGGCAGTCTTACAACCGTCCCCGTGGTCAGCCATCCTACGGCCCAAATAATTATTGGCCCCTCAACTCCATGGTCGGCCCCTCCCAATTATAATAAACCCGCTTGGCCTCCTGTGCCTCCATGTCCATATCCCTCGGCCCAAAACAACGCATCCAAATACACAACCCATCACAACCCCTCGGCCCAAAAGATACTCGGCCCACATCCTTCTCAAAAGAACTCGACCAAATCATACACGGCAGGATACTCACCCACAGACATTGCACAGGCTCTTTACAACTTATCTCTTCATCACAGTGGCCAGTCATGGACCATGGACACGGGTGCTTCAGGTACAATGTCTCCCCAATCTGATAAGTTCCTCTCTATTTTTAATTCTGGCATTATTCGTAATATAATTGTTGGTGATGGCAAAACCATCCCGGTCTTAGGATAAGGTGACATCACCCTAACCCCACCCTTTCCTCCTTTTAAACTTAAAAATGTCCTTTATGCACCAAACCTTGTCAAAAACCTTATTTCTGTTCGTCGGTTTACTACTGACAATCAATTAACTGTTGAATTTGACCCATATGATTTTACTGTAAATGATCTCAAGACCAAGAAACCTATCCTACGGTGCAATAGCTCGGGGGACCTTTACACTCTTAGCCCATTCAACATTGCCTATCTCTCATCGGCTTCCACTTTTGCAACCATCTCTCAAGACACTTGGCACCAACGACTCGGTCACCCTGGTCCAATCATTTTGCAATCTTTAAAAACTTCGAATAATATTAAATGTGGTAGATTAATAAAGTTTGTTCTTCTTGTATTTTTGGGACACATTCATGTCTCCCATTTGCTACTTCTTATACCCGTACCTTAATGCCATTTGATCTTGTTCATAGTGATGTTTGGACGTCTCCTGTTATTAGTAATGGGGGCCATCGTTATTATGTGTTGTTTTAGACGACTACACCAATTTTTTATGGACCTGCCCAATAACCCACAAATCTAATGTTTACTCCATGTTTACAAAATTTACAACATTCATTCAAACCCAATTTGGTCGAAAATCAAGCAATTACAATGTGACAATGGTCGTGAATGTGCTAATAATCAATTTCACCAATTTTGTGACCAAAATGGTATGCACTTCCGTTTTTCATGTCCTCACACCTCGTCCCAAAATAGGAAAGCGGAACGTAAAATCTGCACCATCAACAACCTTATGCGAACCCTACTTGCCTACTCATCCACGCCAAACATTTATTGGCCTCATGCCCTCGAAACTGCCACTTATCTCCTTAACATTATTTCCACTAAACTGCATAATTTTCAAACCCCCACTCAACGTCTCACCACTGCCTTCCCTCATACGAGCACCTTCGGGTGTTCGGGTGCCTATGTTACCCCCTCATACCCAACACCGCCATCCAAAAACTAGAGTTTCGCTCCACACCATGTGTGTTCCTCGGATATCCACCAAACCACTGTGGGTGCAAGTGTCTTGACCTTCAAACAAATAAAATCATTATCAACCGACACGTCCTCTTTGACGAAACAATATTTCCATTCTCCGATAAACCTAAACCAAACCTTAACACCTACACCTTTTTAGATGATTCCTTAAGCCCATATTCTCACATCTCCAATCAACATACCACCACACCTACATCCCACACTACACATAAACCGACCCACCCCAACCCCAACCCGAACTCTCCAACAGCCCATTCCCCGCCCACTCCACACTCGCCCGATAACTCAAACACAAACCCGCCCCTCTCTTCCCCTACCACGATCCAACAACCTCATCACTCTTCAGATCCCGTCCCAACCACACCCACGGTACCATCCCCACAACCGGCCCAACATCACACACCGCCTCCCCACAGCCACCTCCTCTACGTACTCGAACCATTTATACTCGAGCCATGTCTGGCATCACCAAACCTAAACAGATTTTTAACCTTTCCGCCGAAACTATTTCTCCCATCCCCAAAAATCCCAAAATTGCCTTGTCTAACCCGAATTGGTGTAATGCTATGACTAATGAGTTTAATGCCTTAATTAAAAACAAGACTTGAGAACTTGTCCCGATACAACCTCACATGCATGTTATACGTAGCATGTGGCTATTTCGTCATAAATACAAGTCTGGTGGCACATTGGAAAGGTACAAGGCATGGCTGGTGTGTGATGGGTGTAATCAAGAAATTGGTGTGGACTGCAGGAAAACATTTAGTCCGGTGGTTAAACCGGCCACCATCCGGACTGTTTTATCTTTGGCCTTATCACAGTCATGGCCAGTTCATCAGTTGGATGTCACTAATGTCTTTCTACACGGGCACCTTACTGAAACAGTCTATATGTACCAACCTATGGGGTTCCGTCACAAGGATTTTCCGGATCATGTTTGCCGCCTCAAAAAGTCTCTTTATGGCCTCAAACAGGCACCACGGGCATGGTACCAGAGGTTCACATACTTTGTTACTTCGATTGGTTTTATTCAAAGCCGTTGCAACAATTCTCTCTTCACATATCATCACGGGGGTGACATTGCTTACATACTCATTTACGTGGATGATATAATTCTCACTACATCTTCTGACATGTTTCGATTACAACTTATGTCCAGCCTTGCGGCTGAATTTGCTATGAAAGATCTTGGGCCTCTTAGCTACTTTCTAGGGATCACTGTATCCCGCACAGGTGACTCCATGTTTCTATCACAATGCTCTTATGTAATGGACATCGTTGCTCGCGCTGGTATGCAATCTTGCAAACCGGTAGCTACACCAGCTGACACCAAGCCCAAGCTCAGCACCGCCTCCAGTGCTCCATTTGATAACCCCACTCTTTATCGCAGTTTGGTAGGTGCATTTCAGTGCCTTATGTTCACCCGACCCGACATTAGTTATGTCGTTCAACATATCTGTATTCATATGCATGACCTAAAGATAGATCACTGGAACGCATTGAAACGCATCATACGTCACATACAGGGCACATCAACATATGGTCTGACGTTATCCGCATGTCCTGATTATTCTCTTCGAGCCTATACTGATGCCGACTGGGGCCGGATGTACAGACACTCATCGATCCACCTCTGGATATTGTGTGTATATGGGTCCGAATTTACTTTCTTGGTCTTCCAAACGTCAGTCCACTATATCACGGTCCAGTGCTGAAGCCAAGTACCGAGCGGTCGTTAATGTTGTAGTGGAAATTTGTTGGATTCGAAACCTTCTTCTTGAACTACGCCACCCTCTGAAAATGGCCATCCTTGTTTACTGTGATAATATCAGCACCATTTATCTCTCCGGGAATCCAGTTCAGCATCAACGCACCAAGCACATCGAACTAGACATTCATTTTGTGCGTGAGCACGTTCAGCGTGGTACTATCCGCATTATGCATACTCCAACTCGCTTCCAGGTGGCGGATATCTTCACCAAAGGTTTACCACGGATTCTTTTCGAAGACTTCATATCCAGTCTCAACATTCGGCCACCTCTTGCTTCGACTGCGGGGGTGTAATGGAATATACCAAAACATATTCCTATGTATTTTAGGAAGTATATTTCTGTGTAAATATTTGTAATTACTTTCTCCTCAAGTCAAGGGACTATATGGTGTATATATAGTTAATGAATTAACGAGAAAGGCAAATATTGAACCATACAATTCTACACTTATTTCAGGGGTATTTAAAAAATTGTTAACGTTTAAAGTTTCGTACTTCGATTTTCAATTTTCCCTCTCACTATTCATTTTCAGCCTTGAAATTAATTTCACTCTTAAACCCTTCAACAACTTTTAGTTTCCATCAATTTTAGTAATTACTCCCAGCTACCATTCTCGCTCAAATCTTTCACACCCGGTTCCGCTAATCTCAAGCAAAATATATAAACCTATGTTTGTTAATTGGGATTGACTAATAATGAACAAAAACAATTAAAAAGACAACAATTACAAAAAAAAAAAAAAAAAAGTTCTTTTGAGCTGGAGTCATTTATTTTCTATAAACTGTACTAAGTCACCAGGTATTAGTCATATTCGTAGATAAACTTCAAATGGTTTTAACCCGAAACATAAAAAAGGTGTTCGTGTTAGCGTTGATATTTTTAACAAGAATATGGGTTCACCCATTCAACTCGCCAAGGCGAAATTCTTCAACCCGTAAACCCGACACGATTGACACCCTAATTCTAACATTGTTTATGAAATAACTTAACATACAAAAGGGTTTAAACTTTTAATAATTGTCTTTTTTTTATATAAAACAATTTTGGGTTGTTTGCACTAAAAGAGGAATTTGGACTGTTCACTTTCAACCTATTCCACACATTTAACCATTTCTGTTTCACGTATTTTTGGTCAATAACTGCAGATAAATATATAATCAAGAAAGTTAAAGTACCCATTTGGCATGCACAACTGCAGATCTGTTCCGCTACTTGATCCGGCAACGACTCTCCAATCTGAGGAAGAAAACTTTGTTGGTTCTCCTCAAGGCCCCATAGTTCCATTCGCGCGCTAGTCATTCTCAAAACAGATATCCGCCTTTTGACCATACGATCCCATCGCTGACTCACCAGATAGCATCAACGCATCAGCACGTTGTCTAACCGCCTCAGAAGCATCAGCAACCTATTTCTAACTTTTTGATCAATTTCTTAGTCCCATAATTATATTAAATTTATTATCTAAAACCGTACCTCAGCTCGAGTTGGTGTAGGATATTCAATCATTGATTCAAGAAGGCTATAATTACAGGCTTGTTTAACTTTCTGTACAGATCGATTATTTCTTCCTGTACTTGCAGGAACCTGTTCTAGTGGTATTTCGACTCCAAGATCACCTCGTGCCACCATGATTCCATCTTATGCTTCCACGATTTCTTCAAGATTCTTTAGAGATTCTAAACACTCTATCTTCGCCAAAACCTTCACGAATCTATGCATAAATTTACACCGGGCCATTGCGATCCATTTTGACCAGAACCAAATTAGTACTTTATTGAAAAGGCTCGTTTAGATCCAAACTCATTATGGACAAGACTCATTATACCGCTTAATTACATTAATATTATATATATATATATATATATATAACACAACCATCCAATTCGGTTCTTAAAGCTTACTTATTTTTTATTAATAGGCGATCCTTTAAATGCTTGACAACAGCAGCATCTTTAACAAATGAAAGAGCGACAAAATCAACACCTTCAGTGATTCCAAACTCGATATCCGACCAATCCTGATGATAACGAACCAAGAATCAAACATCACAACAAACTATAACGACAAAATAGCCATTTTAAAGATTTGATCGAAACTTTCAAACCTTTTCAGAGAATGTTGGGAGCTCATGATGTTTTTCGACAAGTTTCCCGTCCCTCCAGAAACTAAACTTAGCTCGAGGTAAGAGTAAACCAGGGTCTGTACACTTGCAACGCAAGTCATTACCGATTCTTTCTATGACTTCAAAAGTAGCCATTCCTCCATCGACAACAAGCTCGTCACCCTCTCTGACTCCTAATACCAAAATCATACAAAAACTTAACTCTATTCGTAACTGAAATCAAATAAACCAAGATCAGTTGACAGTTGACACCTTCATTGAAGCCTTCATAGTTTGCCTGCACGGTGAAAGGACGACAACCATCAAATTTTTCGGTCGTAAAGGACCAAATTGATCCTTCCTAACAGTGAAATATGAGTCAAAATTGAATCTTTATACTTTTTTTGTCCCAAAAAGGTTATAAAATATACAACCACTGAATTTTTCGTAGGTAATGATCCAAATTGAACCTACGCAACAGTAAATACATGAGTCAAAACTGAAATCTTTACACTTTTCTTCTATCCTAAATTGGTTAAAAGTATACAATCATAGAATTTTTAGATGGTAAAAAAACCAAATTGATCCTTCCTGACAGTAAAATATGAGTCGAAATTGAATTTTTATACTGTTTTTATCCTAGATTGGTTGAAATAAAAAACAACCATTGAATTATTCAGTAGTAAAGAACCAAATTCATCCTTCCTAACAGTAAAATGAGTCAAGATTTAATCTTTATACTTTTTTGTCCTAAAATTGGTATAAAACAAAAGGATAAAACCATTGAATTTTAGGGGTAAAGAACCAAACTGATCCTTCCTAGCAGTAAAATATGAGTGAAAATTGAATCTTTATACTGTTTTTGTCCTAAATTGGTTGAAAAAGAAAAAAGCCATTAAATTATTCAGTGATAAAGAAACAAATTGATGTATCCTAACAGTAAAATGATTCAAAATTGAATTTCTACACTGTTTTGTGCTAAATTTGGTTTAAAAAAAAGAAAGATAAAACCCTTGAATTTTAGTGGTAAAGAACCAAATTGATCCTTCTTAAGAGTATTATATGAGTCAAGATTGAATCTTTATACTGTTTTTGTCCAAAATTAGTTTAAAAAATACAATAAAAATATCATAATTATAAAAAAAAAATAAAAACCTCTGCTTTGACAGATGAAGGAGACCCATGATCAAGAACATTAATTTGACTGCCTTCAGTATCAATCATCACAGAAACACAAAACCCTTTTTCTTCATTCAACTTCTTGATCTTTCTAATCACATCTTGATGCCAACCAATAGTATTATGACACATATTAAGTCTAGCTACATTCATCCCACCCAAAGCAAGTTTCTCAAGCTCTTCATAACTACAACATGCAGGCCCCACAGTGCACACCAGCTTTGTCTTCCTCATACCCATAAATCCATTTTCCCTCAATTCAATCTCCTTCACAACATCAAACTTTAAATCTTCTTCTTTTTGAAACCCTTTAATTCTTCTTGCAACAAAGCCTTACTTATTATACAGTTGAATCTTTGCTTGAAACTAACTTTTGGTGAAGATATTGGAAGATTGAATACCCTTTTTTTAAATTTAATCCTGATGATAATAGTGCAAATTCTGCAGCTACCGATGCCATGATTGAGTACTAGAAAATTGAGAGGCGGTTAGAGTAAAGTTTTGATTTTTAAGAGGTTTTCAAAGTTGGAAAAATGTTTAGTTAAAGATGGTGGTGGGTGCTAACAACCCAAATAAGAAATTTAATATTGGGGGTGTAACTTTTAGTTATTAGTTTAGACGGTATAACCAATTGAAGAAGTGGCGGGATTATGCTGCCAACCAAATGGGATATTCTTCCTTCACTCTTTGATTGTTGGTATAGTTAACTGGAGAACCCATGAAATTTTTTTATTATTTTATAGTTACCTAAAGAGCGACACATTTTAATATTTTACGTGATAAAAATTGTAATTTACTTTTTACAATCAACCATGGTTGTTTCATTTAACTTCATTGAACAAATTTGTAAATAAAATGAAATGAGCCTTTAATACTCCGAATATACAGTGTACAATAAAAGTTTACCAAAACCCTAATCCCAAAAGGTATTGTTGGAATGGGGCCTAAACTTTGGGCGCCAGGGAATTTTTAGAAAATAGAAAAGCACACGTCAGCTGTAAAACAACGAAAGAAAAAAATCAGCTTTCTGTGTATAATATCATATTACTATGTAACTCGTGTGTTATACGGATTGAAAAAAAATATCTCACGTAAATAATCATAATAAATGTTATTAAAATTGCTTAAGATCACCCATAATCAGAAAAATATCAATTTCTTTGAAATTTAAAGAAAATCAAAATATATTAACACAATTTAAGATCCTAATATATCATAGATAATTATTGTTGTTTATCAATATATACATAAGTTCAAACATATAATTTAAACAACTTGAATTATGAATAATTTGAAATGGAAAACTACACATGATAAATCTGCAAGTACACCTAAATCTTAATATTAGCTAGAGCACATATTTTATTAATCAGTTTCACTTTAATATCATGTCTTTTTTTTTGCAAAGGATATTATAATTTATTTTTTAAAGTTACCATAAGATTTTTATACTAATATTTAAGGATTTTTATTACATTTGTTTCTTCTTTAGGTTGCTATACCGAATGACGGTAGCATAACGAATCAGCTGATACAGATCGAAGTTGAATTGCCGTCACATTTTGCGAGGGATTCCACTACTTATAACTTTAAATTATATATTTGTTATTGTTAATGACAAAAAACGAAACTCATCCCATAATTTATTCTACCAATCAAATGTAAACTCAAGGCGCTATGTAAATATTATTTACAATAATGAAAAATAGCTGATGATTGATCGTAAATAGATTACAACCATAAGTTAAATAGAATTTAGTAACTATATAAAATTAATTTAAATTCACAAGCATATTTTAGTTAATTCTCCAATCTTCTATAGCTATATTTAGCAATAATTTATATTTGTACTATATATATATATATATATATTATAAAATAATATTAGAATTAAGTTAGACCCATACGAATTAGATAATAACCTTATATTATATATTAATTAATAATATTATTAGAATCATTAGAAAATATATTTTATGTTATTATATTATAGTAATAACAAAATTTAATAATAAAAGACCTATATTAAAGAAGAAAATGTCACTTGGTATAAGCTCGTTATTATGCGCGTTAAATATAAAAAAAATCTTGATTGACTATATATTTTTTTTAATTTTATAGGTGTTATAAACCGTGTGATACATGGGTTAAATATAAAAGATATAAATCATAAACTTTTGTATAATAATTATCACGTGGGTAAAGAATATAATAATATTGTAATCTTTTACATTCATAATGTATTATTTTTATCACACAGGTTGAGAAAATATAAACTATATTATTATACAAAAAAATGTAATACCATTAATAAACGTAAACTCTAAATGTAGTAATATTGTAAAGTTAAAATTAATTTATGAATTTAGTTTGAGAACATCTTGTTTTTTAATCTCTATATATTATGTATATTTCACCTAACATATTTATAGAGATTTCTTGTTTCTTAATCTTTATATATTATTGATTAGTTATAATTGGTCACATAACGATATTTGATTAGTAATCGTCTCAACTAATTAGATACAATTGAGTTCGTCAAACATAACCATACTTGACCATGAGTAAGCATACATAATCAAAATTCATCATTTATCAAAAGGGCTTTTAATGAATTAGTGAAAAGTTTTCTTAGTTTTATTTATAAAAGTTTAAATAAAACATAATTTCCTAATATCATTTTATAATATTTGGAAAATGTTTTAATATATAATATTAATCAAAGTTAGACAGAAAGATCATAAAAATTAAAATCGAGATAACTTATAGTAAATAGTAATAAATAGTACATTGAGAATAGCCCAATGATGTTGGTGAATTAGATAAGGTGTAGGATAGTAGGAGGTCATGGGTTCAATTCTCATGGTATACGAGTGTAGACATTAAAAAAATAGTAATAGTAATAATAATAAAGATAATGAAAACAAAATTACTTTTAAATAAATTAAAACTAAAATTGTGTAACACCTCGCAAAAATCGTGTCCAATAGTATAGCGACACGTGCCATTACTTTTATAATAAGTTCATTATGGACAAAGAAGGACTAAAAGTGTCAACATGCTTAAATGAAGCCTCTGAGTGACCTTCTGATGTCAACATGTATTAACTTAGCCTCTGAGTGATCGTTGTGTCAACATGCTTAAACTTAGCCTCTAAGTGACCGTTGTGTCAACATGCTTAAATTGGCCTCTGAGTGACTATTGTGTCAACATGCCCAGTCTCTGAGTGACATCGGAGTCAACATGCTTATAATGAGCCTCTGAGTGATCCTTTACGAAGTCCTAACTCTCATACGTGCCACTTGTTGAACGAGAGAGGTTAATTCTGTAAATATGTGAAAGTTAATTAATGGAGGGGTTAAAAGTGTCAACGTGTTAATTTATACCTCTAAGTGACCTTTTAACGAACCGAGAGCTCGACAATGTCCGGGCATACTCCCGGGTACGCCGAATATTGGTTACGAATGGCTAAATATGCTATAAAGGTGTTTTAGGAGGTTTTATAAGTTGAGGGGCTAAATGTGACAAGTTTGAAACGTTCCTAAGAGGCGCGAGAGGCACAGGCCTGGCCTCTCGCGGCCCGCCAGAAGGCTGTATCTGCAGAATTTTTGCTTGGCCTCCACACATGTTGCCAAAAACCATTTGATTCGAAACAAGGGACTTCCAAATAGCTATGCCACGTTTTAGGACACTTGTAAGCTCCCTCTAACACCCCTTAACACCTGGCGTCACCTCCTTCAAGCTCTCTAACTATAAATAGGCGCAATGCTTCACTATTTGAACTTGCACCATTCTCATTTATCATTCTATCTCCCTCCTCTGGAAGTTCCTAACTGAAAGGAGCATCCAACTTAGTTTTATTGCATCCTAGGAATCGCTTGTAAGTGTTCATTTTTCTTGCATTCTCGTTTATAGGCTTTTATAACGAAAAGTCAAGCGTTTTAGGGAAAACGCCTTGACTTTCTGTTAAGACCATTATGGTCCAGCCATTGTTCGTAATGAACATGGCTAAGTGATCGTAATAAGGTAGGTGTTAGTCCCTATTAAGGGCATCTCCTGAAGATCACGTTTGCTAGACCAATTGACGGGTCAAAGTTATGATATTAAAAAGTCTAACAGACCATTTTTGTAAATGTTATAATCATAGTTTATATATGTTATGAAACATGTTTTGACACTTAAACAAGTTGGTAATAATTACTAGAACATGTAAGAACATGTTCGGGTCGTCAATTTCAGTTCTAGGGTCGGTTCGCAACCGAAAGTTTCGAAGTTTGACTTCTGCTTTTACTTTCGATTCTGACCCCATTTAGATTAGTTAGCTACTGATCTAAGGGTTCATTATGATCGTAATATAATGTAGCAAAACCACATGATGTTATACTACAAGATCATAATCAGAATCCACGTTTATGCACAAGTTCCATAATTATGTCATTTTGACAAAAATGCCATTTGTATGTAAAATAAGGTTTAAACAATAATGAACTTGAAAATGAATTAGCTACTGATGTAATATCATAAGTAGGATTATTTGGGATGTCAAATCAGATTATAAACTGAGTTTATGAACCAGTCCTTGTATTATGTCGATAAATGACGATAACGCCCTTGTGGCTCATAAAACGGTTTTAATCATACCTTTTCATATCAAATCTTTTACCTACTATATGTTATATTAAATAACATATCTAAAAAATACAAACCTGATTTTAACATCAATTCTCGTTAAACATTGCACAAATTGTCATTTTACGACATAAACGTCGTTTCGGCGCATAGTATGGTTTTAAACCATATTTACCAACCAAGACTTGTTACCTACTGATTTTAAAACTTATTTTATATATTTTACAGCTGATATATGATATGAACTCAGAATCCCAAATGAACTATCATACTATGTGTAAAATGACCAAAATGCCCCTTCGGTGCATAGTTTGGTCATAAACAGTAAATTACACATATAATAAATATCTTACTGATAGTATATCATAAATAAATTATTTTTCCAGAATATTTATGATTATGACATCAAAATATATTCAAGTTCCTTTTATACGGTTTATAATTATCAAAACGCCCTTATGAGGCATAATCTCATTTTAAAACCTTAACGGGCATGTAAGTTGATATCCTACTGATATTACAACTTATTTAACGTATAATGGCATATAGAACTTGTCCATGACTTATCCGGTTACCCGATATCGCTGATATGCGTACGGTTAAGTATATGTAACTAGTTTACGGAAATTAACCGAAACGAGTTTAACCTTAGCATTTAAGTCTCAAAATCCAGAATGCTTATGGTTTACCCATATTATACTAGTCATGGTACTTGTTGGGTTTAAACTACATTCTATCCGATCATCGCTTAATCTAGCGTATTATACGTTTTGATCCTATACGCTAGTCGGTCTAAGTCTATGACTTAATTAAGACCGTTAGTATTTAATTGGTTAGCTTATGCCATAATCCAGACTAGAGCCTTCCGGTAAATGCTATCTGCACTTAGTTTGTTTTATGTACGGCTGAGTTATTAAATCTTGCGTACAAACGAGACTAGCTCAGGTAAATACTCTAGACTTATTTCCCCTATACGGGCTTGGGTTACTGTAAACTATAACCGCTTGGTCCGAAATAGGATCAATCGAATGCCGGATTGTGGCTAGTAAATCCACATATTCCGTTTTAATCAGTTTTGTTTGATAACTTAAACATCGGGGGTTAACTACCGTGTCCAGGATATCCTCGGCTCATTACATTAGATAATGGCCACGACCTAAGTGCGGGGTATACACCCGGCAAGCGCTCATGCTAAAAACTTTACCCACAAGGTTGGGGATAACTCCTTCGTGAGTTCTTAAGTGGTGAGTACGTTAATCATGTCTCGGTCTCCGTACGGGGTCCTGTATGTATGGACAAACATGTGAATCTGTTAACAAGGTTACAAGGCTGACTTTCCCAAGTTATAAAAGATTTTGTGGCAATGTGCACTTAAAACATTTTTTAAAATGTTTTTAAAATGAGTCAGTTGGGTGTATTTACCAGCGAAAGCTGACGTATTTTCAAAAGACTAAGCCTGCATGTACAATACGAAAATAGGCTGGAAGCTGCTCGGTAGTGATAAGAGGATCTTGCAAATCCTAGATCTGCCCAAAGTCTGTTATACACTTTTGTACATTTTATGATCCGCATGTGGATCTTCTATTACAAGCTGTCTGTATATTATTTTGTACTTTGAACAATTGGTTTGTAATAGTAATTTTACTCCAAGACTTCCGTGTGTGCTGTGTTTAATTGACTATGATGATATCAACTTACGTCATGATATTCCCCACCAGGCCTACCGGTGTTTGGATTTGGCTGTAAAAGCCGGGGTGTAACAAATTGTAAGATTAAAGAAGTGATTGGCAGGTTATATTAATTGAAGTCTTTTATTAATATTTAGATTATTTTAAAAAACGAAAAAAATCAACTTTCTGTGTATAATATTATATTATTATCTTGAAAAAGAAAATAAGCTATGAGATGTGTTGCTAGGACTTTAAGTTGTCACGTGGCCAAGGTGTGTTGTGGGCAATTATGTAATTTTATTTGAAATGTGATATTACGTTTAGGTGGCTATATATAATTGATAAGTATATTCATTAATATTAATAAAAAAATAGGCTATGAGATGTGTTGCTAGTACTTTAAGTTGTCAGGTGGCCAAGGTGTGTTGTGGGGCAATTATGAAATTTTATTTGAATTGTGATATTAGGTTTAGATAGTTATATATGATTGACAAGTATATTAATTAATATTAATAAAAAAGATATAAATCATCAACATGACCACAAGTAGCCCCAAGCCATCAACGCCCACAAATAGCCCCAAGCCTCTGTCTCGCACCCTAGTTGGCGGCCTCAGGTGTCCGTGCACCTTTGTTTGTTGATATGGCTTGGATGGTGCCTCTTTAGAGCCCCATAACACATGATCATAGTGTAATTATTTTTATTCGTCCCGTTTGTTCCAACTTATTTTGCAGCCTCATATTTGGTCATTATCGACGACTCAACACATGGTTGTGATAATATAAGATATTAACATGTGATATCACTACTTGTGCAATAATAAATAAATTGTAGACTAGTGGAACCAAGTAGGGATGACAATAAAGTTGGTATTGGTAATTATAGTCTTATACTCGGTTATAAATTTGTGTCACATATTGACCAAATACTTATCATATATATATTGAGTAATTATCTATCGGGTATTAGGCATACACGTCAGTATTAGGTGTACCCATTAGCTTAAAAAAATAAATGGTTTTCCTTTAATACCCATGGGTATTTCAAAATACATTTTTTTCTTACCTTTTATCTTTTTATAATTTTTCTATTCTTAAAAACGAAATATGACTAATCACACACATATCATTATTACTCTACAATGTTGAAATGCCTACGATATGTACATCTTCCAGAAGAAAAAAACCAATTTTCATAATGAAACTATCAGAATGAATCGTTACGACGGAATAGGTCGGGTTAATCAAAAATAAAAATAAAAAACAAAAACAGTATACGGTAAACTGGTATATGTATCATGGAATTTGGATTTGGTATCACCCATACCCTTGAAAATTTTCAAAATTAATCTAATATCTGGCCGTATACCTGAATACCCGTCCCAAAGTTTCGGGTTTATCAACCCAGTTACCAAGGAGCATCAAGGTAATGATTTTTTATATTTTCAGTAATTAACTTAGTGTCTTCTATTCCAATATTACATCGATACTGAAACTGTATTATTGTTTTTTAATGGCTAAATCTTACTCTCCTATATTACTCATAAAGTTCCCCATTTTTTTGCCTCTTGTTTATAAGTAATAAAAATACTTTTAAAATACTTAATATTTTACAAAAAAGTAGATATTTTTTTAGATAAAACTATGATCATTTAGATAAATCGTAACTGAGACTGGATTATGAATTTTTTTATGAAAGTTAACTGGCAACCCGGTTGAATCACCCATGGGTATTTCAAAATACATTTTTTTCTTACCTTTTATCTTTTTATAATTTTTCTATTCTTAAAAACGAAATATGACTAATCACACACATATCATTATTACTCTACAATGTTGAAATGCCTACGATATGTACATCTTCCAGAAGAAAAAAACCAATTTTCATAATGAAACTATCAGAATGAATCGTTACGACGGAATAGGTCGGGTTAATCAAAAATAAAAAATAAAAAACAAAAACAGTATACGGTAAACTGGTATATGTATCATGGAATTTGGATTTGGTATCACCCATACCCTTGAAAATTTTCAAAATTAATCTAATATCTGGCCGTATACCTGAATACCCGTCCCAAAGTTTCGGGTTTATCAACCCAGTTACCAAGGAGCATCAAGGTAATGATTTTTTATATTTTCAGTAATTAACTTAGTGTCTTCTATTCCAATATTACATCGATATTGAAACTGTATTATTGTTTTTTAATGGCTAAATCTTACTCTCCTATATTACTCATAAAGTTCCCCATTTTTTTGCCTCTTGTTTATAAGTAATA
This sequence comes from Scalesia atractyloides, assembly GCA_947069175.1. NCBI lineage: Eukaryota > Viridiplantae > Streptophyta > Magnoliopsida > Asterales > Asteraceae > Scalesia > Scalesia atractyloides. The sequence continues at coordinate 34,492,268 of CAMTDV010000011.1, forward strand.
AAAATACTTTTAAAATACTTAATATTTTACAAAAAGTAGATATTTTTTTAGATAAAACTATGATCATTTAGATAAATCGTAACTGAGACTGGATTATGAATTTTTTTATGAAAGTTAACTGGCAACCCGGTTGAATCACCCATGGGTATTTCAAAATACATTTTTTTCTTACCTTTTATCTTTTTATAATTTTTCTATTCTTAAAAACGAAATATGACTAATCACACACATATCATTATTACTCTACAATGTTGAAATGCCTACGATATGTACATCTTCCAGAAGAAAAAAACCAATTTTCATAATGAAACTATCAGAATGAATCGTTACGACGGAATAGGTCGGGTTAATCAAAAATAAAAAATAAAAAACAAAAACAGTATACGGTAAACTGGTATATGTATCATGGAATTTGGATTTGGTATCACCCATACCCTTGAAAATTTTCAAAATTAATCTAATATCTGGCCGTATACCTGAATACCCGTCCCAAAGTTTCGGGTTTATCAACCCAGTTACCAAGGAGCATCAAGGTAATGATTTTTTATATTTTCAGTAATTAACTTAGTGTCTTCTATTCCAATATTACATCGATATTGAAACTGTATTATTGTTTTTTAATGGCTAAATCTTACTCTCCTATATTACTCATAAAGTTCCCCATTTTTTTGCCTCTTGTTTATAAGTAATAAAAATACTTTTAAAATACTTAATATTTTACAAAAAAGTAGATATTTTTTTAGATAAAACTATGATCATTTAGATAAATCGTAACTGAGACTGGATTATGAATTTTTTTATGAAAGTTAACTGGCAACCCGGTTGAATCACCCATGGGTATTTCAAAATACATTTTTTTCTTACCTTTTATCTTTTTATAATTTTTCTATTCTTAAAAACGAAATATGACTAATCACACACATATCATTATTACTCTACAATGTTGAAATGCCTACGATATGTACATCTTCCAGAAGAAAAAAAACCAATTTTCATAATGAAACTATCAGAATGAATCGTTTACGACGGAATAGGTCGGGTTAATCAAAAATAAAAAATAAAAAACAAAAACAGTATACGGTAAACTGGTATATGTATCATGGAATTTGGATTTGGTATCACCCATACCCTTGAAAATTTTCAAAATTAATCTAATATCTGGCCGTATACCTGAATACCCGTCCCAAAGTTTCGGGTTTATCAACCCAGTTACCAAGGAGCATCAAGGTAATGATTTTTTATATTTTCAGTAATTAACTTAGTGTCTTCTATTCCAATATTACATCGATATTGAAACTGTATTATTGTTTTTTAATGGCTAAATCTTACTCTCCTATATTACTCATAAAGTTCCCCATTTTTTTGCCTCTTGTTTATAAGTAATAAAAATACTTTTAAAATACTTAATATTTTACAAAAAAGTAGATATTTTTTTAGATAAAACTATGATCATTTAGATAAATCGTAACTGAGACTGGATTATGAATTTTTTTATGAAAGTTAACTGGCAACCCGGTTGAATCACCCATGGGTATTTCAAAATACATTTTTTTCTTACCTTTTATCTTTTTATAATTTTTCTATTCTTAAAAACGAAATATGACTAATCACACACATATCATTATTACTCTACAATGTTGAAATGCCTACGATATGTACATCTTCCAGAAGAAAAAAACCAATTTTCATAATGAAACTATCAGAATGAATCGTTACGACGGAATAGGTCGGGTTAATCAAAATAAAAAATAAAAAACAAAAACAGTATACGGTAAACTGGTATATGTATCATGGAATTTGGATTTGGTATCACCCATACCCTTGAAAATTTTCAAAATTAATCTAATATCTGGCCGTATACCTGAATACCCGTCCCAAAGTTTCGGGTTTATCAACCCAGTTACCAAGGAGCATCAAGGTAATGATTTTTTATATTTTCAGTAATTAACTTAGTGTCTTCTATTCCAATATTACATCGATATTGAAACTGTATTATTGTTTTTTAATGGCTAAATCTTACTCTCCTATATTACTCATAAAGTTCCCCATTTTTTTGCCTCTTGTTTATAAGTAATAAAAATACTTTTAAAATACTTAATATTTTACAAAAAAGTAGATATTTTTTTAGATAAAACTATGATCATTTAGATAAATCGTAACTGAGACTGGATTATGAATTTTTTTATGAAAGTTAACTGGCAACCCGGTTGAATCACCCATGGGTATTTCAAAATACATTTTTTTCTTACCTTTTATCTTTTTATAATTTTTCTATTCTTAAAAACGAAATATGACTAATCACACACATATCATTATTACTCTACAATGTTGAAATGCCTACGATATGTACATCTTCCAGAAGAAAAAAACCAATTTTCATAATGAAACTATCAGAATGAATCGTTACGACGGAATAGGTCGGGTTAATCAAAAATAAAAAATAAAAAACAAAAACAGTATACGGTAAACTGGTATATGTATCATGGAATTTGGATTTGGTATCACCCATACCCTTGAAAATTTCAAAATTAATCTAATATCTGGCCGTATACCTGAATACCCGTCCCAAAGTTTCGGGTTTATCAACCCAGTTACCAAGGAGCATCAAGGTAATGATTTTTTATATTTTCAGTAATTAACTTAGTGTCTTCTATTCCAATATTACATCGATATTGAAACTGTATTATTGTTTTTTAATGGCTAAATCTTACTCTCCTATATTACTCATAAAGTTCCCCATTTTTTTGCCTCTTGTTTATAAGTAATAAAAATACTTTTAAAATACTTAATATTTTACAAAAAAGTAGATATTTTTTTAGATAAAACTATGATCATTTAGATAAATCGTAACTGAGACTGGATTATGAATTTTTTTATGAAAGTTAACTGGCAACCCGGTTGAATCACCCATGGGTATTTCAAAATACATTTTTTTCTTTACCTTTTATCTTTTTATAAATTTTTCTATTCTTAAAAACGAAATATGACTAATCACACACATATCATTATTACTCTACAATGTTGAAATGCCTACGATATGTACATCTTCCAGAAGAAAAAAACCAATTTTCATAATGAAACTATCAGAATGAATCGTTACGACGGAATAGGTCGGGTTAATCAAAAATAAAAAATAAAAAACAAAAACAGTATACGGTAAACTGGTATATGTATCATGGAATTTGGATTTGGTATCACCCATACCCTTGAAAATTTTCAAAATTAATCTAATATCTGGCCGTATAACCTGAATACCCGTCCCAAAGTTTCGGGTTTATCAACCCAGTTACCAAGGAGCATCAAGGTAATGATTTTTTATATTTTCAGTAATTAACTTAGTGTCTTCTATTCCAATATTACATCGATACTGAAACTGTATTATTGTTTTTTAATGGCTAAATCTTACTCTCCTATATTACTCATAAAGTTCCCCATTTTTTTGCCTCTTGTTTATAAGTAATAAAAATACTTTTAAAATACTTAATATTTTACAAAAAAGTAGATATTTTTTTAGATAAAACTATGATCATTTAGATAAATCGTAACTGAGACTGGATTATGAATTTTTTTATGAAAGTTAACTGGCAACCCGGTTGAATCACCCATGGGTATTTCAAAATACATTTTTTTCTTACCTTTTATCTTTTTATAATTTTTCTATTCTTAAAAACGAAATATGACTAATCACACACATATCATTATTACTCTACAATGTTGAAATGCCTACGATATGTACATCTTCCAGAAGAAAAAAACCAATTTTCATAATGAAACTATCAGAATGAATCGTTACGACGGAATAGGTCGGGTTAATCAAAAATAAAAAATAAAAAACAAAAACAGTATACGGTAAACTGGTATATGTATCATGGAATTTGGATTTGGTATCACCCATACCCTTGAAAATTTTCAAAATTAATCTAATATCTGGCCGTATACTTGAATACCCGTCCCAAAGTTTCGGGTTCATCAACCCAGTTACCAAGGAGCATCAAGGTAATGATTTTTTATATTTTCAGTAATTAACTTAGTGTCTTCTATTCCAATATTACATCGATGTTGAAACTGTATTATTGTTTTTCAATGGCTAAATCTTACTCTCCTATATTACTCATAAAGTTCCCCATTTTTTTGCCTCTTGTTTATAAGTAATAAAAATACTTTTAAAATACTTAATATTTTACAAAAAAGTAGATATTTTTTTAGATAAAACTATGATCATTTACATAAATCGTAACTGAGACTGAATTATGAATTTTTTTATGAAAGTTAACTGGCAACCCGGTTGAATCACTCGGTACAATTCGATTCAATCGGTTGAATCACTCGGTACAATTCGATTCAATCGGTTGAACCTTTTCAGAGAGAGCTTAGTCGTTTATGGATTAACTGGTCATAATTAAAAAATCTTATTTGTTTTTTATTTCTTTTTTTTTTTCGCTAAATTTCTTTTAGTTAATCGTATGTAAGACTTTAAACCCAACCTTTATCAACTTTGTTAGCAATTGTTTTCTTTTGTCCGGTTTGACTTAAAACCCAATTTGTTTTTATTCGTCATCAACGACCTGAATCATGGTTGTGATAATATAACATATTGAGATGTGATATCATTACTTAAATAATAATTAATAATTTAGAAGTCATCGTTCTTAATTAAATCTTATTTAATGACCAAATTAAAGCCTTCTTTAATCGGGACCATTTAATTATTTATGAGAAGTGGGACCATTTAATTTGGGTAATGGCTTCAAGCAAAGGACTAATGCTTAAAAATAACAACAGAAAAGTTCCATAAGAAATCTATTCAAACAGAAAACAAACATTTCGAATCACCAGAATTCAAGGCACCAATTCTATCAATCAACAATCAATCTAAACAAACTAAGTTAGAACAACCTATTCAAGCACTCAAAGATCGGTGCAACAACTGAACATGATCAGGATCATGAGGAAATGCCTTGACTTTTCAGAAGCCGGCTCGATCTCCGAATCGGTGTTAGCATCACTTCATCCTTCTACATAACCAAACAAACAAAATCAAATACTAAGAACATAAACACAAACACAACATTTACAAATCAATCACTAAATGAATGTTGTTATATCATATACTCACATGTTTGACCGCGATTCTTTCTAATGTAGTGAAGCTTCCAAATGAATCACTCACTGAAAACTGTGATGTTGAAGAAGCCAATGACTCTCTCTTGTTGTTAGCTTTCTTCTTGTTACCTTTTTGAACATTAATGCTTTCTGAAGAACCTGACTCCTCAGGCATATTGTCATCGTTGTTGACACCAACAGCGGCTGATTTCGAAGCATTGGATTTCTTTTGAGTCATGTAGATAACTGTTATAACAGCCACTATCACCATGGAAACACCAGCGACACTGATTGTGGCAATTGATTTAGTCGTGAACAAACTCGAAGCTTCTGATTCTACATTCGAAACTGCAACGCTCGGCTCGATTTCAACATCATTTTGCACCATTTTTGATTCAGCTTCAAGGGTGACTTGTGATTTTGTTTCTTCAACTTCACCATGGTTCAAACTTTTTTCTTCAACTTCATTCACATCACTTTGAATCTGCTCATTGATTGGTTCTTCAATCCTTTCGGTTTCTTCATTAACTACTTCACTTTGTTCATCAATTTCTTCGGTAACATCTTCATCAACTACATCACTTTCTTCAGTCACAACTTCATCTTCGGTTTCTTCTTCAAATTCTTTAACTTCTTGAATGTAATCAGTTCCAATGTGTCTATTGAACACAAACTCTTCTTGTATAGGAGAAGTTGTCAAGTTAAAGAACTGTAAAGACTCAAACTTTTGAGTTGGGAAGAAATGGGATTTTTGGTCAGAGAGGTATGAGACCAAATCCACTGACCACAGCTTTACATTTTCAACAAGATGGTCATAAGACTCTTTAGCAAATGCTGCAAATCTCAAAGATTCATGATAAATCTCGGAGAAACCGATATCTTCATAGATTGGCAAGTTAATAGGCGGAGACTCGGTGAAAGAAAGCGAAAAACAGGCTACTAGGAACAGAAAAAAAACAAACGAAACAGTCTTCGAACAGGTAAAAAACCGAGGTTTTGATACTTTCTCCACCTTCGAATCGAATGGTTTTTCGTCCAAAACCGTTTCAGACCCGTTAACCGAATTAACTGAATCATCACCTGATTCAGCTTCCTTTTCTTGTTCTGGTTCCGGTTCTTTTTCTTCGGTTTCTGATGAACTATCAGAAAGATCAAAGCTGTCTTCAAGCCGAGTGACATCAGATTCTCCACAATCATCATCGTTGTCATCTTTGTTTAGAAGAAATTCGATTCGAGGGTTTGGTTTGTAACGAAGATATTGAGGTCTAGGTGAAAGAAAGTTCTTTTTTGGGTCATATGGAGGAGGCTGAGGGTCAGCATTCGCAGCGATAACAGGCGAAGTCATCGGAGAACAACAAAAGGGCCTTATCTTAACAAGATCAGACTCATCATTATTTAAACCTAAAGGTACCTCATCAACCAAAACATTCCAAACAAGTTCTTTTTGTTCAACAATATGTTCGATTTTCGACACATCTGATTCTTCATTCATCTTAACAGTTTGATCGAAATTCGGTGTTTCAGAAGTGAGATCAGACTCCTTACCCAAGAACTCGAATGAAGCTTGAGTGACATCATTCTTCTCGCCCAAGATCTTCTTTTTCGGCGAAGGGGTAAACTTCGAAGCAGCTGATATTGTCGGCAACATAAAGTTCTTCGAAGAGCCTTTAGCAGGCGATCGAAAGGCATCTTTCCGATTCTCCTTCCCATCCTGAAACATTGATCCACCACCGACGCTTTTACGAACAATCGAGTTTCTTTTCGCTAGATCTAACAAAACCAAACAACAAAAAATCAAAACCCCACTTCACAATACAAAATATAAACTCAAATTCAAGAATACAACAAAATCAAGAATTAAAGATTGTATATACCTGATGCAGTAGGGGTGTTTGAAGGGGTATAAGGGTTTGAGCTTTTAGGGTTTATGAGATTAGTGGGTCTAGTAAAAGGGCTGCCACTGAAACTCTTTCGGGTGGTCGAATTCGACTCCGGATTTCTGCAATTTCTTGATGAAAGAGGTGAAGGCGATCGGTTTGACGCCATACACACGATTAAAGATTCAGAATCTGAACAACTGGGGAGAAAGAAAGATGAAATCTTGATGATTTTGGGAATATGTTTTGAATTGAATTTGGGGATTGTAACGTAAACAGAAGTGAGGGTTTGTAGAACATTTAAAGTGGGGTTTTTGGTTTTTGACCGTTGGAGTTTGAATTGTTATTTTTTGTTATTAAAAAGGGGAAAGTGAATGTAGCCGTTGGTTTGACACTTTGACCGGTGTGTTATTTGTTTATTTTTTATAATTAAATACGACTTTTCTTTCCTAAAATAATTCTTTTATTTTATTTTGTGCAATGATAAATATTCTGGGTTTTCATTAATATTTATTTTTATTCATTAGTTTTTAAGCAAATTTGACATCTGATATTCTAATTAGAAGAAATATTGATTTGGATTAAATAAAATGGTGCGTAAAATCTCATTGCAATTTGAAGCATATTTTTTATGAGAGCTAGTTAAAACTATACATTAAACTTTTATATTAGTAGTGAGAGTTTCATTTTTAATTTAATCTAGAAAGATAAGAGTTGCTTAAAGATCTTAGTCAACAAGAAAAAACATGATTGCTTAAAAAATTACATGTGTTAATATAAGAGTTGCTTAAAAATTACATGTTTTAATCTAAGACTGTTTAAATTTTAAGGGGAATAGAAATATTACTGTTAGACCATGTGTAATGGAGAACGCTTCTAGTAGGGTGACAACTTTTTAAGTCCGAAGGACGTTAAACAATGCTCCTAGAGTCGTTAAAAGAGGCGTGAAATCCCCTTCATGAGCTACCTAACCAGCATGTGAGAAAGGAGTGTGGGCCCCCTTTATTTCAATCATGCACATACTTAATGCGTAACGGTCAGTAAAAATTTGTGTAAGACCCTAACTTACTTAGTTGAAATTAATAAAAGGTTTCACATTTCATTCAGATAACGCAAATTCCAAAATTTATATCAAAAGTACAGGTTTACTTAAATTTTATAAGTATTTAAAACATTTTCAAACACATTTACACTATTATGTTCCTAAGACAAGGTAAACAAAACCGAAAGCTTGACATTTGGTAGTGTTCGGTCCTTCAACAACTTGATCAATCATCCGCAACATCATAAAGATCACCTACATACCAACATTTATTAAAACTTTAGCTACATTAATATATAACTTACTAGAACATAGCAAACATCAATGATAAAGCCCAAATAACAAACAATTTTTTTATAAGACCCCGCTGTAAGCTACGGCTGGCCACCATAGCTTACGGTGGGCACATCCTGTTTAAAACAGCAACAGCCTACCGTAAGCTACGAGCTACGGTAGGCCACCATAGCCTACAGTGGGTTGCTGCAGGAAATATAAGTTTGTCGTTTAATACTAAATCTTCCGTATCTTTTTAACCACTTATCCGTTTAACATGAAACTTGATTCTATTTAATTGTAGACTGAGGGTCCTCATGTTTAACCAAAAATCCACAACCCGGATCGATTACAACATGTTTTATGCTAAAGATTTTAAATTTGTAGATTTATTTATTTTGACCCATTTGCACTTTTGAGCAAATAAACTTATTAAATCATATCATATTTGCATGGTCATTATTTACATGAATTTACTCCATTTCCCTGAACAACTTCTTGTGTTATTCACGTCCGTTATCTGGTACGCAATCGCACTCATTTGATCCGTTCAACTTTATAATTGTTGAACTTATTCTATCCGAATCCTTTTCACAAATTTGCTATTTGTCAATTATGACATCTTCCCGTGTCCCTTGACTTGTAGTCCGCGCTCCCGTAATTCAGTTACGCTTATATTCCAATTGTACCCTTTGACCGAGTTAAAAACGAGAATAGTCATTCACGCATTCCATTTTAATATGTGTTAAGACTTCTCTTGACACGTTTGGCTTCTTTAGCGAAATTCATCGCTTTTATTCAACCAAACCTTTATTTCTTTTATCATTTGACCCATTTGGTTTCTTTAGCGAAATTCATCGCCTTTATTCAACCAAACCTTTATGTCTTTCATCATTTGACCCGTTTGGTTTCTTTAGCGAAATCCATCGCCTTTATTCAACCAAACCTTTATTTCTTTTATCATTTGACCAGTTTGGTTTCTTTAGCGAAATCGATCGCCTTTATTCAACCAAATCTCACAAATATTGCATCAATAATAAACATATACATATACAAACAAGTAAATAAAATTCTACGAAGCTTAAAGCCACGTACCTTAAAGTTTTCCCTTCAACTTGTGTCTGCACCGGCTTGACTTCCCGACGCCCCACTTGTGCTGCCTAAAGTATACAAGCCAAATTTCATTAGAACCTCTCGGCTCATAATTAAAGCTTGTAAATTTGCTAATCATACCACTTTATGTGTCTATCAACATCTTTCGTTTGTTAATTAAAGTTGGCAATTCTTTTAGGCGTTTTGTCAAACACCTTATGTGCACCCTTTTTAGCTAGTCATTTTAGTTCAATTAAACCTTGGTGAATCCAAGAACCTCAATTTCACATACTCGTTTACTCATCATAGTCCATATTAACATGCCATTTCAACTAACTTACATCATTACATTCATAATTCATACAATCACTTGGGGCTTTGTCATACTAGAGCAAAACCCACTTTTTTATATAAAACAGAACAATCTCAAACCAAATTTTATAAATTCATCAACTATTTTCAGTTAGGATTATGATCCTACACTTAAGTTACACCTCCCATAAGTCATAACATTAATCAAATGTTTCAAGAACTTCAATCATCCAAAATCAAGTATCACCAAAATCAAAATTACAACTTACCTTGTTTTAGGCAAGTATGGATGATCGATATTCTTGATTCATGCACCAATAAAGGCCCCAAGCCACCCTCCACTTGATCAATTTAGTGAATTTGGGTTTGGATGTTCCTTCTTTCTTTCTCTGGTCGCGCACACACATACGTGCATGAGTGTGCTGTATTTTTTTTTGTTTAGTTTTACTAAAACAAGTTCCACCCACTTGGCCAATTTAGTCCCTCATGTTTAGTTTGTTACAAAGAGAACCATAATTCATGATTTTATTTATATAACAACCTACCATCAACTTGGTTAAATGCCTCTAGTTATATATATATATATATATGTATATATATATATATATATATGATTTAATATTTTTGGGGTGTTACAAGTCCACCCTCCTTAAAAATGATTTCGTCCTTGAAACATGTGTACGTACCAAAAAGTGAAGGGTAGAGTCGTTCATTTCCTCTTCTCCATCCCGTCCGATACTCCCATTTGACCTTCACTTGGTCAATCTCCTTGTTCCTTAATCCTTTGACCTTTCTATCAAGGATTTCATTCGAATGATCCCTTTCCACGGAGATACCTTGAGCACTACTCTATCGCCTACTTGAAACTCGATAGGTCTTCGTATTTTATCCGCATAAGACTTTTGTCGATCTTGAGCAGCTTTTAAATGGGCTCATACCGTGTCAATCTTTTCATTTGTGGCCTTATCACGTCTTTATGGGCGAGTTCTCTCGGTCTCACTTCACCCCAACATACCGGAGTTCGGCATTTTCAACCATAAAGCATCTTATATGATGACATACCAATGCTCGAATGATAAATGTTGTTGTAAGATAATTCAACTAACGGTAGACGAACATCCCAACTACCACCAAAATCAATAATACATGCCCGAAGCATGTCTTCTAATGTTTGAGTCGTTCGTTCGCTTTGTCCGTCTGTCTGGGGGTGATAGGCAGTACTAATTAAGAGTTTTGTGCCCATCTGTTCTTGGAAATCACACCAAAAGTTCAAAGTAAACTGGGTATCTCTATCGGATACGATCGATACCGGTACTTCATGGCGTGCTATAATTTCATTCATATACACCTCCGACAATTTTTCTGAAGTATAAGTCTAATTAAGAGTTTTGTGCCCATCTGTTCTTGGAAGTCACACCAAAAGTTCAAAGTAAACTGGGTATCTCTATCGGATACGATCGATACCGGTACTTCATGGCGTGCTATAATTTCATTCATATACACCTCCGACATCTTTTCTGAAGTATAAGTCTCACGAATAGGAATAAAGTGAGCGCTTTTTGGGTATCTCTACCGGATACGATCGATACCGGTACTTCATGGCGTGCTATAATTTCATTCATATACACCTCCGACATCTTTTCTAAACCCTTTAGACGTTCTTTTCTCCAGATCTCTTTCTTACCGCTTCTTCTTGTGCTACTCGGATTCGCTCAAGTAGCCCCGAAGTGACCACAAGTCGCATAGGTCGTACCCGAATAGGTACGTAATCTTCCTTTCGGCTAAGGGCATCCGCTACTACGTTGGCTTTTTGTAACACCCTGTAAAATCGTGTCCAATAATATGGTGACACGTGTTGTATTTTTATATATAGTCTATTAAAGACTAATATGGACTAAAAGTGACAACATGCTCAAACTAAGCCTCTGAATGACTTTCTGATGTCAACATGCATAAACCTAGCCTCTGAACGACCATTAGTGTCGTCATGAAAAAAAACGTAGCCTCTGAACGACCATTAGCGTTGTCATACATAAACTTGGCCTCTGAGTGACTGTTGTGTCAACATGCCTAGCCTCTGAGTGACATCTGAGTCAACATGCTTATACTGAGTCTCTGAGTGATCCTTTACGTAGTCCTAACTCTCATATGTCCCGTTTATTAGACGAGAGTGATTAAATCCATTATTATATGAAAGTTGGATAATGGAGGGATTAAAAGTGTTAACATGTTAATTTATACCTCTGAGTGACCTTTTAACGAACCGAGAGCATGACAATGTCCGGGCATAATCCCGGGTATGCCAAGTATTGGCTACGGAGAGCTAATTATGCCAAAAAGGTGTTTTAGAAGGTTTTTAGAAGCTTTAATAAGTTAAGGGGCTAAAAGTGTCAAAGTTTGAAATGGCCGTGGGGCGGTCGCGGGCCGCGAGAGACATGGCCTGTGTCTCTCGCGGGGCGCGAGAAGCCCTCTGCTGCAGAAAGTTTGCTTGGCTTCCAAACAAAAATGCCAAAAAACCATTAAATCGTAACCATGGCTTTCCAAACTGCTATGCCACGTTTTAGGACACTTGTAAGCTCCCTCTTACACCCCTAAACACCTGGCTTTACCTCCTTTGAGTTCTCCAACTATAAATAGGTGCTTAAGTTCACCATTCCAACTTGCACCTTCTCATTTATTCACTCTTCTCCTTCCTCTGGAAGTTCCTAGCTAAAAGGAGCATCTAACATAGTTCTTTTGCACCATAGGAATCACTGGTAAGTGTTCCTTCTTTGTGCATTTTCGTTTATAGGCTTTTATAGTTAAAGTCAAGCGTTTTACGGAAAACGCTTTGACTTTCGGTTAAGACCATTATGGTCCAGCCATTGTTCGAAATGAACATGGCTACGTGATCGTAATAAGATAGGTGTTAATCCCTATAAAGGGCACCTCCTGAAGATCACGTTTGCTAGACCAAATGACGGGTCAAAGTTACGATATTAAAAAGTCAAATAGGCCATTTTTCGAAAAATCATAAATTGATCTTTTATATGTTATGAAACCTGTTTTGACACTTAAATAAGTTGGTAATAATTATTAGAACATGTGAGAACATGTTCGGCTCGTCAATTTCAGTTCTAGGGTCGGTTCGCAACCGAAAGTCGTGAAGTTTGACTTCTGCTTTGACTTTCGATTCTGACCCGATTTAGATTAGTTACCTACTGATCTAAAGTTGCATTATGATCATAATATAATGTAGCATAACCCTCTGAGGTTATATTACATGATCATAATCAGAATCTAAGTTTATGCGCAAGTTCCATAATTATGCCATTTTTGACCAAAATGTCCTTTTTGCATAAAACAAGGTTTTAAATAATAATGAACTTGAAGATGAGTTTCCTATTGATGTAATATCATAAGTAGGATTATTTGGGATGTTAAACTATGTCGCTAAATGATGGTTTTAGCCCTTGTGGCTTATAAAATGGTTTTAATCAAATCTTTTCAAGGTAAATCATTTACCTATGATATGCTATATTAAATAACATATTTAAAACATTTTAATCTGACCTTAACATCAGTTTTCATAAACATCGCATAAAGACGTCATTTTACGACATAAGCGCCGTTTTGGCGCATATATTGACCAAAACTTGATACCTACTGATTTTATAACTTATTTTAAACATATTTACAGTAGGTACATGTTGTAAACTCAGAATCCCAAATAATTTATAAACTATGTGTAAAATGACCAAAATGCCCTTTCGGTGCATAGTTTGGTCATAAAAGATAAAATACACATATAATTGATATCCTACTGATATTATATCATAAATAAAATATTTTTCCAGAATACTCATGATTTTAAACTTAAATTACATTCAAGTTCCTTTTATACAATATGGAATTACCAAAATGCCCTTATGAGGCATAGTTTCGTTTTAAAACCTTAAACGGGCATGTAAGTTGATATCCTACTGATATTTTAACTTATTTAAAATATAATGGCATATAGAACTTATCCATGACTTATCCGGTTACCCGATATCGCTTTTATGCATACGGTTAAGTATATATAACTATTTTACGAAAATTAACCGAAACGAGTTTAACCTTGTCATTTATGTTTCAAAATCCAGAATGTTTATAGTTTACCCATATTATACAAGTCAAGTACTTGTCAGGATTAAACTACATTTTATCCGATCATCGTTAAATCAAGCGTTATACGTAATGATCATGTACACTATTCGGTTTGTAAGACCGTTAGTATTTAATTGGCTAGCTTATGCCATAATCCAGACTAGAGCCTTGCCGGTAAATGCTATCTGCACTTGGTACTTTTGTATATGGCTGAGTTATTTAAAAATAAAAGAAGAAGACTAGCTTAGGTAAATACTCTCGACTTATTTTCCCTATATGGGCTTGGGATACGGTAAACTATTACCGCTTGGTCCGAAATGGGTCAATGAATGCCCCTTTGTGGCTAGTAAACCCGCATATTCTGTTTAATCAGTTTTGTTCGATAACTTAAACATCGGGGGTTAAATTACCGTGTCCTGGATATCCTCGGCTCAATACATTAGTTATTAGCCACGACCTTAGCGCGGGGTGTAGGCATACACCTGACAGACACTCATATGCAAATTACCCAAGACGTTGGGGATAACTCCTTCGTGAGTTCTAAGTGGTGTGTATTTAATCATGTCTCGGTTTCTGTACTGGGCCCTGTATGTATTGACAAACATGTGAATCTGATACAAGGTTGCAAAGTCAACTTTCCCAAGTTAATAAAAGATTTTGTGCCGTTTTCCACCTAAAAATCATTTTAAAGTTTTCAAAATGAGTCAGTTGGGTGTATTTACGAGCGTAAGCTGACGTATCGTCCAAAGGCTAAGTTGCAGGTACAATACAAAATAGGCCGGAAGCTGCTCAGTAGTGATAAGAGGATCTTGAAAATCCTTAGAAATGCCCTAAAGTCTGTTTTGTATTCTTTTTTTGTACATTTTATGATCCGCCTGTGGATCTTCTATTACAAGCCTGTATATTATTTTGTATTTCCGAACATCTGGTTTGTAATAGTAATTTTACTCCAAGACTTCCGTTGTGCCGTGTTTAACTGACTATGATCTTATCAACTGACGTCACGATACTCCCCACCCGGGCCCACCGGTGTATGGATTTCGGGTTGGAAATCCGGGGTGTGACAGGTTGGTATCAGAGCCAACATTTGAGAGAATTAAACACTATCCTTTTGTGTTTAATCTCAAACTTACACGAGCACATTCCTTAAACTTCCGAGTCTAGGCATTGACCTAGGATTATTGATTTCATTATTAAGTTATTAGTATTGTTTTTGAATCAATTTTAACAGGAAAATGCCGCCACGTGTACGAGGATAAAGTGGAAGAGGAAAAGGTGCAATGAAAGGAGGACCATCGGAACGCATCCCTCCTCAACCTCACAACTCAGATGCCTACCAAGAATCAGGAGATTCGTCTCCTTGGCAACCAGCGAGACGTTCTGTCTCTAATAGACACCCGCCCTCACATTCCCAAAATTCTTACCACTCTCACCACTCCTATCATTCACACCATTCTCACCATTCTCACCATTCCTATTCTCATCACTCTTACCATGAAAAATTTAACCCTAACCATTAGTTTAACACACCTCCAGCCGATCAAAATCAGTTGGACCGCTGTCGGGATCGAATGCGCATCCCATTGAAATATCAAGCGATTCGAACTCTTATGCCTGATCGCCTTACTAGGGTCCTAATGAGTGGGACCAATATTGGAACCAATTTACCTTCGCCCATACTCCTTCTCATCACACTCAACCACCCCCAATACAAGAAGATGTCCACATGGAACCGGTGGACCAACCTCAACCACCACCTGAATCACCAAGAAGGAAGCGTGGTGCACGTATGTTGGTACGTGCAGGACAAAGGTCGGGATCGCTTCCACCTTTGCCCAATTCCTACCCTACAATTCAAGAGGACCCCCAAATGGGTGGACCCTCTAATGTTTCACTTATAGTGGAACAACCACCAACACCTGCTGTACAACCACCATCGGGTTATACTAACCCAATCCCCACATATCCAGACACGTCTGGATATGATCCTTTAAACCCATCTACGCCAGTAGACTATCAAGCATGGTCACAAGACCCCTACATGCAGGCGATTATGCATAACGCACTTTACCCGTCTCCTTTCCCACCTGCTTATCCACCGACTGGATATCCAACTTATGGGTACCAGTATCCGGTTATGCCATAACCACAACCACAACCTCCGCCACCACTTGAGGCCATTAATGAGGCCTTGGAATGGATGAAAGAGATGCAGCAGCAAGCGGAGAAAACAGAGAAGAAGACAAATAAGTTCTTCAAGAAACTCTCTAAGTTGGTCAAAGGAAAGAAGGATGAGTGAAGTCTCTTCTAATTATATGTAGTCCCTGCGAGGACATTGTTATTTCCTTAGTCCCTGCGTGGACATGTTTATTTCTTTAAAATCCTTGCATGGACAATTTTATTTCATTTTCTAGTATTGTAATTTCTAATTTAAAATTTAATGAAGTAATTTGGAATTATATATATGTATTCATCCTCTTCAAAACGAGCATCTCGATTTTACTCGAAATTTATGCTCTGTGATATAATTCCAAAAAGATCTTAATGGTTTTGATTTAGCCACGTAGCACAGACCACATATTTGGACAAAATATATAATGATAGTTAAGAACGAAAGAGACTTCTATCATGATAGTTAAGGGAAGTTATCCTTCTATCTAGAGGTGGTGGACTAAGTTCAAGCCTCCAAGTCATTAAGGTCAATGCGACCGAGACTATTAATCAACCATTAAGGTCCTCTTATGTCAACATTCAAGTAATGTTCATACTCATGGTAGTGTGACTTGAGGAATCACCTTAGCCTTCAAGGTAATGGACTATGTCCTAACCTTATATAGCCCATGTAATCTGTTTGATCCCGGTTAAATATCACCAGTGCGCTGATGAATAAAACTGTAACAATTATGTAAAACGGGTTTCAAAAACCCGCACCAGTTATAAAGCAAGTGTTGAGTAAATGTTCGTTGTGCAATTATTAGTGTCGACCATTTTAATTTGTCACAAAAAAGATACATGTTATTAGAATTCAAACCATTAATAAAACAAAAATTAAGAAAAAAATTAATCTTTAAAATAATAAATTAGGAGCTAAAATAAAAAGAAAGAAAACCGGATTCGAACCTTGGTGTTTTGTGCTCACACACACCATAAACACCACTACACCACACACACACTTGTGATAGAAATGAAAATATATTAAGTAATATGCTTAATAACCGCGTTAATCTGCAACATCTTCAAAAATGTAACCGCCCTGTATCAACACCCACATCATTGGAGAATCCGTTTCCGTGTTTAACCGGTAAAAATCATTCAAAACCTCATTAAAGCCGGTGGTTATTGCAAATCATTTATATTAATTGCCGAGTCTTGAAACCGAAATCTCACCGTGTATATATATATATCCGTAGATGTAAGTCCAAATCGCTCATAAAATTTAGAAGAAAACTTCACTCTCTCTCTGTTCGGTTTTTGGTTCATCTCATCCTCGCCGGAAAATTTTCAGTTCAGCGTCGGAGGGTCCACCGGAGCGTATAGCTTGTGTCTCGAATTGGTACAATTATTCTAAACCATGTTTTATCCTTTGGGTAACTTATGTTAATCATTAAAAAAAGGTTTAAAAGGTCTGTAGGCGGGAGGAGTATTTGGGGAAGACGATGAAGTGGGTACTATGTTTAAATATAACAAAAATCTTGATATAAACGGGTTAGTCACGCAGCCCAACTGGTTGGGCGGGGTGCAAAGAAGTATTGAGGTCGGGAGTTCGATCCTGTTCTGGAGGTTGGCCGGTTCGATTAATTTTAAACATTTTAAATTAATTAAATTCTGATTGAAGCCACTGAGTATATAAGAATAATTAAAGATCAAATCCTAACGGGTTAGACACGTAGCTTAGTTGGAAGAGCTGCGTGCACGCAACCGAAAGGTCACGAGTTCGAGTCCCGTCCCACGTAATCCGATAGCACCAGCGAACCAGTCAGGTCTTGTCAGACCTGACAATTTTTTAAAATATTATTTTTTTTTTTTATTCCATTTTTATTATTTATGACAATTGTATATTATCACTTTAGTTATGAATCAATTAAAAATAACAAAATAATACAAATCCAAAGGTTTTATTTCTCAATAAAAGTACCACCAATAACCTAAAAAAATAATAAATCAAGATATTAAATTATTTATATTTATCGATTTATCGCGTTTTTATTTTAGGTTAGTATTCATTTGTCGATCAACTTCTCAAATCGTGCGCATACATTATCAAGCGAGGAATGCACCCATTGTGAGTGAATTCTTACAAACATCCTTTTTAATCATATTTTGGGATGTATCATGTGTCGTACATATTTTATTTATTTATTTTAACACTCGTGCTAACATCATAATGTGATCAAATGTGTATTTTAATTGGTATGATTATGTGTGGTTACATTTTGCCATTTCAGTGCAATCATTCATTTAAGGCCCATCAATTCCTCGTAGGATACGAGTTGAGCATCAGTTGCCTCATTAGATCGGCTCCGTTTGATTGAGCCTTGATCTCAAGTTCATCATTCATCATGTCATTGGTCATTTTGAATATTGTGTGGTTTGGGATTGTTTGTACATATACACATGCTCATTTATGAATTACGCATGATTTTTATTTAATTAACTAATATCAGAATTGTTTAAACAGTTTCTATTTAGATTCACTCGCCAACTTTTGTTGACCCAAATCTTTGTTTTACTCATGATACAGGTAAACAAGTTGAAGAGAGAAACACATAGAAATGGCCTTAGAAGATTAAACAAAACTATTATGTGCTGAACAAATGCTTAGATTTTTTTGTGCTTGTATGACTCGTGGTGTTTGAATATTTGAAGTTTTAATTTCAGTTTAATAAATATGAAATTATTAGTAAACGCCATAAGCTTTGGTGATAGCCCAATTATGCCCCGACTTTTATTTCCGCAGCGGGTCAGGGTGTGACAGATTGGTATCAGAGCTTGTGACTATAGGGATATATGATAGGTTATTAGACCCTTAGAGCCTATACTATAGTTGATTAGATTTTAATTGTTTATGTGTTATATGCAAAACTCATGATGTTTATATGTTTCATGTTTATTTTTCACACACCAATACATGCAAGCACTCTCACTAATACATGCTAATATGTGATGTTCATTATAGTTTATATGTTGTTAACACATCATGCATACGCAAGCACACACATCATGATTTCACAATTTTCATGATTTCTTCTCAAATATTTTGCAATGTTTTTATGTTTTTCTTTTCAATCGGTTCAAAGAGAGTTCTACGACGGGCATGTAGTAACTGGAAGGCTACGAGTACTAGTAGTCGGAACGTCCTGTCTAGGCTTGGCATTCGTATAAATCCAAATAATGGACCAGTTTGCCTACCTGGGGACTAACGATGAGAGTACGAAGGACCTATTAGGCCAAAGTATGCCACACCAAACGTCGTGTGAACTAACCCCACTTTGAGTTGTCATTGTGTCTATACCTGGACACACTCTAACCTTATACCTTACAGTTATGTTTTACGATTTTCATTCGGGTGGTGCAAGCATTAACAGGCCAACACCAATGTGAACCCTACCAAGCCCAGTAGTCATGGGGGCCTACGTGACTACCAAGTCCGAAGTACGGGAGACATTTGGAGGCCCAATCTTAAGCAAGCCCAAGACATCCTATGGATGTAGTTAATTTCTTGTTTCATTTATTTTGATTGATGTTTTCACCTTTTTACGACACATGACACCTAAGAACATTCAATTCATAATCTCGCTACGTATTTTCTGTAGATGTCTGCTAGATACTCTCGAGGCGGTAGAAGGTCAGGAAGATCTAGCGAACATATGGCCACTCAAATCGCTCAACAAATGGCTGTGGTACTTCTTGACATCGTTGTGCAAGTTCAACAAGCACTTTCCGCCAATCCCATCACCCCCAACAACCCAGAAGGGAAAATATCGCCAACCCTCCTCCCAACACCAACAAATGTACTTACAAGCATTTCAAATCCTGTGATCCCCCAAAATATGAAGGGACTGAAGGTGTTACTGCTCTTCTCCGTTGGTTTGAGGAGATGGAAAACACTTTTCTCAATTGTGATTGTCCCGATGATCGCAAGGTGCGCTATGCTACTGGTCAGCTGTTTGGAGTAGCACTTACCTGGTGGATCACAAAAAAGGGTAAGCGAGGTGCTGAAGCTGCTATGGCCTTGACTTGGGATGAGTTAAGGGAAGTCATGACAAGACGCTTCTGCCCAAGAAGCGAAATCAAGAAGCTGGAAGACGAGTTTTACTCATTAAAGCAAAAGGAGGGAGACCACACCACTTACAACAAGAGATTCCTTGAGTTGAATCAGATGGTCCCTAACCTGTTCACTCCTCTCTATCGTCTAATCGAGCATTACATTCAAGGTCTTCCCTCGAAAATTCAAGATTCGGTGTTAAGTACTTCACCTGCAACACTCGAAGCTGCCATGGAACTGGCTACCGAACTGACGGAGAATCGCATTCGAAATGACGATTTTAAGGATGAGAAGAAGAAAGAAAGGCACCTGCTAAAATTTTAAACTCAACTCCAGCAGGTTCGTCTTCCAAATTTGCTGGCAAAAGGAAGCATAATGGGAAAAATTTTTCCGTTACCCAAACCAATTCTCCTATCACTGCTGCCCCAATCACACAAGTAGCCCCTCAAGCCGCCCCATTCAAGAAGCCATACACTGGTCCACACCCAAAATGCAACCGATGTCAATACCATCATCCCCCTGAGAACCCCTGCCAATACTGAACAAGTTGTGGCCGTGCAGGTCACACGATTCAAACTTGCCGTATTCTTCAAAAGCCAAACCGCAACCCGCCTCAAGCCCAAACCAATAATCAAGTTGTGGGACAAGCCCAAAATCAACAACCTTTACTTTCATCACCTGCTCAACACATGGCTCAACCCTTCTATCAACCCAATTACCCAATGATGCAACATGTCAGAGCATGCTTCAACTGTGGTGATCAAACCCATTTTCGTAACACGTGTCCACGCCTGGTGAACATCATAAATGCCCAAGCACAAGCCAATCCGGTGAACCAAGCCAATCAAACTAATCCACCTTCTAGAGGAAGGGCTTTCAACATCAACGCCAATCAAGCTAGGGCTGATAACAATGTGGTCAATGGTACGTTCCTTATTAACGGTAATTATGCATCCATACTATTTAATACTGGTGTGGATAAGAGTTTTGTGTCCTTAGAATTCGAATCCATTCTTGCTTTATCACGCGTTAGTCTCGCTGAACCATTCACGGTGGAAGTTGCTGATGGTGAACCTATTGCATTAGACTCGATCATTCGTGATTGTACTCTTACTCTTAATGACCACGATTTCTCAATTGATCTTATTCCTATGAAGTTGGGTAGTTTCGATGTTATCATCGGTATGGACTCGCTTAGTCAGCATCATGCTGAAGTTGTTTGCTATGAAAAGTTTATTCGAATTCCTCTCGTTGACGGTCGAACTTTACGTATTTTTGGTGAAACTCCTTCTAAAGGGCTTAAATTGATGTCATGCCTCCAAGCTTGTAGATATCTTCGCAAAGGCTATATCGCGTTTCTAGCTCATATCGTTAAAGAATTTCCTCAAGTTTTCCCTGACGACGTTTCAGGACTTCCTCCTGTGCGAGAAGGCGAATTTCGAATCGATCTTGTACCTGGTGCTACACCAATCGCAAAATCTCCCAATCGGTTAGCCCCATCTGAGATGCAAGAGTTAGCTAGTCAACTGCAAGAGTTGACTGACAAGGGATTTATACGTCCTAGCTCGTCACCTTGGGGTGCGCCTGTTCTCTTTGTGAAAAAGAAAGATGGAACTTTTCGTATGTGCATTGACTATAGAGAACTTAACAAGCTGACCATCAAAAATCGCTATCCTTTACCACGTATCGATGATCTTCTAGATCAACTTCAAGTTGCCACCTGTTTTTCAAAGATCGACCTTCGTTCTGGTTATCATCAACTTAGAGTGCGTGAAGAAGATATTCCGAGGACTGCTTTTTGAATTCGTTATGGTCATTATGAATTTATGGTTATGCCTTTTGGGTTGACCAATGCCCCTGCTGTTTTCATGGATTTGATGAATAGGGTATTCAAGCCTTATCTCGATCGTTTTGTCATAGTTTTTATTGATAATATCCTTATCTACTCCAAGACCAAATGTGGTCATGAGTGACATCTTCGACTCATTCTAACACTCTTGAGAACTGAAAAGCTTTATGTTAAGTTCTCAAAATGTGAATTTTTGTTAAAGGAAGTGCAATTTCTTGGCCATGTCGTTAACGACAAAGGGATTCATGTTGATCCCGCAAAGATCAAAGCGGTACAGGAGTGGCAAGCGCCACGTACTCCTACTGAAGTTAGATCATTTCTTGGTCTAGCTGGTTACTATCGTCGGTTTATCGCAATTTTTTCTCGTATCACTGCTCCACTCACAATCTTGACTCACAAGGGCAAACCCTTTATTTGGGGACCTAAACAAGAAGTGGCTTTCCAAACTTTGAAGTAAAAACTTTGTAATGCACCAATACTGACACTCCCTGATGGTTGCGAAGACTTTGTGGTTTATTGCGACGCGTCAGGGCAAGGTTTAGGTTGTGTTCTAATGCAAAGAGGAAAGGTGATAGCCTATGCCTCAAGGCAACTCAAAGTGCATGAGAAGAATTATACCACTCACGACCTAGAAATTGGAGCAGTTGTGTTCGCCCTTAAGATATGGAGACATTACCTCTATGGTACCAAGTGTGAAATCTACATTGACCACAAGAGTCTCCAGCATATCTTCAATCAAAAGGAATTGAACATGAGACAACGTCGATGGGTCAAACTTCTAAATGATTATGATTGTGAAATTCGTTATCATCCTGGCAAGGCTAATGTTGTGGCTGACGCTCTCAGTCGAAAGGAGTATGCAAACTCAATCCGTCTTTTGTGTTCTCAAATTGTGACCGATCTTCAAAACCGGATTAGAACAGCTCAACATATTTCCGTCACGAAAAATGATGTACGAGATGAACTGTCTTGTGGAGCTGAAACCAAGCTAGAATCCAAATCGGATGGCATTCTCTATTACTTAAGCCGTATTTAGGTACCTGATCGTGATGATCTTCGTGCTTTTCTCATGAATGAGGCACACAAAACCCGATACTCTATACATCCAGGAGCCGATAAAATGTATCAAGATCTACGATACTCCTACTGGTGGCCTGGCATGAAGAAGGATATCGCTATATTCGTTTCCAAATGCCTTACATGTTCCAAAGTGAAAGTTGAGCATCAAAGACCTTCAAGACTTCTTGTCTAACCCAAAATACCTTTATGGAAGTGGGAAAACATAAACATGGATTTCATTACCGGGTTGCCTCGTACCTCCAGTGGGTATGACACCATTTGGGTTATCATTGATCGTCTCACTAAGTCAGTTCATTTCATCCCTATCCGCAAGGACTTCAAAAATGAGAAGTTAGCTCGTATCTATATCAATGAAATAGTAAGCCGTCATGGTGTACCCTTAAGTATCATTTCAGATCGAGACGGCCGTTTTACTTCACGAACATGGCAAGCCGTCCAATCAGCCTTGGGAACACGTCTAGATCTTAGCACTGCCTTTCACCCTCAAATTGATGGACAATCTGAGCGCACCATACAAACCCTTGAAGACATGTTGCGAGCATGTGTCATAGACTTCAAAGGTATTTGAAACACTCATCTACCGTTAGTTGAATTTTCGTACAATAATAGCTATCATTGAAGCATCGGTATGGCTCCTTTTGAAGCTCTATATGGTCGTAAATGCCGATCTCAAGTATGTTGGCACGAAATTGGTGAAGCGCAAATCACTGGACCCGAATTGATTCAAGAAATGACTGACAAAATTCTTCAAATTCGGGAAAATTTTCTAGCCGCTCAAAATCGTCAAAATAGTTACGCTGATAAGCGACGTAAGCCTTTGGAGTTTTGTGTTGGTGATCGAGTACTTTTGAAAGTATCACCGTGGAAGAGAGTGGTTCGTTTTGGACAAAAGGGCAAGCTAGCACCACGCTATGTGGACCATTCAAGATACTCGAAAGAGTAGGTCCTGTAGCATACAAACTTGACCTACCAGAAGAACTTAACAGAATTCATCCCACATTTCACGTATCAAACTTGAAAAGTGTCTTGCCGACGAAAATTTCCGTATTCCTTTGGAAGATATTCAAATTGATGAATCAATGCACTTTGTTGAAAGACGGGTAGAAATCATGGAATTCGGTGAAAGGCGTTTGAGACGGAGTCATATTCCAATCGTCAGGGTGCGCTGGGAGTCAAAACGAGGACCCGAGTTTACTTGGGAACGTGAAGACTCAAGGCGCGAGAACTACAGCATATTTTTCCAGTTACGGCTACTACTTAAATTTCGGGACAAAAGTTCTAAAAGTAGGGGATACTGTAACAATTATGTAAAACGGGTTTCAAAAACCCGCACCAGTTATAAAGCAAGTGTTGAGTAAATGTTCGTTGTGTAATTATTAGTGTCGACCATTTTAATTTGTCACAAAAAAAGATACATGTTATTAGAATTTAAACCATAAATAAAACAAAAATTAAGAAAAAATTAATCTTTAAAATAATAAATTAAGAGCTAAAATAAAAAGAAAGAAAACCGGATTCGAACCCGGGTGTTTTGTGCTCACACACACCACTACACCACACACACTTGTGATAGAAATGAAAATATATTAAGTAATATGCTTAATAACCACGTTAACCTGCAACATCTTCAAAAATGTAACCGCCCTGTATCAACACCCACATCATTGGAGAATCTGTTTATGTGTTTAACCGGTAAAAATCATTCAAAACCTCATTAAAGCCGGTGGTTACTGCAAATCATTTATCTTAATTGCCTAGTCTTGAAACCAAAATCTCACTGTGTATATATATATATCCATAGATGTAAGTCCAAATCGCTCATAAAATTTAGAAGAAAACTTCACTCTCTTTCTGTTCGGTTTTCGGTTCATCTTATCCCTGCCGTAAAATTTTCAGTTTAGCGTCGGAGGGTCCACCGGAGCGTATAGCTTGTGTCTCAAATTGGTACAATTATTCTAAACCATGTTTTATCCTTTGGGTAACTTTTGTTAATCGTTAAAAAAAGGTTTAAATGGTCTGTAGGCGGGATGAGTATTTGGGGAAGTCGATGAAGTGGGTACTATGTTTAAATATAACAAAAATCTTGATATAAACGGGTTAGTCACCCAGCCCAACTGGTTGGGCGGGGTGCAAAGAAGTATTGAGGTCGGGAGTTCGATCCTGTTCTGGAGGTTGGCCAGTTCGACTAATTTTAAACTTTTTAAATTAATTAAATTCTGATTGAAGCCACTGAGTATATAAGAATAATTAAAGATCAAATCCTAACGGGTTAGACACGTAGTTCAGTTGGAAGAGCTGCGTGCACGCAACCGAAAGGTCACGAGTTCCAGTCCCGTCCCACGCAATTCGATAGCACCAGCGAACCAGTCAGGTCTTGTTAGACCTGGCAATTTTTTTAAAATATTATTTTTTTATTTTATTCCAGTTTTATTATTTATGACAATTGTATATTATCACTTTAGTTATAAATCAATTAAAAATAACAAAAGAATACAAATCCAAAGGTTTTATTCCTCAATAAAAATACCACCAATAACCTAAAAAAGTACTAAATCAAGATATTAAATTATTTATATTTATCGATTTATCGCGTTATTCTTTTAGGTTAGTATTCGTTTGTCGATCAACTTCTCAAATCGTGCGCATACATTATCAAGCGAGGAACGCACCCATTGTGAGTGAATCCTTAAAAACTCCCTTTTAATCATATTTTGGGATGTATTGTCACACCCCGACCCTCAGCGGAATAAAAGTCGGGGCATGATTGGGTTATCACCAAAGCTCATGATACTTACTAACAAGTTCCATGTTTATTAAATTCAACTTAAGTTCAAATATCCAACACAAAATTTCATACAAACACAAGTAATAAACCAAATGATTGTTCCAACGAAATAACTTGATTATTCTTCTAAGGCCATCCTAGGTGTTTCTTTCCTCAACTTGATCACCTGTATCATGCGTAAAACAGAAGAAATTTTGGGTCAACAAAAGTTGGCGAGTGAACCTTGATAAAACATTTAAGTAAATCAATTTTATCGTTGTTTAAATAAGATTGTGCATAATAACATGTGAACAAATGTATAAATGTAACAAATCACAAACCACATTGAATGAATATATGACATGACTGATGATGTATCTGAGATCAAGGCTCAATCAAACGGAGACGATCTAATGAGGCACCTGATGCTCAACCCGTATCCCACGAGGAACTGATGGGCCTAATGAAATGAGTGCACTGAAATGATAAAATGTATTCACATATAAACCACATTACAAGCAATACACATTTGATCAGAAATGATATTAGCACAAGTGTTAAATAAAATAAAGAAATGGTACGACACATGATACACCCCAAAACGTGATTAAAACGGGGAATTTGTAGAGATTCACTCACATTGGGTGCGTATTCTTGAACGGAAATGAATGCGCACAAGTCATGGATTTAACTGACGAGAACGCACTAACCTATAACAATAACGCGATAACCCAAATAAGTAAATAACTTCTTTTTGGTTAAAAATCTTTGTTAGGTCTTTAAGTTATTTTTGGTGGTATTTTAACACTTTGAAATTTATATATTTTAAGCAAATTTTATTATTTTTTGATAAAGAATTAGTATAATTCATGAATTAAGAATAAAATAAAATAGGAAAATAAAAATTAAAACTTGTCAGTCTGACAATGTCTGTCAGACCGGTCGAACAGTGGAACTCGTATGCACGTGGTGAGGCTCGAACTCCTGACATCTCGGTTGCGTGCACGCAGCTCTTCCAACTGAGCTACGTGTCTAACCCGAAAGAATCTGAATTCTTATTATATTTATACACACTTTAAATTTCTAATTTGATTAAATTTCCAAAAAGTTTTTAATAGTCCGACCGGTGCGTGACTAAGGATTCGAACCCAAGACCTTGGTGAGGAGATGCACCCAGCCCAACCAACTGGGTTGGGTGTCTAACCCGTCAAGACTTATGATTTAAATATATTTATACACTGATTGCGTTGTTCCATAATTGATCAGATTAAAAAGGGTTTGAAAAGTGATCGGGCCGGTGGGTGAGCCGGGGTTCGAACGTGTGACGTGTGGGTGTGTTTGCACACAGTCCACCACTGGACTGTGTGTCTAACCTGGTTGAGACTTATAATTTAAATATATAAAACACGTGTTTCACTTCATCTTATATATTTCGAATTTTCACCCAGAATACGATCTTGATTTTGAACCCGAATTCACTTGGTTTAATATACCGAAATGATCAATCATGATATATTAATATAAACTGAATTGGAATTTTAAGAAGAACGTTACCGGTCGGCGGTGGGAGTTTGCCGGTGAGAAGTCCGGCGAGTGGGTTCCGATGACCTCGGTGGTTCTCCGGTGGAGCAGAGTCTTCCGACGACAGTTGATTTGAGACTGAATAGAGGGAATGAGCGATTCGCTTGAGAGGTTTTGACTAGCATTTATAGGGATGCTTGATTTCGTTTTTAGGAAACGATTAGGGTGATTGGATTTAAAATAGGAAATTGTCAGCTGTCAATGGCTGGAGTTGCCTAAATAACGTCGAGCCAGCTGCCGGAGAATTCAAACCGAAAAGGAAAGCGCGTGTTTGTGGAGTTGCAGGTCCCCCCCCCGGTTGAGGGTGTATACTTGAATTTGGATATGCGGGTTAAGCACAAGGAGTGTGTGTAGCCCAGCAGTGTTTGCAGCGTGCGTGTGTGTGGGGGAACCCGGGTTCGACTCCCGGTTCCACCTTTTACTTCATATATATATATATATATATATATATATATATTTACTTATTTTTTTTATTAATCATTTATTCATGATAGTTAGTTTATTATTTGATTTAGTATTTATTTTATTATCTTAAACATTTATATATGCCTATAAATTTAAACAAAAGTAAGGAAAATCAACGGCCATAACTAAAACTCTTAGATTAATAACTTGGGGGAGGTTTTCGAAACCCGATATACACAGATGTTACAGTGTCCCCTACTCTTAGAAATTTCGTCCCGAAATTTGAGTAGTGGTTGCAACTGGAAAGAGATGCGGGTATTTTTCGCGCATCGAGTCTTGATGTTCCCAAGTAAACTCGGGTCCTCGTTTTGACTCCCAACGCACCCTGACAATTGGAATACGACTTCGCCTTAAACGCTTCTCACCAAAATCCATGATTTCTACTGGTCTTTCAACGAAGTGCATTGATTCATCAATTTGAATGTCTGCAAGAGGGATATGGAGATTTTCGTCTGCAAGGCACTTTTTAAAGTTCGATACGTGAAACGTGGGGTGAATTTTGTTGAGTTCTTCTGGCAGGTCAAGCTCGTATGCTAAAGGACCTACTCTTTCGAGTATCTTGAAAGGTCCCACGTAGCGTGGTTCCAGCTTGCCCTTTTGGCCAAAATGAACCACTCCCTTCCACGGTGATACTTTCAAAAGTACCTGATCACCAACGCAAAACTCCAAGGGCTTTCGTCGTTTGTCAGCATAGCTCTTTTGACGACATTGGGCCGCTAGAAGATTGTTTCGAATTGAAGGATTTTGTCAGTTGTTTCTTGAATCAACTCAGGTCCGGTGATTTGCGCTTCACCAATTTCGTGCCAACATACTGGGTATCGGCATTTACGACCATATAAAGCTTCAAAGGGAGCCATACTGATACTTGAATGATAGCTATTGTTGTACGAAAACTCGACTAACGGTAGGTGAGCGTCCCAATTCCCTTTGAAGTCTATAACACATGCTTGAAGCATGTCTTCAAGGGTTTGGATGGTGCGCTCTGATTGGCCATCAATTTGAGGGTGAAAGGCGGTGCTAAGGTCCAAACGTGTGCCCAAAGCAGTTTGTACGGCTCGCCATGTGCGTGAGGTGAAACGACCATCTCGGACTGAAATGATGCTTATCGGTACACCATGACGGCTTACGATCTCGCTGATGTAAATACGAGCTAACTTCTCATTCTTGAAGTCGTCACGAATCGGAATGAAGTGAGCTGATTTCGTGAGACGATCAATGATCACCCATATAGTGTCATACCCACTGGAGGTGCGAGGTAACCCAGTAATTAAGTCCATGGTTATGTTTTCCCACTTCCATACAGGTATTTCAGGTTGGACCAGAAGTCCTGAAGGTCTTTGGTTTCAGCTTTTACTTTGGAGCATGTAAGGCACTTGGAAACAAAAACAGCGATGTCCTTCTTCATGCCAGGCCACCAGTAGGTGTATCGTAAATCTTGATACATCTTATCGGCTCCTGGATGTACAGAGTATCGTGTTTTGTGTGCCTCATTCATAAGGAAATCACGAAGGTTATCGCGATCGGGAATCCATATACGGTTTAAATAATATAGGATACCGTCGGATTTGGTTTCAATTTTGAGTTCAGCTCTACATGACAACTCATCGTGTATGTCATTTTCTGTTACAGAGATATGTTGAGCTGCCCGAATTCGATCTTTGATATTGGTTACAATTTGCGAACATAGAAGTTGAATAGAGTTCGCATAACCCTTTCGACTGAGCGCATCAGCCACCACATTTGCCTTGCCAGGATGATACTGAATCTCACAGTCGTAATCGTTGAGAAGTTCGACCCATCTTCGTTGCCTCATATTCAACTCTTTTTGATTGAAGATATGTTGGAGGATCTTGTGGTCAGTGTATATTTCACACTTGGTACAGTAGAGGTAATGTCTCCATATCTTAAGAGCGAACAAGACAGCTCCAGGTTCCAGGTCGTGGGTGGTGTAATTCTTCTCATGTACTTTGAGTTGCCTAGAGGCATAGGCTATCACCTTTCCTCTTTGCATCAGTACACAGCCTAAACCTTGCCCTGATGCGTCACAATAAACCACAAAGTCATTGCAACCCTCAGGGAGTGTGAGGATAGGTGCGTCACAAAGCCTTTGCTTTAAAGTTTGGAAAGCCTCCTCTTGCGTAGGTCCCCAAATGAAGGGTTTTCCCTTGTGAGTCAAGGTCGTGAGCGGAACGGCGATACGGGAGAAATTGGCAATGAAGCGTCGGTAATAACCAGCCAAGCCAAGAAATGACCTAACTTCGGTAGGGGTACGTGGCGCTTGCCATTCTTGTACTGCCTTGATTTTCGAAGGATCGACATGAATCCCTTTGTCATTGACGACATGACCAAGGAATTGTACCTCTCTTAACCAGAATTCGCATTTTGAGAACTTAGCGTAAAGCTTTTCAGTCCTAAAGAGCGTAAGAATGAGTCGAAGATGCCGCTCATGATCGGATTTTGACTTGGAGTAGATAAGAATGTCATCGATGAAGACTATGACGAAACGATCGAGATAGGGTTTGCATACCCTATTCTTCAAATCCATGAAGACTGCGGGGGCGTTGGTTAATCTGAAAGGCATAACCATGAACTCATAATGACCATAACGTGTTCGAAAAGCAGTTTTTGGAATATCTTCTTCGCGCACCCTAAGCTGATGATAACCAGAACGAAGATCGATTTTGGAAAAACAGGTGGCACCTTGAAGTTGATCTAGAAGGTCATCAATACGAGGCAGTGGATAGCGATTCTTAACCGTCAACTTGTTGAGTTCTCTATAATCAATGCACATGCGAAACGTTCCATCTTTCTTCTTCACAAAAAGAACAGGCGCACCCCAAGGCGATGTGCTAGGACGTATTAATCCTTTGTCAGTCAGCTCTTGCAGTTGACTGGCCAACTCTTGCATCTCGAATGGGGCTAACCTATAGGGAGATTTTGCGACCGGTGTAGCACCAAGCACAAGATCTATTCGAAATTCGACTTCTCGCACAGGAGGAAGTCCTGAAACGTCGTCGGGAAAAACTTGCGGAAATTCTTTCACAATTGGAATATCTTCGAGCCTCCTTTTCTTGCCTTCCTTCTTGATGATGTGGGCTAGAAATGCAATGTAATTCCTGCGAAGATAACTTCAGGCTTGAAGGCAGGACATCAATTTGAGCTCTTTCGAAGGAGTTTCTCCAAAGATACATAGTGTCTGACCGACGGTGAGTGGAATACGAATGAACTTTTCATGGCACACCATTTCAGCGTGATGCTGGCTGAGCCAGTCCATACCGATGATAACATCAAAACTCCCCAATTTCATAGGAATGAGATCAATCGAAAAATCATGATTATTTAGGGGATAGTACAATCACATATAATAGAATTTAATGAAATGGGTTTCCCGTCAGCAACTTCTACCGTCAAAGATTCAATGAGACTATCACGAGGTAGGCCGAGAATATATTCGAATTCTAAGGATACAAAGCTCTTATCCGCACCAGTATCGAAGAATATGGATGCATAACTACCATTTACGAGAAACGTACCATTGACTACATTGTTGTCTGCCCTGGCTTGGTTGGCGTTGATATTGAAGGCCCTTCCTCTAGCAGGTGGAGGGGCTTGATTAGCTTGGTTCACCGGGTTTGCTTGGGCTTGGGCATTGATGATGTTCACCAGGCGTGGACAAGTATTTCTGAAGTGGGTTGGGTCTCCACAATTAAAACAGGCTCGTATGGGTTGTATCAGGGGGTAGTTGGGTTGGTAGTAAGGTTGGGCTATGGGTTGGGCAGGTGGTAGAAGTAAGGGTTGTTGGGCTTGGCCCACTATTTGATTTTGAGTCTGGGTTGGAGGCTGATTGCGGTTTGATCGCTGAAGTGTACGGCAAGTTTGGATAGTGTGACCAGCATGGCCACAACTTGTGCAATGTTGGCAAGGGTTCTCAGGGGGTGATGGTATTGACAGCGGTTACACTTTGGGTGTGGGCCAGTGTATGGCCTTTTGAATGGCGCAGCTGGAGGGGTGACTTAGGTGATTGGAGCAGCAGTGATGGGAGGGTTGGTTTGGGTGACAGCAAAGTTCTTGCCATTTCGCTTCCTCTTACCAGCAAACTTCGAGGATGAACTAGAATGGGTGGGAGTTGGGGTCTCAATGGATGTTTTCTTCTTCTCATCTTTAAAATTGCCATTTCCAATGCGATTTTCAGTGGGTTCCGTAGCTAACTCCATTGCGCCTTCGAGTGTTGCAGGCGAAGTGCTTAAAACCAAATCTTGGATTTTCGAGGGGAGACCTCAAATATAGTGTTCAATTAAGCGGTATAATGGGGTGAACAGATTGGGAACCATTTGGTTCAACTCAAGAAACCTCTTGTTGTAGGAGGTGTGATCCCCTTCTTTTTGCTTTAGAGAATAGAATTCATCTTCAAGCTTCTTGATCTCGCTTCTAGGGCAGAAACGTCTTATCATGATCTCTCTTAATTCTTCCCATGATAAGGCCATGGCATCATCTACACCTCGCTTACCTTTTTCCGTGTTCCACCAGGTAAGGGCCACCCCAAACAAACGTCCAGTAGCATAACGTACCTTTCGATCCTCAGGACAGTCGCAATTGAGGAAGGTGTTCTCCATCTCCTCAAACCAATGGAGGAGAGCAATGACACCTTCAGTCCCTTCGTATTTTGGGGGATCGCAGGACTTGAAGTGTTTGTAGGTGCATTTAGTGGTTTTTGGAGGAGGGTTGGCGACGCTTTGGTCTTCTTGGTTGGGAGGGTTACTGGGATTAGCGGCGAGAGCTTGTTGCACTTGCAGCATGATGTTAGGAAGTACTGCGGCCATCTGTTGAGCAATTTGTGTGGCCAAGCGTTCGCTTGACTTTCCTGACCTTCTACCTCCTCGTAATTGCCTAGCAGACATCTACAGGAATATATGTAGGAAGATTGTGAGTTTGATAACTTTCTAGGTGTCATGTGTCGCGAAAAGAATGAAAACAACGTTTATAAATAACTGAAATCAACTTAACTACATCCATAGGATGTCTTGGGCTTGCTCATGCTTGGGCCTTCAGATGTCTCCCATACCATAGCCTGTATAGTCATGTGGGCCCCCATGACTATTGGGCTTGGTAGGGTTCACATTGGTGCCGGCTGGTTAACACTCGCATCACCCGAATGAAAATCGTAAATCATGATTGCGAGATGTAAGGTCGGAGGGTGTCCAGGTGTAGACACAATGATAACTCAAAGTGGGGTTTGTTCACACGACGATTGGTATAGCATGCTTTGGCCTAATAGGTCCTTCGTACTCTCATCGGTAGTCCCCAGGTAGGCAAACTGGTCCTTTATTTTGGATTTATATGAATGCCAAGCCTAGACAGGACATTCCGACAACCGGTACTCGTATCCTTCCAGTTACTACATGCCCGTCGTGAAAACTCACTTTGATGTGATTTGAAAAAGTATGAAAACATTGCAAAAACCCTTGAAAAAAAATCATGGGAATCGTGAAATCGTGAGGTATGTGCTTTCATAGATATGATATGTTATGAGGATATGAACTATGATGAGCATTGCATATTAACTGGTTCTTGTGAGAGTGCTTGCATAATATTGTGTGTGAAAATAAACATAAACATAGAAACATCATGAATTTTGCATGTAACACATAAACAATTAATATCTAATCAACTATAGTATAGGCTCTAAGGGTCTAATAACCTATCATATATCCCTATAGTCACAAGCTCTGATACCAATCTGTCACACCCCGACCCGCAGCGGAATAAAAGTCGGGGCATGATTGGGTTATCACCAAAGCTCATGATATTTACTAACAAGTTCCATATTTATTAAATTCAACTTAAATTCAAATATCCAACACAAAATTTCATACAAACACAAGTAATAAACCAAATGATTGTTCTAACGAAATAACTTGATTATTCTTCTAAGGCCATCCTAGGTGTTTCTTTCCTTAACTTTATCACCTGTATCATGCGTAAAACAGAAGAAATTTTGGGTCAACAAAAGTTGGCGAGTGAACCTTGATAAAACATTTAAGTAAATCAATTTTATCGTTGTTTAAATAAGATTGTGCATAATAACATGTGAACAAATGTATAAATGTAACAAATCACAAACCACATTGAATGAATATATGACATGAATGATGATGTATCTGAGATCAAGGCTCAATCAAACGGAGCCGATCTAATGAGGCACCTGATGCTCAACCCGTATCCCACGAGGAACTGATGGGCCTAATGAAATGAGTGCACTGAAATGATAAAATGTATTCACATGTAAACCACATTACAAGCAATACACATTTGATCACGAAATGATATTAGCACAAGTGTTAAATAAAATAAAGAAATGGTTAAATAAATAACTACTTTTTGGTTAAAAACCTTTGTTAGATCTTTAAGTTATTTTTGGTGGTATTTTAACCCTTTGAAATTTATATATGTTAAGCAAATTTTATTGATTTTTAGATAAAGAATTAATATAATTCATGAATTAAGATTAAAATAAAATAGGAAAATAAAAATAAAAACTTGTCAGTCTGACAATGTCTGTCAGACCGGCCAAACAGTGGAACTCGTATGCGCGTGGTGAGGCTCGAACTCCTGACCTCTCGGTTGCGTGCACGCAGCTCTTCCAACTGAGCTACGTGTGTAACCCGAAAGAATCTGAATTCTTATTATATTTATACACACTTTAAATTATTTCTAATTTGATTAAATTTTCAAAAAGTTTTTAATAGTCCGACCGGTGCGTGACTAAGGATTCGAACCCAAGACCTTGGTGACGAGATGCACCCAGCCCAACCAACTGGGTTGGGTGTCTAACCCGTCAAGACTTATGATTTAAATATATTTATACACTGATTGCGTTGTTCCATAATTGATCAGATTAAAAAGGGTTTGAAAAGTGATCGGGCCGGTGGGTGAGCCGGGGTTCGAACGTGTGACGTGTGGGTGTGTTTGCACACAGTCCACCACTGGACTGTGTGTCTAACCTGGTTGAGACTTATAATTTAAATATATAAAACACGTGTTTCACTTCATCTTCTATATTTCGAATTTTCACCCAGAATACGATCTTGATTTTAAACCCAAATACACTTGGTTTAATATACCGAAATGATCAATCATGATATATTAATATAAACTGAATTGGAATTTTAAGGAGAACGTTACCAGTCGGCGGTGGGAGTTTGCCGGTGAGAAGTTCGGCGAGTGGGTTCCGATGACCTCGGTGGTTCTCCGGTGGAGCAGAGTCTTCCGACGACAGTTTATTTCAGACTGAATAGAGGGAATGAACGATTCGCTTGAGAGGTTTCGACTAGCATTTATAGGGATGCTTGATTTCGGTTTTTAGGAAACGATTAGGGTGATTGGATTTAAAATAGGAAATTGTCAGCCGTCAATGGCTGGAGTTGCCTAAATAACGTCGAGCCAGCTGCCGGAGAATTCAAACCGAAAAGGAAAGCGCGTGTTTGTGGAGTTGCAGGTCCCCCCCCCCCCGGTTGAGGGTGTATACTTGAATTTTTATATGCGGGTTAAGCACAAGGAGTGTGTGTAGCCCAGCGGTGTTTGCAGCGTGCGTGTGTGTGGGGGAACCCGGGTTTGACTCACGGTTCCACCTTTTACTTCATATATATATATATATATATATATTTACTTACTATTTTTATTAATCATTTATTCATGATAGTTAGTTTATTATTTGATTTATTATTTATTTTATTAGCTTTAACATTTATATATGCCTATAAATTTAAACAAAAGTAAGGAAAATCAACGGCCATAACTAAAACTCTTAGATTAATAACTTGGGGCGGCTTTTCGAAACCCGATACACACAGATGTTACATGTATCATGTGTCATACATATTTTATTTATTTATTTTAACATTCGTGCTAACATCATAATGTGATCAAATGTGTATTTTATTGGTATGATTACGTGTGGTTGCATTTTGGCATTTCAGTGCAATCATTTATTTAAGGCCCATCAGTTTCTCGTGGGATACGAGTTGAGCATCAGGTGCCTCATTAGATCAGCTTAGTTTGATTGAGCCTTGATCTCAAGTTCATCATTCATCATGTCATTGGTCATTTTGAATATTGTGTGGTTTGAGATTGTTTGTACATATACACGTGCTCATTTATGAATTACGCATGATTTTTATTTAATTAACTAATATCAAGATTGTTTAAACAATTTCTACTTAGATTCACTCGCCAACTTTTGTTGACCCAAATCTTTGTTTTACTCATGATACAGGTGAACAAGTTGAAGAGAGAAACACATAGAAATGGCCTTAGAAGATTAAACAAAACTATTATGTGCTGAACAAATGCTTTGATTTTATTTGTGCTTGTATGACTCGTGGTGTTAGAATATTTGAAGTTTTAATTTCAATTTAATAAATATGAAATTTATCAGCAAATGTCATGAGCTTTGGTGATAGCCCAATTGCCCCGACTTTTATTTCCGCTGCGGGTCGGGGTGTGACAAAAACATCCATTAGTGATGTATTACCCTTTTGGGTTATGATTTATTTTATATAGCCCATGTGATCTATTTGATCCCGACTAATATCACTAATGCGGTGATGAATAAAATATCCAATTAGTGATGTATTACCCTTTTGGGTTATGATAAATTTTATATAGCCTATGTGATCTATTTGATCCCGGCTAATATCACAAGTGCGGTGATGAATAAAACATCCATTAGTGATGTATTGCCTTTATAGCTATGATTAATTTTATATAGCCTATGTGATCAATTGGATCCCAGCTAATATCATCAGTACGATGATAAATAAAACATCCATTAGTGATGTAGTGCCTATGTGCCCTATTTTATGTGCATTAGTGACAGGCCTATGTGTCATATTTTATGCATTAGTGACAGGCCTATGTGCCATAATCTTATGTCCATTTGTGACAGGCCTATGTGCCATGTTTTAAATGTCCTTCGTGACAAGCCTATGTGCTATACAATTGTCAAATATGATAATGACAGTTGTGACATTACGATCCACTGTCTAGTAATATATAGACCTTGTCCAAATTGTAAATTGCCTATAATGGTCATATTAAGACCTAGGCCAAATATAGATACTGTAAGCCTAAGAGTTGTCATGTTATTCACACTAGTTTAAACTAGGCGATGGATTGTTATAGCCAATGTTTAAAAGCCGACATGGTTGTTATGCCATGGCTAAGAGAAATTTTATTGGTTTATAGAACCAAAGCTTTGAAGAATGGCTAATTCTAATGAAGCACAAAGTAGCCATCGGAACGTCAACTCTAAGGACGCCGAAAATGTAGCCGTAAATGATAATGATTTCCAAGCTTGCATTGATGCGGCTGTGGAATGGGCCATGGGTAAGGCCATATAAAAGCTAAGAGGGTCGAGTGCTACTCGCTCTAGACCACTATCAATTACCCCATCTTCAGCTCATAAAGAGAGCTCTGTCCACTCTTCAAATGCGAAGAGTGAACCAAGGAAGGTAGACTTTGCTGATAGGTCCCATTCTGCTAAAGACAGGTGTACTTACAAATACTTCGTCTCCTGTAAGCCTCGAGACTTTAATGGGAAAAAAGGAGTTGTGGAAGCCCTAAAATGGTTGGACGAAATGGAAACCATCATAGACATCAGCGGTTGTACCGATAAGGATGTGATCAAGTATGTATCACAATCCTTCAAGGGCAATGCCCTAATATGGTGGAAAGCCATGATTCAGTCTACAGGTAAAGTATACCTGTATAATCTGGGATGGTCCAAATTTGTGGATCTCGTTAAAGAAACCTATTGCCCACCCCATGAGGTGGAGAAAATAGAGACAGAAGTATGTCTCAGATTTCAATTCCCTATCTAGGTTAGTATCCTACTTAATCACCCCTGAATCCAAACGTATTGGGCGTTTTGTCAATGGATTAGCGCCCAAGATTAAGGGCATGGTAAAGGCTGCTCAGCTTAATACCTATAGGTCTGTTGTAGTCCTATCTCTCTCTCTCTCTCTCACCCTTGATCTTGTAAGGCAAAAGTCAGTTAAGCCAGAAACTGACGGGAAAAGGAAGAGAGATGAAGACAACTCCCAAAGATTTAATAAGAAAAATAAAGGGAGATTCGGGTTCAAAGGGAACCAAGGCAAGTCGGCTGTGATGCCATTTTGCAAGACTTGCAACCGCAGACACTGGGGACAGTGTAATTCTGATTCACAAGCTAGACCTTGCGGTATTTGTAAAAGGAGAGGGCATAAGACCCTAGATTGTAAAGATCTTAAGGATGTTGTATGTTATAACTGCAATGAAAAAGGGCACATTGCAACTAACTGCCCTAAGAATTCAAAGAATAATAATCCGAAGCCTGGAGAGGCCAAGAAGGGAATGTACGTGCTTTTCGACTGACTACTAAGGAAGCTGTTAATGACAATAACGTCATAATAGGTACTTTCCCCATTAATGATATTTATGCTAGAGTTCTTTTTTGATTCGGGTGCAGATAGTTCTTTTTTATTCGAGTGCAGATAGATCCTATCCTCTTTGTAAAGAAGAAGGACGGTTCGATGCGAATGTGCATCGATTACCGAGAGCTAAACAAGTTAACAATCAAGAATAGATATCCTCTGCCAGGATCGATGATTTATTTGACCAACTTCAAGGGGCTAGTTATTTCTCCAAGATTGATTTGAGATCTGGATATCATCAGCTGAAGGTAGGAGTGAGGATGTTCCTAAGACAGCCTTCAGGACCCGCTATGGTCATTTTGAATTTTTAGTGATGCCTTTTGGGCTCACAAATGCACCTGCAGCATTCATGGATCTCATGAATAGAGTCTGTAAGCCATATCTAGATAAGTTTGTCATTGTCTTTATAGACGACATACTTATCTACTCTCGTAATCAAGCCGATCACAAGGAACATTTTCGGTGCATTTTAGAATTTCTAAAGCAAGAGAAGCTTTATGCTAAATTCTCTAAATGTGAATTTTGGCTTAGAGAGGTCCAATTTCTTGGACACATGGTAAGTGAGCGGGGTATCCAAGTGGATCCCGCCAAAATTGAAGCCATCATGAATTGGGAAGTACCCAAAACTCCATATGAAATTCGTAGTTTCTTAAGACTGACTGGTTATTATAGAAGGTTTATTGAGAACTTCTCAAGAATAGCCACTCCTTTGACTACCCTGACCCGTAAAAATGTTAAGTTCGTTTGGGGTCCAAAACAACAAGAATTTTTTGAGATTCTAAAACATAAGTTGAGCAACGCTCCTGTGTTATCTCTACCTGAGGGTATTGAGAATTTTGTTGTTTATTGTGATGCATCACACACCGGTATGGGCTGTGTGCTAATGCAAAATCGCAAGGTAATTGCCTATGCATCACGACAATTAAAGGTGCATGAAAGGAATTACACCACCCATGATTTGGAATTGGGTGCCGTTGTATTTGCACTAAAGCTATGGAGACATTACTTGTATGGTACGAAGTGTATTATATACACTGACCATAAGAGTCTCCAACACCTGTTCAATCAGAAAGAATTGAACATGCGAAAATGCCGTTGGATGGAAACTCTTAATGATTATGATTGCGAGATTTGCTACCATCCCGACAAGGCAAATGTAGTTGCTGACGCCTTAAGTCGCAAGGAAAGGGTTAAACCTATTAGTATTAACGCCAAGAGCATTGAGCTCAGAAATAGCTTGAGTGAGAAGCTACTAGATGCGCATAAGCAAGCTCTATTAGAGGCTAATATCCCTAATGAGGGATTAAGCGGAACTGTTGATCAGTTAGCGCCTGGAAAGGATGGAATCCTTAGATTCAATGATAGAATTTGGGTTCCAGTCTTTGGAGGACTTAGAGATCTAATCCTCCAAGAAGTGCATAGTTCGAGATACTCAGTTCACCCGGGAGGTGACAAGATGTATCAAGATCTAAAGAAGAATTGTTGGTGGATGGGTTTGAAGAAATCCATAGCCACTTATGTAGCTAAGTGTTTGACGTGTTCGCAAGTTAAGGCCGAACATCAGAAGCCTTCAGGACTTCTACAACAGCTTGAAATTCCCACTTGGAAATGGGAAATGGTAACTATAGACTGTATTACCAAGTTACCTAAGACCAAAAGTGGAAATGACACTATTTGGGTCATTTTAGACACACTGACCAAGTCAACTCATTTCTTGCCAATTAAAGAAACTTATAATTCTGACAAGTTGGCTAAGTTGTACGTGGACAAGATTGTGTCCCTACACAGTGTGCCAGTATCTATTGTATCCGATAGAGATACTAGGTACACATCTCACTTTTGGAAAAGTTTTCAACAATCCTTAGGCACACGATTAAATTTCAGTACGGCTTACCATCCGCAGACTGATGGTCAAAGTGAGCGTACTATCCAAACACTGGAAGACATGCTTAGGGCATGTGTGATTGATTTAGGTGGAGGTTGGGACGACCACTTACCCCTAATAGAATTCTCCTACAATAACAGCTATCATACGAGCATCAAGGCTGTATGGGAGAAAATGTAGAATGACCGTATGTTGGGCAGATGTTGGGGAAGCCCAACTATGAGGAGCTGAGATTGTCCTGGAGACCACGAAAAAGATTGTGCAAATCCGTGTCGTCTCAAAGCTGCCAGAGATAGGCAGAAGAGCTATGCTGACAAGAGGGTAAACCTCTTCAGTTCCAAGTAAGGGACAAAGTCATGCTGAAAGTATCACCCTGGAAAGGTGTGATGCATTTTGGAAAGAAGGGCAAGTTGAGCCCAAGATATATAGGAACCTTCGAGATAATCGAATGTGTCGGCACTGTAGCTTATAAGCTCAGGTTGCCAGAGGAGCTTAGTGGAATCCATGATGTATTCCACATATCTAATCTTAAGAAATGTCTAGTCGATGAGTCGCTAGCAATTTCGCACGAGGATGTGCAAATTGATGAAAACCTGAGGTTCGTTGAGAAACCAATTTCGGTCGAGGATCGACAGGTTAAAAAGCTCCGAAGAAAAATGATACCTATAGTAAAGGTTAAGTGGGACGCCTTTAGAGGTGCCGATTATACATGGGAGGTTGAGTCCACTATGCGACAAAAGTACCCCCATCTTTTTTATTAAAATCTCGAGGTCGAGATTTCTTTTAAGGGGGTGAGGATGTAACACCCTGTAAAATCGTGTCCAATAATATGGTGACACGTGTTGTATTTTTATATATAGTCTATTAAAGACTAATATGGAATAAAAGTGACAACATGCACAAACTGAGCCTCTGAATGACTTACTGATGTCAACATGCATAAACCTAGCCTATGAACGACCATTAGTGTCGTCATGCATAAAACGTAGCCTCTGAACGACCATTAGCGTTGTCATGCATAAACTTGGCCTCTGAGTGACCGTTGTGTCAACATGCCTAGCCTCTGAGTGACATCTGAGTCAACATGCTTATACTGAGCCTCTGAGTGATCCTTTACGTAGTCCTAACTCTCATATGTCTGTTTATTGGACGAGAGTGATTAAATCCATTATTAATGAAAGTTGGATAATGGAAAGATTAAAAGTGTCAACATGTTAATTTATACCTCTGAGTGACCTTTTAACGAACCGAGAGCTCGACAATGTCCGGGCATAATCCCGATTATGCCAAGTATTGGCTACGAAGGGCTAATTATGCCAAAAAGGTGTTTTTGAAGGTTTTTAGAAGCTTTAATAAGCTAAGGGGCTAAAAGTGTCAAAGTTTGAAAGTGGCCGTGGGGCGGTTGCGGGTCGCGAGAAGCCCTCTGCGGTAGAAAGTTTGCTTGGCTTCCAAACAAAAATGCCAAAAACCATTAAATCGAAACCATGGCTTTCCAAACTGCTATGCCACGTTTTGGGACACTTGTAAGCTCCCTCTTACACCCCTAAACACCTGGCTTCACCTCCTTTGAGTTCTCCAACTATAAATAGGTGCTTAAGTTCACCAATCCAACTTGCACCTTTCCTCATTTATTCACTCTTCTCCCTCCTATGAAAGTTCCTAGCTAAAAGGAGCATCTAACATAGTTCTTTTGCACCTTAGGAATCACTGGTAAGTGTTCCTTCTTTGTGCATTTTCATTTATAGGCTTTTATAGCCAAAAGTCAAGCGTTTTACGGAAAACGCTTTGACTTTCGGTTAAGACCATTATGGTCCAGCCATTGTTCGAAATGAAAATGGCTACGTGATCGTAATAAGGTAGGTGTTAATCCCTATAAAGGGCACCTCCTGAAGATCACGTTTGCTAGACCAATTGACGGGTCAAAGTTACGATATTAAAAAGTCAAACATGCCATTTTTCGGAAAAATCATAAGTTGATCTTTTATATGTTATGAAACCTATTTTGACACTTAAACAAGTTGTTAATAATTATTAGAACATGTGAGAACATGTTCGGCTCGTCAATTCCAGTTCTAGGGTCGGTTCACAACCGAAAGTCGTAAAGTTTGACTTCTGCTTTGACTTTCGATTCTGACCCGATTTAGATTAGTTACCTACTGATCTAAAGTTGAATTATGATCATAATATAATGTAGCATAACCCTCCGAGGTTATATTACATGATCATAATCAGAATCTAAGTTTATGCGCAAGTTCCATAATTATGCCATCTTTGACCAAAATGCCCTTTTCCATAAAACAAGGTTTTAAATAATAATGAACTTGAAAATGAGTTTCCTATTGATGTAATATCATAATTAGGATTATTGGGATATTAAACCAAGTTGTAAACTGAGTTTTCAATCAGGTTCTTAAACTATATCGATAAATGACGGTTTTAGCCCTTGTGGCTTATAAAATGGTTTTAATCAAATCTTATCAAGGTAAATCATTTACCTACTGATATGCTATATTAAATAAAATATTTAAAACATTTTAATCTGACCTTAACATCAGTTTTCATAAACATCGCATAAAGACGTCATTTTACGACATAAGCGCCGTTTTGTCGCATAGTATGGTTTTAAACCATATTATTGACCAAGAATTGATACCTACTGATTTTAAAACTTATTTTAAACATATTTACAGTAGGCTCCCAAATAATTTATAAACTATGTATAAAATGACCAAAATGCCCCTTCGGTGCATAGTTTGGTTATAAAGATAAAATACACATATAATTGATATCCTACTGATATTATATCATAAATAAAATATTTTTCCAGAATACTCATGATTTTAAACTTAAATTATA
The DNA here is from genome assembly GCA_947069175.1 of Scalesia atractyloides. Taxonomy (NCBI): domain Eukaryota; kingdom Viridiplantae; phylum Streptophyta; class Magnoliopsida; order Asterales; family Asteraceae; genus Scalesia; species Scalesia atractyloides. Next base: position 34,535,309 of record CAMTDV010000011.1, read on the forward strand.
TTCAAGTTCCTTTTATACAATATGGAATTACCAAAATGCCCTTATGAGGCATAGTTTCGTTTTAAAACCTTAAACGGGCATGTAAGTTGATATCCTACTGATATTTTAACTTATTTAAAATATAATGGCATATAGAACTTGTCCATGACTTATCCGGTTACCTGATATCGCTTTTATGCGTACGGTTAAGTATATATAACTATTGTACGAAAATTAACCTAAACGGGTTTAACCTTGTCATTAATGTTTCAAAATCCAGAATATTTATAGTTTACCCATATTATACAAGTCAAGTACTTGTCGGGATTAAACTACATTCTATCCGATCATTATTTAATCAAGGGTTATACGTAATGATCATGTACACTATTCGGTTTATAAGACCGTTAGTATTTAATTGGCTAGCTTATGCCATAATCCAGACTAGAGCCTTGCTGGTAAATGCTATCTGCACTTGGTACTTTTGTATACGGCTGAGTTATTTAAAAATAAAAGAAGAAGACTAGCTCAGGTAAATACTCTCGACTTATTTTCCCTATATGGGCTTGGGATACGGTAAACTATTGCCGCTTGGTCCGAAATAGGGTCAATCGAATGCCCGTTTGTGGCTAGTAAACTCGCATATTCCGTTTTAATCAGTTTTGTTCGATAACTTAAACATCGGGGGTTAAATTACCGTGTACTGGATATCCTCGGCTCAATACATTAGTTATTGGCCATGACCTTAGCGCGGGGTGTAGGCATACACCTGACAGATGCTCATATGCAAATTACCCAAGACGTTGGGGATAACTCCTTTGTGATTTCTAAGTGGTGTGTATTTAATCATGTCTCGGTTTCTGTACTGGGCTCTGTATGTATTGACAAACATGTGAATTTGATACAAGGTTGCAAAGTCAACTTTCCCAAGTTAATAAAAGATTTTGTGCCGTTTTGCACCTAAAAATCATTTGGGTGTATTTACCAGGGTTTTTACCGGCGTAAGCTGGCGTATCGTCCAAAAGCTAAGTTGCAGGTACAATACGAAATAGGCCGGAAGCTGCTCGGTAGTGATAAGAGGATCTTGCAAATCCTTAGATCTGCCATAAAGTCTGTTTTGTATTCTTTTTTTGTACATTTTATGATCCGCCTGTGGATCTTCTATTACGAGCCTGTATATTATCAACTGACGTCACGATACTCCCCACCCGGGCCCACCGGTGTATGGATTTCGGGTTGAAAATCCGAGATGTGACACTTTTCCCGGGTGATAATGAATTTCGCAGTCATAATACTTCACCGTCTCTAACCAACGTCTTTTTGTCATATTCAATTCCTTTTGATCAAAGAAATACTTTAGACTCTTATGATCTGTGAAAATGGTGCATTTTTTCCATACAGGTAATGCCTCCAGATTTTTAGAGCAAAAACTACCGCTGCCAACTCAAGATCATGAGTCAAATATTTCTTTTCATGAATTTTTAATTGTCTCGAGGCATAGGCCTAGGAGTGATGCATCCGCGTACACTACTAAGTCACATCTTTAATCGTGTTATAAATGTAGAGACTTGTTTATAATCGACCAGTTTACCCCAAATGCTTGCCCATTCAAATTTGTGTTGACTATTGAGCCATATTGTATTAACAGGTTGTAACACAAATGCAAACCCTATTCAAAACACGTAGTTAAGGAACTTTTTTAAGAAGAAATATTGGATTTGAATAACTTTAACTTTCAACATTGGGTCGGTGGCACTCTCAACTTACGAATTGTACAACATCACTCTCAACTTTGGATTTATTTCCCCCCACCACTCCCAAACTAATCTAACCTTAACCCAATTAGTTTCTTGTTGACGTGACAGTTTTTAGTGATGTTGCGTGCTTATGTGTAAAACAACATTATCTTTAAAAAAAAACCATTATATTATTCCCCTCTCTCTATCTCTTTCTCTCTCTCTCTCTCTCCATCACTCGCCACACCCAATCATTTTCTGCCACGTAATCGAACTTGATTCCATCACTAGTGATGGATTTTAGTGAGGGTGTCCATCACTAGTAATGGATTTTTTTTAAATAATAAATTAACAATAATAATTTCATTTTAAATAAATATTACATTAAAAAACACCCTAAATTACAAGTAAAAAAACTAAACATAATCTTAGCCCATTTGAAAATGAAGAAAACAGTCTGAGCCCAATTGTATAAAACCTTAAAATCAATACATATACAAAATCCCTCTGCAGTGCTCCAACAACGATAGCAGCAACAACCTTTTTCTCACGAACTCAACTCCAAGCTCGTTAGAGTTTCCCTACCATTCAATTCAGCGTAAGATTTCACTCTTCTTTATCATCATCATCATATCATTTTAATCTGAATCTTTTCTATTGAAAAAACCCAACAGTCGTCCCCTCCTCCTCCAACGGTCCACTGGTCCAACGGTAACATTGAGAGTTCACGCGTGATGGCTACAACGCGTGGTCACTAGCACACGTGATCACCATGACCGGCGGCGGTATTCCACGCGTGGTCACCCAACCACCACGTAGCGCCCCCACCCCCTAACACCATCACTGCCCCTCTCTCTCAATCTCTCTTTCTTGATGCAAACCACAGCCCTACACAAAGGATTTACTAAAAAAACTTAATGCAGATTTTTTTAAGAATATGCCAACACATAAGCCACATCACCGAAAACGTCCACATAAAAATGGGTTGGGGTTAGGTTAGTTTGAGAGTGATGTTAAAAAATAAGTTGAAAGTGTTACCAGTAAAATGATGAAAGTTTTGGTTATTTAAATCTAATATTCTTTTTAAAGAGTGTCATTGTTTGAGAGTATCATTTTGAAACTTTATAGCAAACAGTGGCAGTGGCGATCAGAGGGCTGAAACATATAGTAAAGAGTGTGATTATTTGAGAGTATCATTTTGAAACTTTATAGCAAACACTGGCAATCGGAGGGCCAAATCATAATTTTAAAAGGGACAGTTAGGATTTTATCTACATAGTACACTAATCTTTTTTATGGGGTCACCTGATCGCAAATAGATTTGTCACGCATCGAAATTGTGACATCTTTAAGTCCTTTTAATTATGTTTTTCATTTAAAGGTCAATTTTTCTCTTAGATGTAATATCTAATATTTTTTTTAAATTACATATATTTGTTTTATTTTTACTTTCTCTATGTTTGGATGTAAAATTTTATTGGAAACCAAGTTGTATAAGATATAGTGTATTCTCAGATGTTATAGCACTAGAAAGTACATTGTTTCGGATATAACTCGATTTTAGTCGAAGGTCCAACAAAAAATAAAACAAATCTTTGTATTATTATTTATGAAAAATATTAGATATTATTAACGAAAAGAGAAATTAAATGTTAAAGGAAAACTGGAAAGAAATAGATTAAATGTGAAAATTAAAGTTATGCCGAAGAAATCGCCTTACAATAGGTGACAACCCTAATTAGGTCTTGGAGCACCACCTAGTGTCACATCATTTATTTTTCTTTATTTTATTTTACCTCACATCAAGGAAATAGTTTTAATCCACTTAACTTTATTCTTTTAATGGTTTGGGTGTAAAATTTGAAAACAAACTACGACAATCTTTTAACATCATGTTAACATAAAATCCCTTTAACATCCATTAACACAAGAAAGGATTGGTTTGCAATGCCAGTTAACATGTCATGTCAATGTTAACACCCTAGATGTTAAGGTACACCCCAAGGCTTTATGAAGGAAAATTGATTTTAATAATCTCGTTTATAGGTACCATCTTTGAACATTATCATTGTCAGTCCCACCTTTTAAGTATTTTTCTCTAAGTGCACATCCGTTAAAAAAACTTAATGAAGTCAAGGTTTTTTTTTTTAATTTCAGAATGATGATACGAGTCGATTGATGTAAAACTTACCTCGGAACGGTGCTCCAAATGATTTCATTTTTGTTAATTGGAAGTCTACACACCCGAATTGAAGCACCGTTTTCATAGTTTAGAGTACCATCTCAAGGTAAGTTTTACATCAAATCCCCGTTCTGATCGAAATCCCTAAAACATCAATTCGGAAAAAAGTGTAGTGAGAAAAAAAATACTTAAAAGGTGAGACTGCCAATGATAATATTCAAATGTGAGATTAATATTGGTGATTTAGTGTTTAAAAACCAAACCTTGATTCCCCGTCACACTACTATTAAAGTAGCCCTCGCCTCGATAGTGCATTTCAGGACACAGACTTTTATACAAGTAACGATTGTGTGATTGAAGAGCAGATCATATCAATGTTCGAAAACTTATATGTTAAATTACAAATAAACATCAAGCAAACTTTAAACTATCTCTCATATATAAGTTATTACAGGTTACAATAGTAATACTAATACTATCTAAATATGCATGGTTGTTACAAACAATATATAGACAAATCTCAATGAAACATTTTATTACTTGCATACTTCGAAAATCTTAGAAGTATCCATCACTGCATCAACTCTTGGAACATGACAGAATTAAATAACATGCGTCGCATTGGCATTGGCAATTTGATGATCAATAAGATCGAACTAGTAAGGATACTGGCCAATATAGTTTCCAGGTGGGTCATAATTGCAAACAATCATGTTACTCTTACCGTCGGTGCATCTCGACTTACCACATCCGACCTTTGTCGTGTTTTTCCAAACGACTTGCGTATAGTGACCACACATAGCTGTGCACTCATTTTTCGAGTAGTCATAGTCGAGTCTCTCATCAATCCACAATTGCACGGCCCACAAGCCGTTGAGGTCCTGTCCGGATGCCAAATTCTCACCACCCCCTTCCGAGTGTATCATTGCACAATCTGTTCTTTTGTTGGCCCACGCTTGTGCCCTTTCCGCGACTTTGTCATCCCATACCAAAGGAGGCAGATTCAATACTCTTCTGATGCAGTTATGCTGGTTAACGAAGTCGTCCTTGGAGTTGCCCTTGCCCTCGAATTGGGGTTGGGCGCGAGATAAATGCGCAACGGAAATGTATATAGCAACAACAAGTGAGATGATGTTACACCAATGATGTCCCATGTTGTATAAGATGTGATGGGCTTAATAGCTTGTTTATGTATGCATTGAATTAACATAAATAGGCATGATATAAGGTGAGGTGTTTGATGAATATGGAGGAAGTCAAAAGTGAAATGCAAAAAGTGAGGATGAATGCTAGGGAACATTGATGGTGCTAAATTATTTAACATTATCTACGGTAAATTAAACAATCACCACTACAAAATCCTAAACATATGCCGTTATATTAACTTTTAATAACAAAAAATAATAATAATAATAATAATAATAATAATAATAATAATAATAATAATAATAATAATAATAATAATAATAATAATAATATTTAGGACCACAGGTTGTTGGTTTTATACTTTATAAAGAGCCTATATATCGCTCTGAATAGTATATTGGTCACCTTGGTTGAAGTATTTTCATGATACTCTCAAATATACAATCGGATAATCCCAACAAGAACAGATTTGCAATTTTGTATTGTGATGCGCATACCAAAAATAGACCATGTACTTCCCAGAAACGTACTATCACAATGTTGAAGTTGAACTAACACAGTTTTTTATGAAAAAAAAATATGTTAGATAGTTATTCTGTTAGATCACCAAAATAAGCATGAACTCTTTTTGCATTCTGAATAGTAACTCAGTAACTGCTATCGATGACTTAACTAATTATTGCTTATCAACTGATCAATTGTTGATCGGTTGATATTAATCCCACCTGCCACTAATCGACCAAGTTGTTGCTAATAATCAACTAATATCGACGATTAATTTCAAGTAACTTTCCATCAACCATGCAAATCCGAAGAAACTACTAGCCTTGTCATGAGCTTTGTCCCTTAGACTGCTCCATTGTGTTACCCCCCTTGGAACCCTCATGGTCTAGCCGGGTTCTCCCTTAAGAGCTCCTAAGATTTTAGATGTCAAAACCAATAATAATCTTGAACAAGTGTGTATTTCACACCTGATACTTTGTATCAATGTTACAATGCATATTCATATATTGCTCCATATTTGTTAATAAATACACACAAAATGCACTAATGAGCCTTAATGTGCATTATAATGTGTAATTGAGGTGTTTTAGGTTATAGAAAGATAAATTTGATTATAACAAGTTATTTTAGTGTTAAAGATGTATGTATGATAATTGGTATATTGATGAGCCTTAATGGGCTTTGTCATGTGTTAATGATGCATCGTTACCCTGTGTAGAAAAGTGGTGACGAATAAAAAATTAATGTACTTTTTACCTTTTAATACCTTTTTGTTGCATAAGGGTAACTTTAAAATTTTACATGGTGTAATAATTAAGTTCTCTCTCCTACTTTTTGTTAGAACTGGATATCCATTTATCGATTATTTAACGTTACTATTAAAGTAGAATCCTAAGAGTTACAACGATGAATAAAGAATAGTGATTAATTGTTAGACACTATGCATCACAAGAGCGATTAATTATGAAGAACTAGTATTTTATGAAATACAAGGAGATATTAATTGTTTACTAAACAATTAATTTGCCAAAATAATTGATGTCGTTTAAAGAATTAGATGAGTGTTAATTTATTATTTAGATAATAAATTGAAAAGGTTATTTTATTAAGAACAAAATAAAGTCAAAACGCTTGACTAGTGTTCTAATGGTCAATAACGGTTATTTAACAAGAACGAGGATTGATAATTGGATAATAATTAGAGATAGAACTAGTTTTATTATATGATAATAAAACAAAGTCAATGAGATGAATCGATAACAAATAATTAGTCAAGAGCTAATTATTTGGAGGGAAAGTTACTTGTGTATGGGCCCAAATGTAATTAAATGTTCTTTAAATAGGAGGCTAAGCCTAAACCCAAATTACAGCTTTTGACAGAAAACTTGAGCACACAAAGAAACCAAATTCCCTCTCTCTCTCTCTTCTACCTCTCGTTCGTCGGCCGCCATCTGCTGGCTTACCGTCGCCACCGACGAACCGCTGGCTGCTGCCACCACCGTCCGCCTATGCCGCCCTGTTCCATCGTTTTGGGTTTCGATTAAATGTATTTGATTCATTTCACATGTTGATATGATGATGTCTATGGACTTGTGATTAGGCTTACTAGCAAAGTCGTTTGTCGCATCAATCGTGTGAGTTCTTGGTATTCGTCAATGCATAACTCTAAACCACTATGGTTGTGTTTTACATAATTGTCTAATTAACTTGTAACTGGATCTTTGGTGGGAATGGTATTGTCTGTATATTGTGTTTATTCACATCTCTGCATCTGAATAATAATAAACAATTATTATTGTCACTAAATATAAAATTGAGTTTTATATTAAATTAGAACGGATACTTAAGATTCACTACACGTTTTGCTTTTCTCTCTCGTACTTTTATTTAAACAAGATGATTATAATACAAATACATATTGTTACATATGTAACACAAATGATAATATAAGAGTTTACTTGTTTTAGTTAAGTTATGACCAATCGCATGATCTAAATATTCAATCCTCATGACACAAATGATTACAGTTTCAATCACCCCAATAATATTGGGTGGGTTTGTCAATCCTATAGCGCTATAATTGTATTTCCATTGGCTGGAAAAAGTTAATGATTGTACGAAAAGTAAATGATTATCATGAATGCTTGTTTAAGATAAAGTGTCATCAGGTTTGATTTTATCGTCATAAACATATTTTAGTGTATTTAATAATAATAAAAGAGTTTACTTGTTTTTGTTAAGTTATAACCAAGTTATGGTCGTCCAAAGTCAAAACACATAAATTTGTCCAAAACGGGAGAAGCACTTATATGTTCCCGTTAATCTTTTTTAGGGTTTTTATGCATGAATAAAATATAAATTATGTTTTAACACCATGAACCCTACATATTGAAGATGTAGCACCATGGTTTAGGATTTAAGTAGTCAAGATCATTCCAAAGCATCGGCGAAGCCACTATTGCGATAGATTCATCTTGTAGGATTCACTGAATGCATAGGAAAATAGGATCTTTTGATTAGTTTATGTGTAGATTATAGATATTACAATATGAATTAATATATATTAGGATGATAAATCACGACTAAAAGTGCAAGAATAATGAATAAAGGTAAAGAATTGAACGAAAAAGAATTATAAACGAAGAGCGATTAACATATAACTTACTTTAATTTCTTAGGAAGCAAAAAATATTCAAGATAAGAGAGGGGACGAATTAGGCTGGGGTTTAGGAGAGTTTTTTTATTGCAAAGTATGAAGAAGAGGGTGAAGGGGAGGATTGTATATATGTCTAGGCAATAGTGGACTTATTTTAGGTATGTCTTGGTTTGGGGATAAGTTTTTGTGTTGTAAAAGGGGAGGGGGTAAATTGTGAAAATTTTATGTTAAAAGGGTTAGTTTTGATAGGTTATAGTTGTTTCAATAATTCCCCAAATGTTTTGTTTTGTTGAGTTACGTTTTACGTGCTTGACGTTTTACGCTTTTAATTAGGGTTTTAATGAATTTTTATTGTGTTGAATCTTGTTAAATTGGTTCCAAATGTTATAATAAAACGTTATAAGCTTAATAGGTGCGGGATACGTATAAACACATATTCAAAACAAATAAGATACAAGTATTTATGAATGACGTTACATATGCTACAAAAGTATAATATGATTAAACGAATAATACCAAATAATGATTGATTTGACATTACGAATGCTGTTTCTTCAATAAGGACTTCAAAACAATTCTCATTGGTGCGATGCGAGTGAAAATTGGGAATGTTGTAATTAAAGTTGGTTTAGGTCACAAAAATTCACATTGGTTATAACAAGTCATTTCGGTGCCAATGGGAAGTGTATGAAGGTTTGTTAACGGGCCTTGTTATGTGTTACTAAATTGGTTTAGGTTACACGATGTCACATTATATCATAACAAGTCATTGCAATGCTAAAGACACATGAATGTGATTAGTGCATCGATGGGCCTTGTCATTTATCATTGAGTTGGTCAAGTTACTGTCACACCCCGGATTTCCAACCCGAAATCCATACACCAGTGAACCCGGGTGGGGAGTATTGTGACGTCAGTTGATAATCATCATAGTCAATTAAACACGGCACAACGGATTTCTTGTAGTAAAATTACTATTACAAACCGAACGTTTGAAAATACAAAATAATATACAGGCTCGTAATAGAAGATCCACAGGTGGATCATAAATTGTACATGGAAAGAATATAAAACAGACTTTGGGCAGATTTAGAATTTGCAAGATCCTCTATCACTACCGAGCACCTCCGGCCTATTTTCGTATTGTACCTGCAGTTTAGTCTTTTGAAAATACGTCAGCTTTCGCTGGTAAATACACCCAACCGACTCATTTTGAAAACATTTCAAAAATGTTTTAAGTGCGTATCAGCACAAAATCTTTTTATAGCTCGGGTTAATTGACCGTCCAACCTTGTTAACAGATTTACATGTTTGTCCATACATACGGGGCCCGGTACGGAGACCGAGACACAATTAACGTACACACCACTTTGGACTCACGAAGGAGTCAATTCCTCCCAACCTTGTGGGAATGCATAATTGAGCATCTATCGGGTGTATGCCTACACCCGCACTAAGGTCGTGGCCGTTTCTATTGTAATGAGGCGAGGATATCCAGGACACGGTAGTTAACCCCTGATGTTTAATCTATCAAACAAAACTGATTGAAACAGAATATGCGGATTTACTATCCCTGAACCGGCGTTCGATTGAATCCCATTTCCGACCAAGCGGTAATAATTTACCGTAACCCAAGCCCGTATAGGGGAAATAAGTCGAGAGTATTTACCTGAGCTAGTCTTCTTTAATTTTAATAACTCAGCCGTACACAAAAGTACTAAGTGCAGATAGCATTTACCGGCAAGTCTCTAGTCTGGATTATGGCATAAACTAACCAATTAAATACTAACGGTCTTATTTAAGTCATAGACTTGACCGACTAGCATGCTTGATCAGAACGTATGACGCTAGATTAAATGATGATTGGATAGAATGTAGTTTAATCCCAACAAGTACCTTGACTTGTATAATATGGGTAAACTATTAACATTTTGGATTATGAGATTAAAATGATAAGGTTAAACCCGTTTCGGTTAAATTCCGTAAACTAGTTACGTATAATCAACCGTATGCTTATAAGCGATAATGGGTAACCGGACAAGTCATGGACAAGTTCTATATTCCATTTTATTTTAAATAAGTTAAAATATCAGAAGGATATCAATTTATATGCCCGTTAAGGTTTTAAAACGAAACTATGTCTCATAAGGGCATTTTGGTAATTTTATACCATATAAAAGGAACTTGAATATAATTTAATGTTATAGTTATAAGTATTCTGGAAAAATACTTTATTTATGATATAATATCAGTAGGCTACCAATTATATGTGTATTTTATCTTTTATGACCAAACTATGCACCAAAGGGGCATTTTGGTCATTTTACACATAGTTTATAAATTATTTGGGATTCTGAGTTTATAACATGTACCTACTGTAAATATGTTTAAAATAATTTTTAAAATCAGTAGGTATCAAGTCTTGGTAAATAATATGGTTTAAAACCATACTATGCGCCGAAACGGCGCTTATGTCGTAAAATGACGTCTTTATGTGATGTTTATGAAAACTGATGTTAAGGTCAGATTAAAATGTCTTAAATATGTTATTTAATATAACATATCAGTAGGTAAATGATTTACCTTGAAATTTGATTAAAACCATTTTATAAGCCACAAGGGCTAAAATAGTCATTTATCGACATAGTTTAAGGACCTATTTGAAAACTCAGTTTATAACTTGGTTTAACATCCAAAATAATCTTATTTAAAATATTACATCAGTAGAAAACTCATCAAGTTCATTACCATTTAAAACCTTGTTTTATGCAAAAAGGGCATTTTGGTCAAAGATGTCATAATTATGAAACTTGCGCATAAACTTGGATTCTGATTATGATCATGTAATATAACCTCAGAGGGTTAAGCTACATTATATTACGATCATAATACAACTTTAGATCAGTAGGTAACTAATCTAAATCGGGTCGATTTCGAATGTCAAAGCAAAAGTCAAACTTTGCGACTTTCGATTGCGAACCGACCCTAGAACTGAAATTGACGAGCCGAACATGTTCTTACATGTTCTAATAATTTTTACCAACTTGTTTAAGTGTCAAAACAGGTTTCATAACATATATAAGGTCAATTTATGATTTTTCCGAAAAATGACATGTTTGACTTTTTAATATCACTTAGCCATGTTCATTTCGAACAATGGCTGGACCATAATGGTCTTAACCGAAAGTCAAAGCGTTTTTCGAAAAAACGCTTGACTTTTGGCTATAAAAGCCTATAAACGAAAATGCACAAAGAAGGAACACTTACCAGTGATTCCTAAGGTGCAAAAGAACTATGTTGGGTGCTCCTTTTAGCTAGGAACTTCCAAAGGAGGGAGAAGAGTTATGATTTAGAAAGGTGCAAGTTCAAATGGTGAACTTGATCACCTATTTATAGTTGGAGAACTCAAAGGAGGTGAAGCCATGTGTTTAGGGTGTAAGGGAGCTTACAAGTGTCCCAAAACGTGGCATAGCTAATTGCAAGTCCATAGTTTCAATCAAATGGTTTTTTGGAGCTTTGTTTGGAGGCAAAGAGAAATTTTCTGCAACAGGGCCTCTCTCGCGCCCCGCGAGAAACTTAGGCCAAGTCTCTCGCGGCCCGCGACCGACCTATGGCCATTTTCCAAATTTGACACTTTAACCCTCTTATCTTATTTAAGCTTTTAAAACCCCTTTTAAACACCTTTTTGGCACTTTTAGACCTCCGTAGCCAATACTTGGCATACCCGGGATTATGCCTGGACATTGTCGAGCTCTCGGTTCGTTAAAAGGTCACTCAGAGGTATGAATTAACATGTTGACACTTTTAATCCCTCCATTATCCAACTTTCACATATTTACAAATTTGAACCCTCTCGTCCAACAAATGGCATGTATGAGAGTTAGGACTTCGTGAAGGATCACTCAGAGGCTTATTATAAGCATGTTGACTCCGATGTCACTCAGAGGCTGGGCATGTTGACATATCAGTCACTCAGAGGCCAAATTTCAAGCATGTTGACATATCAGTCACTCAGAGGCTAATGATTTAAGCATGTTGACATATCAGTCACTCAGAGGCTGTTATTTATGCATGTTGACATCAGACCGTCACTCAGAGGCTCAGTTTGAGCATGTTGACGCCTTTCCTTATTGGTCTTTAACAGACTATATTTAAAATACAACACGTGTCACTATACTATTGGACACGATTTTGCAAGGTGTTACATCCTCACCCACTTAAAAGAAATCTCGACCTCGAGATTTTATTCAAAAAGATGGGGGTACTTTTGTCGCATAGTGGACTCAACCTCCCATGTATACTTGGGACCTCTAAAAGCGTCCCACTTAACCTTTACTATAGGTATCATTTTTCTTCGGAGCTTCTTGATCTATCGATCTTCGGTCGAAATTGGTTTCTCAATGAACCTCAGGTTTTCATCAATTTGCACATCCTTGTGTGACATTGCTAGCGACTCATCGGCTAGACATTTCTTAAGGTTAGATATGTGGAATACATCATGGAATCCACTAAGCTCCTCTGGCAACCTGAGCTTATAAGCTACAGTGCCGACACATTCGACTATCTCGAATGGTCCAATATATCTTGGGCTCAACTTGCCCTTCTTTCCAAAACGCATCACACTTTTCCAGGGTGATACCTTTAGCATGACTTTGTCCCCTACTTGGAACTTAAGAGGTTTATGCCTCTTGTCAACGTAGCTCTTTTGCCTATCCCTGGCAGCTTTGAGATGATCACGGATTTGAAAAATATTTTCCGTGGTCTCTAGGACAATCTCTGGTCCTGATAGTTGGGCTTCCCCAACTTCTGCCCAACACACGGGCGTTCTACATTTTCTCCCATACAAGGCCTCAAAAGGAGCAGCCTTGAAGCTCGTATGATAGTTGTTATTATAGGAGAATTCAATTAGGGGTAAGTGGTCATCCCAACTTCCACCTAAGTCGATCACACATGCCCTGAGCATGTCTTCCAGAGTTTGAATAGTACGCTCACCTTGACCATCAGTCTGTGGATGGTAAGCCGTACCAAAGTTTAATCGTGTGCCTAAAGATTGTTGGAAACTTTTCCAAAAGTGAGATGTGTATCTAGTATCTCTGTCAGATACAATAGATACTAGCACGCCGTGTAGGGACACAATCTTGTCCACATACAACTTAGCCAATTTATCTAAATTATACGTTTCCTTCATTGGCAAGAAATATGCTGACTTGGTCAGCCTATCCACTATGACCCAAATAGTGTCATTACCACTTTTGGTCTTTGGTAACTTGGTATTCAAATCCATAGTTACCATTTCCCCTTTCCACGTGGGAATTTCAAGCTGTTGTAGAAGTCCTGACGGTTTTTTATGTTCAGCATTAACTTGCGAACACGTCAGACACTTGGCTACATAAGTGGCTATGGATTTCTTCAAACCCATCCACCAATAATTCTTCTTTAGATCTTGATACATATTGTCACCTCTAGGATGAACTGAGTATCTCGAACTATGCGCTTCTTGGAGGATTAGATCTCTAAGTCCTCCAAAGACTGGAACCCAGATCCTCTCATTGAATCTAAGGATTCCATCCTTTCCAGGCGCTAACTGTTCCGTAGTTCCGCCTAATCCCTCATCAGAAATATTAGCCTCTAATAGGGCTTGCTTTTGCGCATCTTATAGCTTCTCATTTAAGCTATTTCTGAGCTCGATGCTCTTGGCGTTAATCCTTATAAGTTTAACTCGTTCTTTGCGACTTAAGGCATCAGCAACTACATTTGCTTTGCCTGGATGGTGGCGAATCTCGCAATCATAGTCATTAAGTGTTTCCATCCATCGGCGTTGTCGCATGTTCTTGATTGAACAGATGTTGGAGACTTTTATGGTCAGTGTATATAATACACTTTGTGCCATACAAGTAATGTCTCCATAGTTTTAGAGAAAATACAACGACACCCAATTCCAAATCGTGGGTTGTATAATTCCTTTCGTGCACCTTTAGTTGTCGTGATGCATAGGCAATCACCTTGCCTTTTTGCATTAACACACAGCCCATGCCGGTGTGCGAAGCATCACAGTAAACAACAAAGTCTTCAATACCCTCAGGTAGAGATAACACAGGAGCATTGCTCAACTTGTGTTTAAGAATCTCAAAAGATTCTTGTTGCTTTGGACCCCAATTATACTTAATATTCTTACGGGTCAAGGAAGTTAAAGGAGTGGCTATTCTTGAAAAGTTCTCAATGAACCTTCTAGAGTAACCAGCCAATCCTAAGAAACTACGAACCTCCATTGGGGTCTTGGGCACTTCCCAATTCATTATAGCCTCAATTTTGGCGGGATCCACTTGGATACCACGCTCACTTACCATATGTCCAAGGAATTGGACTTCTCTAAGCCAACATTCACACTTAGAGAAATTTGCATAAAGTTTCTCTTGTCTTAGCAGTTCTAATATGCACCGAAGATGTTTCTCGTGATTAGATTGATTACGAGAATAAATAAGTACGTCGTCTATAAAGACAATGATAAACTTATCCAGATATGGCTTGCAGACTTTATTCATGAGATTCATGAATGTTGCAGGTGCATTTGTGAGCCCAAAATGCATTACTAAAAATTCAAAGTGACCATATCGGGTCTGACGGTAGTTTTAGGAACATCTTCACTTCTAACCTTCAGCTGGTGATATCCAGATCTCAGATCAATCTTAGAGAAATAACTAGCCCCTTGAAGTTGGTCGAATAAATCGTCGATCCTGGGCAAAGGATATCTATTCTTGATTGTTAACTTGTTTAGCTCTCGGTAATCGATACACATTCGCATCGAACCATCTTTCTTCTTTATAAAGAGGATAGGAGCTCCCCAAGGTGAGGAACTAGGCTGAATAAAGCCTTTCTCCAAGAGTTCGTCTAGCTGCGTCCTTAATTCTTTCATCTCCGTTGGTGCTAGCCTATATGGAGCTCTAGCCACTGGTGCTGATCCTGGTAGGATATCTATTCCACTTGTCTGTCTGGAGGTAGGCCTGGTAATTCTTCAGGGAAAACATCGGGATACTCCGAGATAACAGGTTGATCATCAAGGTTCGGTTTAGGTTAATTTCTGGTTACTTGTGCCAAGTAGATGACATAGCCTTTTCTCAAACACTTGGATGCCTTAAATAACGACACCTTGTCTGGTAATCCATAGTGTGAGCCTCCGGGAATGGTGATCTGTAACACCCCGAAAATGGGTTTGGTAATCAAACCACCTTAATATTAAAGAACGGGTAAAGAACCATTAGCGGTGATAGTTAAACTATAACAAAATGACTAGAAACAAATTAACCTAGTTAATAACATGTATACAAGTAACAAGACAATGAGTTGTAGTCTTATATAATCAAAAACTAAACGTGAGGGACTAAAGTTGCCACAAAAGGAACTTGTGTTTTAAAACACCAAAATTTAGACACAACACACATAGTAAATGTGTGTTGGTCGATCATCAGGAGGTGAAGACTAGGGAAACCCTAGTTCAATCAAGAATCAAAAAATTGAAAGCCAATTCTAACCCTAAATCAGTGCATGAACGCATATAAACGATCACCTAATCGAGGGGATCATAAGGTATGTCTCGAAACTTAGATTACGTAAAAATCATAACTTGAGATATGTTGATTACTTGCAATTAGATAGTTGGATTATGATCCAAAGATGAAATTAAGTGTATGTGTATGATTGATTTCGTTAAACTTAAAGAAATCATGCACAATTTGATGTAAGATTTCTTGTTAGTGATTAACAAGTAAATAATGAAATGGGTTCTTGACTATATGATGAAATTAATAATGTAGGAATGTTTATGATCATCATACTTGTATGCATGTGTAAGATACTCGAACAAATTAGAGATTCGAGTAAGTAATCATACATGACTTGAAATGAGTTTTGCATGATATGATGAAATAGATGTTTAGTTAATGTTAATAGATGTTAAATTGGTAATATTAGGTATTCGGATGA
Organism: Scalesia atractyloides; assembly: GCA_947069175.1. Classification (NCBI taxonomy): domain Eukaryota; kingdom Viridiplantae; phylum Streptophyta; class Magnoliopsida; order Asterales; family Asteraceae; genus Scalesia; species Scalesia atractyloides. The sequence continues at coordinate 34,551,492 of CAMTDV010000011.1, forward strand.
ATGTCTAATAATATGATGAAATGGATTGCTACATAAAGATGAAAACCTAGTTAACGGATAAATTAGCATTGTTGATCAAAAGCTAAGTCAACTTGATGTTAACAATCGCTTGAATTTGTTTAAGTGAAAGAAACGACATGAACTTGGTTTGGAAAACGTAGCTATAATGGTGTCCTAAGAATAGCGCTTACCGGGTAATAATGAAAAGCTTAAATGAGTTGTTAAACTTATCTGTGAGTTTGTATCTGTAAATGGGCAGTTGACTTTTAAGAGTCAAACTGACCTACAATAAGATCAAATGATAAATTTGATATAAAATCCTTAAGGTGGAATAGTTATTTTAAATGATGACTAACCAAACCATCTTGCGAATGATGAATGATAGTTTGACGCTTGACAAGCTAGGTGGAGGCTTGGGAAGAAGCGGGTCAAACGGATCAAGTACGGATCAAGTACGCGAAAAGAGCATAATTTAAAATATAGCTTTTTATAAACAATCCACCACAATGTATAGTTGTGGTGGAATGTAAATAGATATTTTGGTGGGAAAACGAGAAATAAAGTAAGAGGAAGTGAGATTTAAGTTTATACACTTAAATCACATAATGGGTCAAAATGAATATACGCATAAATCAAGAGTGAATGTGTAATTCATAAGAAATAAGAATTCGGGTCAAGGATTTCGGGTAAAATATGTAAGAAAATATTCTACGTATATTTAGAAACAAGTTTCGGGTAAAACGGAGAAGAATTGAGTGAGTTACGGAATATGTCGTAACTAAAACTATAAACAAGAGAAAAGCTGCAGCAGCCCACTGTAAGCTACGGCCATCGCTGCTGGTTGAAATTGGAAGTCTTTGCCGTAAGACAGTGGGCTAGGACCGTAATGCTTGGCCGTAAGCTACGGTGGCCACCGTAGCTTACGGTGGGGTCTGAAATGAAGCTTTTGTTTTTATTGTTTTAAGACTTCATGTTTATTCGTTTATGTTATAATTTATTTATAACTAATGTATTTCATAAATTATGAAATATAGGTGATGTTTGGGAGCACCGGAGGTGGATCAAGCTATATGAAGAACTGAACACGATCAAAGTTCAAGCTTCCGCACTTAGTTTTGATTATATAAAACTAACCAACGGTAACATGTTAAATTGTTTAAAGATGTTGAAAAAGTTTTTAATAAACTCATAAATATGAGTGACGTGTATTCGCATTCACACATCAAAATGCGAAATTTTAATAGAAATTCAACAATTTAAGATAGTTTCTTACAAGTTGGTAATCAGAGCTCAAGGTTAATGATCAAATGTGTTCGGTTCGGGGCTTGGTATGCATGATCCGGTAAGTTATTATAAATTTAGCGGTCTAACATAGTTAAAGTGTTGTAAATAACACATAGGGTTATCGTGTGAACGCACGGTACCACAAATAAAATGATAAAGACCAATACAACTAGTGAATTACTTGTGTTAACAAGTATTGTAGATAGCCTTGTACTATACTAAGGGCGCTTATTAATTTTCAATGTTACTAATCAATGTAAACGTTTTGGTTAAAGGATGCTTGCATCTAAAGATGGCGGTAATCTGATGATCTGCCGATGCGATGACAATGTATGACAAATAGAGCATACTCGTTAAGATCCTAAACTAAATAATGATATTAAATAAAGGTGGAATGACAATGAAAGCCAATGAAGAAATTATCGCACAGGTGCACGCTTTAAATTATTGCATAACTAGTAGTATACAACAGATATGTAATGAACAACGGTTTTATACGGGACAAAAGCATGGGAAAACCGGAAGGGATACCCATCCATGATGATGTTCCCAAGAGAAATTGGGCGGGTGATACTCATTATTCACAAATCGCGAATAATAAAATATAAAAGAGTACATATATAAAATCTTGGATGGGGTGACCATCTAAGTAGAAATTTTCAATAAGATCCTACTGAGGAAAAGTAACGATCACATGAATAAATATGGTTATATAAAAAAATTATAAAAAGGAAAAACATTCCATACGTTTTGAGTTAGTAAAGGTAAAAACTAATAATTGTTAAATGACAATTAAACAAAGTTTTATCAAATAAATCAGAAATATGGACATGAACCGAGGATTTACTTACATGGAAAGTAATGTGTTAGTTATAATAAGGTCATGTGTACCATGTGTTGATCGCTTACTCTGGCCAAGTAAATGATAAACACATGATACCATGAACTTGTTATAATAAACACATATACATTCAATGTGGTAAAATCGAGGTGAATGGGAAAAGTTAAAAGATCCTTGGGGTCAAGAAACTTACAAGTGTACTTTTATAAATGTTTTCGTGGAAACCATAAAAACGGTAATAGGCGCACATAGAAATAAATGACCCAAGGAAACCATGGTTGACAAAAAGGGCATGTAAAACCAAGGTATAAATGACCCGCGAGGTCATAGAAACAGAGGTAGCGCCCACACAAGAAGTGATCAAAGTCGATGACTACGATCATAGAAAATATAAAAGGAGAAAAGAAAGAAATAATGATGATAATCATCACTCATGGTCTGTGAGGCCATAAAGAATGATTAGAAAAAGAATAAAGTTTGATTGTTCAAAAGTGATGTATTTCACACGAATAAGTCAAACGGATTAGAAAAAGAATAAAGTTTGATTCTTCAAAAGTGATGTATTTCACACGAACAAGTCAAACGGATTAGAAAAAGAATAAAGTTTGATTGTTCAAAAGTGATGTATTTCACACGAACATGTCAAATGGGTCAGATAATGAATAAAGTTTGACAGTTCATAAGTGATGAATCTCACAAGAACAAGTCAAACGGGTTAAATAAAGAATTAGATTCGATCGCTCATAAGTGGTGGACTTCACACGAGCAAGCCAAACGAGTCAAAAAGAAGTACAGTGATAGAATTTAAAAGTAAACGCAACCCGGGTAACGGGAGCGTTAAAGCAAAAGAATAATGAGCCGGGTAATGGCACGTGATTAAATATACTGTAGACGCAAACCGAATAACAGGAGCGTGAAATAGAAATAAACCCATAATTTGGGCCGTGAATGAATATAAATGAAGACGCAAAACGGATAACGGGAACGTTAAAACATTAAGATAAAGAACCCAGGTAACGGGTTGTAAAGAAAATATAGGCTTAAACCGGATAATTGTAAACGTAAGGCAAACCGACGCATAAATGACATATGAAGTCGTAGAGTCGGAAGAGTTGTCCAAACGAAAATTGATCTAGTCATGGACTACGATCGCGCAGGCGCGCACGGCTATCAATAGACAGTGTCTGATCTGAATAAATGTCCGGGGCAACATACACAAAATGCTGTGGTTGCCACTAAAGATGGTAGTTGTGACTCGGTGGTGACAAGTGGTCAACACCAGTTGACATTGCGCCAGGTTTAGACGCAAATGATCACCACCCAATGGAGATGAAATGACTAATAGATCCGACAAGTGAAAGTGATTCATAAATGACTCACGAAGTCATAGAAAACGAAAATGTTAATAAACCGGATCACATGGCCTGAGGACCATAATTGAAGTGAAATAAATTAGCCTTCATGGTAAAAGGGAGCCATGATTTGGCGGAAAAGGCAAGGACAACGTAAAAAAATAAAAATAAAATAAAAAAATAAAAATAAAATGATCTGAAGGATCACCACGACCTTCGGATACGAATAGTGTAATAATCTACAAGGTCAAAATGACCTTGGGATCATGAATCAAGAGGAATGATGCTTTAAAAGACCTCAAGCCTTAAGAGGCTAAGTTAAAGAAAAATTTTGAAAACGAAAAGGATAGATATAAAATTTAACATGACGTGATGCAATCACGGTCAATGTGTGTATATATATATAAATATATATAACATGGTATACGATTACCTTGTGACATGAGCTATGAGACTGGGGTCTCGAAAGTTAGTAAAAGCCTTGCGAAGGCAATATAAGTGTACCTAAATTATGAAGTATACGGTAACCGGTGACTAATAAGTCTAACCGACAAGATCGGTCAAGATCAAAATTAAATTTAAAACTTATTGAATGCGCTTATCAATATAAGATTTGCGTGGAATAAGTATGTTGACAGGTACATATGACCGAGTGGGCAAATGGCGACTCGATTGAGTAAAGAAAAAGGAATACAAGATGAAAGTAATGGCACATGAGGCCTTAGACATGAAGAGCGCATGCACCTTGGAGCCTAAAAGGCACTACCATACCTTCCTGGTAAGAATTTTTGAATAATTAAAATATGAGCAATACTCAGGTGAAAACGAAACCAAGTCCATTGGGTCGAACCCAAGGAATTACGTAAGAAAGGTTTCGAGGACGAAACCTCTTTAAGGGGGGTAGTTTTGTAACACCCCAAAAACAGGTTTGGTAATCTAACCACATTAATATTAAAGAATGGGTAAAGAACCGTTAGCGGTGATAGTTAAAATATAATAAAATGACTAGGAACAAATTAACCTAGTTAATAACATGTATACAAGTAACAAGACAATGAGTTGTAGTCTTATATAATCAAAAACTAAACTTGAGGGACTAAAGTTGCCACAAAAGGAACTTGTGTTTTAAAACACCAAAATTTAGACACGACACACATAGTAAATGTGTGTTGGTTGATCATCAGGAGGTGAAGACTAGGGAAACCCTAGTTCAATCAAGAATCAACAAATTGAAAGCCAATTCTAACCCCAAATCAGTGCATGAACGCATATAAACGATCACCTAATCGAGGGGATCATAAGGTATGTCTCGAAACTTAGATTTCGTAAAAATCATAACTTGAGACATGTTGATTACTTGCAATTAGATAGTTGGATTATGATCCAAAGATGAAATTAAGTGTATGTGTATGATTGATTTCGTTAAACTTAAAGAAATCATGCACAATTTGATGTAAGATTTCTTGTTAGTGATTAACAAGTAAATAATGAAATGGGTTCTTGACTATATGATGAAATTAATAATGTAGGAATGTTTATGATCATCATACTTGTATGCATGTGTAAGATACTCGAACAAATTAGAGATTCGAGTAAGTAATCATACATGACTTGAAATGAGTTTTGTATGATATGATGAAATAGATGTTTAGTTAATGTTAATAGATGTTAAATTGGTAATATTAGGTATTCGGATGAATGTCTAATAATATGATGAAATGGATTTCTACATAAAGATGAAAACCTAGTTAACGGATAAATTAGCATTGTTGATCAAAAGCTAAGTTAACTTGATGTTAACAATCACTTGAATTTGTTTAAATGAAAGAACCGACATGAACTTGGTTTGGAAAACGTAGCTATAATGGTGTCCTAAGAATAACGCTTACCGGGTAATAATGAAATACTTAAATGAGTTGTTAAAATTATCTGTGAGTTTGTATCTGTAAATGGGCAGTTGACTTTTAAGAGTCAAACTGACCTATAATAAGATCAAATAATAAATTTGATATAAAATCCTTAAGGTTGAATAGTCATTTTAAATGATGACTAACCTAACCATCTTGCGAATGATAAATGATAGTTTGACGCTTGACAAGCTAGGTGGAGGCTTGGGAAGAAGCGGGTCAAACGGATCAAGTACGCGGAAAGAGCATAATTGGATTTCAATGTAAGTAAAGCTTACATCCTTAATATAGAAATTCTACTTATGTAATTGACTAAGAATAAGTGATTTGGTAATCGAAATGAGATATGAAATGCAAGGTTCCGACTTGAATCGATACGGGTCGGAACAAGTGAAAATGGTAATAAACCATATTTGATGGTAAAAAGGGTAAATCAGTAATTTAGTCATGTAATGGCAAATAAACAAGGAATTCAGAAAAGTTATCTTATGGTGTAAGCCATAAGAAATAAAAGAGTAAAATGGTAATTCAGTCACGAGTTGACAAATAAATATTAAATTTTGATATAGATACCCTACGACGTATGCCATAACGGATCGAATGAATTGAGAAAACAAATTTAAGTAATATGATCATGTGGTGTAAACTTAAACTGACACATGATGAGATAGTAAATAAATGCCATCTCGTAATAATAAAATGGTCATTTAGACCAAATGGATCAAATGGTGATGATATCACCGTCTGACAATAATATCTAATGAACGTTTGTTGAGTTTTTGTAATCACAGGGAAATGGCGTTTGGTTTGCATCATTATTAATTAGTAACTAGTAGTGCAAAGTAATTAAACGGGTCAATGCTATGACCGACCAGGTACGTGTAACGGGTCAAACTCCCAACCAGGACTAAAAGGTCCGATTAGAGTTAAATGAGTCATAAATGAAAAAGGGATTACCTAAGGTAAGGTAAATCCAATAATCTAATCTGTAATAATGATTTTACATAGATTATGGTTAAATGTTCGTTTTGGTCAAAACATAATATTGTAAGTCCTTCGTCGTAAAGAAGGGTCTAAGTTGACCAGAATACCCTCGAATGATAAAATAGGTAAATGACTCTAATATTTGTTTAAAAATGAGTTTTATAATACGATAGACCTCTTTGGTAATGTAAAGGCGAAAAGCATAAGCCATTTTGGTTTAATGCCTCATATTAGGTCTTTTTCGTAGAATTTAAAATATAGCTTTTTATAAACAATCCACCACAATGTATAGTTGTGGTGGAATGTAAATAGATATTTTAGTGGGAAAATGAGAAATAAAGTAAGAGGAAGTGAGATTTAAGTTTATACACTTAAATCACATAATGGGTCAAAATGAATATACGCATAAATCAAGAGTGAATGTGTAATTCATAAGAAATAAGAATCCGGGTCAAGGATTTCGGGTAAAATATGTAAGAAAATATTCTACGGATATTTAGAAACAAGTTTCGGGTAAAACGGAGAAGAATTGAGTGAGTTACGGAATATGTCGTAACTAAAACTACAAACAAGAGAAAAGCTGCAGCAGCCCACCGTAAGCTACGGTGGCCTACCGTAGCTTACGGTAGGCAGCTGCTGGTTGAAATTGGAAGTCTTAGCCGTAAGACAGTGGGCTAGGACTGTAATGTTGGGTCGTAAGCTACGGTGGCCACCGTAGCTTACGGTGGGGTCTGAAATGAAGCTTTTGTTTTTATTGTTTTAAGACTTCATGTTTATTCGGTTATGTTATAATTTATTTATAACTAATGTATTTCATAAATTATGAAATATAGGTGATGTTTGGGAGCACCGGAGGTGTATCAAGCTATATGAAGAACTGAACACGATCAAAGTTCAAGCTTCCGCACTTAGTTTTGATTATATAAAACTAACCAACGGTAACATGTTAAATTGTTTTAAGATGTTGAAAAACCTTTTAATAAACTCATAAATATGAGTGACGTGTATTCGCATTCACACATCAAAATGCTAAATTTTAATAGAAATTCAATAATTTAAGATAGGGTCTTACAAGTTGGTAATCAGAGCTCAAGGTTTATGATCAAATGTGTTTGGTTTGAGGCTTGGTATGCAGGATCCGGTAAGTTATTATAAATTTAGCGGTCTGTGGATTTATACTACACTGTCCCCAATGCCTATATTTACATTCTTGCACAGGGCTTTGTCATTAGACGCGTGCTAGTTCTTTTTGAACCCGAAATTTCCTTTCTTTTTAAATCTTTGGGAGTTATTATCCTCCCATTTCCTCTTTCCGTCAGTTTCAGTCCTAACTGACCTTTGTCTTACCAAATCAAGGGTGAGGGAAAGAGATAGGTCTACAGCGGACCTATAGGTACTAGGCTGAGCAACCTTTACCATGCCCTTTATTTCGGGTGCCAACCATTTATAAAACGCGCAATGCATTTGGATTCGGGGGGTGATCAAATAGGAAACTAACCTAGATAGGGAATTGAAATCGGAGACGTACTTCCGACAGTCTAGGTTTCTCATTGAAAGAGATAAAAAGTCTGTCTCTAATTTCTCCACCTCATGGATTGGGCAGTAAGTTTTCTTAACAAGGTCCACAAACTTGGACCATCCTAAATTGTACAGATGTACCTTACCTGTTGATTGAATCATGGCTTTCCACCATATTAGGGCATCGCCCTTGAAGGATTGTGATACGTACTTGACCACATCCTTATCAACACAATTGATGATATCTACAATCGTTTCCATCTCATCTAGTCATTTTAGAGCTTCCACAGCTCATTTTTCTCCATTAAAGTCTCGGGGCTTACATGAGACAAAATACTTATAGGTGCATCCGTCCTTAGCAAAAAGGGACCTTTCTGCAAAATCTAATTTCTTTGGTTCACTCTTCGCATTTGAAGAGTGAACGGAGCTCTCTTTATGAGCTGAAGATGGTGGAATAGATAAGGGTCTAGAGCGAGTGGCACTCGACTCTCTTAGCCTTTCTATGGCCTTTCCCATGGCCTTTTCGACAGCCGTATCATTGCGAGCTTGAAAATTATCATCATCTATATTTTTATTTTCAGCTTTGTCAGATTCAACATTCCTGTGGCTACTTTGTGCTTCATTTGAATTAGTCATCTTTAAGTCTTGGATTCTATATACCAATAAAACTTTATTTAGCCATGGTATATCAACCATATCGGCTTTCAACATTGGATATAACAATGGATTGCCTATACTAGTGTGAATAACATCACAACTCTTAGGCTTAACATAACTATATTTGGCCTAGGTCTTAATAGGACCATCATAGGCAATTTACAATTTGGACGTAGTCCATATATTATTGGATAGTGGATCACATTGTCACAACTGTCATTGTTATACAGACAATTATATATAGCTCATAGGCTTGTCCCTAATGGACATAATAATTGGGCGCATTGGCCTACATTATATCAGATGTATATGGGATATCAGCCTGTCCCATTGGACATAAATTGGGCACATTGGCCTACATCAATCAGATGTATATGGCATATCAGCCTGTCCCATTGGACATAAATTGGGCACATTGGCCTACATTATATCAGATGTATATGGCATATCAGCCTGTTCCATTGGACATAAATTGGGCACATTGGCCTACATCATATCAGATGTATATGGCATATCAGCATGTCCCTTTGGACATAAATTGGGCACATTGGACTACATCATATCAGATGTATATGGCATATCAGCTTGTCTCTTTGGACATAAATACATCATATCAGATGTATATGGCATATCAGCCTGTCCCTTTGGACATAAATTGGGCACATTGGCCTACATCATATCAGATGTATATGACATATTAGCCTGTCCCATTGGACGGTTAGTGTGGTTCCTCAAGCCACATTACCAAGAGTATGAACATTTCTTAATGTTACATAAGAATACCTTAATGATTGATTAATGCTCCTGATCACCTTCGACCTTAACGACCTAGGAGGTTTGGACCTAGTCCCTTATCTCTGGATAAAAGGATAAATTCCCTTAACTATCCTCATAGAAGACCCCTCCGTACTTAACTATCATTTCTTGGCCAATATGTGGTCTACGCCACTTGGCATAATCAATCCATTAAGATCTTTTGGAATTATATAGCAGAGCATAAATACCGAGTAAAATCGAGACGCTCGTTTGAAGTGGATGAATACATATATATATATATATCCAAAAGTACTTCATTAAATTCCAAATTAGAAATTACAATACTAGAAAATGAAATAAACTGTCCATGCAAGGACTTTAAAGAAATAAAATGTCCACGCAGGGACTAAAGAAACAACATTGTCCTCGTAGGGACTACATATAATTAGAAGAGACTTCACTCGTCCTTCTTTCCTTTGACCAACTTGGAGAGTTTCTTGAAGAACTTGTTTGTCTTCTTCTCCGTTTTCTCCGCTTGCTGCTGCATCTCTTTCATTCTTTCTAAGGCCTCATTAATAGCCTCAAGTGGTGGCGGAGGTTGTGGTTGAGGTTATGGCATAACCAGATACTGGTACCCATAAGTTGGATATCCAGTAGGTGGATAAGTAAGTGGGAAGGAGACGGGTAAAGTGCATTGTGCATAGCCGCCTGCATGTAGGGGTCTTGCGACCATGCTTGATAGTCTACCGGTGTAGACGGGTTAAAAGGATCATATCCAGACGTGTTTGGATATGTGGGGATTGGGTTAGTATAACCCGATGGTGGTGGTTGAACAGTAGGTGTTGGTGTTGGTTCTACTATAGGTGAAACATTAGAGGGTCCACCCATTTGTAGGTCCTCTTGAATTGTGGGGTAGGAGTTGGGCAAAGGTGGCAGCGATCCCGACCTTTGTCCGGCACGTATCGACATACGTGCTCCACGCTTCCTACTTGGTGGTTCAGGTGGTGGTTGAGGTTGGTCCACCAGTTCCATGTGGACATCTTCTTGTACTGGGGGTGGTTGAGAGTGATGAGAAAAAGTGTGGGTGAAGGTGAATTGGTTCCAGTATTGGTCCGACTCATTAGGACCTTGGTAGGGCGATCCGGCATATGAGTTTGAACCGCTTGAAATTTCAATGGGATGCATATTTGATCCCGACGGCGGCATCTCCGAGTCGGAGTCCTTGTCCATAGGGTTTGGCTGGTCCAGTTGATTTTGATCGGCTGGAGGCGTGTTAAAGTAGTGGTTGGGGTTAAATTCTTCATGGTAAGAGTGTGAATGAGAATAGTGAGAATGGTGAGTATGGTGTGAATGATAGGAGTGGTGAGAGTGGTAAGAATTTTGGAAATGAGAGGTGAGTGTCTATTAGAGACAGAGCGTCTCGCTAGTTACCAAGGAGATGAATCTCTTGATTCTTGGTAAGCATCTGAGTTATGAGGTTGAGGGGGAATACGCCCCGATGGTCCTCCCCTCATTGGACCTTTTCCTCTCCCGCTTTGTCCTCGTACACGTGGCGGCATTTTCCTGTCAAAAATCAATTCAAAAACAATACTAATAACTTAATAATGAAATGAGTAATCCTAGGTCAATGCCAAGACTCGGAAGTCTAAGGAATGTGCTCGTGTAAGTTTGAGATTAAACACAAGAAGATAGTGTTTAATTCTCTCAAACGTTGGCTCTGATACCAACTTGTCACACCCCTGATTTCCAACCCGAAATCCATACACCGGTGGGCCCGGGTGGGGAGTATCGTGACGTCAGTTGATAATCATCATAGTCAATTTAACACGGCACAACGGAAGTCTTGGAGTAAAATTACTATTACAAACCGAATATTCGAAAATACAAAATAATATACAGGCTCGTAATAGAAGATCCACAGGCGGATCATAAATTGTACATGGAAAGAATATAAAACAGACTTTGGGCAGATTTAGGATTTGCAAGATCCTCTATCACTACCGAGCACTTCCGGCCTATTTTCGTATTGTACCTGCAGTTTAGTCTTTTGAAAATACGTCAGCTTTCGCTGGTAAATACACCCAACCGACTCATTTTGAAAACATTTCAAAAATGTTTTAAGTGCGTATCAGCCGCACAAAATCTTTTTATAACTCGGGTTAATTGACCGTCCAACCTTGTTAACAGATTTACATGTTTTTCCATACATACGGGGCCCGGTACGGAGACCGAGACACAATTAACGAATACACCACTTTCGACTCACGAAGGAGTCAATTCCTCCCAACCTTGTGGGAATGCATAATTGAGCGTCTATCCGGTGTATGCCTACACCCGCACTAAGGTCGTGGCCATTTCTATTGTAATGAGGCGAGGATATCCAGAACACGGTAGTTAACCCCCGATGTTTAATCTATCAAACAAAACTGATTGAAACAGAATATACGGATTTACTATCCCCGAACCAGCGTTCGATTGAATCCCATTTCCGACCAAGCGGTAATAATTTACCGTAACCCAAGCCCGTACAGGGGATGTAAGTCGAGCGTATTTACCTGAGCTAGTCTTCTTTAATTTTAATAACTCAACCGTACATAAAAGTACTAAGTGCAGATAGCATTTACCGGCAAGAATCTAGTCTGGATTATGGCATAAACTAACCAATTAAATACTAACGGTCTTATTTAAGTCATAGACTTAGACTGACTAGCGTGCTTGATCAAAACGTATGACGCTAGATTAAACGATGATTGGATAGAATGTAGTTTAATCCCAACAAGTACCTTGACTTGTATAATATGGGTAAACTATTAATATTCTGCATTTTGAGATTAAAATGATAAGGTTAAACCCGTTTCGGTTAAATCCGTAAACTAGTTATGTATAATCAACCGTATGCTTATAAGCGATAGTGGGTAACCGGACAAGTCATGGACAAGTTCTATATTCCATTTTATTTTAAATAAGTTAAAATATCAGAAGGATATCAATTTATATGCCCGTTAAGGTTTTAAAACGAAACTATGTCTCATAAGGGCATTTTGGTAATTTTATACCATATAAAAGGAACTTGAATATAATTTAATGTTATAGTTATAAGTATTCTGGAAAAATACTTTATTTATGATATAATATCAGTAGGCTACCAATTATATGTGTATTTTATCTTTTATGACCAAACTATGCACCAAAGGGGCATTTTGGTCATTTTACACATAGTTTATAAATTATTTGGGATTCTGAGTTTATAACATGTACCTACTGTAAATATGTTTAAAATAATTTTTAAAATCAGTAGGTATCAAGTCTTGGTAAATAATATGGTTTAAAACCATACTATGCGCCGAAACGGCGCTTATGTCGTAAAATGACGTCTTTATGTGATGTTTATGAAAACTGATGTTAAGGTCAGATTAAAATGTCTTAAATATGTTATTTAATATAACATATCAGTAGGTAAATGATTTACCTTGAAATTTGATTAAAACCATTTTATAAGCCACAAGGGCTAAAATAGTCATTTATCGACATAGTTTAAGGACCTATTTGAAAACTCAGTTTATAACTTGGTTTAACATCAAAATAATCTTATTAAAATATTACATCAGTAGAAAACTCATCAAGTTCATTACCATTTAAAACCTTGTTTTATGCAAAAAGGGCATTTTGGTCAAAGATGTCATAATTATGAAACTTGCGCATAAACTTGGATTCTGATTATGATCATGTAATATAACCTCAGAGGGTTAAGCTACATTATATTACGATCATAATACAACTTTAGATCAGTAGGTAACTAATCTAAATCGGGTCGATTTCGAATGTCAAAGCAAAAGTCAAACTTTGCGACTTTCGATTGCGAACCGACCCTAGAACTGAAATTGACGAGCCGAACATGTTCTTACATGTTCTAATAATTATTACCAACTTGTTTAAGTGTCAAAAAAAGGTTTCATAAATATATAAGGTCAATTTATGATTTTTCCGAAAAATGGCATGTTTGACTTTTTAATATCATAACTTTGACCTGTCAATTGGTCTAGCAAACGTGATCTTTAGGAGGTGCCCTTTATAGGGATTTAACACTACCTTATTATGATCACTTATCCATGTTCATTTCGAACAATGGCTGGACCATAATGGTCTTAACGAAAGTCAAAGCGTTTTTCGAAAAAACGCTTGACTTTTGGCTATAAAAGCCTATATAACGAAAATGCACAAAGAAGGAACACTTACCAGTGATTCCTAAGGTGCAAAAGAACTATGTTGGGTGCTCCTTTTAGCTAGGAACTTCCAGAGGAGGGAGAAGAGTTATGATTTAGAAAGGTGCAAGTTCAAATGGTGAACTTGATCACTATTTATAGTTGGAGAACTCAAAGGAGGTGAAGCCATGTGTTTAGGGTGTAAGGGAGCTTACAAGTGTCCAAAACGTGGCATAGCTGATTGCAAGTCCATAGTTTCAATCAAATGGTTTTTTGGAGCTTTGTTTGGAGGCCACGAGAAATTTTCTGCAACAGGGCCTCTCTCGCGCCCCGCGAGAGACGTAGGCCAGGTCTCTCGTGGCCCGCGACCGACCTATGGCCATTTTCAAAATTTGACACTTTAACCCTCTTAACTTATCTAAGCTTTTAAAACCCCTTTTTGGCACTTTTAGCCCTCCGTAGCCAATACTTGGCATACCCGGGATTATGCCTGGACATTGTCGAGCTCTCGGTTCGTTAAAAGGTCACTCAGAGGTATGAATTAACATGTTGACACTTTTAATCCCTCCATTATCCAACTTTCACATATTTACAAATTTGAACCCTCTCGTCCAACAAATGGCACGTATGAGAGTTAGGACTTCGTAAAGGATCACTCAGAGGCTTATTATAAGCATGTTGACTCCGATGTCACTCAGAGGCTGGAAATGTTGACATATCAGTCACTCAGAGGCCAAATTTCAAGCATGTTGACATATCAGTCACTCAGAGGCTAATGATTTAAGCATGTTGACATATCAGTCACTCAGAGGCTGTTATTTATGCATGTTGACATCGGACCGTCACTCAGAGGCTCAGTTTGAGCATGTTGATGCCTTTAGTCCTTATTGGTCTTTAACATGCTATATTTAAAATACAACACGTGTCACTATACTATTGGACACGATTTTGAAGGGTGTTACAGTTACACAACGTCAAATTTGGCTATAACAAGTCATTTTATTTTTTAATGATATATGTATGATGATTAGTACATTGTTAAGCCTTAATGAGCCTTTTTTGTGCGTTGGTTTAGGTTAGACAAAATCATATTAGATCATAACAAGTTATTTTGATGATAAAGATATGTGTGTGATGATTAGTACACCAATTGGTCTTAATGGGCCTTGCCTTGTGTTAATGAATTGGTCTAAGTTACACAAAGTCATATTTGATCACAACAAGTCATTTTAACGTTAAAGACATTTATATACAAATCGATACACTAATGGGCCTAAATGATACTTTTCATGTAATAGAGTTGGTTTTGTTTACATAAAGTCACACTAGGTCAATACAAGTCATTTATGTGTTAAAAATATATCTTTTATGGATATACATTGATGGGCCTTAATGGTCCTTGTCATGCGCTAGTGATTTAGTGGTGTTGTGATGTGGTTCTGCTTGGTTGACAGGTATGTGATGTGGTGTGGTTGGATGGTGGTGATGAGGTGTTAAGTGATGTTGCAGATTAGAGTGTTGCTAACATTCTATAATATAATATTTGATAAAGGTTCTTATGAATAATAAATTGATTGCACAATAATTTGATAATAATTACATTTATGTCATCTGAACCTTATTTCCTTTTATGTCAATTTTAATTTATTAAATTTGCATTTCTTAATAATTTATATATATATATATATATATATATATATAATTATAAATCTTATATAAGTTACTTTATTTTCTCTATTTATATCTAGATAAATCTTATTAGGAAAGTTTCTTTACATTTAGTTGTACGAATGTGTTTTTTTATCTATTTGTTTACTTTTTTTTCTTTTAATTCAAAAATATTCTAGACTTGGGTTTCTTTCTTTCGATTATTATAGCGAGGGATATTAACTTAAAGAAGTGAAACGATATCAATCGAATTCCCGTCGTGAAACGCGGAGTACCTCTAATAGCTTAAATACATTTGCAGGTTGTATTTTTTCAACTTATTTTGTTTTTTAGTTGTATTTTTTAGTATGAAGTTAATGAAACTTTATCTTTACCTTAAGTGTATTTACTAATATTTAGTTACATTTGTTAATATGTAAACTAACATAATATTGCAAATGATGAAAGGTTTTCATTCTCTTGGGAGAGCAAGGTTCAATTCCCACTTGATGTAGTGGGCAATGATAGGAGACCAAGGAAAATTTCACTGTCCCGGAATTGGTGGTGGACTCGGCTACTTTCGGATTATTCCGTTTGGTACAATTGGTGCCCTAAGAGTGCTCGAGATTTATTCTTTTGATTGTTAAAAAAATTAACTTAAATAATAATAATATTTAAATAATTATTACCTAATCACCAATCAAATTCTCAACGAAGCCCATATCGTTACATATCTTTTAGACATTTCTGGTGAGAAAAAAATGCGTCTACATATATAAGCAATATGACATACTTTTTTTTCTCAACAAAGCCCCTAACCAAACACCATAACAGATAGCCTAATAGTATTATATCATAGTTTCTAATAATGTTATATTATCATTTCGTAACCGCTAATATCTCTTTGATAAATTGGAATGTTTTTTATATCTTTTCTATTAAAAAAACATCGTTTTTATTAGTTTAAAGGTGATAATTATATTTTAAAAGATTTTAACAATGGCCGACAGGATATTTATGCAATAACTACATTTTTTAATAGTCGTGATGATTTTAACTTTGCCAACATAAGTTGAGGCATAAAGGCAAGGTTGTATTTGTTTGTCACACCATTTTCTAACGCATGTAATCCTAGACATAAAAAAGGTTATGCGTTGAAATTCTTTCTTAAGTACTTGTTTTTTTTTCTTTCATATTTCACAAACTAAATAACAAACTTACGCAATAATATCTCACTTGTAGAGTAACATCGAAAACTAGTAATTCAAATAGACTAAAAAGATGACATGAAATCAATACTAAAATGCAAGTTTCCTAGCACAAACCAACACTAGCTCTTAGATAAGACCATTGGTCCATATATGAGTCGCTTCAATACGGGCGTTCACCCACATAATTCCCGGGGGGATCATAACTGCATATAACAAACCACCCGCCGTCATAGCATTTAACCTTAGCACAACCAAGATGAACCGAATCACTCCAAACTACTTGGGTATAGTGAAGACACCCCCCGCCAACACACGAATTTGAATAATAGTAATAGTGTTGCTTCTCGTCGACCCACATACCAACAGCAGCGGATGTAGTGAACTGATCACCGTAACCTAAAGCTAGGTTCTCACCAAAAGGTCCTCTGGAGTGTTGTAGCCTACAGTCGCCAATTCTTTGGTAAGCATATTCGCGAGCATACGTAGCTAAGGTTTTGTTCCACGTGAAGGGTTGCACCCCGACTTGGGCTCGGGCTTGATTATGAGGAATGAGGAAGGGCAGGCCTGAGGCTATGGAGACATCTATGAACCATGAGAAGGTCAAGAGAAAGATGGCTAGTGGTTGGAACCTATTGAGGTCCATTAGGAATGGTGTAATGGTGCAATGGAGAATATGGTGAAGGGCAGTTCTATGAATTTGGTATTTATAGACTAGAAAGGATCGGAAGATAGTCTCATGTAATTAAGTTTGACTACCAAAATGCGTGATTAATGCTCTTGAGGTCAAATTTTCTAATTATTTTCTATAACTACCAATTATATACAGACTGAACCACGAATATTTTGGAAAATGCATGATCATTGGCCGTTTTAAAACTAAAGACTAAAATAAATATGAGGTAGTTATATAAAAGTAATCATTTATCCCCTCTTTTTCTCCCTCACTCCCTCCCTCGTCTCTTCCCAAATTTGGATATGTTTGACATCAAATTTTTTAAAACTTATAGCTTTAAGCTTTTAAGAAAAAACTTCTAAGGATTTTCATTAAGCCACTAAATATGTATATATAGAAAATATATAGAAGAATTTTTCATCAACCATAAAGTGTACCAATGTCAATAAGTATGGGTGTTAAAGATCGGATTATCCGGTTATTGGGTATTCAAAAATTTCGGATAGTGAATATTAATATCCGAACTCGTATATGAAATTTTGGAGATCCGAAATTTCGGATACGGATTCGGATATCCAAACGAATATCTGAATTCATAAAAAAAATTCAAAAAATTCGTTTCGTGCATAGATTAAAATTAAACCTATATTCGATTTTCCAATTTTCAACGTTAAAAACAACGAACTATTATAAAATCACATCCGAATCCGATTTATTTAATAATTTTTACTATATTTCAAACTAAACATAGTACTCATATATAATATATTTAGAAAAAAATATTAATTTTCGGATATTGTGAAAATTTTAGAAATCCACATCCGAATAAGAAAATTCGGATTATCTGGTTTTTGAATATCCGAAATTTCAGATATTTCGGATACGGATTTTCGGATATGTCGAATTCAGTTTCCATATCCGGATTTTTTTAACACCCCTGTCGGTAAGGTTACAAACCGAATCAAGCCATTTCTTTTTTATTTTTAGTTAGGTTTTTTAACATTCTCCACACTTTTGTAAAGTTACTTTTTCTTATAGCTTCTTTTTCATTCTTTCGAGATTCTATTTTTTGTTTGCTTTCCACTTTTAAAAAATTTATTTTTCATTATTCACTTATTTGAAGATCCATCATTTTGGGAAAAAAAACTTTTTGACTTTTGTGGGTTTATGTAAGATTTTGATATTTGGTCCATTTCAGTTTTGGGAATTTATATATATGGTGGAACCAAGATGTTTTATTGGATAATTCCTAGAAAGAATAAGACTTGAACTATTCTCATGCGTTTGAATGTGTGTGCTCCCACTTCCATTAATGTTTATGTTTATTGGGTTATTGGCTTATGGTTTTTGTTTGATTGCTCTAAATAATGGTTAAACCGAGTACATGTACAATACTAATATTGCAATGAAATGATTGAAAAAAGAAAATAAATACGTAAAAGATGGCACAGTAGCACGCACTAGAGAAAAAAACTAGTCTGTATACACCACACCACCCCTTCACCACACTCTCTCGTCCCCCTCTCTAAAACGGAACCCCCACACCTAAAACACCCTACGACACTTCAACACTTTCAAACAAACTCTAAAACTCTCTCTCACGCATTCCAAGTAATTTCATCCTTACTTCTTCTTTTCTAAGGTATCCATACAACATTGAAGCATCCTCAAACTTGTAACTAATGAAAAAAATTGGGAATGCTTCAAAAGTTTCAAGAAAACATCCATGGAGAACACTTTTATGTGAAGGAATCCATATTTATGTTTTATTTGATGATCTTGTTATTTTAGTGGTCAAAAATGTCAAGAACATGCTGTGATATATGCAAATATGTAAAGATGTTTTTCTTCATTGATTCACCCTAAAACATGGAAAAATACTCAACACATAAAACTAACAAGTATTCTACACCACATTTTGCAAAATAGTTAATGTTTTTGAAAGATTCTTGAACCAACACCACCATTAAGTTGTTAGGGTTATAAACATGTAAAATTTTCTAGAAATAAACTTTAAAAAGTTGAAGAACAAAAGTCAAGAACAAAAAGTGTGTAAAACAAACTTGAAATAAACACTAGTTTACAATATGTGTTCCAAAGAGACTCCATGTTTTGATGAATCCACCAATTTTGTACGTAAACAAGGTTATAGTGGTTTGATGAGGAAAAACTGATTTAAAACCTGCTGGAAATAAATAAACGAAAATCAATATCGAAAAACCGAAAAAAGCCAAAAGAGTGGAAACCCTAGCTACGGTCTTGAAACTTTTTTAAAGTGTCTTTAGGATGTCAAAATAAGACTGTCGAACAAAATCATATTCTTTTAACGTGTCTAGCTATTTTTAATAATTTAAGAGCGTAAATTACCATAAAAATAAATAAAATACTTAGACTAAAAAATTCCCAATTTTTTACAGTAATTATTATTAATAATTATTATAAGCTTATAAAGCAACAAGTAAGTGAAAATGAATAAGAGAACTATGGTTTTAATTAATGGCTTAAATATACATTTTAAAGGCTTTTACCTACGTTTTCTTAACAAAAATACTAAAAATATCATAAATAATATTTTTTCCAAAAACTTATAAGGTCAAAAGTGATTTTTGGATTTTTTTTTTGGAATTATTTGGGTATTGAAAGTATTTTTAGTGAATTTAAAGTTTAACGAGTATTTTTAGGATGTCAAAATAAGACTGTCAACCAAAATCATATTCTTTTAACGTGTCTAGCTATTTTTAATAATTTAAGAGCGTAAATAACCATAAAAAATAAATAAAATACTTAGACAAAAAAATTCCCAATATTTTACAGTAATTATTATTAATAATTATTATAAGCTTATAAAGCAACAATTAAGTGAAAATGAATCAGAGAAATATGGTTTTGATTAATGGCTTAAATATACATTTTAAGGCTTTTACCTACGTTTTCTTAACAAAAATACTAAAAATATCATAAATAATATTTTATCCAAAAACTTATAAGGTCAAAAGTGATTTTTGGATTTTTTTTTTGGAATTATTTGGGTATTGAAAGTATTTTTCGTGAATTTAAAGTTTAACGAGTATTTAAAACAGCACTTATTTCTAAACCATCATCTATAAATTATAGAAATAAAACCCTACAACTTTTTAAGGAACAATTTTTATAGAGCAAGAACAATGTTTTAATAACCTCTTCAAACCGGCCGTTATGGCTGGTGCATACTAATATACCGGTTTGTAGCCACATTCAATATTAAGTTTTCATGAGGATGAAGTAGCTTCTGAAACACAATATTACTTGTTAGATATGTTATTTATCTTACATAATTTTAGAATATTTATATTGGTAACTATAAATCTATTGTAGGCTTATATATTAAAAAATGTTAAGGAAAATTGATTGTTGATTATTAAATTATGTGGTTTTAGATTATTTTCATAGAATTATATGGTTGATTAGTTGCTCGATTGAAACCAACTGATACAATCAATTAAATCGTTTTTAAATATAACCTAACCTGATAAGCATTAAGAGGGTGTTTGTTGGAAACCCTTTTGTTTAGTGTGATCGATTCGCTCATCAGATTTGTGAATATAGTAAAGTTTTATAGAAGTATATGGTATTTATTGAGTAAATTAATAAACTCTGGATAAAGTCCAGGAGCATCTAGAAGCCCTAACATTTTACTATTTCAGTAGCAGCATTGTCTCCAACACCATTTCGCCACCGATTTTATTGTTTGAAAAACCCTAAACCCTAAAACAACACCAGTGATTCCATGGCGACCGCCGCGTTGCTCAGATCTCTTCGTCGACGAGACATCTCATCCGCTTCTCTATCCGCCTTCAAATCCGTATGCTCCCATTTTATACCTTTTTTTCTTTCTTTCTTTCTGTGGATGTATGTGTGATCCGTTAATATTTGGGGAAATCGTGGTGTTTATCACTCTTTATCTTGTTAATTTTTGTTTGTGTGTATATCTTTGATGAGATACGAATATGTGGACTTTCATTAGCTTCTTGTTAAGTAGATTATTTGAATTCAGATGTTTATATCGTGTAGATTTGCTATAATTAGTGTTTTGCTCATCTAGAGAAGATAGTTATTGCAGTTTTGATGCACTAGTTACAGCTCGATTTGTTTTTTTTTTTTTTTTTGAGAAAATATTGATTCAGGTTAGAGATGGTTTCTTGTTATAAGATATTGTGAATTAACTGTTGGATTATTGGCTATTTCAATGATTTTAGTGTTTTTTTGAGTTTTTTTTTATTGGATGATTTACTGAAAGGTAACAATATGTTTTTTCCTGGACACTATTGGTTACTTGTGTGATATGCAAAGCAAAGAGTTAGCTAACTTGTTTGCGTTTAAACCATCTGTTATGAAAAATCATACAAGTGCTACAATTGTATGTTGCATCACATGGATACTGTGGTTAGAGTGATATGGGTTTGAGTTGTGCAGTGTTGAAAATGGGAAATGATCTTTGATGGTTTCCAGCCTGTTATCGTTCTGTGACTCTGTGTTAGAACTTAAATACTTAAAAATCTAGTTTTGAATGTTGCTTTTTGAATCTTCATGCAGTTAAGTGGAGCCAAGCCGTCAGTGACCGGGTCACATTTAAGTCATAAGTTAGGCGTAATTGCCAGGCCCTTCAGGTACCATGCGCCTACTATACTGCACACATATGCGTTTATCCCTTTCAATTTTAGCTAATAGATGATTTTGATACAGTTCAAGACCTCTTGGAAATGAAGTTATTGGGATTGATTTGGGTACCACGAACTCGTGTGTTGCAGTCATGGAGGGCAAGGTAAGATCTATGTTTAAGCTGTTTGAAGGACTTGAGTATTTTGATTTTTAATATTAATTTTAAAATACATTTGTTGATGCTCTTGTAATCAGACTGCTAAAGTTATTGAGAATGCTGAAGGAGCACGTACAACTCCATCAGTTGTGGCCTTTAACCAGAAAGGAGAGTTAATTGTGGGCACTCCTGCGAAACGTCAAGCAGTTACTAACCCTACAAACACTGTGTTTGGGACAAAGCGTTTGATCGGAAGACGATTCGATGATCCCCAGACACAGAAAGAGATGGGAATGGTTCCGTATAAGATCGTTAAGGCTCCAAATGGAGATGCTTGGGTCGAGGCCAATGGACAGAAGTATTCTCCAAGCCAGATCGGTGCTTTTGTTCTCACCAAAATGAAGGAAACCGCTGAAGCATATCTTGGAAAGACCATTAATAAAGCTGTTATTACTGTACCAGCTTACTTCAACGATGCACAAAGGCAAGCTACCAAGGATGCTGGACGAATTGCTGGTTTAGACGTGCAGAGGATCATCAACGAACCAACAGCTGCCGCACTTTCCTATGGGTTAAATAACAAAGAAGGTCTCATTGCAGTTTTTGATCTCGGTGGTGGAACTTTTGATGTTTCCATCTTGGAAATATCTAATGGTGTTTTTGAGGTATCCAGTTTCTGTGTCCAAGAATCGTTTCTTTGTTAAGTGGATATCTCAATATCTCATATATATACTAACTGTTTTTGTTTATACAGGTGAAAGCGACAAACGGTGATACGTTTCTTGGAGGGGAAGACTTTGATAACACATTGTTGGACTTCTTGGTTAGCGAGTTCAAGAGAACAGAGGGAATAGACCTGACAAAAGACAGGCTTGCCCTTCAGAGACTCAGGGAAGCTGCCGAGAAGGCTAAAATCGAGCTGTCATCAACAACCCAGACCGATATTAACTTGCCGTTCATCACAGCTGATGCATCTGGTGCTAAGCATTTAAACATCACTCTCACAAGGTCGAAATTCGAGGCTCTAGTAAACAACCTGATTGAGAGGACCAGAAACCCATGCAAAAACTGTGTGAAGGATGCAGGAGTCACAACTAAGGATGTTGATGAAGTTCTCCTCGTTGGTGGGATGACACGTGTTCCCAAAGTTCAGGAGGTTGTTACGGAAATATTTGGGAAGACACCGAGCAAAGGGGTGAATCCCGATGAAGCAGTTGCTATGGGAGCTGCTATTCAGGGTGGCATCCTTCGCGGTGACGTTAAAGAACTTCTTTTACTTGATGTCACTCCTCTATCACTTGGTATCGAGACACTCGGTGGCATCTTCACCAAGCTCATCAGTCGGAACACTACGATCCCAACCAAGAAAAGTCAAGTGAGTCATCATTTATATTTTTATTTTCGTGTAGAGGTGACAAAATATATATTGTTAACTGTGTTTTTGTTTGTAGACATTTTCAACAGCAGCTGACAACCAAACTCAAGTGGGCATTAAAGTTTTGCAAGGGGAGCGTGAAATGGCATCCGACAACAAGTTACTGGGTGAGTTTGAACTCATGGGCATCCCTCCCGCTCCAAGAGGCATGCCTCAAATCGAGGTAACATTCGACATCGATGCAAATGGTATCGTCACCGTTTCAGCCAAAGACAAGGCCACCGGAAAAGAACAGCAAATTACCATTAGGTCGTCGGGTGGTCTCTCAGATGCTGATATCGAGAAGATGGTTAAGGATGCAGAGCTTCACGCCCAAAAGGATGCTGAAAGGAAGGCGCTGATTGATGCTAAGAACAATGCTGACACGACCATTTACAGCGTCGAAAAGAATCTGAACGAGTACAGAGATAAGCTTCCGAGTGAAGTGGTGTCTGAAATAGAGGGTGCGGTTTCTGATTTGAGGAAAGCTGCTGGGGGTGAGGATGCTGCGGAGATTCATGCCAAGATTGATGCTGCAAACAAGGCACAATCGAAGATTGGACAGCATATGCAAGGCGGTTCAGGGTCGGGATCTGGAGGATCACAAGGTGGTGGTGAACAAGCGCCAGAGGCGGAGTACGAGGATGTAAAGAAGTAGAATCTTTCCTCTCATGTTCCGTGAATGCGACGGTTTTTGTATCTAGAAGTACCGTGACAAGTAGAAATAATCAACAATTACATGGACGGATGTTAAAGAGTTTGTCGGATGAATCTATTTCTTTTTGTCTTATTGAATGAAATATCAAAGAGTTTGGTCTTCTTATCGTTGTTTTGAATGATGTTAAACATTGAAACCTGGAATTTAACCGACACGACTATGTGACTTTGTGTGTGCTCTCTCTCTCTCTCTCTTTTTTGCCTTCGACGCTAGCTCACTGATTTTGAGTTTTAACCGTTTATTATTATTGTTATTATTTTATTATTACAATAAAACATTATTCGTGTCAGTATTTTTTAATAGTTGAAACATAATTTACTAAAACTTGTGTGACTAGACGGCCAATAAGTTGTTTGAAACAATTGGAATTACATGTATTTATTTTAGGTTTTATATTTATACAAGTAAACTATAATTTGTGTTTATATGGTATGTTTTTAAACCCAATCTAAGTCTCTAATTTCAAAAATGGATACTTGAATAACTGAGGTTTTTATTTCGCTTCAGTTTGCACCTTTCTATAAATTTTCTGTTAGTTTAACCGTTAGGTTACAATAAGGTTGTTTACGAGCCGAACCGAGCAGACCTTTGCTCGTGTTTGGCTCGTTTACAAACTGAACCGAGCGGAGCGGCTCATTTAAAACCGAGCCTCAAATCAAGCGAGCATTTTCTGAGCAGTAAATATTCCGAGCGAAGTTCGAGTGATTTGGACAACCGTGTTACCAGATTTAAATTTGCTGAGAGAGATAGTAACAATGTTGGGTCTCGAGTTTTTATGTCTTTAAAAACAGACATATTTCATGGCACAATATTTTCCTAATGAGGAACAATGTTGTGGCTAACGAGACGATGCTCATATTGCTCGAACAATGACATTGAGAGCAAGAGACTATCGACATAGGGCAACAACATAAAACATTGAGTCGATGAGCAGACTGTCGTTTATTAGTTTAGGGTTTAACTTCTAGATTTGATATTAATTTTTTTATTGGTGTAATTGGGCTAGTACGTATAAATATAGTTGTAAATTTGTATATAGTGGATCAAAATCTAAGAGTGGTATTGGAGGGGTATGGTCCCAAAAACCCTGCCCCTGTGCAAGGAACCATACCCTCAATAACAACATACTACAAAAATACCCTTGCGCGCAATGTGCAACGGTGCGCCATTCTTGAAACCAGCAGGTTGCCTAACAACCTTGCACGCAATGTGCAATGGTATTACAACCTTGATACATGCAGATCACACAACGAACCTTGCGCATACTGCGTAACGACAAGTTAGATCTACACATGCAGGTCACATAACGAACCTTGCGCACACTGCGCAACGACAAGTTAAACTGACACTAGCAGGTCACACAACGAACCTTGCGCACACTGCGCAACGGTAAGTTAGACCTAGAAGCGCAGGTCCCTTGACCCTGCGCGGATCAAACAACCCTCTAGCCGCGAAGTCCTAAGACCTTGCACAAGGACAAGAAAAACATGAGAGCAACTCATAGTCTTGAGAACAAAAGGATTTAATCCCAACAACTCTGCGCTGGCCAGAAAGCACTGAAAGCCACACGGAAGGGAAAAGCGCAAAGAGACGTTGATTACATACAAGGTTACAAAGTGGCAGAGTTGTGACCCAATGGCCGCTCGGCAGGTTGTGTCAGACCGCCTCGCATGAACAATAGTGTAGAGGACAGACTGCACACCAACCAAACTCACGCCAGCGACTGGCACACATTCTTTACTTTCGGCTAATGACGCGTCTGACACCAGGGATAATTGCTATGACACGTGGCTCCATTCAACATCCGACAAAGCACACCTCTTGCCAGAGATCATTAATGATCGATGCAGAGGAGACAGAACGGATATCCCTGATCGTCTGGGTCTGGCCCACGACCCATCAGCTCATCTCCTGAACACACCTATATTCGGCTATAAAATAAGGATCATACCACGAGGTAAAAGAATCTTCATCTACATCCCCAATCACAATACTATTG
Source organism: Scalesia atractyloides (assembly GCA_947069175.1). Classification (NCBI taxonomy): domain Eukaryota; kingdom Viridiplantae; phylum Streptophyta; class Magnoliopsida; order Asterales; family Asteraceae; genus Scalesia; species Scalesia atractyloides. The sequence goes on from CAMTDV010000011.1 coordinate 34,577,450, forward strand.
CATGCTACTTTGAGCTTACTTGCTTGCTACTTACAATACCAAATACCTATTCTCACGCCGGAGTGTGGTCACGGAGAAAACCCTCCCCCTTTCTCTCGTGACGAGGCTAACGGCGTTGCTTGTGTTGCAGATTAACTCGAAGTGAGATCACCCAGAAGAGCGAACAAGAGACAACCTTTCATGCAGAAATATTGAGCTTAACCAGATATCCCCGGATATTCCTTGTTGTTAACCGGTGTTTCTTCAGGTATAGATAAAACTATACATTTATATTTATATTTAAGTATATATGTATGTGTGTATATATATAGGGGTGTGTGTCTATATGTATAACATATATTTGTGTATATACATGTTTATGTATGTGTATGTTATATGTATATATATACTAATTAGAAACATTATTTTGAGCCGAACCGAATCAAGCGGACCTTTGCTCATGCTTGGCTCATTTACAAACCGAACCGAGTAGAGCGGTTCGTTTACAACCGAGCGTCAAACCAAACGAGCATTTTCTGAGCAATTTTCGAACGAGCGTCGAGCGAGCGACGAACGGGGAACAGATTAAACGGCCCTAGGTTACAGGGTATTTTGGTATTCTATCATCTTTAACACATTGAAACCTCATTACTAAAACCCTTTGCGTCTATCTACACCACTACCCTTCCAACTGAATCCTCAACGTCTCCTATATACTACACAAAATCAAACCCTAACCTCTCAATAATCTGATTCCATTGGAAGCAAAACACGACAAATGACCTCAAAACGCCACTAGAATTCGCCATATAACTGCCAGATCAAGTCACACCTGCCACCACCACCACCCACAAAAGTCATAGTGGAGGCTGAAACCAGCACCGTGACTGGAACTCCAGCTTCATTAGCCTCCACCGGAAAGTTTTCACGAAACCACAACGTAATGCATTGCGTTTTGCGGATTGTTAGCTAAGGAGATATCAACTGTTGCGATCTACAGATTTGAACATCCACTCTAGTCCAAGTGGTCGTTCTTTGTATCCTTAACATGTTAAAAAAAGATACACCTGTTTCTTGCTATGTATTAACCGGAAATTAATCAACAACTAGATCTGAAACTGTCTCTATTATGTCTTTCTCTCTATCTCGATTTAAGAAAAACAAGGATGATGGGCCTGGGTTTCGAGACTATGGCGCAGATGAAGAAGATGGCTGCAGGGTGTTGGTTCACATTAGAAATATGGCGGGTGCAAGTATTCGTGGTTTAAACAAGGTGGTGGTCGGAGATGGGTTCATATCTTATATTATATACTTTAATATATTAAAAACTAGATTATATGGATTTTTCATGTATATAGAATAATTATGATGTATTACAATGAACGGAGTCTAACCCGTATAGTCCAAGGTGACAAAAGCTTAGAAAGATGAAAAGTGACATTGAATACTACACGTGAGAGCCAAAACATTGTGAGTGACCAAGAAAAAAATGGCTCAAGAGGTTGCGTAAACACCGCCCCCTCCACAAGGAACTTCAAATTTACGGTAGCACAAGCTTTTTCCGAAACCACTCCGTCCACCCTTACCATATTAACTCGAGGTGAAAAGAGGAAAAAAGAAAAAAAAACCCTTCTATTGCGGGTTATATAAAGGATCTTGAATAAGTTAAAAATGCCAATTTTTATCTTCAACAAAAGTTTAACTTTTAATTATTTTAATATTTGTTGTTATATACCCAAGTAATAATATATATGACCAATTAATAATATTAATAACATAAAGAGTTAATTATACCGTTAGTCACTGTGATTTATGAAAACTAACAAGGTTAGATACTAATAGTTTAAAGTCACGTTCTAAGGTTCTAACTTTTCATTTTGTAACAAACTAGGGTATTAGGACTAATAAATGTTAGTTTTTACGTTACTTTTCTATGAAATGACCGAAACACCCTTTACAACTTCAAAGGTCGTTTATGTAATTCTTTGATTTAAATTAAAGGGGTTATTTAGAGTAAACTATCATTTTGGTCACTTTAGTGTAAAACTCAAACCTTTTGAATATGAGTCACTATGATTTCAGTTTTATTACTATTTTGATTCAAAACTGAAATTAGCTCGTATTTATCTAATGAAATTCTGGTATTTTATTAATGGTAAAATGGTTATTATAATTTTATTATAACATGTTATTAATTAAAATAATAAAATTAAATAATCCTTCCCCAATATTCTCTCTTTTGATATTTTCAAACCGCCATTGATTCTCAATAACTCCTCTATGCTTCTGTAATCCAATCGGAATCAGTCACCATGCATGTCACCGGTTCTCACTCTTCAATTCTTCTCCGGCGAGCTTCTAGGTCTACAACCTCACGCCTCCACTCATGAATTTCCGCTAAATCTCCTCTGCCGCCGTCATCTCCGTCACCGTCACCGTCGCCAGTCGCGTCGCAGTTCCGCTTTCCACTCCGTTCGCTCGTGGTGGAGCCACGGCGTTGATTGGAGGTCTCCGGCTAGGTTGAGTTCTCAGATCCGGACTGCTGCTTCTCCTGTTCTGGATCGGTTTCATTGCAATCCCTCTACGATCGGTAATCATTTCGTTTGATCTATCGTTCTGATTGTGTCTCTGTTGCTTTTGATTCGAAGATTTGTTGCTGTTTTGTGGAATAGTGTGTGATAGTAATTGGTGTGGTGATGTTTGAGGTTGTATTTACTATTTAGTTATGTAGCCGTGCATTTTGAACGAACGCTTATGATTGTTATCTAGTAGCTTACTCTTTAAGCAGATTGCGATGTATGAAGCAGGTGCGGATCCAGAGTTATTTTGGGGTTCGTTGGAACTCCTACGGTTTGGCAAAAAATTACAAAAATAGTGGAAACTTTATATGATTTGAAAAAAATTAGTTAGAATCTAACAAAAAGAACTTGTTGAAAATATTTTCCAAATACTTCAACTGGCATGAAGTCAATAATGGGTTAGATATGCTAGTGCTATTGTAAGTATATCCTTATCAGTTCAAAAGGGTAAGTGTATCCTTTTATAAGGTCAAAGGGATTATTTAATTTTATTAATTTAATTAATAATGTGTTATAATAAAATCATGATGATCATTTTACCTTTGAGAAAAGGATAAAATAATAAGATTTTATTAAATAAATATGAACTGATTTTACTTTTGGATCAAAATGGTAATAAAATTAAAACCACAAGGATATAGATTCAAAATATTTGAGTTTTGGATTAAAGCAGCAAAAGCGATCAAACCTAAAGGACCAAAATGACAGTTAAAACACAAATATATTTAAGTTGAGGAGGAAAGGTTTGTATTTAAATTACTTCCATGATGCTGTATAATAACGATTGTATAATACTGATTCCCAAAGTTTTTAGTTTTGCCTTTTATATGTCAAATAAAATACTTTATCATTAAAAATTATATCAACCATTAAAGAACCCCATTGAATTGAAATGTACGCTCCAAAACCAATTACAATAACCGGTGAGTAACTAGTGTTGAAGAGCCCTCCAAAACCAATTACAATAACCAGTAAGTAACTAGTGTTGAAGAACTTGAAGTCTCACACTAAAAAGTTGGGAGTTACTAGAAGTCCTTCGAAGAAGTTGTTTCTCCTGAAAAGATAGAACCACTATTGAAGCATCATATCAGACTTGCGATGCTCAAAGTCTTGAGGATTCTGGGTGCAAACATATTTTTGGTCTAATCGCTGAATCCGATTACTCGGTTAGACCGCTACCGCTTGAAGTCAGTCGGCCAAAATTAGTACTCAACGGACCCGGCGTTGCCGATGTTTTTTCCAAGGATACACCGAAGAAAGCTCGGTTTAAACATGAATTAAACACACCGGGTATTTGAATCTGAAGAGGTATGATCCCGAATCGCATGTAGACACATGGCATAGGGATCACAGCACTCGAAGCTGGCATCTCCGTCACCTAATAATATCCAGAAGGTTATAGAAACTTTTGGAAGGGGACACCTGGCGACAGGAAGATGCTCTCAGCAGACAATAAGGACAATACATGGCACCAATAGCAAGACGCCAACAAAGGTTACAAGATCCTAGGAGGACAAGGCGACAACCAGTACAACCGCGAGCTGATCTGGAGCGAATAACCGTGCCCCACGTCACCTCAAGGCCTGACATGGTCTAAAGAGACAAGACGGATATTCCTTCTGGTCCGATAGCTAGCGAGCATTATCTAGCTAGCAGGTCGCCTCCTCCTTCATCCTCCAGTTATAAATAGAATGCCAAATCCATAGGTTTAAGGGTTCGATTTCTTATTCTCTCACTACATTCACACACTTATTCTCTAAACGATTACTTATTCTCACGTTGGAGGGTGGTTACAAGGAGAACCCCCACCTTCTGCTCCTTGTAGCGAGTCACCGGTGTTGTTCGTTTTGAAGGACGCTTGGTAGAGTTAGCCGTCGGTCGAGTGAAGAACAGAGGTTGAACCTTCTTATATGAGACGACCCAGCTACATGGCTTAGTGCTATTTATTGTTTCTTCATTGGCGTCCACCGCACTTAAAACAACCATTTTCATCTCTTTTCTTTTGAAAAACGCTTTTCTGATGGCTAATCCGAACTCTTCATTCCAAGTTGACGGTAAATGTTCTCCGTTTGGACCGGTTGTGGACAGCACGCACGTCCAAAGCCACCAAAGGGACGGACAAGTCGAGAGGGAGTTTACGAAGGCGGGGGTCACCAACGTATTTGGTAGTGCTACCCGAGCAAGCCAACAAACTAATCCTGGAGCACCGAACACTGTCAATATAGTTTTTCATTTACTCCCAGAAGGTGAAACACCAGCGTCTTGGTATGCTAAGTCGCAAGCTGTCTTAAATATGGCGTATGTTCAAATGTGCGCGAACGCCCAATTCCAGCTTAGACACCAATACAGCAAGCGCATATGACAACCGGCAAATTTTCAGGTTAATGCGTATGACTTAATCACTATTTATTTATTAAATAACGTGCATTTAGACTTAATTATATAATTAATTAGTCCATAAAGGCTAGCAATGTCTGGGTAAATGCATGGGTTCGCATTTGATGTCATTTGCTATCGTCTTATTGTGTAGCAATAAAAGTATATCTAAAAAAACGAGCGTTGGTGGATCATCCGATACATTTTAAAAATACTGAAACTGTCACAATAAACTTAAGTTTATGGCATTATTTGGTGTTTGGCATGGAAATATATAAAAACGTATTACGAATAAATTAAGTATCGTAATTTATTGTTTTAATAAGTGTAAGTTGATTTCTTTAACAAATTATAACTTATACACTAATAATTTTTCCCAAACTATGTGTTGTTAGATGGTTAATTGTTGTCTAGTGTTTAATGGCCCTTAATCACAAGTATTAGGAATAAACACACAACACAATTAACACAACATAATATTTACTTAACTTAATCTAGGAGACATGGATTTGATTTGTTTGACTTTGTACCACAACACCAGACCCTCCCCAAAATTTCAGCCGAACACCCCCATACCCACTCCATTTGAATTGTTGACTTTGATAATGCAAAGGCATGGACCTGCGAATACTTTTTATGGTATAACTATTCAAGTAAAGTCCTCACCGGTGAATAAAATCATCTATACTTACTTGCATATTCACTTGCCCATTTCAAACTCTCATAACAACTCCTCTCTCCTATACGGTTACAAAAAAAAAACCCACCCAAGCCCTTTGATCATTTCACTAAAACATGCAAATTAAAATCCCTAACAGTTGTGGTGTTAGAAGTTTTAGGAGGAAAATTGGAGCTACACCTCAACTTACAAGCTTCATCTATTTAAATTTTAAGGAGTTTTCTTAGCTTGGGTATGGATTCTAGACTTGTTATCTTTACATCTTATTTTAGTGTTTACTTATACAGGTATAATCACCAAAAGAGATGTTAACAAGTGTTTGGATTTAATAAGTAAAACTCATAAAAAATGGGATTTTTTTTGGAAGTTTATGTATGTGGGTTTATGGTCGTGAGTGTGTGGGTATTTTTCAAGGGAGGTTGTGTTTGATTTGTTATATTATAAATGCTTGTATGCCATGCTTGGTGATTAATGATCCATGTTTTCTCTTGTAAAATGAGCGTACAAGTATGAACATGTATTTGTCAACTTTGAACCTACATATTTATGCACACATTTTCATGATTTTCTAAAATCTTACAAGAATGTTTCTTACGTCAGTTTAGTTTACATATATGTATATACTCTCATGACTTGCCATGTTACTTTTAGAAGATAATTACCCTTATGACTTAATATATGTAGAAGTTCAAATGGTTAATTCTGTGGTTTAAAAACCTTAGAACCAAGTTGGTTACAAAAATATTTAAGTATAAATACAATCTTTATGGACGTTAAAGCAGAAGTATAATCGAGTTTAGTTTTACATGTACAAGAATTATTTTTCTATAAAATATATTTTGAAAAGGTTTTCAATAATATATATATATATATATATATATATATATATATATATATAAAATATATTATATATACATGCTTATATGGGTTCTTTCATTTATTGTATAATCTTTGTATTTACCGTGAGTTCGGAGTAAAAATATAAATAGATATATTTTTTTACAAAAAATGTCTAAGTTAATCGAAAACCAGAGGAGAATATGTATTTATTTTTCGGTTAGTTTTGTACATGGTATATTTCAAGTTATTTTCCCAAACATAAATATATAAGTTGTATGTATTTATTTACCTTGTTAGATGAGTTATGACTCGGGTTAAATGAATATTATCATTTGGTTCATAAACCTGAACATAGATATATATAGAAGTTCAAATGGTTAATTATGTGGTTTAAAAACCTTAGAACTAAGTTGGTTACAAAAATATTTAAGTATAAATATAATCTTTATGGACGTTCAAGCAGAAGTATAATCGAGTTTAGTTTTACATGTACAAGAATTATTTTTCTATAAAATATATTTTGAAAAGGTTTTCAATATATATATATATATATATATATTACATGCTTATATGGGTTCTTTCATTTATTGTATAATCTTTGTATTTACCGTGAGTTCGGAGTAAAAATATAAATAGATATATTTTTACGAAAAATGTCTAAGTTAATCGAAAACCCGAGGAGAATATGTATTTATTTTTCGGTTAGTTTTGTACATGGTATATTTCAAGTTATTTTCCCTAACATAAATATATAAGTTGTATGTATTTATTTACGTTGTTAGATGAGTTATGACTCGGGTTAAATGAATATTATCATTTGGTTCATAAACCTCAACATAGATATATATAGAAGTTCAAATGGTTAATTCTGTGGTTTAAAAACCTTAGAACTAAGTTGGTTACAAAAATATATAAGTATAAATATAATCTTTATGGACGTTCAAGCAGAAGTATAATCGAGTTTAGTTTTACATGTACAAGAATTATTTTTCTATAAAATATATTTTGAAAAGGTTTTCAATATATATATTATATATATATATATATATGGGTTCTTTCATTTATTGTATAATCTTTGTATTTACCGTGAGTTCGGAGTGAAAATATAAATAGATATATTTTTTACAAAAAATGTCTAAGTTAATCGAAAACCAGAGGAGAATATGTATTTATTTTTCGGTTAGTTTTGTACATGGTATATTTCAAGTTATTTTCCCAAACATAAATATATAAGTTGTATGTATTTATTTACCTTGTTAGATGAGTTATGACTCGGGTTAAATGAATATTATCATTTGGTTCATAAACCTGAACATAGATATATATATAGAAGTTCAAATGGTTAATTATGTGGTTTAAAAACCTTAGAACTAAGTTGGTTACAAAAATATTGAAGTATAAAATAATCTTTATGGATGTTCAAGCAGAAGTATAATCGAGTTTAGTTTTACATGTACAAGAATTATTTTTCTATAAAATATATTTTTGAAAAGGTTTTCAATATATATATATATATATATATTATTACATGCTTATATGGGTTCTTTCACTTATTGTATAATCTTTGTATTTACCGTGAATTCGGAGTAAAAATATAAATAGATATATTTTTACGAAAAATGTCTAAGTTAATCGAAAACCCGAGGAGAATATGTATTTATTTTTCGGTTACTTTTGTACATGGTATATTTCAAGTTATTTTCCCACATAAATATATAAGTTGTATGTATTTATTTACGTTCTTAGATGAGTTATGACTCGGGTTAAATGAATATTATCATTTGGTTCATAAACCTAAACATAGATATATATAGAAGTTCAAATGGTTAATTCTGTGGTTTAAAAACCTTAGAACTAAGTTGGTTACAAAAATATTTAAATATAAATATAATCTTTATGGACGTTCAAGCAGAAGTATAATCGAGTTTAGTTTTACATGTACAAGAATTATTTTTCTATAAAATATATTTTGAAAAGGTTTTCCAATATATATATATATATATATTTTATTACATGCTTATATGGGTTCTTTCATTTATTGTATAATCTTTGTATTTACCGTGAGTTCGGAGTAAAAATATAAATAGATATATTTTTACGAAAAATGTCTAAGTTAATCGAAAACCGAGGAGAATATGTATTTATTTTTCGGTTAGTTTTGTACATGGTATATTTCAAGTTATTTTCCCTAACATAAATATATAAGTTGTATGTATTTATTTACGTTGTTAGATGAGTTATGACTCGGGTTAAATGAATATTATCATTTGGTTCATAAACCTGAACATAGATATATATAGAAGTTCAAATGGTTAATTCTGTGGTTTAAAAACCTTAGAACTAAGTTGGTTACAAAAATATTTAAGTATAAATATATAATCTTTATGGACGTTCAAGCAGAAGTATAATCGAGTTTAGTTTTTACATGTACAAGATTATTTTTCTATAAATATATTTTGAAAAGGTTTTCATATATATATATATATATATTATATATATATATATATATTACATGCTTATATGGGTTCTTTCATTTATTGTATAATCTTTGTATTTACCGTGAGTTCGGAGTAAAAATATAAATAGATATATTTTTACGAAAAATGTCTAAGTTAATCGAAAACCGAGGAGAATATGTTTTATTTTTCGGTAGTTTTGTACATGGTATATTTCAAGTTATTTTCCCTAACATAAATATATAAGTTGTATGTATTTATTTACTTGTTAGATGAGTTATGACTCGGGTTAAATGAATATTATCATTTGGTTCATAAACCTGAACATAGATATATTAGAAGTTCAAATGGTTAATTTGTGGTTTAAAAACCTTAGAACTAAGTTGGTATACAAAAATATTTAGTATAAATATAATCTTTATGGACGTTCAAGCAGAAGTATAATCGAGTTTAGTTTTACATGTACAAGAATTATTTTTCTATAAAATATATTTGAAAAGGTTTTCATATATATATATATATATTATATATATATATATATATATATTACATGCTTATATGGGTTCTTTCATTTATTGTATAATCTTTGTATTTACCATGAGTTCGGAGTAAAAATATAAATAGATATATTTTTACGAAAAATGTCTAAGTATAATCGAAAACCAGGAGAATATGTATTTATTTTTCGGTTAGTTTTGTACATGGTATATTTCAAGTTATTTTCCCTAACATAAATATATAAGTTGTATGATTATTTACTTTTAGATGAGTTATGACTCGGGTTAAATGAATATTATCATTTGGTTCATAAACCTAACATAGATATATATAAAGTTCAAATGGTTAATCTGTGGTTTAAAAACCTTAAACTAAGTTGTTACAAAATATTTTAATTATAATATATAATCTTTATGAGTTCAAGCAAAGTATAATCGAGTTTAGTTTTACATGTACAAAATTATTTTTCTATATAAATATATTTGAAAAGGTTTCAATATATATATATATATATATATATACATGCTTATATGGGTTCTTTATTTATTGTTATAATCTTTGTATTTACTGTGAGTTCGGAGTTAAAAATATAAATAGTATATTTTTTACGAAAAATGTCTAAGTTATCGAAAATCCAGAGAGAATATTATTTATTTTTCGGTAGTTTTGTACATGGTATATTTCAGTTATTTTCCTACATATATTAGTTGTATGTTTATTTACTTTGTTAGATAGTTATGACTGGGTTAAATGAATATTATCAATTTGGTTCATAAACCTGAACATGAGTATTATGAGTTAGGTTAATTCTTGTTAAACAATAATGGTACAAAAATTTATATACACATATAGATTTATGGTACTTTCACAATATATCGGATACATGTACAATAACTTTATTTGAAAAGGTTTTCAATGAATTATATATATATATATATTATATATATATTCATTTATATGGGTTCTTTCATTTATTGATAATCTGTTGTATTTACGTGAGTTCGGAGTAAAAATATAAATAGATATATTTTTACGAAAAAATGTCAAGTTAATCGAAAACCCAGAGAATATGTATTTATTTTTCGGTAGTTTTGTACATGGTATATTTCAAGTTATTTTCCCTAACATAAATTATAAGTTGTATGTATTTACTTGTTAGATGAGTTATGACTGGGTTAAATGAATATTATCATTTGTTTCTGAACATAGATTCATGAGAAGTTAAAGGTTCTGTAGAAACCTTAATGAGTAAGAAAATTAATGTAAATATTCTTAATGAGTTCATAAAGATACAATTTAATCATTTTAAAATATATTTTTGATATTTATGAATGGAGCAAATTTATTTTATAAATAAGAATGTACATTTTATGTACTAACTACATTTTCTGTTAAGAGTTAAGTAAATTTAATATTTTTAAATTAAGAAACTAACATTAATACACATGCAAAGTTCCCCCTTTTTTTAAACATCAATAACTTTTTATACGTAACTCTTTTTTAAAAAAATTACACCATAATAACGAGTGTTTTTTTATATTTAATATGAGTACTATATTGATATACTTTCTGTTTTTATATATTTACGGTGTTATTTTTATTTTGATTCTGATTAAAGTGTTGACTGGTGTTATATTAGGGTGTTATTTATGTTATATTCAAAGTTATGGTGTTCTTTATAAGATCTGTGACTTCAATTTAACTGATGTGGTGTTTTTATGAGTTAGGGTGTTATTTCAAATTCGAAAATCCCTACAATAACAGACAAAAATCGGTTGCATATATTCATTCCATAATTAGATTTTATTAGTTACACTTATACACTTAAACTGCCAAAATAAAAAGGGACACATGTCACCTCCATAATCTTTCTTATCCTTCTCACACTTTAAATTTTCTCAAATGAACCTCTACCTATATATATATATATATATATATATATTACATGCTTATATGGGTTCTTTCATTTATTGGATAATCTTTGTATTTACCGTGAGTTCGGAGTAAAAATATAAATAGATATATTTTTACGAAAAAATGTCAAAGTTAATCGAAAACCCAAGGAGAATATGTATTTATTTTTCGGTTAGTTTTGTACATGGTATATTTCAAGTTATTTTCCCTAACATAAATGTATAAGTTGTATGTATTTATTTACGTTGTTAGATGAGTTATGACTCGGGTTAAATGAATATTATCATTTGTTTCATGAACATAGATTTCATACGAGAATAAAAGGTTCATGCTACGACCATACACGTTTAAGTGTAGAAATGAATACGATAAGTGGGCTAAATATTCGTGTCAATGAAGGGGTTTCAATAAATACATAAATCATATTTAAAATATTATTTTCCCGACTATTTATCGTAATCGGAGCATATATTTATTTTAATAAATAAAGATATGTACATTTTTGGTCGATCTCAACTTACGGATTTGTGGTGGTTAAACCACGTGAATAAATATGATATTTAGTCGTAAAGATATATTTATTGGGTTGAATTTGTAGTTCGGAACTAGGTCTTGACATTGTGTGACCATGTGTGAAATATATATATATATATATATATATATATAGAGGTTCATGTATGAAAAAATAAAAGTGTGAGAAGGATAAGAAAGATTTTGGAGGTGACACGTGTCCCTTTTTTATTTTGGTAGTTTAAGGGTATAAGTGTAATTTAATTAATAAAATCTAATTATGAAATGAATATACTTAACCGATTTTTGGCAGTTATTGTAGGGATTTTCGAATTTGAAGGCATACATCTTATAAAGAAATAACACCCTAACTCATAAAAACACCACAACATGTATATTGAAGGCATACATCTTATAAAGAACAGAAATATAACAGAAGCAACACCCTAACTCATACAAAACACCATAACATGTTTATTGAAGGCACACATCTTATAAAGAACACCCTAACATTGAATATAACAGAAATAACACCCTAATAAACCAAGGAACTTTGTACTCACATTAAATATAACAGGAATAACACCCTAACTCATAAAAACACCACAACATGTGTATTAAAGGCATACATCTTACGAAGAACAAAAATATAACATAAATAACACCCTACAATTAAAACACCATTATATGAACATAGAAAAAACACCATGGACTAAAACATCCAAGCGAGACATAATTTTTTTCTCTATATAAGTATATCAATATGGTACTCATATTAAAGATAAAAAAACACTTGTTATTATGGTGTAATTTTAAAAAAAAAAAGAGTTACGTATAAAAATTTATTGACGTTTAAAAAAGAAGGGGGAACTTGAATGTGCATTAATGTTAGTTTCTTAATTTAAAAATGTTAAATTTACCTTAATTAGTTTAATAGTCAACAGTCGTTACAAGATTGTCATTAATATCTCAACCATTAGATTAAATATCTAATGGTTTTTTCTCGTCTTTTACATAATTTTCTTACATACCTATATATTACTCACACTTTTTATTTAATACTGAGAATTCTGAAACTAGCCACCAAGCGTCGTAAGAATTAAACACTTTTATTTAAAGGTTAACATCTCATTGTCTAAACAAGTTTGGTGAACAATTTGTCGGGTAGACACGTACACAGACAGTGTCTTGATTGAATTAGGACACGTGTGTAGGAATTATTTGGACATTTTTTGCTAGAATACGCACGGAACACAATTTGTGAGTCTTCACGGCCCTTTTACTTATTTAAAGTTATTTAAAATTGGGGGAAATTCATTCTTGGTTACGGGTATGGTAGTGGGTATGAATCCTTTTGTCTATTTTATGCACATAGTTAGTGGTTTGAGCTCGGAAGTCCTCATGTTATTGGTTTCGTTTAGTAACCATTAGTATGGTAATGACCGCGAACAGTCGAATAGATCTTTGGGTTTAACGAGCCCCTCTGGTCGGTCGTGACCTTGTGGAGTTGCAACGGTGTCAATTATTCTTAGACATCATCGTGGTGCACGATGTGGTGAGGCCTCATCGTTATGGGTTGGTTACGAACTTATGTCAGCCATGTATCACAGTTTTTGCAAGACCATGATTTGACTCTCGTGATTTTCATTAAACTACGAATACTAATTTTTTTTTTTATCAAATGTTTAAAGTTTCATTTGTGACATTTAAAACCTGTGAACTCACCTACACTATGTTGACGTTTTTTAAGCCTGTTTTTTAGGTAAGTGAACGTCGGTTCACGGCTTTTGGAAGTTGCATGCACCATGGACGATACCTTTTTGTGGGGTTTGCCTTGTATATTACATCGTACCGGAAATACACTTGACAAATCCTAGGAACTTTATAAACGTTATAACTTTTGGTCGTATGTGTTTTGAAACTTAGTGTAATATGTTTGGGTTATGTAAACTAAATATGTTGTCATGGTTTGTGAACTTTAACCTTTGGTATCGTTGATGCTTAATCATATTAGTTGTTTGCTTATCGTATGCTTGAAAACCTTTCATGGTCGCACCTTGCGTTTCCGCCTTCGACAGGGTGTGACAGCGCACGTGCAAAACGCAATCACCAAGAGTCCAGTCACTCCGTCGATAGTTCGGTTATGATACAGAGTCGCCACAACAGACACCTTCGCGCACAGCCGCGCAAAATATCGATGAGCATCAACAAGCAAGAGACAGCCATGCAAACATCAGCACAACATGCAACACCTACAATACCACCGGAAACCTCAAGGACATCCACACTAATTGATCCGGAGAACACATGTCCGTGCGCAACCGCCTAGGTCCGCGAAAAATGATGGAAGAATTTGAGGGTATGTCGAATGAAAACGACCCAACCTATCAGGAAGGGGACACTACGAGCGTGTTCAACAGGCTTCCGAAAGATCATGAAGCGTACAAACCCCGCGCACGCGTACGTTACAATCCAGCGGCAGAACATGACTTTACCTTAAGTTGCTGACCAGAAGGTGTGGCATAAAAGTCAAAATTTATCAAGTAAATAGCAATGGCTCCGCTAGAGAAAACAAAATTACCACACAATGTGGGGAAATACAATGGAGTGACCAACCCAGATAATCACATTAAAGTATTCACCAGCGCAGGGGTCATAGGGGGATGGTCGCTCCCGGCATGGTGTCATCTGTTTGTCTAGACATTTATAGGCGCAACACGCACATGATTCGATAGCTAACTTGCAGGGCGAATCCAGTCATGGATGGATTTCCAGGAGAAATTCCTATCACACTTTAGTCAACAACGACAATATACTAGAGATCCAGCCAACGTACAGAATATCTAGAGAAAAGATAATGAGTGCATTGAGGACTTTATCACAAGGTACAACAAAGAATGCCTAGAGATCGGCAACGTGGGAGATGAGATGATGCGCGCTCACTTCATGCGGGCCGTCAAGTGCGATGATCTAATTCGAAGGGTACGAGGAAGAGATGGAGGTCTAAAATATTGGGAAACATTTATCGCAGCGAAGATTATTGCCCAAACCGAAAAGCACCTAACCGGCGATGAAGGCAGTCAGTACAACCATAATCAGCAAACCAATGAACGACGAAACAGGAAAGGGCGGAACTCCACCTTGAAAACGTCTGGTTATAGTGAGAACGCTCACTCCATCGAAGACACTCGTAACACATTAATCGAATTGGGTACAAGAAAGAGGTCAAACAAGAAAACAGAGAGCGACAATGGACACCTCTCACAAAAACACCATCAGAGGTGTTATCCACAGAAAACCACCAATTCATAGCTGTGCATCAAATGCGCAACAAGAAAGGTCAAGACCTAAATCTTTTCTGCGATTACCATAAAGATTCGGTCATCTGAGAGACGACTGCATCAGTCTAAGGCAAGAAATATAAAGGGCGCTTAAAAGAGAAAAATTAACACATTTAATAAAAAATGTGAGGAAAGATACATGACACATCAATCGAAGAGATGAAGGTCCAGACAACAAGAAGCTGCGCAAATTGGATACGCACATGGTATAAGGTGGTCCTAGCCGAGGAAAAAAGAGATACAACAAACGCACGCAAGACGACTTTTGGCTCGAACAACAAGTGTTTTTTCCAATAGTTCGAGGGGGACCATGGGAAAAAAAGACCTATCGTTATTTCTGGAGTGTTCGGCTATTACCAAACAGATTACATGTTCGTCGACGACGGGAGCACAACAAACATCATATATGAGCAGTGTTTCAACCAGCTGGACCAAGAGGACAAGGCACGCCTCGGACCGGTCGATTACCCCCTCACCGGCTTCTACAATGAGGTTGTCTTTCCCCTAGTTCAGATATCATTTCCTGTGTTGCTATTAGATGGAAAAAACTCAAGAATTAAAGACATTATGTTCATGGTGTTACCTACCAACTCACGCCATGATGTACTTTTGGAACGAGAGTCTCAAGGGGATTTCAATATGCTCTGTTCAGGGCTACACTCTGTAGTGGGATTCCCAACTGAAACAGTAGTGGCAATCATCTATGCTAGTAAGGAAGGTAACAGAGGAGGCGCGTCCAACAAAAGCAAACAAACATATACCGTGCACAGAACCAGAGAAGTCGATCCTCAATAGAAAGTATCCAGAGTAAACAATCACGTTGGGACACACGATCTCAGAAAACATCCGCGCCTTTCTAAAGCAACTGTTGCTTAGAAACATGCATATTTTCGCATGGACTCCCACATATATGATCGGCGTTCCAATAGATGTGGCGGATCACCATCTGAATGTGTTAGAGAACGCCAAACCCGTCGCCCATGCGAAAAGGAACCAAGGACTAGAGAAAAACGAAGCAATGAGAGAGCAAGTACTAGTGCTAGTGAATGCTGGGATACTACGCGAAGTACGTTATCAGACCTGGGTCGCCAACCCAGTACTGGTCCCAAAAGCAAATGGGGGATGACATATCTGCATTGAATACAAAGATCTAAATAAAGCATGGCCAAGAGATTGCTACACATTACTCGAGATTGACGAAAAAATCGACTCCCTAGCCGCTTTCCAGTGGAAATGTTACCTGGATTGCTACAAAGGTTATCACCAGGTTCAGATGGCCATAGAGGATTAGGGATGGCAATGGGTCGGGTTCGGGTCGAGTATTGGTGATCCCATACCCATACCTGGTTATAAAATCGTCTCCCATACCCGGCCCAATACCCATAGGGTATTTGTCGGGTAATTACCCGTCGGGTATCGAATATTCCCATTAGTTTGTTAAAAGATATACGTTGGGATTTCCAAATACATTTCTTTGCGATTATAAATATTATATAATTTTATTTATACAACTATTATAAACAAAAAATGTACATCACATACATAAGTTATATCATAAATTAATAATAACTTTATAATAGTTATACACTTATATGAACAGGGAGAGTATCATGAGAAAACTAAAAAACTAACTAAAAAAGACTAAAAAACATGCCCTTTTTTTTACAATTTTTATAAAAATTCGCTACTTATTATGTATAGAAAACTTTTTTTTTCAAAAAAAAAAAACTTGTACTACGCATGTGCATTATATGTATATGCTATGTATGTGCATTATACGCTTAAAGTTAGCATTTGAGTTTAGTTTACCTTTTAGGGTTAGTTTTTTTGAGGTTTTGGGTGTGGGGGAGGGGGTTTAGGTTTTTCGGGCGGCGCGGGTGAGGGAAGGGGGTTTAGGTTTTTTCAGGGGTGCAGGTAGGGGCTTTAGGTTTTTTGGAGGTTTATGTTTATGGTTTAGTTTTAGGTTTTTTTGTGATGGGTGGGGGTGGGGGTTTAGGTTTTTGGGGGTTGTCAGTGGGGGGTGGGTTAGGTGGTTTAGGTTTTTCCGTATTATTGTACATGTGCAGTATAATTTTTTTTGAAAAAAAAGTTTTTTTTATATTAATTATAGCGATTTTTAATAAAAAATTCAAAAAAAAATTTTGGTATGTTTTTTAGGCTTTTTAAGTTAGTTTTTTTGGTTTTCTCATTTAAAGTAGTTTTCTCATGATCCATCCTCTATATGAAATATACTTCACAACATATAAAATATTAGTACTATTATTAGATACATATACTAGAAAAAAAATAATTTTTCACATTATGAACATACTAAAATAAATCACTAATATACAAAGGTTAATAAAAGATAAAAATATAAATTAAAAAATTCGGGTATATGATCGGACATAGCTCGGGTAAACGGGTATGTGGTTTCGTGTAATCGGGTCGGGTATCACCTAATCCCACACCTGACCCATACCTGTGAAAATTTTTAGAACTAAACCCGGTCCAATTCCCGTCGGGTCTCGGGTATACCCGTACCATTTGTGTCGGGTCTCGGGTATACCCGTCGGGCTCGAATATTTTTACCATCCCTATAGAGGATGAAGACAAAACAGCATTCTGCACACCAATGGGCCTATACTGTTATACCAAAATGCCATTCGGGTTATGTAGTGCGGGGGCCACGTATCAACGCATGATGAACGAGCTGTTTGGAGATGATGTGGGAAAACATGTGGAAGTTTACATAGATGACTTGGTGTTCATGAGCAGAGAAGAGGACCAAATGTTGCAAAACATCGAGAAAACTTTCAACACATTGCGCAAGGCCAACATGAAGTTGAACCCAAGTAAGTGCTCCTTTGCCATAGAGGAAGGAAAATTCTTGGGATTCATTGTCACAAAAGAGGGTTTAAGAGTAAATCTAGAAAAGGTACAAGCAATCGAGTGAATGCCTTCACCATCTACAATCAAAGAAATTCAAACATTGGTAGGGCGGTTAGCTACGTTAAATCGCTTTCTTGCCAATCATGCGACTAAATCACTTGCATTCATAAAAAGATTGTGCAACTGTGCATCGAAGAACAAGTTCCACTGGACTCTGGAAGCAGAAGTAGCTTTTAAGGAAATGAAAGAATGCTGGATACAACTCCCAACACTTACAGCACCAAGGAAGAACGAGCCACTAGTAACGTACCTTTCAACCTCAGAAAAAGTGGTTGGAGCCGTACTATTAGTCGATCGGAAAGGAGTACAAACCCATGTGTACTATGTGAGCCGCACCCTCGATGATCTAGAAACCAGATACTCAATGATGGAAAAACTTATCTTGGCCCTCATTCATGCCTCCAGACGGCTACGAAGATATTTCTCAAGCCATGTCATTCACGTCCTCAACAACTATAGCATAACTCACATCTTAGCGAAACCGGAAATTTCAAGAAGGTTAGCTAAATGGGCCATCAAATTAGGAGGATACAACGTGGTGTTTCGACCAAGACTGGCGATTAAAGGGCATGTTTAAGCTGATTTCATAACAGAATTACCAAACGAGAAAGAGAAGGAGTGCAGGGCAATGACAGAGGATAAAACTACAGCCACATAGGAAGTTTGGCAATTGTACACTGACGGCGTGTCTATTGACGACGGGGTAGGGGCAGGTTTGAGACTAGTGAGCCCAGAAAAGAAGGAATTCACGTACGCAATACACCTATAATTTAAGAACACGAACAACGAGGCATAATACGAAGCATTCCTAGCAGGTCTCCATTTAGCAATAACATGGGAGTCAAGAATCTCGAAGCACACGTAAACTCACTGCTAGTAGTAGGTCAGATCAACGGTTCTTATGATGCCAAAGGGGAGATCATGGGTCTGTATCTAGAACAAGTTAAATCATTGATCCAGCAATTCCAGACGTTCAAAATCACTCAAATCAACAGCAGTGAAAACAAACCAGCTGATGCCTTAAGCAAGCTCGCCTCAACCTTGGCTAAAGATGTACATATTGAGTTACTTAAAAATCCATCAACTAGGAGCCTCATCCTGGATGTCTCCAATCATCGCATACTTACAATTAGGGAAGTTGCTGCAGACAAGGCAGAAGCTAGGAAGATTAGGCATAAGGCCTTGCAATAACAAATATCCGATGACATTTTATATAGGCGCTCTTACCTGGGACCACTGTTGCGATGCGTGGACCCAGCAGATGCAAATTACCTCATACGAGAGATACACGAAAGGATCCGCGGAATACATGCTGGCTCGCGCATGGTCATAGAGAAAGTAATGAATGCTGGCTACTTAGCCAGGGATGCATCTAGATGCTGTCAATACACTAAAAAAATCACGCACCTAAAATGATGCGCCCCAAAAACGCGTTAGTATCCGTTACAACAGCGTGGCCATTCTAGCAGTGGAGAATAGACATGGTTGGACCATTCCCAGAAGCACCCGGGCCAGTGAAGTTCATAATTGTGGTAGTTGATTACTTCACCAAGTGGGTGGAAGCCAAAGCCTTAGCCTTGATGACAACAATGGTAGTGAGGAAGTTTATCTCGGAACACATCATATGTAGATTCGGGTTACCATTACGCATAGTCACAGATAATGGAACCAATTTTTCATTTGAAGACCTGCAGAATTGGCTCGAAGACCTGCATATTGAATACACTTTCTCATCTGTGGCACATCCAAAAGGCAATGGCCAAGTGGAGAGTGTTAACAAAAGCATTGTCAACGACATCAAGGCAAGGCTAGGAACTCAAAGAAGAGGCCGGGTAGACAAGCTCCCAAGTATCCTATGGGCACACTGGACCATGCCCAAAACAAGCAATGGGGAACCTCGTTCAGTCTGGTATATGACTTCGAAGTGGTCATTACAGTAGAGATCGACCTTCCGTCCTTCAGAATACTATCTATCAACGAGTAAAAGCGTCGCATCGATCTAGATCTTGTGGAGGAAATAAGGGAAATCACTGCCATTAACGAGGCCAAGTACAAAACCAAGCTGAAAAAATACTACAACAGTCAGGTGCGCATCTGCACCTTCAATCCCGGGGAATGTCTTCAGGGACAACGAGGCTTCCAACATAGAACGCCCCGACAAACTAGCCCCTAAGTGGGAGGGACCTTATGTCATCGACGAAGTCTTAGGTAAAGGGGTATACCAGCTATGCCCCTAGATGACAAAATGGCCCCAGGATCTGGAACGCGCAGCAGCTGGGCAATTGCTATATGTAATAGCATCTTATCCTTGTATGAACGGCCCTTGGCCCAACACATTTATATGAAATACAAGAAGTGTTGCCTACATTACATGATATTTATTTTTGAATTTTTATTTACATGCATTTACCATCTTGGGCGCACACGAAAACACTTTGGTTCCTAATCACAATATAAGGGCGACAAACCTCCAAGATCCGTCACGACCAAGTGCACGACCGGGTTTGCCCTCCGCATATGCACGTCAACCAAATATTTATTCGTGCCACCTATACAAGACAGTCCACACATGCACAAATCTTAAAAACGAACAAAATTCAAAATAAACGGCCCACAGCCCAGCAAAATATATTATAAACATCACAACACGACCTTGGCAAAGGTCATATTTGTGAAATATTGTCCACCTAGTTAGCGCAGATAAAAACAAATACAAGATAAACAAGAAATTGTCTTAGTACGATTACAAGGGCCCTCGACCAATTCCACGGCGTGCAAGCCGGTTTGATAATCTTTAATCAAGAGTGAGCACTGGTACCCACCACCAGTCGCCGCATCACTAGTGGAACCACCACCTTCAAGTGCTTTACAAAGCACGTCAACAGCTACCCCCTTGCGAGACAACTTTTCCACAGCCCTCAAGATTCCAAACTCCCAGCAATCCAAAACCCTTGCGCTTCTCTCTGTAGGCCCCTACACAATCTTGCTTAAACAGGTCGCAGTCGTCGTCCGGTTTCTTCTACGCTGCAAAAGACTTCCCCTCAGCAAAACCGTCTTGACGACCGCTGTTATATGCAGCACCACCAACCTCCAGCATATATTTGGCCAACTCCTGGAGTTTACCAAACGGTTAGCTAGCTATAATCATAGCAACGACATGGATAAACACATAGTAAAACATAAAGAGGAGAAAGAACATAAAACTACACGTACCAATGGTAGACCACGGTTAAGCAACCATTTGCAATCATCTCACAGCTCTTCAGCTACCATCTCCAATGTTTTGTTCTAGTTCTGTTCCTCTTCAACCATCTTCTCCAACTCAGAGATGCTCGCCATGGCCTCAGCATGGCTTTTTTGAGAAGTGACAGCTTCAGCTTCTTTAACCTTTAACAAACCAGAGAGGCGTAACACTTCTTGACCACTCTCATCTCTTTCGCCTTGCAACTTGATAAATTTGTCACGAGCAGATTTTAAATCCCTGTTTAATCCAGCACAAGCAACTTCTTATTCCACTTAACATTTAGAGTTTAGTTTTTGCTCTTTGATGAGTTTCTTATCAGCGTCACTCACCCTCCAGTGCAACCCCTTTTTCTCATCATTAAACGTTTCTCTCTACGCGGCAAAATCACGCTTTAATTTTTCAAATTCCATGATGTCTTCACCCATGGATTTCCATTCACGAACTCGCGACAATTGCCTAGATCAGCGTTCAACGGGATTTCCATTACGATCCCGGTTCTTCTGAAATAAGCGTTCAACGGGAGGCAACGCTAGAGAATAGAACTTGCGACAATTGCCTAGGTCATCCATGCAAGATCCCTGTGTAAGAGTCCAGCGTGGAGCATGAGGCAAATTGTCGCAAGCGAGGTTGTGATCCATTCAAGACCCACCAACCTCAAACCTTCCCAACCCTAAACCACCCATTCCCTCTGAACGGGCACGCCCTTCACCACCTGAAGGAACGCGTCGAGTATACTACATCACCGAAGGGATAGTCCCACTTGATTCGACCTCAATGTCCAAGCCACCTGCCCCTTCGTGAATAGATAACTCGGTATATTCTCAAAAACCTTAGGGCCGGTAGTAACCTCTGGACCCTTCCCCTTGACATCCTTTAGAGGAACAGGATCCTTCACAGTAGAGTCACCAAGCACGCCAGCAGGAGGCGATTCTAGGCCAGGGATAAAGGAAATATCTGGGCCTTAGGCTTCGATGGGCGTCTCGACTCGACTGAGAGCCAATAGCCTTCGCGGGAGCGGTGAACAGAATACCATGACACACTTAGCGAAGCGCAGAAAAATGAGAAAGATACGAAAGAAATATAATAAGAGTACATACCTTTCCGACCACAGGTCTACTCGTACAACTCCTCCAAAATGTTAGATTTTTTCTCAAATATACCTAGTTCTATTTCACTCTCAGAAGGTGCAGCAGGTTGGCCCATCACCTTCATTTTTCTCTCGGAGACATTTAAAGCAACCCCAGCGTAGGTCCCCTAGTCCGTATGGATCTTCACAGAATCGTCTATCTAATCTAGAGTGCGGAATCCCCTAGATCAGATTTCACAGAAATAAGAACACGAACACAAACAATTTCCTTCAAACAGTCTTCTATTGATTATCCAACACAAAGTGTTTACAATCAATTCAAGACTCTCTTTCAACTCTCTCTGAACAGCTAAACCAGCAACACGATCAACAGAACCAGCAACCTAAACCCTAATGCAAACCTCCCTTTATATAGAGATAGGTTATGCAACTGGGCTAGGGTTTCCCTACATGGACTGCTATTGAGTCTAAAGCCCAATTCGCCTCCCATGAGCTGTATTGTGTCTGGATTAGCCCAATTACTTCTAACTAACTATTACAAAACTAAACCCGCTAACCGTTTATCATTTTACTAATTACAAGATATCCAAAGACCTAATCTAAGCTATTGTCACAAATACGCACCAACAAACTCCCCCTTGACAATAGCTTCATAAAAGAACTTAGTCTTCAATCTTCTTACAATCTTTAACATCTTTACAAACCGTTGGTCTTTGGATAGCTTCAGCTTTAATAGCTTCTGTCAGCAACAGACTCCCCCTAAGCTGATGCATCCAATCACCAAATCTTCTAAATCGTTAGCGTTTGAGTAAACTCCAGTTTAGCACTTGCATAGCGATCTTCAAAAACTCTTCAACTCTGTCTGCAATGTAGAAAGGAGGTTCTACCATGCATCCAATCAAACTCCTCTTCACCAAATTTATCAGCATGCTGCTACAATCTGTATACTATAAAACAAACATCTCGAGAAACCATAAGAATTTTTCAACACAAGTTAATAATTTATTATTATTCAAGAGATAGTAAAACTATATCACAGATTAAACAATTCTCAAATCAAACCAACACTCAAAATTTTAAGCACACTGAACCTACAAGATTTTAAAATTTTGAACTCATTTTCTAACATCGTCTCCCCTATCGGTAACAACTCCTCCATGAACAACCAATATCCGTACATTAAGAATTTACAAGAAAATGACATATTTTTGGATTTTTGTATTTTCTTAAAGCAAATAAATAACGAAATAATAAACACTCTATTTTTGTGAGAATCACTGTTAAAAAGATCATATCAGCAACATCAAACTGTTTTCACACTATTTGATAATTCTATATGCAATATTCATGAAAAGCAGTTCAAGACGATTACCAGTATTGTTTATCCACTTAAACAAAATGCATGAACATTTCAAGTACCATTACCTAGCGATAAATTTAGATAATTTATATTGATATACTAGTGTGTCCCACTTCAGGACATATCCCCACGATCAAGGTATGCACAAAAATTGATCGTAGTAGGTGAGTATACCGAAATTCATCCTTTTTTATTTACAATGTTCGATAATTGGTGATCAGGTCAGTACTTCCGTACAGCAAAGATACCAATATCCAACGAGGGTCAGGGCAAATACCAAATTTTGGTACGAATAATACAATTTGCATATTTGAATGACTCTCTAGGAGAACTTCTTCAATTTTTGGAATTTGGCATTTTAGCTCTTTTAAGATATCCTGGTTGTGCCTAGGTCAGCATATATCTAGATGCAGCAGAAGGACAACCTTGATACCCCGGATGAAATAACGATATAAAGACCTAAAACCTTAGATTTTGGCAATCTATCAACGCAAGATTTAAGGTTATAAAACCATACGCCACTGATATGTTACCCACTCATACGCAGTCTATTAACTTTATATTACCAAGGTAAGTTGATTATTTTATGTCTTTTGCCTACTGGTACATCATATGATGAATCTGCTATCACACTTAAGAAATTTAATTTAAATATTAGTGTGACAATCTAACTTGCTGATGTACTATCATTTCTTCTTTTTCACACAGTGAAAACTTATTTTTGATTTTCTTTTTTTTATGTTTTGATTTTTGAAAAGCAGTAAATTATTTACAAAAATTTATGGAAAAATGGTTATTCAGGATTCCTCATCCCGTGGAGTTCGACTAAATGTTCAAAACGAGCCCTGTCAAATGCTTTTGTGTAAAGATCTGCCAGATTATCAAGTGTGTCGACTCGATGCAGTTCAATTAATTTCTTTTCAGCACAATTCTGTATAAAATGATGACGAATGTCAATATGTTTTGTGCGACCGTGTTTTACGGGATTGTTGGTGATTGATATGGTGGCATTATTGTCTTTCATAATAGGAGTACGAGTGAAATTCAAACCGTAATCGTGCATCTGCTGTTGGATCCAGAGAACCTGAGAGCAACAGCTACCCACATCAATATATTCAGCTTCACACATCGAGGTAGACATGCAAGACTGCTTCTTGCATTGCCATGAAACAAGCCTCCCTCCTAAGAACTGACAACCACCTGTGGTAGACTTTCTTGTAGATTTGCATCCTCCAAAGTCCGAATCAGTGAAAGCAACAAACTTCAAATCACTAGCAGCTGGATACCATAACCCAAGTTTAGGTTTCCCCTTCAAGTAACAAAAAATCCGCTTCACCGCTTTCATGTGGACTCATTTGGATTCGCTTGATATCTGGCACAAAGACACATTGCGAACATGATGTCGGGTCTTGAAGCAGTCAAGTACATCAGCGAACCAATCATTGCCCTGTATTGAGTTGGATCAACATCCTCCACACTCTCATGATCTGGACCAAGATTGTGATTCTCACAGATAGGTGTATTGAAAGTAGCGCAATCCTCCATTTTGAAACGAGACAAAATGTCATACATATACTTCGTCTGATGTATAAACATCCCATCCTTCTTCTGTTCGACTTGTAAACCCAAAAAGTAGGATAATCCACCCATCGCACTCATCTCAAACTTGCTCTTCATTACCTCTTCGAAATCATGACACATGTTCTCATCTGATGACCCAAAAATGGTGTCATCAACGTATACCTGTACTAGCAGAAAGTCTTCCTTCTTCCTTTTAATGAAAGTGTACTGTCAATCTGACCTCTTTCAAAACCGTTCTTTAACAAATGTGCTGACAGTGTCTCATACCACGCCCTAGGTGCCTGATGCAATCCATACAATGCCTTATCAAGTCGATAGACTCGATCTGGATAATCCGGATCAGTAAACCCATCTGGTTGTGAGACATACACCACTTCTTGGACTTTTCCGTAAAGAAACGCACTCTTCACGTCAAGTTGAAAAACTTTGAAGCCCTTAAATGAAGCAAAAGCTAGGAACAAACGAATTGCTTCCAACCTTACTACTGGTGCAAACACTTCATTGTAATCAATCCCCTCTTGCTGATTGAATCCTTTCACTACTACCAAGCCTTATTCCTTATCACGATCCCTCGGTCGTCTTTCTTACACTCAAAACACCCACTTAGTGCCTATTTCCTTCTCTCCTACAAGCAAGTCAACTAGCTCCCAAACTTTCAATTTCTTGAACTGAGCTAGTTCCTCTTGCATAGCTTCAACCCAACAATTTTCTTTTAGAGCCATATGAACATTCTTCGGCTCCTCTTGGGCAATAAAATAACTATACAAACACTCATGAATCTACCCAGTCTTCTGAATCGAAGTAAACAAATAGGAACCTTCGAGCACAACTTTTCTTGTCTGAACACCTGTAACAGCATCACTGTAACACCCTGTAAAATCGTGTCCAATAGTATAGTGACACGTGTTGTATTTTAAATAAAGTCTGTTAAAGACCAATAAGGACTAAAGGCGTCAACATGCTCAAGTTAAGCCTCCGAGTGACGAACCGATGTCAACATGCATAAATAATAGCCTCTGAGTGACTGATATGTCAACATGCTTAAATCATTATCCTCTGAGTGATTGATAAGTCAACATGCTTGAAACTTGGCCTCTTAGTGACTGATATGTCAACATGCCCAGCTTGTGAGTGACATTGGAGTCAACATGCTTATAATAAGCCTCTGAGTGATCCTTTGTGAAGTCCTAACTCTCATACGTGCCACTTGTTGGCTGAGAGGATTCAATTCTGTATATATATATATATGAAAGTTGGATAATGGAGGGATTAAAAGTGTCAACATGTTAATTTATACATCTGAGTGACCTTTTAACAAACCGAGAGCTCGACAAAAATGTGTTTAAAAAGGTTTTCAGAAGCTTTATAAAGTTAAGGGGTTAAAGTGTCAAATTTTGAAATTGTCCATGGGGTGGTCGCGGGCCGCGAGAGACCTGGCCTGGGCCTCTCGCTCCCCGCGAGAACAGGTCTGACGCAGAAAATTTGTTAGGAGACCAAGCAAAGCTCCGAAACCAATAAAACGAAACCGTGGCTTCTCTAAATTGCTATGTCACGTTTTGCGACACTTGTAAGCTTCTTCTTACACCCCTAAACACCTGGCTTCTCCTTCTTTGAGTTCTCCAACTATAAATAGGTGATCAAATTCAACATTTGAACTTGCACCTTTCTAAATCATAACTCTTCTCCCTCCTCTAGAAGTTCCTAGCTGAAAGGAGCATCCAACTTAGTTCTCTTGCATTGTAGGAATCTCTTGCAAGTGTTCCTTGCTCTTGCATTTTCGTTTACAGGCTTTTATAGCCAAAGGTCAAGTGTTTTCGGAAAACGCTTTGACTTTCGGTTAAGACCATTATGGTCCAGCCATTGTTTGAAGTGAACATGGCTAAGTGATCGTAATAAGGTAGGTGTCAGTCCCTATAAAGGGCACCTCCTGAAGATCACGTTTGCTAGACCAATTGACGGGTCAAAGTTATGAAAATAAAAAGTCAAACATGCCATTTTTCGGAAAAATCATAAATTGATCTTATATATGTTATGAAACCTGTTTTGACACTTAAACAAGTTGGTAATAAATATTAAAACATGTAAGAACATGTTCGCTCGTCAATTACAGTTCAGGGGTCGGTTCGCAACCGAAAGTCGCGAAATTTGACTTCTGCTTTGACTTTCGATTCTGACCCGATTTAGTTTAGTTATCTAATGATCTAAAGTTGCATTATGATCATAATATAATGTAGCATAACCCTCTGAGGTTGTATTACATGATCATAATCAGAATCCAAGTTTATGCGCAAGTTCCATAATTATGCCATCTTTGACCAAAATGCCCTTTTACATAAAACAAGGTTTTAAATTGTAATGAACTTGAAAATGAGTTTCCTACTGATGTAATATTATAAGTAGGATTATTTGGGATGTTAAAGCAAGTTATAAATGAGTTTTTAAGCAGGTCCTTAAACTATGTCGATAAATGACGGTTTTAGTCCTTGTAACTCATAAAATGATTTTAATAAATCTTTTCAAGGTAAATCATTTACCTACTGATACGTTATATTAAATAACATATTTTAAACATTTTAATCTGATCCAAACGACAGTTTTCGTAAACATCGCTTAAAAACGTCATTTTACGACATAAGCGCCGTTTCGGCGCATAGTATGGTTTTAAACCATATTATTGACCAAAACTTGATACCTGCTGATTTTAAAACTTATTTTAAACATATTTACAGTAGGTACATGTTATAAACTCAGAATCCCAAATAATTTATTAACTATGTATAAAATTACCAAAATGCCCATATAAGGCATAACTTCGTTTTAAAACCTTAATGGGCATACAAGTTGATATCCTACTGATATCTTAACTTAATTAAAGTATAATGGCATATAGAACCTGTCCATACTTATCCGGTTACCCGATATCGCTAGTATGTGCACGGTTACGGAAATTAACCAAAACGGGTTTAACCTTGTCATTTAAGTCTCAAAATCCAGAATGTTAATAGTTTACCCATAATAAAAAAGTCAAGGTACTTGTTGGGATTAAACTACATTCTATCCAATCATCGTTTAATCTAGCGTCATACACGTTTTGATCAAGTACGCTAGTCGGTCTAAGTCTATGACTTAAATAAAGACCGTTAGTATTTAATTGGTTAGTTTATGCCATAATCCAGACTAGAGACTTACCGGTAAATGCTATCTGCACTTAGTCCTTTTGTGTACAGCTGAGTTATTGAAAATTAAAAGAAGACTAGCTCAGGTAAATGCTCTCGACTTATCTCCCCTATACGGGCTTGGGTTACGGTAAATTATTACCGCTTGGTCGGAAATGGGATTAATCAAACGCCGGTTCGGAATAGAGATCCGCGTATTCTGTTTTAATCAGTTTTGTTTGATAAATTAAACATCAGGGGTTAACTACCGTGTCCTAGATATCCCCAGCTCATTACAATCGAAATGGCCACGACCTTAGCGCGGGCATAGGCATACACCCGATAGACACTCAATTATGCATTCCCACAAGGTTGGGAGGATTTGACTCCTTCGTGAGTCCAAAGTGGTGTGTACGTTAATTGTGTCTCGGTTTTCGTGCCGAGCCCCGTATGTATGACAAACATGTAAATCTGTTAACAAGGTTGGACGGTCAATTAACCCAAGTTATAAAAAGATTTTTGTGCTGATACGCACCTAAAACATTTTTGAAATGTTTTCAAAATGTGTCACTTGGGTGTATTTACCAGCGAAAGCTGATATATTTTCAAAAGACTAATCTGCAGGTACAATACGAAAATAGGCCGGAAGTGCTCGGTAGTGGTAGAGGATCTTGCAAATCCTAAATCTGCCCAAGTCTGTTCTATATTCTTTCCTTGTACAATTTATGATCCGCCTGTGGATCTTCTATTACAAGCTTGTATATTATTTTGTATTTTCGAACATTCGGTTTGTAATAGTAATTTTACTCCAAGACTTCCGTTGTGCCGTGTTTAATTGACTATGATGTATCAACTGTTGTCACGATATTCCCCACCCGGGCCCACCGGTGTTTGGATTTTGAGAGAATTAAACACTAGCCTTTTGTGTTTAGTCTCAAACTTACACGAGCACATTCCTTAGACTCCCGAGTCTAGGCATTGACCTAGGATTATCATTTCATTATTAAGTTATTAGTATGTTTTTGAATTGATTTATAACAGGAAAATGGCGCTACGTGTACGAGGACAAAGTGGACGAGGAAAAGGTCTAATGAGAGGAGGACCATCGGGGCGTATTCCCCCTCAACCTCATAATTCAAATGCATACCAAGAATCAGGAGATTCGTCTCCTTGGCAACCAGCGAGATGTTCTGTCTCTAATAGACACTCGCCCTCACATTCCCAAAATTCTTACCACTCACACCATTCTTACCATTCTCACCATTCCCATTCTCACAACTCCTACCAAGATGAATTGAACCCCAACCATTATCTTAACACACCTCCAGCTGAACAAAATCAGTTGGACCAGCCACATCCTATGGACGAGGACTCTGACCCAAAGATGCCGCCGTCGGGATCAAATGTGCATCCCATTGAAATTTCGAGCGATTCAAACTCATATGCCGGATCGCCCTACCAAGGTCCTAATGAGTGGGACCAATACTGGAACCAATTCACCTTTGCCCACACACCTTCCCATCACTCTCAACCACCTCCTATTTAAGAAGATGTCCACATGGAACCGGTGGACCAACCTCAACCACCACCTGAACCACCAAGGAGGAAGCGTGAAGCACGTATGTCGGTACGTGCCGGACAAAGGTCGGGATCGCTACCACCTTTACCCAACTCCTACCCCACGATTCAAGAGGACCCATAAATGGGTGGGCCCTCTAACACCTCACCTATGGTTGAACCAACACTAACACCTGCTGTTCAACCACCACCATCGGGTTATACTAACCCAATCCCCACATATCCAGACATGTCTGGATATGATCCTTTTAACCCGTCTACTCTGGTAGACTATCAAGCATGGTCGCAAGACCCATACATGCAGGCGGTTTTGCACAATGCACTTTACCCGTCTCCTTTCCCACCTACCTATCCACCGACTGGATATCCAACTTATGGGTACCAGTATCCGGTTATACCACAACCTCCGCCATCACTTGAGGCCATTATTGAGGCCTTAGAAAGGATGAAAGAAATGCAGCAACAGGCGGAGAAAACGGAGAAGAAGACAAACAAGTTCTTCAAGAAACTCTCCAAGTTGGTCAAGGGAAAGAAGGACGAGTGAAGTCTCCTCTAATAATATGTAGTCCCTGCGAGGACATTGTAATTTTTTTAGTCCCTGCGTGGACATTTTATTTTTCTAAGTCCTTGCATGGACAAGTTTATTTCATCTTTATAGTATTGTAATTTCTTATGGAAATTTAATGAAGTACTTTTGGAATTATATATATATATATATATATGTGTGTGTGTGTGTGTGTAATTCAACCTCTTGAAAACGAGCGCCTCGATTTTACTCGAATTATGCTCTGCTATATAAATTCCAAAAGACCTTAATAGATTGATTATGCCAAGTGGCATAGACCACACATTGGCCAAGAAGTGATAATTAAGTATGAAGGGGTCTTCTATCAGGATAGTTAAGGGAAGTTATCCTTCTATCCAGGAGTAAGGGACTAGGTCCAAACCTCCAAGGTCGTTAAGGTCGAAGGTGACCAGGACCATTAATCAATTATTAAGGTACTCTTATGTAACATTAAGAAATGTTCATACTCTTCGTAGTGTGGCTTGAGGAACCACACTAGCCGTTAGGCCAATGTGCCCAATTATCCGAAGGGATAGGCTGATAAGCCATTGTACATCTGTTATGATGTAGGCCAATGTGCCCAATTATCCGAAGGGATAGGCTGATAAGCCATTGTACATCTGTTATAATGTATGCCAATGTGCCCAATTATCCGAAGGGATAGGCTGATAAGCCATTGTACATCTGATATGATGTAGGCCAATGTGTCCAATTAATTGTCCAACGGGACAGGCTGATATGTCATGTACATCTGATATGAAGTAGGCCAATGTGCCCAATTAATTGTCCAACGGGACAGGCTGATATGCCATGTACATCTGATATAATGTAGGCCAATGTGCCCAATTAATTGTCCAACGGGATAGGCTGATATGCCATATACATCTGATATGATGTAGGCCAATGTGCCCAATTAATTGTCCAACGGGACAGGCTGATATGCCATGTACATCTGATATGATGTAGGCCAATGTGCCCAATTAATTGTCCAACGGGACAGGCTGATATGCCATGTACATCTGATATGATGTAGGCCAATGTGCCCAATTAATTGTCCAACGGGACTGGCTAATATGCCATATACATCTGATATGATGTAGGCCAAGGTGCCCAATTATTTTCCAATGTGACAGGCTGACATGCCATATGTATTATGTCTTAAGTGACAGGCTGATATGCCATATATATATATATATATATATAATATGATCGGCCAAGGTGCCCAATTATTATGTCCATTAGGGACAAGCCTATGAGCTATATAATGGTCAATGATGACAATGACAGTTGTGACATTACGATCCACTGTCCAATAATATATGGACTACCTCCAAATTGTAATTTGCCTATGATGGTCCTATTAAGACCTTGGCCAAATATAGATATGTTAAGCCTAAGAGTTGTGATGTTATTCACACTAGTATAGGCAATGGATTGTTATATCCAATAATGAAAGCCGATATGGTTAATGCACCATGGCTAAATGAAGTTTTATTGGTATATAGAAACCAAGACTTAAAGATGGCTAACTCAAACGAAGCACAAAGTAGCCACATGAATGTTGAATCTATAAAGCTGAAAATAAAAATATAGATGATGAAAATTTTCAAGCTCGCATTGATGCGGCTGTGGAAAGGGCCATGAGTAAGGCCATAGAAAAGCTAAGAGAGCCGAGTGCCACTCGCTCTAGACCCTTATCTATTCCACCATCTTCAGCTCATAGGGAGAGCTCTGTTCACTCTTCAAATGCGAAGAGTGAACCAAAGAAAATAGATCTTATTGAAAAGTCCCGTTCTGTTAAGGACGGATGTACTTATAAGTATTTCGTCTCATGCAAGCCCCGAGACTTTAATGGGGTGAGAGGAGCCGTAGAAGCCCTAAAGTGGCTAGATGAGATGGAAACGATTGTAGATATCAGCAATTGTGTTGATAAGGATGTGGTCAAGTATGTATCACAATCCTTTAAGGGTGATGCCCTAACATGGTGGAAGGCCATGATGCAATCAACAGGTAAGGTACACCTGTACAACTTGGGATGGTCCAAGTTTGTTGAATTGGTTAAGGAAACTTACTGCCAAACCCATGAGGTGGAGAAGCTAGAGATAGACTTCTTGTCTCTAACAATGAAAAACCTAGACTGTCGGAAGTACGTCTCCGATTTTAACTCCCTATCTAGGTTAGTATCTTATTTGATCACCCCCGAATCCAAACGCATTGTGCGTTTCATAAATGGGTTGGCACCCGAGATAAAGGGCATAGTAAAGGCTGCACAACCTAATACCTATAGGTCTGCTGTAGACCTATCTCTTTCCCTCACCCTAGATCTGGTAAGACAAAAGTCGATTAAGACTGAAACTGACGGAAAGAGGAAACGGGAGGATAATAACTCCCAAGGATTTAAGAAGAAAGGAAATTTCGGGTTCAAGAAGAACCAGCACGTGTCTAGTGACAAACCTCTGTGCAAGAATTATAAATATAGGCACTGGGGACAGTGTAGTATAAATCCACAAACCAAACCCTATGGTATCTGCAAGAGAAAAGGGCATAAGACCTTAGTTTGCATGGATCTCAAGGATGCAGTTTGCTATAACTGCAACGAAAAAGGGCATATAACGTACAATTGCCCCAAGAAACCCAAAAGTAATGAGGCAAAGCCTGGAGAGGCCAAGAAGGGAAATGTCTGTTCCTTTCAAATGAATTCCAGGGAGGCCGTTAATGACAACAACGTCATAACAGGTACTTTCCCTATTAATGATATTTATGCGAGAGTTCTTTTTTATTCGGGTGCAGATAAATTATTTGTTGACCATAAGTTTAGTAAACTATTAAACTTACCCATAAGAACTCTAGACAAAATTTATGAGATAGAACTCGCCGATGGAACCTTAGAAATTGCTTCTTCCATTCTTGATGGGTGCTCTATATTTATCAAGAATCATTCCATCCCTATCTCTCTTTTGCCAATGAAATTGGCGGGGTTCGATGTTGTCTTAGGCATGGATTGGTTATCTCATAACCAAGCCCGCATTGCCTGTGATAAAAAGCTCATCAAAATCAAAACCCCATCTACTGAAATGATCACCATCCCTGGAGACTCACACTATGGATTGCCGGACAAAGTGTCATTATTTAAGGCATCCAAGTGTTTGAGAAGAGGCTGTGTCATCTATATGGCGCAAGTTACCATAAATGAACCAAAGCCAAACCTTGAAAATCAACCAGTTATCTTGGAGTATCCTGATGTTTTTCCTGAAGAATTACCAGGCCTACCTCCAGATAGGCAAGTGGAGTTCAGAATATATATCATACCAGGATCAGCACCCGTAGCTAGAGCTCCATATAGGCTAGCTCCAACCGAAATGAATGAGCTAAGAGTTCAATTGGACGAACTCTTGGAGAAAGGCTTTATTCAGCCTAGTTCCTCACCTTAGGGAGCTCCTATTCTGTTTGTAAATAAGAAAGACGGTTCGATTCGAATGTGCATCGACTACCGGGAGCTGAACAAGCTAACCATTAAGAATAGATATCCTCTCCCCAAGAATGATGATTTATTCGACCAACTTCAAGGGGCTAGTTATTTTTCTAAGATAGATTTGAGATCAGGGTATCATCAACTGAAGGTTAGAAGTGAAGATGTTCCTAAGACAGCCTTCAGGACCCGCTATGGTCATTTTGAATTCTTAGTGATGCCTTTTGGGCTCACAAATGCACTGGCAGCATTCATGGATCTCATGAATAGAGTCTGCAAACCGTATTTAGATAAGTTTGTCATTGTCTTCATCGATGACATACTTATCTATTCTCGTAATCAAAATGATCACGAGAAACATCTACGGTGCATCCTAGAATTATTAAGGCAGGAGAAACTTTATGCAAAGTTCTCTAAATGTGGATTTTGGCTTAGAGAAGTCCAATTTCTTGGACACATGGTAAGTGAGCGTGGTATCCAAGTGGATCCCGCCAAAATTGAGGCCATAATAAATTGGGAAGTGCCCAAGACCCCAACGGAAGTTCGTAGTTTCTTAGGATTGGCTGGTTACTATAGGAGGTTCATTGAGAACTTTTCAAGAATAGCCACTCATTTAACTTCTTTGACCCGTAAGAATATTAAGTATAATTGGGGTCCAAAGCAACAAGAATCTTTTGAGGTTCTTAAACACAATTTGAGCAACGCTCCTGTGTTATCTCTACCCGAGGGTATTGAGAACTTTGTTGTCTATTGTGATGCTTCGCACACTGGCATGGGCTGTGTGCTGATGCAAAATGGCAAGGTAATTGCCTATGCATCACGACAACTAAAGGTGCATGAAAAGAATTACACCACCCACGATTTGGAATTGGGTGCCGTTGTATTTGCACTAAAACTATGGAGACATTACTTGTATGGCACAAAGTGTGTTATATACACAGACCATAAAAGTCTCCAACATCTGTTCAATCAGAAGGAATTGAACATGCGACAACGCCAGTGGATGGAAACGCTTAACGATTATGATTGCGAGATTCGCTACCATCCAGGCAAGGCAAATGTAGTTGCCGATGCCTTAAGTCGCAAGGAAAAGGTTAAACCTATTAGGATTAACACCAAGAGCATTGAGCTCAGAAATAGCTTGAGTGAAAAGCTACTAGATGCGCAAAATAAGCCCTGTTAGAGGCTAATATTCCTAATGAGGGATTAGGCGGACCTTTTGATCAGTTAAGACCTGGAAAGGATGGAATCCTAAGATTTAATGATAGAGTTTGGGTTCCAATCTTTGGAGGACTTAGAGATCTAATCCTCCAAGGAGCGCATAGTTCAGATAAATTGGCTAAGTTGTATGTGGACAAGATTGTGTCCCTACACGGTGTGCTAATATCTATTGTATCCGATAGAGCTACTAGATACACATCTCACTTTTGGAAAAGTTTCCAACAATCTTTAGGCACACGATTAAATTTCAGTACGGCTTACCAGCCGCAGACTGATGGTCAAAGTGAGCGTACTATTCAGACTTTGGAAGACATGCTTCGGGCATGTGTGATTGATTTAGGCGGAAGCTGGGATGACCACTTACCCCTAATAGAATTCTCCTACAATAACAATTATCATACAAGCATCAAGGCTGCTCCTTTTGAGGCCTTGTATGGGAGAAATGTAGAACGCCCGTATGTTGGGCAGAAGTTGGGGAGACCCAACTATCAGGACCTGAGATTGTCCTGGAGACCACAGAAAAGATTGTACAAATCCGTGATCGTCTCAAAGCTGCCAGGGACAGACAGAAGAGCTATGCTGACAAGAGGCGTAAACCTCTCAAGTTCCAAGTAGGGGACAAAGTCATGTTGAAAGTATCACCCTGGAAAGGTGTGATGCGTTTTGGAAAGAAGGGCAAGTTGAGCCCAAGATATATTCATTCGAAATAGTCGAATGTGTCGGCACTGTAGCTTATAAGCTCAGGTTGCCAGAGGAGCTTAGTGGAATTCATGATGTATTCCACATATCTAACCTGAAGAAATGTCTAGCTGATGAGTCGCTAGCAATATCGCACGAAGATGTGCAAATAGATGAAAACCTAAGATTCATTGAGAAACCAATTTCGATCGAGGATCGATAGGTTAAGAAGCTCCGAAGAAAAATGATACCTATAGTAAACGTTAAGTGGGACGCTTTTAGATGTCCCAAATATACATGGGAGGTTGAGTCCACTATGCGACAAAAGTACCCCCATCTTTTTGAATAAAATCTCGAGGTCGAGATTTCTTTTAAGGGGGTGAGGATGTAACACCCTGTAAAATCGTGTCCAATAGTATAGTGACACGTGTTGTATTTTAAATGAAGTCTGTTAAAGACCAATAAGGACTAAAGGCGTCAACATGCTCAAGTTAAGCCTCTGAGTGACGAACCGATGACAACATGCATAAATAACAGCCTCTGAGTGACTGATATGTCAACATGCTTAAATCATTAGCCTTTGAGTGACTGATACGTCAACATGCTTGAAACTTGGCCTCTGAGTGACTGATATCAACATGCCCAGCCTCTGAGTGACATCGAGATCAACATGCTTGTAATAAGCCTCTGAGTGATCCTTTGTGCAGTACTAACTCTCATACGTGCCGTTTGTTGGACGAGAGAGTTCAATTTTGTAAATATGTGAAAGTTAAATAATGGAGGGAATAAAAGTGTCAACATGTTAATTTATACCTCTGGGTGACCTTTTAACGAACCGAAAGCTCGACAATGTCCGGGCATACTCCCGGGTATGCCAAGTATTGGCTACGGAGATCAAAAAGTGCCAAAAAGGTGTTTAAAAAGGTTTTTAGAAGCTTTTTAAAGTTAAGGGCTAAAGTGTCAAATTTTGAAACTGTCCATGGGACGGTCGCGGGCCGCGAGAGACCTGGCCTGGGCCTCACGCGCCCCGCGAGAACAGGTCTGACGCAGAAAATTTGTTTGGAGACCAAGCAAAGCTCCAAAACCATTAAAACGAAACCATGGCTTCTCTAAACTGCTATGCCACATTTTGGGACACTTGTAAGCTTCTTCTTACACCCCTAAACACCTGGCTTCACCTAATTTGAGTTCTCCAACTATAAATAGGTGATCAAGTTCACCATTTGAACTTGCACCTTTCTAAATCAAAACTCTTCTCCCTCCTCTGGAAGTTCCTAGCTGAAAGGAGCATCCAACTTAATTCTCTTGCATTGTAGGAACCTCTTGTAAGTGTTCCTTCTTTGTGCATTTTCGTTTGTAGGCTTTTATAGCCAAAGGTCAAGTGTTTTCGGAAAACGCTTTGACTTTCGGTTAAGACCATTATGGTCCAGCCATTGTTTGAAGTGAACATGGCTAAGTGATCGTAATAAGGTAGGTGTTAGTCCCTATAAAGGGCACCTCCTGAAGATCACGTTTGCTAGACCAATTGACGGGTTCAAGTTATGAAAATAAAACGTCAAACAGGCCATTTTTTCAGAAAAATCATAAATTGATCTTATATATGTTATGAAACCTGTTTTGACACTTAAACAAGTTGGTAATAAATATTAAAACATGTAAGAACATGTTCGCTCGTCAATTACAGTTCTGGGGTCGGTTCGCAACCGAAAGTCGCGAAGTTTGACTTTTGCTTTGACTTTCGATTCTGACCCGATTTAGTTTAGTTATCTAATGATCTAAAGTTGCATTATGATCATAATATAATGTAGCATAACCCTCTGAGGTTGTATTACATGATCATAATCAGAATCCAAGTTTATGCGCAAGTTCCATAATTATGCCATCTTTGACCAAAATGCCATTTTTACATAAAACAAGGTTTTAAATGGTAATGAACTTGAAAATGAGTTTCCTACTAATGTAATATTATAACTAGGATTATTTGGGATGTTAAACCAAGTTATAAAATGAGTTTTCAAGCAGGTCCTTAAACTATGTCGATAAATGACGGTTTTAGTCCTTGTAACTCATAAAATGATTTTAATAAATCTTTTCAAGGTAAATCATTTACCTACTGATACGTTATATTAAATAACATATTTTAAACATTTTAATCTGATCCAAACGACAGTTTTCGTAAACATCGCTTAAAAACGTCATTTTACGACATAAGCGTCGTTTCGGCGCATAGTATGGTTTTAAACCATATTATTGACCAAAACTTGATACCTGCTGATTTTAAAACTTATTTTAAACATATTTACAGTAGGTACATGTTATAAACTCAGAATCCCAAATAATTTATTAACTATGTATAAAATTACCAAAATGCCCATATAAGGCATACCTTCGTTTTAAAACCTTAACAGGCATACAAGTTTATATCCTACTGATATCTTAAAACTTAATTAAAGTATAATGGTATATAGAACTTGTCCATACTTATCCGGTTACCCGATCGCTAATATGTGCACGGTTACAGAAATTAACCAAAACGGGTTTAACCTTGTCATTTAAGTCTCAAAATCCAGAATGTTAATAGTTTACCCGTAATAAACAAGTCAAGGTACTTGTTGGGATTAAACTACATTCTATCCAATCATCATTTAATCAAGCATCATACCTTTTGATCAAGTACGCTAGTCGGTCTAAGTCTATGACTTAAATAAAGACCGTTAGTATTTAATTGGTTAGTTTATGCCATAATCCAGACTAGAGACTTGCCGGTAAATGCTATCTGCACTTAGTCCTTTTGTGTACAGGTAAGTTATTAAAAATTAAAAGAATACTACCTCAGGTAAATACTCTCGACTTATTTCCCCTATACAGGCTTGGGTTACGGTAAATTATTACCGCTTGGTCGGAAATGGGATTAATCGAACGCCGGTTCAGAATAGAGATCCGCATTCTGTTTTAATTAGTTTTGTTTGATAAATTAAACATCGGGGGTTAACTACCATGTCTTGGATATCCTCGGCTCATTACAATCGAAATGGCCACGACCTTAGCGCGGGTGTAGGCATACACCCGATAGACGCTCAATTATGCATTCCCACAAGGTTGGGAGGAATTGACTCCTTCGTGAGTCCAAAGTGGTGTGTACGTTAATTGTGTCTCGGTTTTCGTGCCGAGCCCCATATGTATGACAAACATGTAAATCTGTTTACAAGGTTTGACGGTCAATTAACCCAAGTTATAAAAAGATTTTTGTGTTGATACGCACCTAAAACATTTTTGAAATGTTTTCAAAATGAGTCAGTTGGGTGTATTTACCAGCGAAAGCTGACGTATTTTCAAAAGACTAATCTGCAGGTACAATACAAAAATAGGCCGGAAGTGCTCGGTAGTGATAGAGGGTCTTGCAAATCCTAAATCTGCCCAAAGTCTGTTTTATATTCTTTCCTTGTACAATTTATGATCCGCCTGTGGATCTTCTATTACAAGCTTGTATATTATTTTGTATTTTCGAACATTCGGTTTGTAATAGTAATTTTACTCCAAGACTTCCGTTGTGCCATGTTTAATTGATTGTGATGTTTTCAACTGTTGTCACGATATTCCCCACCCGGGGCCCACTGGTGTTTGGATTTAGGGGCTGGAAATCCGGGGTGTGACAATAACCAATGATGTTTTCAACTGTATGATCTCTGTTTAGACGTGTGGTAGCAATGGTGTCAACAACCAGATTATCTCCCAGATTCTATCCAACCTCCCCCTGAATGTTAAAACTAGAAAACGGATTAGTGAAGTCCTCCCCCTGAATAGGTTCAGACTCACTATCACTAGGGACCTCTGGAGCTGCACTGGAAGAAGTTTCTGGAGCATCTGTCATCGATGCTCGATCTAGGCATGAAGTCACATTCTCCATCTTCACTGATCACAGATTGGATCACTTGAGACTCATCTGCATTGGAAAAATCAGGAGTATTGAATGATTTAAAAACACTGTCATAATCATATAATATAGGAGGACCACTCGTTGATTGAGGTGAATAACTAGTGATTTCTATGTTAACACAACCTCAATTTTACCATTTTTTAGATTAAAAACCCTTTTATTCGGTGTTCCAGGCATATAGCCTAGAAAGTAACCCTCATCAGCTACCTCACCGAATTTTTGCTTATCCAAATGGTTCAAAGCCTTTTACGTTTGGTTTTCGGTTAAGCAATAGTTCGTGACATGTTTTGTTAAACCGTTTAACCGTCAAAACTTTGTTCAGGACATAACAAGCTGTGTTCATAGCTTCTCCCCAGAAAAGAACTGGAAGCTTTGAATCAGATAGCATAGTCCTTGCGGCTTCAATCAACGTCCTGTTTTTCCTCTCAGCGACTCCATTCTGTTGAGGTGTATAAGGAGCAGAAAATTGATGTTCAATTCCCTTGCGAAGACAATAGAGATCCAGAAGCTGATTCTTGAACTCCGTGCCATTATCACTCCTTATCCTCTTGATCCGTGCGTCATGTACATTTTTCAATTTTGTAAAAAGATCTATCAGCATCTCCGCTATCTCATCTTTTATACCTAAAAAGAAAACCCATGAATATCGTGAGTAATCATATGTGACAACTAAACAATAGTACTTTCCACCTATGCTCCTTACGTTTACTGGACCGTACAGATCCATGTGAAGTAATTCATAAGGGGCATCTATGGAATTTACTGTTTTAGACTTGTGAGGTTTCTTATGTTGTTTTCCCTTTTGATATGGAAGACATTTATCTTCCACGTGAAACCTCTGCACTAGCACCCCTTCCACTAAACCATTTTTAATAATATAGTTCATTTTTCAGTAGTGGATGTGGGCCATGCGTCTGTGCCACAGTAATGACTCAGCCTCAGATGCTTTTGATAGTAAACACGCCACCACAGTGGAAGAATCCTTAGCACCCATGTCCATGACATAAGTGTCATTTCTCCTTGGCGCTCTCATCACTATCCAGTCATCCGGTATCACCAAACCAGGTTTCAACACCAAAGCTTCAGACTTTGTAAAGTGAACCGAGTGACCCTTGTCTTAGACTTGAGACACGCTCATCAGATTGTGCTTCAGCTGCTCAACATAGTTCACTTTGACCAGTGTGATCTTCCCGTTAGTCACTTTTCCTCGACCTGTAATGTGCCCTCCTTTAGCACCTGCAAAATTCACATAACCACCATCTATATTCTCAAACTCTGTCAACAGCCTCACATCCCCTGTCATGTGCCTGGAGCAGCCACTATCAACATACCACAAGTTGATAATCCTCCTTAGGAGCTCCTGCACAAACCAACAAAATTAGTTAGATTGGGGGACCCAAGCCTTAATGGTCTTGGGTCTTCCAAATTCATCAACCACGAGAACATCCATCGAATATCCATCACTCCTAACAGGAGTCTTGGATCTTAGACCTGTTGATGGAAATGGTTTTTGATTTCCACTAGGTCTGTGGTCCTGAGGTTTCCTAACCGTGTTTGGACTTTGCGACCTTTGGAAATTATGATTTCGGTCCATGAATTTTGATGATTATAATTTCTAAAGCCATTGTTATAAAAATTTCGACTACCAACATTCTGGTATCGAGTTTGATATTGACCTTGACTTCTGAAATTAATTGATCGACCATTAAAGTTATTCATTCGTGGTGAACTACTTCTAGGTCTTTCATATCTGCTTGATGTAGATTCAGGCTGAAATCTTTGTTGATTTCTTTGAAAACGAGGAACTTGGTGAGTTCCTTTTTCAGCCTTACCTACACCAGTAGCAACACTTTATTGCCTGGTAGTAGATATCTTTGATAAGTTAACCTTCTTCTCACCATCACCACTTATTGCTGGTGATTTTTCTCTCTGCCTCTCACTTACCTGTGCTTCACTCCTTTTGTTAGGACAGCAGCTAGCTACATGTCCCTTTTCGTGACATTTGACGCACGATTTTCTAGCCGAAGACTTCTTAACTGAAGTCTCTTGCTTAGATTCATCAGTTGATGATGATGATGATGCTTTTGAAGGATCTTGTATAGTTTGCTTAATTTTTTATTTTTCTTTGTTTTTATTTTTGGCAAACTGCGCATTTGACTCTTTCGTAATAACAGCGACCTCTTCATTCATATCACTCCTTTTAACAAAATCAACATTTTTAACAAAAATTTGTTTTTTATTTGTAGGGTGTGTATTCTTAGTTTTCAAAACTGGTTCCCTGTTATTATTCTTCTTGGCATTCTCAGAACCATCAACATTACCTGAGGTGGAACTACCAGGTGTAGTTGACCCAAATTCTGTAAGCACTTCTTCATCTAGCAAGAAAGAATAGTCATGACCAAGAGGTGGTGGAACTTCATTTAAACCTTTGAATCCCACACATGTCTTGTCATTACTCTTCTTTAAGCCATTCATCATGTGTTTCATGACAAAAGATGAATCTCTGAATTGATTTAATTTCTTTTCAAGTTCACAAATTTTAAGTTGTGCTTCCGACAACTCTTTGCATTTTTCAAAAACCTCTTTTGTTTTCTCACTCATCGTATCATGAGCTAAATCAATAACTTGAAGTTTTTCATTAAGCTTACAGGTTAGAATATTGATTTCTTCTTCATAACCTTTAATTTTCTTCAAGTATAATGACTCATTTCGTTTTACGAAAAAATTTGTTTCTTTTAGGTTCGAGAGCTCATTTACCAGACTTTGGTTTTGATTGGTTAACCTGTCAACCTCACTTTGCAGTTCACGACATTTTAAACAAACAGAACTACCAGAGTTAGAATGTACCTCTCCTGTTGACTTGCTTAGATCGGCCATGAAAGCAGCAAAATCAGCAGCCATCTTCTTCACTATAGCAGTCTGTTCTCCATCAGCTTTTTCAGCTACCTTCTCTCACTCTTCCTCAGCATCAACTTTCACTTCTTCATCAACAACTTGGGCTATCTCAGCCATGAACGCCTGTGAGGCATCGTTATCACCCTCCAGATGAACACTCCAATCATAAGAACCCTCTCTAGCAGTAGAGATCAGGGCCTTTGATCCAGTGTTGTTTGACGCATTCCTGTTGCTTGAACCATGATGAATTAGAACTAGATTCAGTTTTTGGTCGTTGACACTCTCTAGCAAAATGTCCATAGTTTTGGCAATTGTAACACTTCACTTTCGACTTGTCAAAACCCACACTCTTTCCAACGAACTTCCTGCCCTTTCTGTTCATGAACCTCTTCACTCTTCTCGAGATCATGGCCATCTGCCATTGCAAATCCATCTCCTCTAGGTCATCAGGGTCGATCTGGTCATAATCTTCATCAAACGTAGCAGGATCATATATTCTTCCCTGAATGTAGTTCTCGTAGGAAGCAACGAAAGAAGCAAGCAGTGTCAGATGATCTTCAGCACTTTTGACACTCAGAGGCATAGACTTAGTACTACTGTTACTATTACTTGGTTGTTGTCTCTTTGCCTCTGACGAGCCTCCTGAAGCAGCAACAAAACATACTTCACCATCAGATTTTGTCATGATCTACTCATTTTCACATTAGAGAAACGCAGTTGCACAATCACTTGAAGCATTGTTGGAAGATGAAGGTGTAAGCCCTTTATAAAGCCCTGGATCTTGAACCTGATCATATCCAGTCTTATAGGTCCCCTAGTCCGTATGGATCTTCACAGAATCGTCTATCTAATCTAGAGTGCGGAATCCTCTAGATCAGATTTCACAGAAACAAGAACACGAACACGAACAATTTCCTTTAAAGAGTCTTCTATTGATTATCTAACACAAGGTGTTTACAATCAATTCAAGACTCTCAAGAAATCTATCAGCCACTCTCTATAGATTTCTCACACTCTCCTCTCTTTCTAACAATTCTAAAACCCTAATACACAACATGTATATATACTACATGTCTGCATACTAGGCTTTATACTGGGCTAGGCCATTCTCTAAGCCCATTACAACTCTAAACAAGCTAAATACAAATGCTAAGCCCAATACAAAATATCCAAAGACAAAACTATTAAACTATTAAGCTGTTGTCACAAATATGCATCAACAGACTCCCCCTTGACAATAGCTTCATAGTTGTAATTTTGTCTTCAAACATCTCGTGATCTTTTGGTCTTTGGATAGCTTCAGCTACACACAGATTCTGACATTAACAGACTCCCCCTTTGCTGATGCTTCCAATCTCCAAAACTTTCATTTGTTGTAGATTAGCGAACTAGCATTCTCTGGTTA
Source organism: Scalesia atractyloides (assembly GCA_947069175.1). Taxonomy (NCBI): domain Eukaryota; kingdom Viridiplantae; phylum Streptophyta; class Magnoliopsida; order Asterales; family Asteraceae; genus Scalesia; species Scalesia atractyloides. The sequence continues at coordinate 34,621,728 of CAMTDV010000011.1, forward strand.
AGCTCATATCACCAAATTTATCTATATCTCCCTTTTCAATGTAGTAGAAGGATCCTACCATGCATCTTCACACATTCTGCACTCCATTCTTATAATGTGCTTTACTTGAATTCTGCACTTCATCTTGATAACCGCATCAATCTGTTTAGAAACACAAGCAAGTAACTCGAAAAACAATTAGTCCTTTTCTACATTAAAGATAAACCAATATTTTATCTTATCATGCAAAAACAAACAACTTATCAGATCAAACTGGGAGACTTTAAAAACAAATCTTTTTGTATTTTTGTATTTTCTGAAAACAAATAACTAACAAGAAAATAAACACTCTATTTTTGTGAGAATCACCGGAAAGAAGATCATATCAGCAACATCAAACTATTTTCACACTATTCGATTATTCTATATGCACTATTCATGAAAAGCAGTTCAAGACGATTACCAGTATTGTTTATCCACTTAAACAAAATACATGAACATTTCAAGTACCGTTACCTAGTGATCTGTTTAGATAATTTATATTGATATACTAGTGTGTCCCACTTCAGGACATACCCCCACGATTAAGGTATGCACAAAATTCATCGTAGTAGGTGAGTATACCGAAATTCATCCTTTTGAACTACAACGTTAGATAATTGGTGATCAAGTCAGTACTTCCGTACAGCAAAGAGACCAATATCCAACGAGGGTTAGGGCAAATACCAAATTTTGGTACGAATAATGCAATTTGCGCATTTGAATGACTCTCTAGGAGAGCTTTTTCAATTTTTGGGATTTGGCATTTTAGCTCTTTTAAGATATCCTGGTTGTGCCTATGTCAGCATATATCTGGATTCAGCAGAAGGACAACCTTGATACCCCGGATGAAATAACGATATAAAGATCTAAAACCTCATATTTTGGCAATCTATCAACGCAAGATTTAAGGTTATAAAACCATAAGCCACTGATATGTTACCCCCTCATACATAGTTTATTATAATTGTATCACAAAGGTAAGTTGATTATTTCATGCGTTTTGCCTACTGGTACATCATATGATGAAGCTGCTCTCACACTTAAGCAATTTTCTTTTAAGTTCAGTATGACAGTCTAACTTGCTGATGTACTATCATTTCTTCTTTTTCACACAGTGAAAACTCATTTTTGATTTTCTATTTTGTTTATGTTTTAGATTTTTGAAAAGCAGTAAACTTATTTATAGAATTCTGATGGAAAACTTTAAACTTTTCGACTTACTCCCCCTAAACTCACGCACTAACTAAAACTCTTTTTGGCTTAGGGAAATTTCTCCGCTTAAATTTTTGTTTTTATGGAGTAAGGTTTTAAAAACAGAAATTTAAATACAAACAGACTCCCACTTCAACCTGACAAAAGGTTTTTCACTTTTAGTAAACCAGTATCTAACACAGAAGTAAATAATTCGTTACCGTGTGTAACCTACTATTCACCTCAAATGATTTACATGAATAACCACTGTTGAACACATCCACAGTTCTTCTTGGTCATCCTGTACACACTCAACAACTTAGTTAGACTGGGGGACCCAAGCCTTAAAGGTCTTGGTTCGTCCAGATTCATCAACCACTGGAACATCCATCCAATATCCATCACACCCTACTGGTTTCTTGATGTCTTCCAAGTTGTTGGATATGATTTATAATTTTCACGAGATCGTGGATCGCGAAAATTCCAATAAACTCTCGGATTTTCCAACACTTGAAAATAATTATCTCGAAACCTTCTTCTCACATTATCATAATCTGATCTTTGAAAAAATTTTGGATTGTTTTGAATATTTAAGTTACTAAAACCCCTATATTCATTTCTTCTTTGAAAGTTTCGATTACCAGAAGTTTGGTATTGATTTGGATATCCAAAATTTTTACTTTGAAAAGAATTTGATTGGCCATTATCATGATATGCTTTAGGAGAAGAGTTTCTTGAACCAACAAATCTTCTTGATGTTGAAGGTTTAGGTTGAAATCTTGGTTGATTTGTCTGAAAACTGGATTTAAAATTTTTATTTGCACCAACCTGATTTCCATCCTTAACTTCAACCTCAGCCTCTGCTTTCTTACCCTTTTAAAAGGACAACAACTAGCCACATGTCCTTTGTTGTGACATTTAAAACAAGATTTTTTCTAAGAAACTCTCTTTCGGTTAGATCTGTTTTTAAATGTTTTGACTGTTTGGTCATTAGTATCCTCATCCACTTTAGGAAGTGTACTGTTAGACCCAGCTGATTCTTTCAAAGAAACTGGACTATTAGGTATGTCAACGGTTATCAGATCCACTACATCTGGTGTAGTAGGCACAAACTCTGTTAGCTCATTTTTATTTGGTAAAAAGGAATAATCCTGATCCTCAGAAGATGAAGCTTTACTAAACCTCACTCCTGTTTTATCACTACTCTTCAATCTTTTCTAAATTTGAGTCCTGACTAACGAGGATTCTCCAAATTTGTCTAACTTTCCCTGAAGCTCAACAATTTTGCCTTGTGCACTATCCAATTCTGTGCACTTTTCTGAAAGCTCGTTAGTTTTATTCTTCACAGTCTCACGAGCCAAATCAATGATCTGTAATAGTTCGTTGACTTGGCTGGTCAAGCTGATGACTTCTTGTTCATTTGATTTGAGTGAATTTAAACAATTTGACTCCCTTTTACTCAAAAGAACATTTGACTCTTTCAGTTTTTCTAATTCAATTAACAGAATTTTGTTTTGCTCCGATAGTTTGTCAACTGTACCTTGTAGTTCAGTGCAATTATGACAAGTATGACTTACAGATTGAAATTGTACCTGTACCTTTGCTGTAAGCTCATTTGTATCATCCATGCACACTGCAGCTTTTGCATCCTTGACTTCCATTCTCTCCTTCTCAGCTTCCAGCGTTTCTTCTTTCTTAGCAGCTACTTCTTCAGTCTTCATAGCACCAGTCTCAGCTAAACATGCGTGTTCACAAGTACTCTGTCTTGAAGAACTCTGATAACGTTTTCCTAAAGCTTCCCACAGCTCTCTAGATGATCCATACCTATTACAAATGTGTTTCATATCAGTAGGCAAGGACATCTTTATCGCTGCTAAAGCTTTCTTCTCAGCCTCATACATACGTTTCTCAGAGTCTTCCATCTTCTCATATGACAGTACCAGAATTCTCCCGTTAACTCGACGTGTGGGAGCAATATACCCATCAATCATACAGCTCCACATCTTAGAATCTTCACATTGAACAAATGCCTCAAACTTCTCTTTCCAGTCTACATATTGTTCTACATTAATCAACTTCGGGCAGTTATTACCACCCTAACTCATATTATTCATTCTGACCATCTTTAACATGTAGAGTATCAGTCTAAATGGATTTTGGTATACCTGTGCCAAAACCCAAATCTAACATCTCTTCTGGTCCTTCTTCGTGTTTTACCGTAACCGTACCATTAAAAACATTCAAAAACTTTTCCGAAAAGTGTGGTTACCAAATTGTACCGTTAAACTCGTCTCGACAATATGAATCCAATAATGTATATTGTCCGATAGTGATTTTAGGATTTTTCGTGCCTTTTTTTGCCCTAAAAATCACACGAGTCTAACCGTGCAACCAGTTTGTCAAGATTGTTTGTGGATCAAATTATATGTCCGAAAGCGTTTAAATCCGGTTACGTCAGCTGATTAACTTTCCACCTTTTTGTATATAACTCGGAACAGTACCAAATCCGGAATAGTAACTCGGATAGTCAATCCGAGATAGAAATCTGGAATAGTAATCCGAAATGGTAATTCAGAATAGTGATCCGAGATGAAATCCGGAATGCACTGTTCTGATCCGAAATGGAATCCGGTATATACTGTCCTGATCCGAAATATGGACTGCTAGAATCCGAAATGTAATCCGAAATGAACTACTTGAATCCGAAATGCAATCCGAGATGGACTGTTCTGATCCGAAATGCAACTCTGATGAAATCCGAAATGCACATTACTGATCCAAAATGCAACTTTCTGATCCAAAATTCAAGCATTTCTGATCCGAAATGCAAGCTTTCAATCCGAAATGCTTCACTTTTGATCCGAGATGCAAGTCTTCTATCCAAAATCCCTTGTGTTTATCTGAAACAGGAGCAAACCCTAGAACAGTCGTTCAAAACTTCGAACCAGCCCCCAAAAACATCCAAAATTCCAACTTTTTCTAGCTGAAACAATTCTGAACCGAGCAAAAACAAGAGCCGAATGCTCTGATACCAATTATATGTCCCCTAGTCCGTATGGATCTTCATAGAATCGTCTATCTAATCTAGAGTGTGGAATCCTCTAGATCAGATTTCACATAAACAAGAACACGAACACGAACAATTTCCTTTAAACAGTCTTCTATTGATTATCCAACAAGGTGTTTACAATCAATTCAAGACTCTCAAGAAATATCTCAGCCACTCTTTGTAGATTTCTCACACTCTCCTTTCTTTCTAACAACTCTAAAACCCTAATGCACAACATGTATATATACTACATGTCTGCATACTAGGCTTTATACTGGGCTAGGCCATTCTCCAAGCCCATTACAACTCTAAACAAGCTAAATACAAATGCTAAGCCTAATACAAAATATCTAAATACTAAACTATTAAACTATTAAGCTGTTGTCACAAATATGCATCAACAAGTCTCCTTCTTCATATTGAGCTCATAAGCTTTCAGTTTCCCAACAACCTCTTCCAAGTCTTTCATTTCATAATCAGCTTCACCCTTTATCATCAAAGTATAGATATCCCACTTTGCAGGTAAAGCATCCAGCAACTTGTCGTTTATCTCCACATCACTGTATCCCTCTATGTTATAGTTGTCCATTTCTGACATCAGATGATAGTATCTCGTGATAATATCTTCAAGGGACTCACTCCTCATGCCTTTAAACACAACAAATTGTTTCTTCAACAGATCAACCTTGTTCTTTTTCACATCAGTATTACCCTCATATCTCTTCTCCAGGGCATCCCACATCTCTTTTGACGTAGTATAACGCTTGAATGTATCTTTGATGCCATCAGGTAATGACATCTTTATAGCAGCGAAGGCTTTCTTCTTAGACTCATACATCCTTTTTCAGCTTCAGACATATTCACATAAGCAGTAACACGTTGTCTGCCCTCAAAGTCATGCGCTGGGTTAGCGTATCCATCTTGAATACAGATCCACATCCGTGTGTCCTGGTATTCAATAAACGACTGAAACCTATCCTTCCAAGTAAGATAATTTTCTACTTTCTGCATTTTTGGAGGTTTGTTTATGGTGCCAGCCTCGTGCTCCATTCTTAACAGCTCATTTAGGTTAGGCATATTCGACATTTTTACCGAACCGGCTCGTTAAAAACGTTAAAACTTGTCCGAAATGAGTGATTACCAAATTATACTGTTAGAATCGTCTCGACGTTACGACTCTAATGATGTATATGGTCCGATTATGTTTTTTTTTGTCCTAAAAATCACACGAGCCTAATGATGCAACCGGTTTGTCAAGATTGTTTCTAGATTAAATTCTATGTCCGAAAACGTTTAACTCCGGTTACGTCAGCTGGTTAACTTTCCATAACTCGGAACAATGTCAAATCCGGAACAGTAACTCGGATTGACAATCCGAAATGAAAACCTGTAACAGTAATCCGAATTGCTAATCCGTGATGGTGATTCGGAATAGTGAACCGAAATGGAATCCGGAATGTACTGTTTTTATCCAAAATGGAATCCGAATAGACTATTCTGATCCGAGATGGAATCCGAAATAGACTATTCTGATCCGAGATGGAATCCGGAATACACTTCTGATCCGAAATTCAATCCGAAATGGAATCCAAGATGGCTTTTCTGATCCGAATTGCACTTATCTGATTCGAAATGCAAGTTTTCCAGATCCAAATTGCAAGTCTGATGATCCGAAATGCAGATTTCTGATCCGAGATTCAAGTCTGCAATCCGCAATGCTTCACTTTTGATCCGAGATGCCTTTCTTCAATCCGAAATGCCTGCTGTTAATTCGAAATCGCTGCAGAAACCCTAAAACAACCGCCAAAACCCTAGAACAGCCATCACAACTTCAAAAACAGCCTCCAAAACGTCCAAAACCCAACTTTTTCTGCTGTTACGATTCTGAACGGAGCAAAATCAAGAGCCAAATGCTCAGATACCAATTGTAGGTCCCCTAGTCTGTGTGGATCCTCACAGAATCGTCTATCTAATCTAGAGTGCGGAATCCACTAGATCAGATTTCACAGAAACAAGAACATGAACATAAACAATTTCCTTCAAACAGTCTTCTATTGATTATCCAGCACAAAGTGTTTACGATCAATTCAAGACTCTCTTTCAACTCTCTCTGAACAACTACACCAGCAACACGATCAACAGTACCAACAACCTAAACCCAAATGCAAACCTCCCTTTATATAGAGATAGGTTATGCAACTGGGCTAGGGTTTCCCTACATAGACTGCTATTGGCTCTAAAGCCCAATTCGCCTCCCATGAGCTGTCGTGTGTCTGGATTAGCCCAATTACTTCTAATTAACTATTACAAAACTAAACCCGCTAACCGTTTATCATTTTACTAATTACAAGATATCCAAAGACCAAATCTAAGCTGTTGTCTCAAATATGCACCAACACCCAACATTTTAACTTATGCTTCACATCAGACATCAGTTTCTTCTTCTTCTCCATCATTTGAGTCAGGGTAGCTTGATCCTCCTCAACATTAGCAGCAGTGTGTTTAGTCTCTATTTCCAACCTAGACAGGGTGTCAGAAACTACATGGAATCCAAATATCGCAGATGAGAGGAAGGCTTACCTGTCTGAACCTTTGACTATTCCTGGACCCCAGTGGTCCCATACGCCGGTTTAGAAACATCGATCTTTTCATCACCCTAAGACGGTTGCGCACGAAGACCTGCACGCATTGAGCGTGTCCAGTGAATAAGGCCGTCAGAGGAGGCAGTAGAAACTTCACTCGAAAGGAGGATGGTCTCCTCCCGAGTAGAAGGTTTTGAGACAATAGGCTTGACCTACGAAAGGGCACGCACCTGTAGGAGTAGCGACATGGACGCTTAAACTCTCATCGGTAGAGTGATGGAAGTTGTCGTAAATCTGTTGCAACCAAGGGCGCTCCCCTTCAGGAAGTAACCTAGAGACTATCTCTCAAGCACTCTTTGGGTTAAAGACATTCATCAAACTATACACTGCACAAAACAACATAACAATCCCTAATTCACAAAATTGAACGTAAATAAGTACAGACATATACAAGTGGTGACTAGAAGTAAAAAAGAGAAAGTCACCCTTGTTCTTGTGCCCATATACCGGGGCCGCCCTAGATTGGTAGGAGCCCACAGCATGCTCATACCAGCTGTACACACCCTGACCCGCAGCGGATAAGGCAGTCGGGGCATGATTGTGTTTTCATCAAAGCTCATGACATTCACTATTGTAAGAATTTCATAATTATTATTTCAAATTTAAATAATGCATTCTAATCAACACATAATTCATACAAACACAATAATGTTCCAAACAAAGCTTGCAAATAACAGTTTATTTCCACTAAGGCCCATGTCCTATGTGATTCACACTTCAAACCTGTTCACCTGTATCATGTGTAAAAGTAGAGTTTTGGGTCAACATAAGTTGGCGAGTGAATCCATTTTATCATTGAGCAAAAGATATGTTTAGTATTTTATAAAAATGTGCATTAACCAAATATGGGAACATATTGTATGTAATCTAAATCACAAACCACATCTTCAACTAATAATGTACATGTGAGCACGATAAGCGATGTGCTGCGAGATCAACGCTCAATCAAACGGAGCCGATCTAGTATATTAGGCAACGTGGCGCTCCACCCGTAGGTAACGGGGAACAAATGGGCCTAATGTGAGAGAATGACTGAAATGAGAAATATAAACACAAAATCACAATAAACAACAATATCACATAGCACGTTAGATCACATAATGGTAATAGCACGAGATTTATAATAACGAGATAACAAAAAAACGACACATGATACACCCCAAAAACGTGAATAAAAAGGGGAGTTGTAAGAATTCACTCACAGTGAGTGCGATTACGATTCAATGAAGATTGCGCACGATTGAGTGGTTGAGATACCAAACAACAAAATATGGCTAACCTAAATATTCACATAATAATTTAGATAAAAATATATATTCTCTTGGGTTGAATTTAATATTTTTACTTAACTTATTATTTACACAATTTATTAGATAATTTAGATAAATTTTTATTGTGTTTAATACTATATTTTTATTCGCTTAAACTTATTTGCCACTAATATTATTTGGTTATAAATAATATAATTTTTGGAAAAATAATTAAAAGGTTAGTTAATTAAAAAAACATATGTTTTTCCTGAATTAAACCGGACTAAATCGCATAAACCGGTAGGATATACAGCGTGTGGGGATCGAACTCGTGACCTCTCGTTTGCGTGCATGCATCCCGGCCAACTGGGCTGTGTGTCTAACCCGGAGTATATATGATTTTAATTACATTTATACACTTACTGGATCAAACCATATTCTGATTAATTAAAAAGGTTTTGGATATTATAGGGACAGTGCATATAACCGGTATCAAACCCGGACCTTGGACTTCATATGCACACAGTCCAACCAACTGGACTGTGTGTCTAACCCGGTTTAAACACTATTTTTAATTCTTTTAAACAAGAACTCCAGTTCATCTTTTTTCTTTAATTTGAACAGAAATGTGAAATCGCGATTAGTTTGATTTGCTTAACAATTCGCTTATAAATTTCTACTGATTATAAAATGATGATAATAAAATGAAATAGAATGGATGAAATGTATAACGAACAGAAGTTTCTCCGATTTTTCCGGCGAAGTTCCGGCGATGGTAGATTATTCCGGCGTGGGTTCTGATGAAAAGAGATTTGCAAGAAGATTTGGGAGTGTGTGTGCATTCTAATGGCTCCAGAACTCCCTATTTATAGATGAGAAGGGTCGCACGATTTAAGCTTTGGTTACGGGAGTTTCGGTCAATTTCTGTTATGGCGGGTTGTTAGCAATCACAATTGAATGTGGTTGACTTGGTTTTTGCGTCTATAAACATGATTGAGAACGGTTTCTGCATTTAATTTTGTAGAAACGGCATATGTTGAAGATTGTTGGATTGTACGTAGCCGTTGTTGGGCGGCATGTTGAACCAATTCGAAGGGAACGAAAATATAAATGAATATTCGATTAGATTATTTCAGATGTGAATTGGGTGCTGCAGTGGTGTGTTGTGTGTGTGTATATCTATGCAACCTGGGTTCGAGTCCCGCGGTCAGCATATATATTTTAATTTTCATTTACTATCCTTTTAGAATTATTAATATATATATATATATTATTTATGTTTATTATTTTTATTATCTTTATTATTATTTATATTATTAATATACTAAAATCCATTAAACGATTAACATAAATTCTAAACGAAAGATCATATACTTGATTACAAAATGGAGCGGGTTTTAGGACCCGTTTTACGACAGATGTTACAGTATCCCATACTTTTAGAAATTTCGTCCTGAAATTTAAGTAGTAGTAGGTTTATCTTGGAAGAGATGGGGGTATTTTTCGCGCATTGAGTCTTCACGTTCCCAAGTAAACTCGGGTCCTCGTTTCGACTCCCAACGAACCCTGACTTTCAGAATTTGACTTCGTCTTAAACGTTTCTCACCGAAGTCCATGATTTCTATGGGACACTCAACAAAATGCATCGACTCATCAATCTGAATATCTTATAACGTTATATGGAGGTTTTCGTTGGCAAGGCACTTTTTTTAGCAAGAAACATGGAACGTTGGATGTTTCTTGCTGAGTTCTTCAGGTAAGTCAAGCTTGTAGGCTACAGGACCAACTCTCTCGAGTTTTAAATGGTCCAACATAGCGAGGTGCTAGCTTGCCTTTTTGTCCAAATCGAACACCTCCCTTCCATGTTGACACTTTCAAAAGTAGTTGATCGCCAACACAAAACTTGAGCGGTTTGCGTCGTTTGTCTGCATAACTCTTTTGACGACTCTGAGCTGCTAGAAGATTGTTACGGATTTGAAGAATCTTATCAGTTGTTTCTTGGATTAATTCTGGTCCGGTGATCTATGCTTCACCGACTTCGTGCCAACATACAGGTGATCAGCACTTACGACCGTATAGTGCTTCAAAAGGATCCATACAGATGCTAGAGTGATAGCTGTTATTGTATGAGAATTCGACCAATGGTAGATGAGCATCCCAATTGCCCTTGGAGTTGATAACGCATGATCGTAACATGTCTTCAAGAGTCTGAATTGTGCGCTCAGATTGACCATCAGTTTGGGGATGAAAAGCGGTACTGAGGTCTAATCGAGCGCCTAACACTGATTGCACGGCTGGCCAAGTGCGTGAAGTAAAACCCCATCTCGATCCGAGATGATGCTAAGGATATACATAACCAAGTGAGTGTGAAGTTTGGATTTGATTGAGGCGGTATTGTTCCTAGTAGGGGTTGAATACCTTGTTACATGAATCGCTTTTTGATATCTGAGGTGAAAAAGCGTTGTAACACGGTAATGACTAACTGGATATGGTTTCATGATAAAGGGTTTTGAGAAAATCGAAGCGTCAAAATGATAAAGTTACATCACAAAACGAAGTCATCAATCACATCGATATCCAAATTGAGATTGACACTACTTACACAGAACTTCCCATAACCGTCTAACAATGCTTTTGATCACCTGAGAAGAACACTTATATATTGGAAGTACCCGCGACGTATCCACCATATCCTTGTCAAATGTTTATCGGCCTTGTTATTAAGTCATGATTAGCTCTATGTGACTCGTTCTAAAATCTACCAAACATAAACAAACACAAGTGCTAATGCTTGAGTCTCGAATCTGAGGAAAGTGAGACTGAATGACGGTGGTTCCTCCCTCGTGTGTTATGAGGAAGTGGTCAGTCTATGAAAAAGTGAGACACGACCCAACTTCCCTAAATGTTGAGACGGGATTCGTCGTGATGTATGATAACATGAAATTTAACCGATGAATAGAGACATGTATGAAACAAATTGGCATAGCGTCATATAAATTGTGTTAATGGCATTAATAGGAAATAATAAAATCTTGAAACATTATTACCCAAACTGAAAACAATGGTAACTTGAATAGTCAAAACAAGAAATGGAATTTATTTAAGCTTGGATTGGGAATAAAATAAACAGATGGAGCAAAGTCTCGAGTCTTAATGATGGGAGAAAGGCTAGTTAGGTTGTTCGTTCACACCGTTGTTGACCTCAACTGATTTGCGTTGATGTTGTAGGCTCTCCCTCTTGCTGGTGGGAGTGCTGGGTTTGCTTGGTTTGCTTGGTTAACTGGGTTTGCTTGGGCTTGAGCGGTTTGCTTGGTTAACTGGGTTTTCTTGGGCTTGAGCGTTAATGATGTTAACCAGCCTAGGGCACATGTTTTTGAAGTGGGTTGGATCTCCACAATTGAAACAAGCTCTAACATAAGGTGCCATGGGATAGTTCAGCTGTTGGTTGGGTTGGGTCATGTTTTGGGCAAGAGGTGGAGTATGGTTTTGAGGAGCGCGGCAAGTGTTACTCAAATGACCATAACGCCCACAATTGGCACACAGTCGGCAAGGTAAGGTGGGTTGGTGGTGATAATGACAGGTATTGCATTGAGGGTGGGGACCAGTGTACGGTTTCTTGTTTGGGTATGTTGGGTTAGGTGCCACTTGGGTGATTGGAACAGCTTGGAGGGGTACGGCTTGTGGAGTTGGGTGACAGCAAAATTTTTCCCATTTCATTTTCTTTCGGCAGTGAATCGAGAAGAGGATTCGGCTTGAGTTGGGTTGGGGGTTTCAGTCGGTGTTTTGCTACTTACATCCTTCTTCTTCTCATCCTTGAAATCCCCATTACTGATGTGGTTAATAGTGAGCTCGGTAGCTAGCTCCATTGCTACTTCCAGAGTTGCAGGCACAGTACACATCATAGAATCCTGAATCTTCGTCGGAAGACCCCGAATGTAATGCTCGATCAGACGGTAGAGGAGAGTGAACAAATTTGGAACCATTTGGTTTAACTCGAGAAACCTCTTGTTGTAGGTTATAAGATCTCCCTCTTTTTGCTTAAGGAAATAGAACTCATCTTCCAGCTTCTTAATTTCGCTTCTTGGGCAGAAACATCTTGTCATAAGTTCTCTCAGTTGTTACCAAGTTAGGGCTACTACGGCTTCGGCGCCTCTTCTGCCCTTTTCGGCATTCCACCAAGTGAGTGCTACCCCAAATAGACGACCAGTAGCATAACGAACCTTACGGTTGTTGGGACAGTCATAGTTGAGAAAGGTACTCTCCATTTCTTCAAACCACCGAAGGAGAGCAGTGACCCCTTCGGTTCCCTCATATTTTGGAGGGTCACATGAGTTGAAGTGCTTGTAATTGCACTTGGTGGTGTTTGTAGGAGGGTTAGTAGCATTTTGTTATCCTTGATTGTTGGGATTAACGGGGTTAGCAGTGAGAGCTTGCTGAACTTAAATTACGATATCGGGAATCACGGCGGCCATTTGTAGGGCTATTTGAGCAGCCATACGTTCGCTGGATTTTCCTGATCTCCTACCTCCACGAGAGTGCCTAGAAGACATCTACAGAACTACGTAACGAGATTATGAGTTTGACGTATAGGTGTCATGTGTGTCGCAAAGTTTAGAAATAAAATTATATATCCACAAAATAAATGAGAAAAATAAATCCATTACATCCATAGGATGTCTTGGGCTTTGCTCATGTTTGGGCCCCCATATGTCCCCCATACTTGGCCTAGGTAGTCATGTGGGCCCCCATGACTACTGGGCTTTGTAGGGTTCACATTGGTTTTGGCCTGCTAACACTCGCACCACCCGAATGAAAATCGTAAACATGATTGCGAGGTGTAAGGTCAGAAGGTGTCCTAGTGTAGACACAGTGACAACTCAAATTGGGGTTAGTTCATACAACGTTTGGTGTGGCATGCTTTGGCCTAATAGGTCCTTCGTACTCTCATCGTTAGTCCCCAGGTAGGCAAACTGGTCCGTGACTTTGGATTTATACGAATGCCAATCCTAGACAGGACGTTTCGACTACCGGTACTTGTACCATGCCCGTCGTAAAACTCACTTTGATGAGATTGAAAAATGAAAACATCACAAATAAAAGAAAAGCAAGAAAAATGTTTAAATATCTGAGAATCATGACGTGTGCTATGACGGTAACATATGCGTATATATATGCATGTTATATTGACAAAATTTATAACACGTTCGATGTCACACAAAATCAAATAGCAATGAAAGTGCTTGCATGTAATTGTGTGTGAGAGAAGTGTAAAACAAGTAAATGTCATAAGTTTGCATGTAACCAGCTTAACATGTAAGCATTTAAATTCTAATTGACTATAGTATAGGCTCTAAGGGTCTAAGAACCTATCCTATATCACTATAGTCACTCGCTCTGATACCAATCTGTCACACCCTGACCCGCAGCGGATAAGGTTGTCGGGGCATGATTGGGTTTTTATCAAAGCTCGTGACATTTGCTATTGTAAGAGTTTCATATTTATTATTTCAAATTTAAATAATGCATTTAATCAGCACATGATTCATACAAACACAATAATGTTCCAAACAAAGCTTGCAAATAACAGTTTATTTCCTCTAAGACCCATGTTCTATGTGATCCGCACTTCAAACCTGTTCACCTGTATCATGTGTAAAAATAGAGTTTTGGGTCAACATAAGTTGGCGAGTGAATCCATTTTATCATTGAGCAAAAGATATGTTTAGTATTTTATAAAAATGTGCATTAATCAAATATGGGAACATAGTGTATGTAATCTAAATCACAAACCACATCTTCAACTAATAATGTACATGTGAGCACGATAAGCGATGTGCTGCGAGATCAACGCTCAATCAAACGCAGCCGATCTAGTATATAAGGCAACGCAACGCTCCACCCGTAAGTAACGGGGAACAAATGGGCCTAATGTGAGAGAATGATTGAAATGAGAAATATAAACACATCACAATAAACAACAATATCACATAGCACGTTAGATCACATAATGGTAATAGCACGAGATTTATAATAACGAGATAACAAAAAAAGACACATGATACACCCAAAAAACGTGAATAAAAATGTAACATTTGTCAAAAAACGGGTTTTCCAAACCCGTTCCGTTTGTAATCGAATATCAAGTTATAAATTTTTCGTTGCGTATTTATGTCAATTTTAATTTTTAGTGATGCATAATTAATAAACAAATTAGAATATAAAAGTTATAATTGATAAAAAGTAAAAATAAAATAAATAAAAAGAAAAATAGGCTGCCGGGACTCGAACCCAGGTCAGTCGGGTTTAAGCTCAAAGACTTATCACACACACATATAACCACTCCGCCACTTGATGTTTTCTGTAAATTCTAGGAAACAATTAAATTTTATGGTCAATCATAAATCAATCTGGTTACGCCACTGTAACCGAAATCGGTCACCAAACGTCCAAAAACGTTTGATTGTTCGCGGTTTACCGATTATAACCGCTACACCGACACCTCCAATCAATTTAGCTTTGAATGGACTTGAATTCAAGAGTGGATCAGTTTTAATAACCGAAACTTTCATTTTCTGAATTACTTCAATCATAGACCCCTCTCGCGACTCAAACACATCTGCAAACCTTCAAATTTCACTTCCGCAATATTTTCAGTTCGTCGGAGAAGCTATTTGAACTCGCCGGACTTTCGCCGGAAAACCGTGTGTTCCATCAAATCAGTGAGTCTCTAAATTCTTTCGTTGTCTATCAGTTGTTAAGCTGTTACTAACTCAAACCCTTCAATCGGAATCAATTTCAGACGTCGATATCGGATAATTCACTCTCGCCGGAAAACTTCTGAAAATTCTTATCTTCCGCTGTAAAACGGTATAGTCATTCAAACCTTCTGATAACTCTTGTTTAGTACTTCAATTCCATAATTAGCTAATCAAAACTGTTAATTTGTTCGCTCAGTCGAAGTTCACAAAAACAGAGCCGACGCCTTGCCGGAATTCTGAGATAAATCATTCCTCCGGTATGTCTACTTCCAAAATCGTCTCTGCCATTTCATTTTAGTCTTTTGAATGTTTGTCAATCAAATTAAACAAGAAACAATAGAGTAATCGTAGGCTGTAATTCGGTAATGAAGAAGACGAAGTTAGGTTGATTATAAGTTTATTATAATTTGGATATTATCTCGGGTTAGACACACAGTCCAGCGGTGGACTGTGTGCACACATATATCACACGCCGCGAGTTCGATCCTTGATACACACACACTCTCTGTAATTAAAATGTTCTTTTTCTAACCGAACCGGATCCTTTTCGCAATTAGATGTTAAGTATAATAAAATTCTGTATATTTACCAAGTTAGACACACAGTCCAGCGGTGGACTGTGTGTAACATTAAATCACAGGTCCCGGGTTCGAGACCTGTTGACGGCACCGGTTTGATAATTAAAATCCTTTTTAAAAATAAATGAATTTTGAATAAATTAAAACAGTATATAAATATAATTAAAAACAGAAATATTTCGGGTTAGACACGTAGCTCGGTTGGTAGAGCTGCGTGCACGCGTACGGGAGGTCTCGGGTTCGAGCCTCACCCAGTGCATACATTCACACAATAGAACCGGTCAAACAGTCAAACAGTCAATGGTCAACGCAAAAAGTCAACATTTTTTTATATTTTTATTTATTTAATTTAATTTAAAAATCAATTAAAAATACTTAAAAATAATGTTTTTAAAGATAGGAAATAGCCTTAAACTCACAAAAATATATCTAAAAATCCTATTAGAATTATTAATAAAATCCACTCATTTGCTATACTTTCCGTTATTATTTAGGTTAGTTAATCCTCGTTGATTAGTCATTCAAACTCGTGCGCATCTCATCATCTCCAACCGAACGCACCCAATGTGAGTGAATCTCTACAAATTCCCCGTTTTAATCACGTTTTTTGGGTGTATCATGTGTCTTACCATTTATTATATTTAAATCATTGTGCATACATCATGTCATGAACAAATGTGTATTCAGCTTGTATCAACTGTTGTGTGGTTATTGTTTAGATTTAATTTATTATTTTCAGTACATGCAATTTCATAGGCCGCCGCTCCCCATTACATTATGAGCCTTGAGCAGTTCCCCATTACATTATGAGCGTGAACCTGGCGTTGCCAACATACGATCGGCTCCGTTTGATTGAGCCTTGATCGCACAGACATTCATCATAGGCCGTCAGTTCCCCATTACATTATGAGCGTGAACGTGACGTTGCCAACATATACAGTTTCATTCATGTTATATATTCATGAAAGTTCATAAGTTATTGTATGTTATTGTATGTTATTGTTTGTGATTATTATTGCTATTGTTTGATTATTTACATTTGCTCACATATGACTATTGCACAATTTTTCCTTGATAAAAATAACAAGAAATCAATAATAAATGTTTATCTAACAAGGTTCACTCGCCAACTTATGTTGACCCAAAAACCCCCATTTTTACACATGATACAGGTGAACCAGCTGCAGCAAGAAACACATAGGATTGGCTTAGAAGAATAAACTGGTTTAGAGCTTGGATTGCTTAGTTGGTTATTTTCTTTGTTTTTGTATGGACATGTTCGGATTATTGAGAATGTAATTTTGACTTTAATAAATATGAAACATATTAGTAAATATCATGAGCTTTGGTGATAACCCAATTATGCCCCGACTCTTATTCCGCTGTGGGTCGGGGTGTGACAGATTGGTATCAGAGCCATGACTATAGGGATATAGGATAGGTTATTAGATCCTTAGAGCCTATACTATAGTTGATTAGAAATTTTTAAGATTTTTGTGTGTTACGTGCAAAATTCATGATGTTTATATGTTTTATGTTTAATGTTACATTCAATGTTATGCAAGCATGTTCATAAGTACATATTATTATATAATGCCTATCATGAATCATATTCTCATAACATATCATATCCATGAGAGCACACATCACATCATTTTCATGATTGTTTTTACAATGATTTTTGTATTTTCAAATCACATCAAAGTGAGTTCTCATGACGGGCATGTAGTAACTAGAAGGGTACAAGTACCGGTAGTCGGAACGTCCTGTCTAGGCTGGCATTCGTATAAATCCAAAATAAAGGACCAGTTTGCCTACCTGGGGACTAACGATGAGAGTACGAAGTACCTATTAGGCCAAAGCATGCTATACCAAACGTCGTGTGAGCTAACCCCACTTTGAGTTGTCATTGTGTCTACACCTGGACACATTCCGACCATACATCTCGTAAACATATTTTGTGGTTTTCATTCGGGTAATGCGAGTGTTAAACCGCCAATACTAATGTGATTCCTACCAAGCCAATAGTCATGGGGGCCCACATGACTATACAGGTGAAGGTATGGAGGACATTTGAGGCCCAACATGAGCAAACCCAAGACATCCTATGGATGTAGTTGCATTATTGATATTTATGTTATTTTCATTTTCTTTAAGACACATGACACCTAAAAAGACTCCATAAACTCACAATCTTCTTATGTATCTTCCTATAGATGTCGGCTAGACAACAACGAGGGGGTAGAAGATCAGGAAGGTCACACGAACGCTTGGCCACTCAAATCGCAAAACAAATGGCCGCGGTACTTCCTGACATCGTGGTCCAAGTGCAACAAGCCCTCGCCACAAATCCCACAAATCCACCCCAGCAAGAAGACCAGAACGTCGGCAACCCTCCTACCAAAAAGTGCTCATATAAACATTTCAAGTCTTGCGATCCTCCTAAATTTGAAGGGACCGAAGGTGTCACTGCTCTCCTCCACTGGTTTGAGGAAATGGAAAACACCTTCCTCAACTGCGATTGTCCCGAGGATCGCAAGGTACGATACGCAACCGGGAGACCATTTGGGGTAGCTCTTACCTGGTGGAATACTGAAAAGGGTAAGAGGGGAATCGATGATGCAATGGCCTTAACGTGGGAGGAGTTAAGGGAAATCATGACGAGGCGATTCTGTCCTAGAAGTGAGATTAAGAAGCTAGAGGACGAATTACATTCTTTGAAGCAAAAGGAGGGAGATCATACTTCCTACAACAAGAGGTTCTTAGAGTTGAACCAAATGGTCCCTAACTTGTTCACCCCAGTTTACCGCTTAATCGAGCATTATATTCGAGGTCTTCCCTCGAAAATTCAAGATTCAGTTCTCAGCACTTCACCAGCAACACTTGAAGCTGCTATGGAACTAGCTACTGAACTGACCGAGAATCGAATTCGCAACGGTAAGTTTAAGGAGGAGAAAAAGAAAGCCCCCGTTGAGGGCCAAACTTCAAACCATTCCACCTCCTCCTCTAAGTTTGCTAACAAGAGGAAACGTAACACCAGAAACTTCGCTGTCACACAAACCAATTTCCCTATCCCTGCTGCACCCATTACCCAAGTTGCCCCCTTACCTGCGCCATACAAAAGGCCATACTCTGGCCCATTACCAAAATGCAACCGTTGCCAATACCACCACTTTCCTGATCATCCCTGCCAACATTGCACCGGCTGTGGTCGCGCAGGTCATACTGTTCAAACCTGTCGCATACCTCAGCGAACGAACCGCCACCAGCCTTCAACCCAAACCCACCAACAAATAATGGGTCAAGCCAACAACCCCTACTACTACCACCTACCCAACATTTAGCCCAATCATACTACCAACCCAACTATCCCATGGTACAACCTATGCAGGCTTGCTACAATTGTGGAGACCCAAGCCACTTTAGAAACACTTGCCCACGGTTGGTGACCATTATTCATGCTCAAGCCCAAGCCAATCCGGTGAATCAAGCTAACCAAGCTCCTCCACCTGCAAGAGGAAGAGCTTTCAACATCAACGCTAATCAGGCTAGAGCTGACAGCAATGTGGTTAACGGTACGTTTCTTATCAACGGTAGTTATGCATCCATGTTGTTTGATACTGGCACGGATAAAAGTTTTGTGTCTTTAGAGTTTGAACCCATCCTAAACCAAATTCGTGATAAGCTCATGGAATCCATAACAGTAGAGGTTGCTGACGGAAAACCGATCTCATTAAACTCTATTATACGCAATTGTACTCTCACCTTAAACGACTACGATTTTCCAGTTGACCTCATTCCCATGAAGTTGGGAAGCTTTGATATTATAATTGGTATGGACTGGCTCAGCCAACATCAGGCTGAAGTTGTATGCCGCGAAAAGTTTATACGCATTCCTCTTTCAAACGGTCAGACCCTACGAATCTTTGGAGAAACCCCATCGAAAGGGCTCAGATTAATGTCCTGTCTTCAAGCTCGAAAATATCTTCGCAAGAATTATGTCGCATTTTTAACCCATGTCGTCAAAAAAGGAACCATGGAGAAGAAACTCGAAGACATCCCAGTAGTAAAAGATTTCCCGCAAGTTTTTCCTGACGACATTTCAGGACTTCCTCCCGTGAGAGAAGTCGAATTTCGCATTGATCTTATACCTGGTGCTACACCAGTTGCAAAGTCTCCTTATAGGTTAGCCCCCTCTGAAATGCAAGAGCTAGCCAGTCAATTGCAAGAGTTGACTGACAAAGGATTCATACGTCCTAGCTCCTCGCCTTGGGGTGCACCTGTCCTTTTTGTGAAGAAGAAAGATGGAACGTTTCGCATGTGCATCGACTACAGAGAACTCAACAAGTTAACGATCAAGAATCGCTATCCGTTACCTCGCATTGATGATCTTCTTGACCAACTTCAAGGCGCCAGCTGTTTTTCAAAAATCGACCTTCGTTCTGGTTATCATCAACTTAGAGTACATGAAGAAGACGTCCCAAAGACCGCCTTCCGAACTCGTTATGGTCATTATGAATTCATGGTCATGCCATTTGGTTTAACCAACGCTCCAGCTGTCTTCATGGATCTAATGAACAGAGTCTGCAAACCCTATCTCGATCGTTTTGTTATAGTCTTCATCGACGACATTCTCATTTATTCAAAGTCTAAGTCTGATCATGAACGGCATCTTCGACTCATCCTTACACTCTTAGAGAATGAAAAGCTTTACGCCAAATTCTCCAAATGCGAATTCTGGTTAAAAGAGGTACAATTCCTTGGACATGTAGTCAATGACAAGGGAATACATGTCGACCCTTCAAAAATCAAAGCGGTACAAGAATGGCAAGTGCCACGCACACCAACTAAAGTAAGATCATTCCTTGCTTGGCTGGTTATTATCGCCGTTTCATTTCAAACTTCTCTCGCATTGCTGTACCACTCACGGCTTTAACTCATAAAGGAAAACCCTTCATATGGGGACCCAAACAAGAAGAAGCCTTCCAAACCCTTAACAAAGACTCTGTGATGCACCAATCCTCACTCTTCCTGAAGGTTGTGATGACTTCGTGGTTTATTGCGACGCGTTAGGGCAAGGACTAGGTTGTGTTCTAATGCAAAGAGGAAAGGTTATAGCTTATGCTTCGAGACAACTCAAGACTCATGAGAAGAACTACACCACCCATGACCTAGAACTTGGAGCCGTTGTGTTCGCTCTTAAGATATGGAGACATTATCTCAACAGTACTAAGTGTGAAATATACACTGACCACAAGAGTCTTCAACATATCTTCAATCAAAAGGAGTTAAACATGAGGCAACGAAGATGGGTCGAACTTCTAAATGACTACGACTGTGAAATTCGGTACCACCCTGGCAAGGCAAATGTGGTGGCTGATGCACTCAGTCGAAAGGGTTATGCGAACTCCATTCATCTTCTATGTTCGCAAATCATAACTGACATTAAAGATCAAATTCGAGAAGCCCAACATGTTTCAGTAACGGAAGACGACGTACGAAAGGAGCTGTCCTGTGGAGCTGAACTTAAAATTGAAACTAAATCTGACGGTATTCTGTACTATCTAGATCGCATATGGATTCCTGACCACAACAACCTTCGTGAATTTCTTATGAATGAGGCTCACAAAACACGATACTCTATACACCCAGGAGCCGATAAGATGTATCAAGACCTTCGATACACCTATTGGTGGCCTGGAATGAAAAAGGATATTGCTGTTTTTGTTTCCAAGTGCCTTACATGTTCCAAGGTGAAAGCTGAACACCAAAGCCCTCAGGACTTCTGGTCCAACCTGAAATACCTGTATGGAAGTGGGAAAACATAACCATGGACTTCATTAGCGGGTTACCTCGCACTTCTGGTGGGTATGACACTATATGGGTAATCATTGATCGTCTTACAAAATCAGCTCACTTTATTCCTATCCGCGAAGATTTCAAGAACGAGAAGATGGCCCGTATTTACATCAGCGAAATCGTAAGCCGACATGGTGTACCGTTAAGCATTATTTCAGATCGTGATGGTCGTTTCACTTCACGAACATGGCAAGCTGTACAAACCGCTTTGGGTACATGATTAGATCTCAGTACCGCTTATCATCCTCAAACTGATGGACAATCTGAACGCACCATTCAAACTCTTGAAGATATGCTTCGAGCATGTGTCATAGACTTCAAGGGAAATTGGGACGCTCATCTACCATTAGTTGAATTTTCGTACAACAACAGCTATCATTCAAGTATCGGCATGGCACCTTTTGAAGCTTTATATGGTCGTAAGTGCCGATATCCAGTATGTTGGCACGAAATTGGGGAAGCTCAAATCACCGGTCCAGAATTGATTCAAGAAACCACAGACAAGATCCATCAAATTGGAAACAATCTTCTAGCGGCTCAAAGTCGTCAAAAGAGTTATGCAGATAAACGACGGAAGCCTTTGGAGTTTAACATTGGTGATCATGTACTTTTAAAAGTATCACCGTGGAAGGGAGTAGTTCGTTTTGGTCAAAAAGGCAAGCTAGCACCACGCTACGTAGGACCTTTCAAGATACACGAAAGAGTAGGACCTGTAGCATACAAGCTTGATCTACCAGAAGAACTCAACAGGATTCATCCCACATTCCACGTATCAAACTTGAAGAAGTGCCTCGCTGATGAAAACCTCCATATTCCTCTGGAAGATATTCAGATTGATGAATCTATGCATTTTGTTGAAAGACCAGTACAGATCATGGACTTCGGAGAAAAACGTCTACGACGAAGTCGCATTCCAATTGTTAGGGTACGCTGGGAGTCGAAACGGGGACCTGAGTTTACTTGGGAACGAGAAGACTCAATGCGTGAAAAATACCCGCATCTTTTTCCTACTACTACTACTTAAATTTCGGGACAAAATTCCTAAAAGTAGGGGATACTGTAACATTTGTCAAAAAACGGGTTTTCCAAACCCGTTCCGTTTGTAATCGAATATCAAGTTATAAATTTTTCGTTGCGTATTTATGTCAATTTTAATTTTTAGTGATGCATAATTAATAAACAAATTAGAATATAAAAGTTATAATTGATAAAAAGTAAAAATAAAATAAATAAAAAGAAAAATAGGCTGCCGGGACTCGAACCCGGGTCAGCCGGGTTTAAGCTCAAAGACTTATCACACACACATATAACCACTCCGCCACTTGATGTTTTCTGTAAATTCTAGGAAACAATTAAATTTTATGGTCAATCATAAATCAATCTGGTTACGCCAACTGTAACCGAAATCGGTCACCAAACGTCCAAAAACGTTTGATTGTTCGCGGTTTACCGATTATAGCCGCTACACCGACACCTCCAATCAATTTAGCTTTGAATGGACTTGAATTCAAGAGTGGATCGGTTTTAATAACCGAAAACTTTCATTTTCTGAATTACTTCAATCATAGACCCCTCTCGCGACTCAAACACATCTGCAAACCTTCAAATTTCACTTCCGCAATATTTTCAGTTCGTCGGAGAAGCTATTTGAACTCGCCGGACTTTCGCCGGAAAACTGTGTGTTCCATCAAATCAGTGAGTCTCTAAATTCTTTCGTTGTCTATCAGTTGTTAAGCTGTTACTAACTCAAACCCTTCAATCGGAATCAATTTCAGACGTCGATATCGGATAACTCACTCTCGCCGGAAAACTTCTGAAAATTCTTATCTTCCGCTGTAAAACAGTATAGTCATTCAAACCTTCTGATAACTCTTGTTTAGTACTTCAATTCCATAATTAGCTAATCAAAACTGTTAATTTGTTCGCTCAGTCGAAGTTCACAAAAACAGAGCCGACGCCTTGCCGGAATTCTGAGATAAATCATTCCTCCGGTATGTCTACTTCCAAAATCGTCTCTGCCATTTCATTTTAGTCTTTTGAATGTTTGTCAATCAAATTAAACAAGAAACAATAGAGTAATCGTAGGCTGTAATTCGGTAATGAAGAAGACGAAGTTAGGTTGATTATAAGTTTATTATAATTTGGATATTATCTCGGGTTAGACACACAGTCCAGCGGTGGACTGTGTGCACACATATATCACACGCCGCGAGTTCGATCCTTGATACACACACACTCTCTGTAATTAAAATGTTCTTTTTCTAACCGAACCGGATCCTTTTCGCAATTAGATGTTAAGTATAATAAAATTCTGTATATTTACCAAGTTAGACACACAGTCCAGCGGTGGACTGTGTGTAACATTAAATCACAGGTCCCGGGTTCGAGACCTGTTGACGGCACCGGTTTGATAATTAAAATTATTTTTAAAAATAAATGAATTTTGAATAAATTAAAACAGTATATAAATATAATTAAAAACAGAAATATTTCGGGTTAGACACGTAGCTCAGTTGGTAGAGCTGCGTGCACGCGTACGGGAGGTCTCGGGTTCGAGCCTCACCCAGTGCATACATTCACACAATAGAACCGGTCAAACAGTCAAACAGTCAATGGTCAACGCAAAAAGTCAACATTTTTTTATATTTTTATTTATTTAATTTAATTTAAAAATCAATTAAAAATACTTAAAAATAATGTTTTTAAAGATAGGAAATAGCCTTAAACTCACAAAAATATATCTAAAAATCCTATTAGAATTATTAATAAAATCCACTCATTTGCTATACTTTCCGTTATTATTTAGGTTAGTTAATCCTCGTTGATTAGTCCTTCAAACTCGTACGCATCTCATCATCTCCAACCGAACGCACCCAATGTGAGTGAATCTCTACAAATTCCCCGTTTTAATCACGTTTTTTGGGTGTATCATGTGTCTTACCATTTATTATATTTAAATCATTGTGCATACATCATGTCATGAACAAATGTGTATTCAGCTTGTATCAACTGTTGTGTGGTTATTGTTTAGATTTAATTTATTATTTTCAGTACATGCAATTTCATAGGCCGCCGCTCCCCATTACATTATGAGCCTTGAGCAGTTCCCCATTACATTATGAGCGTGAACCTGGCGTTGCCAACATACGATCGGCTCCGTTTGATTGAGCCTTGATCGCACAGACATTCATCATAGGCCGTCAGTTCCCCATTACATTATGAGCGTGAACGTGACGTTGCCAACATATACAGTTTCATTCATGTTATATATTCATGCAAGTTCATAAGTTATTGTATGTTATTGTATGTTATTGTTTGTGATTATTATTGCTATTGTTTGATTATTTACATTTGCTCACATATGACTATTGCACAATCTTTCCTTGATAAAAATAACAATGAATCAATAATAAATGTTTATCTAACAAGGTTCACTCGCCAACTTATGTTGACCCAAAAACCCCCCATTTTTACACATGATACAGGTGAACCAGCTGCAGCAAGAAACACATAGGATTGGCTTAGAAGAATAAACTGGTTTAGAGCTTGGATTGCTTAGTTGGTTATTTTCTTTGTTTTTGTATGGACATGTTTGGATTATTGAGAATGTAATTTTGACTTTAATAAATATGAAACATATTAGTAAATATCATGAGCTTTGGTGATAACCCAATTATGCCCCGACTCTTATTCCGCTGCGGGTCGGGGTGTGACAAAAAAGGGGAGTTGTAAGAATTCACTCACAGTGGCTGCGATTATGATTCAATGAAGATTGCACACGATTGAGTGGTTGAGATACCAAATGACGAAAAATGGCTAACCTAAATATTCACATAATAATTTAGATAAAAATATATATTCTCTTGGGTTGAATTTAATATTTTTACTTAACTTATTATTTACACAATTTATTAGATAATTTAGATAAATTTTTATTGTGTTTAATACTATATTTTTATTCGCTTAAACTTATTTGCCACTAATATTATTTGCTTAAATAAAAATAATATAATTTTTGGAAAAATAGTTAAAATTTTTGTTTAATTAAAAAAATATGTTTTCCTGAATTAAATCGGACTAAATCGCATAAACCGGTCGGATACGCAGCGTGTGGGGATCGAACTCCCGACCTCTCATTTGCGTGCACGTAGCCCGGCCAACTGGGCTACATGTCTAACCTGGAGTATATAGGATTTTAATTACATTTATACACTTACTGATCAAACCATATTCTGATTAATTAAAAAGGTTTTGTATATTATAGGGACAGTGCATATAACCGGTATCAAACCCGGACCTTGGACTTCATATGCACACAGTCCAACCAAC
Organism: Scalesia atractyloides; assembly: GCA_947069175.1. Taxonomy (NCBI): domain Eukaryota; kingdom Viridiplantae; phylum Streptophyta; class Magnoliopsida; order Asterales; family Asteraceae; genus Scalesia; species Scalesia atractyloides. Next base: position 34,647,405 of record CAMTDV010000011.1, read on the forward strand.
TGGACTGTGTGTCTAACCCGGTTTAAACACTATTTTTAATTCTTTTAAACAAGAACTCCAGTTCATTTTTTTCTTTAATTTGAACAGAAATGTGAAATCGCGATTAGTTTGATTTGCTTAACAATTCGCTTATAAATTTCTACTGATTATAAAATGATGATAATAAAATGAAATAGAATGGATGAAATGTATACCGAACAAAAGTTTCTCCGATTTTTCCGGCGAAGTTCCGGCGATGGTAGATTATTCCAGTGTGGGTTCTGATGAACAGATATTTGCAAGAAGATTTGGGAGTGTGTGTGCATTCTAATGGCTCTAGAACTCCCTATTTATAGATGAGAAAGGTCACACGATTTAAGCTTTGGTTACGGGAGTTTCGGTCAATTTCGGTTATGGCGGGTTGTTAGCAATCACAATTGAATGTGGTTGACTCGGTTTTTGCATCTATAAACATGATTGAGAACGCTTTCTGCATTTAATTTCGTAGAGACGACATATGTTGAAGATTGGTGGATTGTTTGCTGGGCGGCATGTTGAACCAGTTCAAAGGGAACGAAAATATAAATGAATATTTGATTGGAATATTTCAGATGTGAAGTAGGTGTTGCAGTGGTGTGTTGTGTGTGTGTGTATATCTATACGACCCGGGTTCGAGTCCTGTGGTCAGCGTATATATTTTAATTTTTATTTACTATCCTTTTAGAATTATTAATTATATTATTTATGTTTATTATTTTTATTATTTTTATTATTAATATACCAAAATCCATTAAACGATTAACATAAATTCTAAACAAAAGATCATATACTCGATTACAATACGGAGCGGGTTTTATGACCCGTTTTACGACAGATGTTATAGCAACAGCCACCAAAGCCTTATCCTCCAACTGTATCATCGTAGTGGGGTTCCGGGTGAGAGTTTTATACCACTGTTCGTTAGCACGTGTACACACTGGTAGCTTAGTGACACCCTGATAAACAGATCTGTAGTGCATATCTGTAACACCCTGTAAAATCGTGTCTAATAGTATAGTGACATGTGTTGTATTTTAAATATAGTCTATTAAAGACCAATAAGGACTAAAGGCGTCAACATGCTCAAACTGAGCCTCTGAGTGACGGTCCGATGTCAACATGCATAAATAACAGCCTCTGAGTGATTGATATGTCAACATGCTCAAATCATTAGCCTCTGAGCGACTGATATGTCAACATGCTTGAAATTTGGCCTCTGAGTGACTGACATGTCAACATGCCCAGCCTCTGAGTGACATCGAAGTCAACATGCTTATAATAAGCCTCTGAGTGATCCTTTGTGAAGTCCTAACTCTCATACGTGCCACTTGTTGGACGAGAAGGTTCAATTCTGTATATATATATATATATATATATATATATATATATATATATATATATATATATATATATATATATATATATATATATATATATATATATGAAAGTTGGATAATGGAGGGATTAAAAGTGTCAACATGTTAATTTATACCTCTGAGTGACCTTTTAACGAACCGAGAGCTCGCCAATGTCTGGGCATAATCACGGGTATGCCAAGTATTGGCTACGGAGGGCTAAAAGTGCCAAAAAGGTGTTTTAAAAGGTTTTTTAAGCTTTATAAAGTTAAGGGGTTAAAGTGTCAATTTTTTAAACTGGCCAAAAGGCGGTCGTGGGCCGCGAGAGACCTGGCATGGGTCTTTCGCGGGGCGCGAGAAGCCTGCTGCTGTAGAAAGTTTCTTGGCCTCCAAACAAAAATGCCAAGAAACCATGTATTCAAAACTATGGACTTTCAATCAGTTATGCCACGTTTTAGGACACCTGTAAGCTCCCTTTTACACCCCTAAACACCTGGCATCACCTCCTTTGAGTTCTCCAACTATAAATAGGTGCTTAAGTTCACCATTCCAACTTGCACCTTTCTCATTAATACACTCTTCTCCCTCCTATGGAAGTTCCTAGCTGAAAGGAGCATCCAAGTTAGTTCTCTTGCATTCTAGGAACCTCTTGTAAGTGTTCCTTGCTCTTACATTTTTGTTTATAGGCTTTTATAGCCAAAAGTCAAGCGTTTTACGGAAAACGCTTTGACTTTCGGTTAAGACCATTATGGCCTAGCTATTGTTCGAAATAAACATGGCTAAGTGATCGTAATAAGGTAGGTGTTAATCCCTATAAAGGTCACCTCCTAAAGATCATGTTTGCTAGACCAATTGACGGGTCAAAGTTATGATATTAAAAAGTCAAACAGGCCATTTTTCGGAAAAAATCATAAATTGATCTTATATATGTTATGAAACCTGTTTTGACACTTAAATAAGTTGGTAATAATTATTAGAACATGTAAGAACATCTTCGGCTTCTCAATTTCAGTTCTAGGGTCGATTCGCAACCGAAAGTCGTGAAGTTTGACTTCTGCTTTGACTTTCGATTTCGACCTGATTTGGATTAGTTACCTACTGATATAAAGTTGCATTATGATCATAATATAATGTAGCATAACTCTATGAGGTTATATTACATGATCATAATCAGAATCCAAGTTTATGCGCAAGTTCCGTAACTATGCCATTTTTTACTAAAATGCCCTTGTTGCATAAAACAAGGTTTTAAATAATAATGAACTTGAAAATGAGTTTCCTACTGCTGTAATATTATAAGTAACATTATTTGGGATGTTAAATCAAGTTATAAACTGAGTTTTCAAGCAAGTCCTTAAACTATGTCTATAAGTGACGAGTTTAGCCCTTGTGGCTCATAAAATAGTTTTAATCAAATATTTTCAAGGTAAATCTTTTACTTACTGATATATTATATTAAATAATATATCTAAGACATATTAATCTGGCCCTAATGTCAGTTTTAATTAAAAATCGCATAAAACGTCATTTTACGACATAAGCGTCGTTTCGGCGCATAGTATGGTTTTAAACCATATTATTAACCAAGACTTGTTACCTACTGATTTTAAAACTTATTTAAAACATATCTACAGTAGGTACATTTTATGAACTCAGAATCCCAAATAATTTATAAACTATGTGTGAAATGACCAAAATGCCCCTTCGGTGCATAATTTGGTCATAAAAGATAAATTTCACATATGATTGATACCTACTGATATTATATCATAAATAAAGTATTTTTTCAGAATACTTATAATTATAACATTAAAATTTTATTCAAGTTCCTTTTATACGGTATGAAATTATCGAAATGCCATTATGAGGCATAGTTTCATTTTAAAACCTTAACGGGCATATAAGTTGATATCCTACTGATATTTTAACTTATTTAAAATATAATGGCATATAGAACTTGTCCATGACTTATCCGGTTACCCTTTATCGCTTATAAGCGTACGGTTGATTATACGTAACTAGTTTACAGAATTTAACCAAAACGGGTTTAACCTTATCATTTTAATTTCAAAATCCAGAATGTTTGTAGTTTACCCATATTATGCAAGTCAAAGTACTTGTCGGGTTTAAACTACATTCTATCCGATCATCGTTTAATCAAGCGTTATACGTTTTGATCATGTACACTACTCGGTCTAAGTCTATGACTTAAATAAAGACCGATAGTATTTAATTGGTTAGCTTATGCCATAATCCAGACTAGAGCCTTGTCGGTAAATGCTATCTGCACGTTAGTACTTTTGTATACGGCTGAGTTATTGAAATTTAAAAGAAGACTAGCTCAGGTAAATACTCTCGACTTATTTTCCCTATACGGGCTTGGGATACGGTAAACTATTACCGCTTGGTCAAAAATGGGATCAATCGAATGCCGGATTGTGGCTAGTAAATCCGCATATTCTGTTTTAATCAGTTTTGTTTGATAACTTAAACATCAGGGGTTAAATTGTCGTGTCCTGGATATCCTCGGCTCATTAGATTAGTTAATGGCCACGACCTTAGCGCGGGGTTTAGGCATACACCTGACAGACGCTCAAATGCAAATTACCCAAGACGTTGGGGATAACTCCTCTGTGAGTTCTAAGTGGTGTGTAATTAATCATGTCTCGGTCTTTGTATCGGGCCCTGTATGTATGGACAAACATGTGAATCTGTTAACAAGGTTACAAAGTAACTTTCCCAAGTTATAAAAGATTTTGTGCCCTGTGCACTTAAAATCATTTTAAAATGTTTTCAAAATGCGTCAGTTGGGTGTATTTACCAGCGAAAGCTGACGTATCGTCCAAAGACTAAACTACAGGTACAATACGAAATAGGCCGGAAGCTGCTCGGTAGTGAATAAGAGGATCTTGCAAATCCTTAGATCTGCCATAAAGTCTGTTTTATATTCTTTCTTTGTACATTTTATGATCCGCCTGTGGATCTTCTATTACGAGCCTATATATTATTTTATTTCGAACATTTGGTTTGTAATAGTAATTTTACTCCAAGACTTCCGTTATGTCGTGTTTAATTGACTATGATGTTATCAACTGACGTCACAATACTCCCCACCCTGGCCCACCGATGTATGGATTTGGGTTGGAAATCCGGGGTGTGACAAGTTGGTATCAGAGCCAACTTTGAGAGAATTAAACACTATCCTTCTTGTGTTTAATCTCAAACTTACATGAGCACATTCCTTAGACTTCCGAGTCTAGGCATTGACCTAGAATTACTCATTTCATTATTAAGTTATTAGTATTGTTTTTGAGTTGATTTTTAACAGGAAAATGTTGCCACGTGTACAAGGATGAGGGAAAGGACCCATGAGGGGAGGACCATCAGGACACAACCCTTCACATCCACATCACCCGAACCCATATGAGGACTCGAGAGATTCATGGCCATTTGCCCAACATTCGCCTACTCACACTCAAAATTTTTACCATTCATACCATTCGCATCACTCTCACCACTCCCATCACTCTCATCATTCTTACCATGATGAGTTTAATCCAAACCAATATCTAAATACACCTCCAGCCGATCAAAATCAGTTGAACCAACCAAACCCCATGGACGAGGACTCCTACCCGGAGATGCCGCCGTCGGGATCGCATACGCATCCCATTGAAATCTCAAGCGATTCGAACTCCTATGCCAGATCGCCTTACCAAGGTCCTAATGAGTGGGACCAATATTGGAATCAATTTACTTTCGTCAATACTCCTTCCCGTCATTCCCAACCACCTCCCGTGCAAGAAGATGTGCACATGGAACCGGTGGACCAACCTCAACCACCACCTAAACCACCAAGGAGGAAGCGTGGAGCACGTACATCAGTACGTGCAGGTCAAAGGTCAGGATCGCTGCCACCTTTGCCCAACCCTGACCCTACTATCCAAGAGGACCCACAAATGGGTGGACCCTCACCTCACCTGTAGTGGAACCAACACCAACACCTACAGTTCAACCACCACCATCGTGTTATAGTAACCCAATACCTACATATCTAGACACGTCTGGGTATGATCCTTTTAACTCGTCTACACCGGTAGACTATCAAGCATGGTCGCAAGACCCCTATATGCAAGCAGTTATGCACAATGCACTTTACCCGTCTCCTTTCCCACCTACTTATCCACCAACTAGATATCCAACTTATGGGTACCAGTATCTGGTTATGACACAACCACAACCACAACCTCCGCCACCACTTGAGGCCATTAACGAAGCCTTAGAAAGAATGAAAGATATGCAGCAGCAAGCGGAGAAAATGGAGAAGAAGACAAACAAGTTCTTCAAGAAACTCTCCAAGTTGGTCAAGGGAAAGAAGGACGAGTGAAGTCTCTTCTAATTATATGTAGTCCCTGCGAGGACATTGTTATTTCTTTAGTCCCTGCGTGGACATTTTTATTTCTTTAAAGTCCTTGCATGGACAGTTTATTTCATTTTTCTAGTATTGTAATTTCTATTTGAAATTTAATGAAGTATTTTGGAATTATATTATGTATTCATCCTCTTCAAACGAGCGTCTCGATTTTACTCGAAATTTATGCTCTGAGATATAATTCCAAAAAGATCTTAATGGTTTTGATTAGACAAGTGGCACAATCCACACATTTGGCCAAATTATAAATGATAATTAAGTACGAAGGGTCTTCTATCAGGATAGTTAAGGGAAGTTATCCTTCTATCCAGAGGTGGTGGACTTAAGTTCAAGCCTTCAAGTCGTTAAGGTCAATGCGACCGGGACTATTAAATCAACCATTAAGGTACTCTTATGTTAACATTCAAGAATGTTCATACTCTTGGTGGTGTGACTTGAGGAATCACACTAGCCTTCAAGGTAAAGGACTATGTCCTAACCTTATATAGCCTATGTGATCAAATTTGATCCTAGCTAATATCATCAGTACGATGATTTAAACATCCATTAGTGATGTATTGCCCTAGGGCTATCATCAAAACATCCATTCGCGATGTATTGCCCTTGGGGCTATGATCAAAACATCCATTAGTGATGTATTGCCCTTGGGGCTATAATTAAAACATCCATTAGTGATGTATTGCCCTTGGGGTTATGATTAAAACATCCATTAGTGATGTATTGCCCTTGGGGCTATGATTAAACGTCCATTAGTGATGTATTGCTCTTGGGGCTATGATTCAAACATCCAATAGTGATGTAGTGCCTATGTGCCATATTTTATGTCCATTAGTGACAGGCCTATGTGCCATGTTTTATGTCCATTAGTGACAGGCCTATGTGCCGTATTTTATGTTCATTAGTGACAGGCATATGTGCCGTATTTTATGTCCATTAGTGACACGCCTATGTGCCATATTTTATGTCCATTAGTGGCAGGCCTGTGTGCCATATTTTATGTCCATTAGTGACAGGCCTATGTGCCATAAAATTTTATGTCCTTCGTGACAAGCTTAAAAGCTAAATGTAATTGTCGATTATGACAATCACAGTTGTGACAATGCGATCCACTGTCCAATAATATATGGACTATGTCCAAATTGTAATTTGCCTTTGATGGTACTATTAAGACCTAGGCCAAATATAGTTATGTTAAGCCTAAGAGTTGTGTTGTTATTCACACTAGTTTAGACAATGGATTGTTATATCCAATGTTTTTAAAGCCAATATGGTTGAAATACCATGGCTAAATGAAGTTTTATTTGTATATAGAACCCAAGGGTTAAAGATGGCTAACTCAAATGAGGCACAAAGTAGCCACCGGAATGTGGAATCTAACAAAGCCGAAAATAGAGATATCGATAATGATAATTTCCAAGCTCGCATTAATGCGGCTGTTGAAAAGGCCATGGGAAAGGCCATAGAAAAGCTTAGAGAGTCGAGTGCTACTCGCTCTAGACCATTATCGGTTACCCATCCTTAGCTCATAAGGAGAGCTCCGTTCACTCTTCAAATGCGAAGAGTGAACCAAAGAAATTAGATTTTACTGAAAGGTCCCGTTCTGTTAAGGACGGATGTACCTATAAGTATTTTGTCTCCTGTAAGCCCCGAGACTTTAACGGGGAGAAAGGAGCTGTAGAAGCCTTGAAGTGGTTTGACAAAATGGAAACGATTGTAGATATCAGCAATTGTGCTGATAAGGATGTGGTCAAGTATATATCATAGTCCTTTAAGGGCGATGCCCTAATCTGGTGGAAGGCCATGATCCTGTCTATAGGTAAAGTACACCTGTATAATTTAGGATAGTCCAAATTTGTGGACCTTGGTAAGGAAATATATTGCCCCCTCATGAGGTGGAGAAATTAGAGACAGACTTTTTGTCTCTTTCAATGAAAAACCTAGACTGTCGGAAATATGTTTCCGATTTCAATTCCCTATCTAGGTTAGTTTCCTATTTTATTACCCCAGAACCCAAACGCATTGCGTGTTTTATTAATGGATTAGAGCCCGAAATAAAGGGTATGGTAAAGGCTGCACAGCCTACTACCTATAGGTCTGCTGTTGACCTATCTCTCTCCCTCACCTTGGATTTGGTGAGGCAAAAGTCAGGTAAGTCTGAAACTGACAGGAAAAGAAAGAGGGAAGATGATAACTCCCATAAGTTTAATAAGAAAAATAAAGGGAGATTTAGGTTCAAAGGGAACCAAGGCAAAATGGTTGTGATGCCAACATGCAAAACTAGCAACCGCAGACACTGGGGACAGTGTAGTTTTGGTTCACAGGCCAAACCCTGTGGCATCTGTAAGAGAAAAGGGCATAAGACCCTAGAATGTAAGGATCTTAAGGATGTCGTCTGCTACATCTGCAATGAAAAGGGGCATATTAAGACTAACTTCCCTAAGGTTCTTAAGAATAATAAGGCAAAGCCTGGAAAGGCCAAGAAGGGAATGCTCGTGCCTTTCAAATAACTGCAAGAGAGGCTGTTAATGACGACAATGTCATAACAGGTACATTCCTCATTAACAATATATATGCTAGAGTTCTTTTTTATTCAGGTGCATATAGATCTTTTGTTGATCATAAGTTTAGTAAACTATTAAACCTGCCCTTAAGAACTCTAGATAAAACTTATGAGATAGAACTTGCTGATGGAACGATAGAAACAATATCTTCCATTCTTGATGGATGCTCTATATCCATTAAGAATCATTCCATCACTATCTCTCTTCTGCCAATGAAATTGGCGGGGTTTGATGTTGTCTTAGGCATGGATTGGTTATCTCATAACCAAGCCCGCATTGCCTGTGATAAGAAACTCATCGAAATCAAAACCCCATCTGGTGAAATGCTCACCATCCTTGGAGACTCACACTATGGATTGCCAGAAAAGGTGTCGTTATTTAAGACATCCAAGTGTTTGAGGAAAGGATGTGTCATTTACATAGCACAAGTTACTATTAATGAGCCTAAGCCAAACATGGAGGACCTACCAGTTATTTCTAAATATTCCGATATCTTTCCCGAAGAACTACCCGGTTTGCCTCCAGACAGACAAGTAGAATTTAGAATTGATATCCTCCCAGGATCAGCACCTGTTGCTAGAGCTCCATATAGGCTAGCGCCAACGGAAATGAAGGAGTTGAGGACACAATTAGATGAAATCTTAGAGAAAGGCTTTATACAGCCTAGTTCCTCACCTTGGGGAGCTCCTATCCTCTTTGTTAAAAAGAAAGACGGTTCAATGCGAATGTGCAATGATTACCATGAGCTGAACAAGATAACAATCAAGAATAGATATCCTCTGCCCAGGATCGATGATTTATTTGACCAACTTCAAGGGGCTAGTTACTTCTCCAAGATCGATTTGAGATCAGGATATCATCAACTGAAGGTTAGGAGTGAAGATGTTTCTAAGACTGCCTTCAGGACCCGATACGGTCATTTTGAATTCTTGGTGATGCCTTTTAGGCTCACAAATGCACCTGCAGCATTCATGGATCTCATGAATAGGGTCTGCAAGCCATATCTGGATAAGTTTGTCATTGTCTTCATAGACGACATACTTATCTATTCTCGTAATCAAGCTGATCACGAGAAACATCTTCGGTGCATCTTAGAACTGCTAAGGCAAGAGAAGCTTTATGCTAAATTCTCTACGTGTGAGTTTTGGCTTAGAGAAGTCCAATTTCTTGGACATATGGTAAGTGAGCGTGGTATCCAAGTGGATCCCGCCAAAATAGAAGCCATAATAAATTGGGAAGTGCCCAAGACCCCATCGGAGATTCGTAGTTTCCGAGGATTGGCTGGATACTATAGGAGGTTCATTGAGAACTTTTCAAGAATAGCCACTCCTTTAACTACCTTGACCCATGAGAATGTTAAGTATAATTAGGGTCCAAAGCAACAAGAATCTTTTGAGTATCTTAAACACAAGTTGAGCAATGCTCCTATGTTATCTCTACCTAAGGGTATTGAGGAATTTGTAGTCTACTGTGATGCATCGAACACTCGCATGGGCTGTGTGCTAATGCAAAAAGGAAAAGTAATTGCCTATGCATCCCGACAGTTAAAGGTGCACGAAAGGAATTACACCACCCATGATTTGGAATTGGGTCCCGTTGTATTTGCACTAAAACTGTGGAGACATTACTTGTATGGCACAAAGTGTATTATATACACTGACCATAAGAGTCTCCAGCATTTGTTCAACCAGAAAGAATTGAACATGCGACAACACCGATGGATGGAAACGCTTAATGATTATGATTGCGAGATTCGCTACCATCCATGCAAGACAAATGAAGTTGCTGATGCCCTAAGTCGCAAGGAACGGGTTAAACCTATAAGGATTAACGCCAAGAGCATTAAGGTCATAAATAGCTTAAGTGAGAAGCTATTAGATGCGCAAAATAAGCCTTATTAGAGACTAATGCTTCTAAGGAAGGATTAGGCGGAACTGTGGATCAGTTAGCGCCTGGAAAGGATGGAAGCCTTAGATTCAATGATAAAATTTGGGTTCCAATCTTTGGAGGACTTAGAGATCTAATCCTCCAAGAAGCGCATAGTTCGAGATACTTAGTTCACCCGGTAGGTGACAAGATGTATCAAGATCTAAAGAAGAATTATTGGTGGATGGGCTTCAAAAGTCCATAGCCACCTATGTAGCTAAGTGTCTGACGTGTTCGCAAGTTAAGGCCGAACATCAGAAACCGTCAAGATTTCTACAACAACTTGAAATTCCCACCTGGAAATGGGAAATGGTAACTATGGACTTGATTACCAAGTTACCTAAGACCAAAAGTGGAAATGACACTATTTGGGTCATTGTGGATAGGCTGACTAAGTCAGCGTATTTATTGCCAATAAAGGAAACGTACAATTCAGACAGATTGGCTAAGATGTATGTGGACAAGATTGTGTGCCTACACGGTGTGCCGGTATCTATTGTATCTGACAGAGATACTAGGTACACATCTCACTTTCGGAAAAGTTTCCAACAATCATTAGGCACAAGATTGAACTTTACATCTGCAGACTGATGGTCAAAGTGAGCGTACTATCCAGACACTGGAAAACATGCTTAGGGCATGTGTGATTCATTTAGGTGGAAGTTGGGATGACCACTTACCCCTAATAGAGTTCTCCTATAATAACAACTATCATACTAGCATCAAGGCTGCTTCTTTTGAGGCCTAGTATGGGAGAAAGTTTCGAACGCCCGTGTGTTGGGCAGAAGTTGGGGAAGCCCAACTATCAGGACCAGAGATTGTCCTGGAGACCACGGAAAAGATTGTGCAAATCCGTGATCGTCTCAAAGCTGCCAGGGATAGGCAGAAGAGTTATGCTGACAAGAGGCGTAAACCTCTTAAGTTCCAAGTAGGGGACAAGGTCATGTTGAAAGTATCACCCTGGAAAGGTGTGATGCATTTTGGAAAAAGTGGTAAGTTGAGCCCAAGATATATTGGACCATTCAAGATAGTCAAATGTGTCGGCACTGTAGCTTATAAGCTCAGATTGCCAGAGGAGCTAAGTGGAATCCATGATGAAAATTCCACATATCTAACCTTAAGAAATGTCTAGCCGATGAGTCGCTAGCAATGTCACACAAGGATGTGCAAATTGATGAAAACCTGAGGTTCGTTGAGAAACCAATTTTGATCAAGGAACCACAGGTTAAGAAGCTCCGAAGGAAAATGATACCTATAGTAAAGGTTAAGTGGGACGCTTATAGAGGTCCCGAGTATACATGGGAGGTTGAGTCCACTATGCGACAAAAGTACCCCCATCTTTTTGAATAAAATCTCGAGGTCGAGATTTCTTTTAAGGGGGTGAGGATGTAACACCCTGTAAAATCGTGTACAATAGTATAGTGACACGTGTTGTATTTTAAATATAGTCTATTAAAGACCAATAAGGACTAAAGGCGTCAACATGCTCAAACTGAGCCTCTAAGTGACGGTCCGATGTCAACATGCATAAATAACAGCCTCTGAGTGACTGATATCAACATGCTTAAATCATTAGCCTCTAAGTGACTGATATGTCAACATGCTTGAAATTTGGCCTCTGAATGACTGACATGTCAACATGCCCAGCCTGTGAGTGACATCGGAGTCAACATGCTTATAATAAGCCTCTTAGTGATCCTTTGTGAAGTCCTAACTCTCATACGTGCCACTTGTTGGACAAGAGGGTTCAATTCTGTATATATATATATATATATATATATATATATATATATGAAAGTTGGATAATGGAGGGATTAAAAGTGTCAACATGTTAATTTATACCTCTGAGTGACCTTTTAACGAACCGAGAGCTCGACAATGTCCGGACATAATCTCGGGTATGCCAAGTATTGGCTACGGAGGGCTAAAAGTGCCAAAAAGGTGTTTTAAAAGGTTTTATAAGCTTTATAAAGTTAAGGGGTTAAAGTGTCAATTTTTGAAACTGGCCAAGGGGCGGTCGTGGGCCGCGAGAGACCTGGCCTAGGTCTTTCGCGGGGCATGAGAAGCCTGCTGCTGCAGAAAGTTTCTTGGCCTCCAAACAAAAATGCCAAGAAATCATGTTTTCAAAACTATGGACTTTCAATCAGTTATGCCACGTTTTGGGACACTTGTAAGCTCCCTCTTACACCCATAAACACCTGGCATCACCTCCTTTGAGTTCTCTAACTATAAATAGGTGCTTAAGTTCACCATTCCAACTTGCACCTTTCTCATTAATACACTCTTCTCTCTCCTCTGGAAGTTCCTAGCTGAAAGGAGCATCCAACTTAGTTCTCTTGCATTCTATGAACCTCTTGTAAGTGTTCCTTGCTCTTGCATTTTCGTTTATAGGCTTTTATAGCCAAAAGTCAAGCGTTTTACGGAAAACGCTTTGACTTTTGGTTAAGACCATTATGGCCTAGCCATTGTTCGAAATGAACATGGCTAAGTGATCGTAATAAGGTAGGTGTTAATCCCTATAAAGGTCACCTCCTAAAGATCATGTTTGCTAGACCAATTGACGGGTCAAAGTTATGATATTAAAAAGTCAAACAGGCCATTTTTCGGAAAAAATCATAAATTGATCTTATATATGTTATGAAACCTGTTTTGACACTTAAACAAGTTGGTAATAATTATTAGAATATATAAGAACATGTTCGGCTCGTCAATTTCAGTTCTAGGGTCGATTCGCAACCGAAAGTCGTGAAGTTTGACTTCTGTTTGAATTTCGATTCCGACCCGATTTAGATTAGTTACCTACTGATCTAAAGTTTCATTATGATCATAATATAATGTAGCATAACCCTATGAGGTTTTATTACATGATCATAATCAGAATCAAAGTTTATGCGCAAATTCCGTAAGATGCCATTTTTTACTATAATGCCCTTTTTGCATAAAACAAGGTTTTAAATAATAATAAACTTGAAAATGAGTTTCCTACTGCTGTAATATTATAAGTAGGATTATTTGGGATGTTAAACCAAGTTATAAACTTAGTTTTCAAGCAAGTCCTTAAACTATGTCGATAAGTGACGATTGTAGCCCTTGTGTCTCATAAAATAGTTTTAATCAAATCTTTTCAAGGTAAATATTTTACCTACTGATATGTTATATTAAATAACATATCTAAGACATTTTAATCTGGCCCTAATGTCAGTTTTTTTAAACATCGCATAAAACGTCATTTTACGACATAAGCGTTGTTTCGGCGCATAGTATGGTTTTAAACCATATTATTAACCAAGACTTGTTACCTACTTATTTTAAAACTTATTTAAAACATAGCTTCAGTAGGTACATGTTATGAACTCAGAATCCCAAATAATTTATAAACTATGTGTGAAATGACCAAAATGCCCCTTCGGTGCATAGTTTGGTCATAAAAGATAAATTTCACATATAATTGATACCCTACTGATATTATATCATAAATAAAGTATTTTTCCAGAATACTTATAATTATAACATTAAAATTTTATTCAAGTTCCTTTTATACGGTATGAAATTACCGAAATGCCCTTATGAGGCATAGTTTCATTTTAAGACCTTAACGGGCATATAAGTTGATATCCTACTAATATTTTAACTTATTTAAAATCTAATGGCATATAGAACTTGTCCATGATTTATCCGGTTACCCATTATCGCTTATAAGCGTACGGTTGATTATACGTAACTAGTTTACGGAATTTAACCAAAACGGGTTTAACCTTATCATTTTAATTTCAAAATCCAGAATGTTTATAGTTTACCCATATTATGCAAGTTAAAGTACTTGTCGGGTTTAAACTACATTCTATCCGATCATCGTTTAATCAAACATTATACGTTTTGATCATGTACACTACTTGGTCTAAGTCTATGACTTAAATAAAGACCGATAGTATTTAAATGGTTAGCTTATGCCATAATCCAGACTAGAGCCTTGCCGGTAAAAGCTATCTGCACGTTAGTACTTTTGTATATGACTGAGTTACTGAAATTTAAAAGAAGACTAGCTCAGGTAAATACTCTCGACTTATTTTTCCTATACGGGCTTGGGATACGGTGAACTATTATCGCTTGGTCAGAAATGGGATCAATCGAATGCCGGATTGTGGCTTGTAAATCTGCATATTCTGTTTTAATCAGTTTTGTTTGATAACTTAAACATCGAGGGTTAAATTACCGTGTCCTGGATATCCTCGGCTCATTAGATTAGTTAATGGCCACGACCTTAGCGCGGGGTGTAGGCATACACCTAACAGACGCTCAAATGCAAATTACCCAAGACGTTGGGGATAATTCCTCTGTGAGTGCCAAGTGGTGTGTATTTAATCATGTCTCGGTCTCTGTACTGGGCCCTGTATGTATGGACAAACATCTGAATCTGTTAACAAGGTTACAAAGTAACTTTCCCAAGTTATAAAAGATTTTGTGCCCTGTGCACTTAAAATCATTTTAAAATGTTTTCAAAATGAGTCAGTTGGATGTATTTACCAACGAAAGCTGACGTATCGTCCAAAGACTAAACTACAGGTACAATACGAAATAGGCCGGAAGCTGCTCGGTAGTGAATAAGAGGATCTTGCAAATCCTTAGATCTGCCCTAAAGTCTGTTTTATATTCTTTCTTTGTACATTTTATGATCCGCCTGTGGATCTTCTATTACGAGCATGTATATTATTTTATTTCGAACATTTGATGTTATCAACTAACGTCACAATACTCCCCACCCGGGCCCACCGGTGTATGGATTTGGGTTGGAAATTAGGGGTGTGACAATATCAATCGGTATTACGCCTCGATGGATGAAAAAGAACTTATGCTTCCAGTCATGCAAGCTTTTGGGTGGATCCCAGCTTCAGGGCAGGACATTCACTGTGCGGGAATTGAAAGAGTAGTAACCCCCAGTACAAGAAACGTAGTAGAAAACATTGAACATATCCACAGAAGGAATCAAATGCTGAGCACGACAGATAAACTCGAAGTGTGTAATACGTGGCAAGCCTACAACACTAATTTGAGAAATGTGTAACCCGTATCGAGTAAGAACCTCACCGAGGAATTTGGTGATCAGGAGACGAAAATTACCCTCCTGGAAGAAACCGACATATAACTTGATATAACCTGTCGGGGCGTCCAAGGCAGTGCTACTGGCAATCAGGAAATGGGCACCTAAGTTCGACGGAAACCTAAAAACCTGGCACAGGTGGTTGAATTCATCCTCCCTCCAGTTAACGATAGCCTGGTAAGGCCTCAGAGGATCCTTGATTTAAGATTTCTTTCCCTTCGTGGAACCACTGGGTTTACCGGAAGTAGACATCCTACGAAAAAAGGTGCACCAAAAGGATAAAAGATCAAAGAGAAAATGAAGAGTGCAGAATCGCCAGGGGAAGAAAATGGAAAGATAGAAGAGGGAGGAGAAGATCTCTGGATATTTATACCCATCGCATTTAATGCGATGGGGAAGCGAACCGGCAAGTGGGTAGCATCACCCAATAGGGAGATGCCACCTCAAGCGGCAAAAACTGAAACGCCATCCTTGGCTGCCACGTGCCTAACACCGCCGAAAAGATAACTGGCTAACTGACATCTTTCCCTGAAAAAGCTACTGCTCCACCCCTTCGATGGGACAACCACCTTGACCTGTTGTGCTATAGTGACAGGTGTCAGACGTCAATCTCACCAAACCACACAACTTGCCACAAAAACTTCAACATGAAGAAACCTCATCCAAACCTGTACGCCGTGTGGGACCACCTCCGTACGCAAAAGCCCATGCGCTTTTTTGGCTCACTTCCGTGCACTAAAAATCCATGCGCTTCTAGGCCCACTTCTGTGCGCCAAAGCCATGCGCTTTTTTGGCTCACTTTCGTGTGCTAAAAATCCATGCGCTTCTAGGCCCATGTCTGTGCGCCAAACCCCTTGCGCCTTTTTGGCTCGCTTCAGTGCGCTAAAAATCCATGCGCTTCTAGGCCCACTTTTGTGCGCCCAAAAACCATGCGTTTTTTCCCACTCCTGCAAACCATAATATATGCATTTTTTAATCCAGCCCTATATGACGAAAATTATTTACCGTAATATGAGTCCAGAATCCCTCCCGACTGATAAACTCATCCGAAAGCCACACTGGACTGGGGGACTTGAAGAGGTATGATCCCGAATTGCATGTAGACACATGGCATAGGGATCACACCACTCCAAGCTGGCGTCTCCGTCACCCAATAATATCAATAAGGTTCTAGAAACTTCTGGAAGGGGACACCTGGCGACAGGAAGATGCTCTCAGCAGACAAGAAGGTCAATACGTGGCACCAATAGCGAGGCGCCAACAAAGGTTACAAGACCCTGGGAGGACAAGATGACAACTAGAACAACCGCGAGCTGACATGGAGCGAATAACCGTGCGCCACGTCACCTCAAGGCCTGACATGGTCTAAAGAGACAAGACGAATATTCCTTCTGGTCCGACAGCTGGCGAGCATTACCCAGCTGCCAGGTCGCCTACTCCTACATCCTCCGGTTATAAATAGAAGGCCAAATCCACAGGTTTAACGGTTTGATTTCTTACTCTATCACTACATACACACACTTATCCTCAAAACGATTACTTATTCTCACGCTGGAGTGTGGTTACAAGGAGAACCCCCACCTTCTCCTCCTTGTAGCGAGTCACCGGTGTTGTTCGTTTTACAGGACGCTTGTAGAGTTAGCCGTCGGTCGAGTGAAGAACAGAGGTTGAACCTCCTTATGTGAGACGATCCAGCTACATGGCTTAGTGCTATTTAGTGTTTCTTCAGAATCCGACCCGGATTCACTCGTTTTACAGTTAAAATCTTTGTTACGACCCGAAACAGAGTGTGTATGTGTGTGTCGGATCTTCAGAGGTTGAAATTCAACCGTCGGGTGAAGAAGAAGTGGGTCAAATATAGTCGATAAGTTCTGGTGTGTACAGAGACTTAGGAGCGATGTTCCGGCGACAGCTTGCTACGTGCTACCGTTGAACCATCTTGTTGGATTCTCTCTGTCTATATATCTTTAATCTTTGACTCTCTTTTTCTTTCTTTGAAGAGAGTCTGATTTATTTGTCTCTCTTGATATAATAGATTTATAATATGCATGTGTATATCAGATAATAATAAATTAGAATATAAAAATATATTTATGTAACTGGGTAATTTACAAAAACAGTCCCCCAATAAACATAAGGTTACATAATTAATCTATTTAATATGAGATGTCTGAAATGCCCTTACACGTAACAAAAAAAACTAACATTTGTTAGTCTTAGTACCCTAGCTTGTTACAAAATGAAAAGTTAGAACCTCAAAATGTAAGTTTAAACTATTAGTACCTAACCTTGTTACTTTCCATAAACCACAGGGACTAACAGTAAGTGTCGGGCTAATGAGAGTATGACGGTGTTGTGGTAATTGTGACCTTATCATAGCAATGAATCTAAATTACAACTTTCAAGTAATTCTACATGAATTTTAGACATATAATAACATCATAAGCTCATAACATAACTACGAAAGTCAATAAATCCTCACAACCTAAACATTCTTTCATAAAAGTCCAAACAAATCACATAATAACTGCCAATCACACTAAAAATGCATACAAATTTACAGTTAAACTACTTATCTTCATGAGCATGTTCTTTTTTTAAACTTCCGTAGAAAACAATCAAAATTCAATTTAGTATAAACATTAACAACAAATTCATTATCCTCATATAAAAACCACCAAAAATGTTAGTCACACACATCAAGTCCATCGGAAAGTTTACGGAACACTTTGAACAATTAAAAATACATTGGAATCCATCATTTTTACAGTTAAGTACTGTAGAATTTTGGAATTGAAGGGCGGCTAGAGGAAAAATATGAGAGATTCGAATGCAAAATAACTTACAGGTGATGGTGGAGATTGTGACGATGAATACAGAGGTGATGGTGGAGATTGGGGATGACGAAGAAGGGTGTTTGACTCATTCTCAGAGATCGATTGAAGAATGTGTGTTTCGTTATCAGAGATTTATTGAATAGTTTGTGATTTGAAATTAAAGGGTTTTTTTCATGGTTTTTTGTAGAAGGATTTGATGGGTTTTTTAGTTTTAACAAGAATGCCCTTTTAATCTTTTAAGGCCATGGGGTGTGAGAAGGGCATGGATTCAGGGTAGCTTATGTGGCACCTTCCCCCCAAGGGGAACACCACCCCTATCTCATTTCAAGGAATTCTTGAAGGTGACCGGTTGAAGGGGAAGGGGTACACCACCCCCTTAACGAGGATGGATGGGAAGATGATGAGGTGAAGGTGGAGTGGAGGTGAAAGTGAAGGTAGTGATGTGGATGTTTCCTTCTCATTTAAATCTCTCTAATCTTAACCATTAATTTAGTATGATAATGGATGAAAATTGTTCTTAGAATATTAACATAAAGTGCACTATATGAAAAATGTATTAACATAAAGGACAAAACATATAATTTACCCACCCTTCTAAGGTTAGCTAGACAAAATTCACTTTTTAAAGGATCTTCCTCCTCTCTAATAAGATACTTAAAAATAATTTGAGATATGCATCAAAATCACAAAAAAAATATGAATTGTATTCTATACCTAATATACAAGTAATTGGCTGCGTCATGTATCATAAGTTTATGATTGCACTTTTTTTTTGCTTCTATTATTTTACCTCTTCGTATACTATTTCTTAATTTAAACTTTAAAAATTAATTAAAAAAGTAATAGTAATAAATCATATCTTATCCAAAAATATAGTTTTATATATTTTTAAGTCTTCACTAGTAATGATTTAGTGTTTTATTTATTTAACCCGTATGATAGGTAACTTAATTAAAAAATAAATTAAACTAGTAGTTAGAATTCGCACGTTGCGACGTGAGTGTTATACCGAAAAAAAGAGACATAAAAACGTTAAACCGCAAAATTTAGACTAAAACGTAAAACGAAAAAAGTGAAGCACGTAGCGGCGGTACCTTTAAACCGAACAAAAATTACATGTAAAAATGTTAAATAGCGCATGCGTGTTGCGGCATCTTAATTCGCAAGTCAACTGGATTTGAATTTATAAAATAATACTACTAATAATAATAGTTAAATAAATTTATAAAGTATAGAATTTATTAAAACTAAAAGTAAACCGTAAGAGTTATATAACAGATATACTACTCGTGACTGTATTTCCGTTTCTTTAAACTCCTCCTTGGCATTTATTTTAATCAATTCACGCTGTCTTAGTAGACCCACATGTGATGAGTATATGTATATGTTTATTTCTAGAAGCTTCATTGTGCTGCTTTGCACGAGAAATTTGAAAGCCATATTGTCAAATTGAACCGTCCAGCGTCACAATTGACAACTATAAAAATTGACAACTATAAAAATCATCCTTCAATTATACATGGAAGACTTTTAACTACTTATACTTATTTTTAATATAAAACATCATAACTTAAATCAAAGATCAATACTTAAAAGGCTATGATGATAAAAATAGCCAGTGCTTGGTAATAAAAAAATATTTTTTTATATTTAATTTTGTTAATTTACGTGTTTAATTCTTGTAATTTAACTTTTTATATACATGTTTAGTTTCTCTACTTGTTAAAGTTTTTAACTCATTTGTCTATTCGGTTTATATATATATTTAGTCTCTCCACTTTAACTTTATTAATATATATGTTTAGTCCTTCTAATTTTTGTTCCTTTTAGTATTTCGTCTTTTAGTGTTACCGTAGCGGGATTCTCAAAGTGGCAAAGCTTGAACGGAAACTCAGTTGGGGAGGGGGGAGGGCGAACTCTTAAAAATCCAATATTTAATACTACGAGTGAAAAATCAGTGTAGACCAGGACCCCAGAAACGTACATAAAAATAATCACGAAAACATATTATATTTGATCCGACTCATTTTTTGGAAAAAATAATATTTACGTAACGTAGAACAAACGAAAACATACATAATAATAATCATAAGAATATATTATAGTTGATCTTACTCACATTCGGGAAAAATTTACATCGAAACGTAAATCAACTTTAATTTATACTCACATAGACATAAAAATAAACACGCAAAACTCAATTAAAAAGTCTTTAAAGTTAAGTGGCTGTTAGTGTAAATGTTGAAAGTGGAGCAAAAAATAGAAAAAGGGAAAAAACTCAAACCAGTATTCACACATAGTTGGTAATTGTAATATATACAATTATGTTCAAAATTAGTAAGTATGGGAATTTTAATATGCAAAACAAGTCGAAAGACATTTATGAGAAAAGACAGAAAATATATTACTTTTCATTTATAACATTGCCTTTAAAACAACGCTATAAAATCTTGTTGTAGAACCCATCCCCATTAGAGATGTACAAAAAATCGGTTATACAACCAAAACTGACAAAAAAACCGAAACCGGTTTTTTTTAATAATCGGTTTTTATAACCGGTTCGGTTACAAACCGGTTTGACCGGTTACGGGGCAGTTATGCATGTCGTTTATCAAACCGGTTATGAAACTGGTTATAAAAAAACCGGTTAAAAACCGATTAAAAAAACCGGTTAAAAAACCGGTTTAATCGGTTATTTATGCCCAGCTCATTGCAACGGCGGTCATATGACCGTTTGGACCTTGTTTTGACCGTTTTTTTGTATTTTTTTTGCCTAGAAACCATCTCCAACTAGTATAAAAGGGTGGTGGGTGTTTAGGTTCAATCACACCACTCTCTAAATCTCCAAAAACTCTTAACAACGCTCACCATCTTGTTCGAAAATTCTTTAAAAAGTATGGCAAGCTCTAGTGCTAATGATTCGGTCAATGTTGGCGAGTCAACAACCAACACGGTGGTTCGTGTTCTTCCAACGAAGCGCAACCTCGAAATTTGGTCACATTTCGATATGTGCGAGATGGACAATGGGAAAAAAGCGCGTTGTCATCATTGTAATGGTTTTTACGCCGAAGGAGCAAACACCACTTTGAGACAACACATCGAAAAACCGTTTTACAAGGCGTTGAAACAACAACCCGCTAGTGGTCAAGCTTCCATGGCAAGTGAAGGAGCTTCTTTGTTCGCCTACAATTACGATATGGCTAGGGTGGAAATGGTGAAATTTGCAATCTAAGAAAGTTTGCCGTTCAACCATTTCAACAACCAACGCTATACAAAGATGGTCGAAAGAACTCTCCAACCACGATGCACCCATGTAAGTCGTGCTACTCTTAGAAGAGATTGTTTAAAATTGTGGAAAAATGCTAAACAAGAATTAATTTCTTATTTTGAACAATTAGAAACCGGTGTTAACTTGACTAGCGACATTTGGTCCGCACCGCACGATTCACCTGACTCGTATATTTGTGTCACCACCCATTGAATTGAACATGCGACGTGGCAAATGAAGAAACGCACGATTTTGTTTTAATTATTTGATTACCCTCACACCGGTGAAGCTATATATAAAGCAATCGACAAATGTATTACAACATACAAATTGGAAAAAAAAAGATTTTTTCAATATCTTTTGACAACGCCTCAAACAATACGGTTTCGGTAATGCATTTAAAATTAAAATACAAACTGATTTGTAAGGGTATTTTTTTTCCATAATCGATGTATTGCACACATCATAAATTTGGCCGTTCAAGACGGTTTAAAGGTTATTGAACCACAAAAAGAAGCTTTCAAAAAATGTTATATCATATATATAGTCACATTAATAGACATTCAAAATATATAAAAATATGTAAGGAAGCAGGTCGAATATGCTTAGGACCCAATTGGGACGTTGCTCATAGATGGAACTCGACTTACACCATGTTTGAAAAAGCTATTTTACAAAAAAGAAAGTTTAATAGAATTTCATAACTCTTTGTCTAGTCGTAGAAAGGTTTCGCCTTACCACCCATCGGGTTGGGCTACTATTGAAACGGTTACACAATTGCTTCAAGTTTTCAAAACATCAACAAAGACTTTATCGGGTCTTTATTATCCAACAAGTTCATTGGTGCTTCGCAATTTGTTTAAATTAAACGGGATGTTGGTTAGAGGTAGACCATATTGTGATATGGTAACCCCAATAAAGGAAAAACTAACATTTTAAAGAACTACCCGCGGTTTTCACTTGTGCCGCCGGTTTAAACCCTTGCTTTAATGTTTTTGGAACCGGGTATTTGATTGAAAAAATTGCAAACGAGTTGAATTTAAACACCGAACAAGAACCTAACTTTGGTGAAGCCGCAAAAATTTGTTTCAACGATCAACTTTTAAAAATGTTTGATGTTTATGTAACAAAATATGGTACAACCTCGTCACACATTCACGAGTCAATAACAAATGTCGCGGCGAAGGTTCAAGTATGGAAGATCAAGATTTGTATGTTTATAACCAATTGTATGATGAGTCGAGTCAAATGCAACGTGCTAATACTACTAGTAGCGAACATGGTCGATATGGTAGGTCCTTTCTACAAATGATGACTTCATAAGAATTTAAAATTTTTGATTTGTTGGCTTGGTGGAAAAGTAAGGATGATCAATTTCCGATCTTAGCCACAATGGCCCGAGATTTACTAACGGTCCAAGCTTCCATGGTAGTTTCGGAAAGTGTTTTTTTTCTATTAATGGTAGGGTGATTTCGATAGGAGGACTCAACTAACACCAAATGCGGTTGAGATGTCGATTTGCTTGAAAGATTACTTGGATGCGGCGGAGAGATGCCAACACATACGCTCACTCGAGAGAGAACTGGAATACGAAGGCGAAGTGTACGAGGAAGAGGTCGAAGCCGAATTGACAACCCCAATGACCAACGAAGAAGCCACAATGGATGACTTCCTACGCAATAGTTCAAGTTCAGGTTCGAGCGAAGAAGATTAAACGAGGCTATTCAAGATATATTAGTACTGAAGTCCCACTAAAAATATATATTAATGGACGTTGTTCCGGATTAATATTTTAGATTTATGTATTTCGTTTGTAGCGTTTAGCGTTCGTATTTCCTTTGTTTACGTAAAAACGTTTGAGCAACTTTGAATGAATATTTACCTTTGTTATGTTATTTTCTCGTTTGTAACGTTTAGTGTATTTCGTTCGTATTTCATTTGTAGAAAAAAAAAACATAAAAAAAACTGCATTATGTAGAAAAAAAAAACAGAAAAACAGCAAAAAAAATGCATTCTACTGCAACATTTATGCAATATGCAGAAACCGGTTTTTTGACCGGTTAATTTATACTCGATTTTTATAACCGGTTACACTTTTCAAACATTAAACACCGATTATTAACCGTAACCGGTTACTCAAAAAACCGGTTTTCCCTATGTGACAAAAAAACCAGTTAGGTTATTAACTGGACCGGTTTTTCCAAAAGAGCCGGTTTGTAAACCTCTAATCCCCATTCATATTATTTAACCAAATTATATATTTATCAATAGTATTTGTATTCCTTAAAAAAACAAAGCCTACATTCGATTTCCTGAATGTACAATTAAATAATAAATTTTTTTTCACTCACAACTATATTAAAATATAGTTAAGGGGATGAAAGTTACCTTCAAATATAGGGATACTTAAGGAGTTAAGAGGTTGTTTAGTGACCTCTGCACTGATAAGTATTGAGCCAGTAAGTGATCTAACCGAGTAAAAGACTCTGAAACAATAAGTGTCGGGCGATGGTGTTGTGGTAATTGTGACATGGGGAATAGAATGGGACTTCATTTTGTGCGTGTCATAAAACTAGACACACATGTAAATACTAAATAGTTGATGGACGACTTGTGTAATTTCCTCCTG
This sequence comes from Scalesia atractyloides, assembly GCA_947069175.1. Classification (NCBI taxonomy): domain Eukaryota; kingdom Viridiplantae; phylum Streptophyta; class Magnoliopsida; order Asterales; family Asteraceae; genus Scalesia; species Scalesia atractyloides. The sequence goes on from CAMTDV010000011.1 coordinate 34,671,529, forward strand.
CTCCGAGAATAAGTCAATCCCCAGAAGAAGCAACCGGGCGGTGGGTGCGGTTAGTAGGCGTGTGGGGGCTGTACGAACACCCACACATTTTATTTTTGTCTGAAATTCGATCTTCCATTTCTTCAAATTCAACGCATCATCCTTCCAATTCTCATCGATTCCTTCAAATTAATCCCCAATTCCACCAAACCCTAATCCGATTCTTCAATTTTATCAACGATGGTGGTTTCTTGTGGCTTAAGCAACTCCAGTTTTGTTCACAATACAGCATATGCTCGTTCACATCTTCCTGTTGGGGTTAGGAGATTGATTTCTGTAAGGGGATCGGTAGTAAACCCTAGGTGTGAGGTTGCCTTGGAGCGAAACGACGACGTTCGATCCCCGTTGACTGTGACGTCATCTAGTGTTTCTGCTCTTGAAGCTCTTAAAACCTCTGCTGCCGACAGTGAGTGTTTTTGGTTCTGATTATTTTGGTTGTTGTTATTAAGACCTTTAGCAGTTTTTTCACCTTATTAATATGAATTTTTAAGATATATATATATATATATATATATATATATATATATATATATATATATATATATATATGTATGTATGTACTGTTTTAGAAGTATTCATGGATTTAGGTAATATTTTTGAATGGATTATGTGGATTGGAACTGAGTTTATAAGTGTATGCAAGGATTCATGTGTTTATCGACATAAAGTTGATGAATTTACATAATAAATAATGGTGTTTATTATATCTTGATTATGGATTGGGGATGATCTTGTGCAACAATTAATGTGTTTATGCTATAATTATGTGTTCCATTCAATAGAATGGATTGTGGATGAGGTTATGTAAAACGATGAAAGACACTGGTGTTTACGTCATCTCGATTATGTGTCTTCCTGCTGTTGGGTATACGAAAGAAATGAATGAAAGAAAGGAACAGTGTTATGTTGATCCGGCTTAGTGTTCATGTGTTCTGCGGCTCCTTTGATGAAAACTAAGCCAGATCACCATGACACTGCTCCTTTCTTTTGTATACCCTGTGACAACAATACACATATATGATCTCATTCGTGGCCCATTCTATTTAGAAAAAAAAATAAAACATATAATTATGATAACCTACGCACATAATTTTTTGCATACACTTGTAAAAACCAGTCCCCCTTCATGATCAAGATACCATAAACACCAATATTTTTTATGTGAGTTCATATGTGTTATTTAGAAAAATACATGATTATGACAACATAAGCACATAAAATCTTGCATATACTTGTAAAATTAGCTCCAATCCAGATGATCTATTAAAATAATCACCTAAATCGGGAAATTTCGAGATCTCAACAAACCGTAAATGTTTCTAAAAGACTATATATATGTCTTGAATTCATATTAATTATTGAATCGTTGAACATGAAAAGGGGATATGAAAAAAATTACACAGATACCGGATGAATCTCTGCATGAGTATAATAATTTATTCGATTACATACCTGTGTTTATGGTATCTAGATCAAGGATTCTGGCTAATTTTACAAGTGTATGCAAGAATTTATATGCTTACGTTATCATAATCCTGTTTTTTTTTTCTAACTAGAATTGATCATAGATGGGTTACATGAAAGACAATGGTGTTTATGTTAATCTTGAATCATGTGTTCTGCTGCAGGATACACAAAAGAACGGAGTAGTCTTATGGTGATCGGGATTAGTTTTCATACAGCGCCGGTCGATATCCGTGAGAAGCTTTCCATTCCCGAGGCACAATTACCGCAAGCCATTAGTGAGTTATGTGCATTGAACCACATAGAAGAGGCTGCTGTTCTTAGTACCTGCAACAGGATGGAGATATACGTTGTGGCTCTCTCCCAACATCGTGGAGTTAAGGAAGTGACCGAATGGATGTCAAAGGTACTAACGATCTTCTAATAAATGTATTTTGCATGTTTTGGAAGTGACCGTAAATTTTCTTTTTCGTATTGCAGGTTAGCGGTGTTCCCGTTTCAGAGATATCTCAGCATCAATTCTTGCTTCATAACAAAGATGCTACAAAACACTTGTTCGAAGTATCCGCAGGGCTCGATTCTCTCGTTCTCGGAGAAGGTCAAATTCTTTCTCAAGTCAAGCACGTAGTCAAAGTTGCACAAGGAGTCCCTGGTTTTGATCGGAAGATTAGCGGGCTATTCAAGCATGCAATCACGGTAGGTAAGCGCGTCAGAACCGAGACGAAAATCTCTTCCGGGTCAGTATCAGTTAGTTCTGCTGCTGTAGAACTCGCACAAATGAAGCTTCCGGAATCTTCTTACGATTCCGTGAGAGTTTCAGTGGTTGGTGCAGGCAAAATGGGTAAGCTCGTGATCAAACATTTGGTTGCTAAAGGGTGCACGAAAATGGTGGTTGTTAATAGAACAGAAGATAAAGTTGTTGCAATCCGTGGAGAGTGTAAAGACGTTGAGATCGTTTATCGACCTTTTTCCGAATTATTATCTTGTGCTTCGGAGTCCGATGTTATATTCACCTGCACAGCTTCTGAAACACCGTTATTTTTGAAAGAACAAGTCGAGACGTTTCCTACTTTGACTTCACAAAGTCGAAGGATGTTCGTAGACATATCCGTTCCACGAAACGTGGATTCGCGTGTCGCGGATCTTGAAACAGCGCGTGTGTATAACGTGGACGATTTGAAGGAAGTCGTGGAAGCGAATAAAGAAGACCGTTTACGCAAGGCGTCAGAAGCCCAACTAATTATAACAGAAGAAGTACACGAGTTTGAAGCATGGAAAGACTCGTTAGAGACTGTTCCGACTTTAAAGAAACTGAGGGCGTATGCGGAACGAATTCGGGCGAGTGAGTTTGAAAAATGTATAGAGAAAATGGGCGATTTAACTAAGAAACAAAAGGGGGCGATTCATGGTTTAAGTAAAGGTATAGTGAATAAGCTTCTTGAGGGTCCGATGCAACATTTACGATCCGATGAAAACGAAGGTCGAACATTGGACGAGATACTCGAGAATATGCACACGTTGAACAGGATCTTTGGACTTGATACTGAGATCTCCATTTTAGAAGAAAAGATTCGGTCCAAGATGGAGAAGGCGAAAACTTTATCCTGATTTTGTAAGAATCATAGTAGATTCATTCGTTTTTGGAGCAACTATGTGTGAGGTAACATATCGAATTTTATAGTGATTTATACGATCGTAAAATGAGATGACTTGCCCCATTTGGTTTCTTCAAGGATCTGTAATATGAGTTATTTCGTTTTGTTGTTTTTTTTTTTAAATTTGAATTTGGAAAAGTCATTACCTTTGTTAGCACAACCTAGGGCTGAGTAAAATAGGGTAACCTGACTGAAGAGGGTATAACCAAGACCAAACTGAGACCGAGTATTATGCAAACACAGGACCGAAGACCACACTGAGGACGGTCTGGTTTCAGGTATTTCAGTTCTCGGTGCTTCGGCTATAAGGCCTGCTGCAAATCACGACGATGATTACCGTTACTGGTGCATGGGTTTTTTTTAACAAACTTCGCGTTTTACTATGAATGCTTTTTAGTTCTTCGTTTTGGGTCAAGTTGAACAACAATTGACTTTTCTACATTACAGTGTATTAAATATATGCATACCTACTGGTGGATGAAATGACTGGGTGAGTTTCTCTCCAATTTTATTCGCAAGTGCGTATCTTTGCAATTGGTATATAACAAGCCACATGAGTGGATTGTCTTGAGTAGGACAATGTATATTGATGTTAGATGGATGGGTCAAGGAGAATATAACAAGCCACATGAGTAGATTGTCTTGAGGTATATAAGCCACCATTGTGATGCTGTGTTCCCTAATGATGTTCTTTTTTAGCTTTGGCCACTAATTTAACTTGCTTTTTAGCATGATTTGTCCCCAATCTCTGTGTTTTATCCATTACTAAACACAATAGCTACAACTTTTGTGAGTAAATGTTGCTCCAGAGAATCGGTTCAAGCTTGAGCAAGAGTTCGCTGATCGCATGCATCTACCACATTTGGGCGACACCGCAGGGGTGGGGTGACATCCTCTTCTGGTACCGCATGGACACATTGGGTGTGCCATCCCACCCTTAGTGGTCCACCATCCAAGATTGAAACTTGTAGACTGGGATCTCTACTAGTTGTAAGAGTTGGTAAAACTACTATTGGTCCAAGACCGAAGCGTGGACGTAAGATGAATTTGATAAGCCTACCCGAACTACGATACAACATCACAACATCGTGTTTGTAATAATACTAGAATTTTGACCCGTGTCACGCGTTGCGGTGGCAACATCGCGTTTGTGACTTCGTTACACGCGTAGCGATAACGGCGTTAACGTGTGTTCCAACACATGTTACGTATTTTGTACTTTGTTACACACGTTATGTTCGTGATATTAATGTAATTAGACATAGATAAAAAAAAGTATAATGCCTACGACGTTGCAGTGTTAAGTTGTAAAATTAATTTAGATAGCGGTGTTAACTCGTAAAAATAATTTAGACATTAACTTGATTAGGCATAGATGAATATATATATATACATACATATATATATATATATATATATATATATATATATATAACAATGTATCGCATGTATGTAAAGTCGTAAAAGTAACTAAAATAAAATGAGGGATCAACTTATTAAGAAGAAAAGGTTGGCAGGTCAAATTTGTTTATCACCAAAGGTTAGAAGTGAATGTGTAACTTGTTTAAATATGAGGGTTAATAACGTTTCCATGTCAAAAGTTTGATGATGTGAAAAGTTTCATTATGTGAAGTGAAAAAACAAAGACCGAAATCACTTATATTTGTTTTTAAAAACATTTACAATAACCAGGGGAAAACGGAATACGAAGAAGAGAAGAAGAGAAAAGAAAAGTTAAAAAAGGAAAAGAAAGATGGAATAAAAGTTGATAGAATAAAAGACAAATAACCAAGGAAAACATGGAAACATGATCTAGAGTAGGGATCGAACTTAGGTACCAAGCAGTCCAAAGCTTTAAACGTAAATTGCCTCCCATTATACTATGCCATAGAAAATGACATGCGTTGTATAAATAGAAAATGATTGTCGGTGCCGACCATGATTTTTAAGAGTATAGATAATGTCTATATCTCTAATCCCTTAGATTTACTGCTTAAAACCTGTAAAGTCTTAAAAAGGCTTTAAAGAAAATTGGCTAATGTCTATATCTTTAATCTTATACATTCATTGCTTAAAACCTGTGAAGTTTTAAAAAGGCTTTAAAGAAAATTGGCACAAGAAAAAGAGAAGTAACCTAGTCACTTCCTAAGGGTTGTGACATCACATCACTAGTATCCCTTCTCTTCACAATGAAAGAGAAAAAAAATGGAAAATTACGAAAATGCTTAATGATCAAAACTATTTTCAAATTTGGCCGCATTTTTGAAGCGGCACATATACGTGATGATGCGTCTAGAAGTGCAAGGGATGCGTCTAAAAGTTGCAATCATCACCGGCGAGTTGCAGACGCCTCCAACTTCGTCTTCGCGAGTTGCAGTGATGGGTAAAGGGTCCGGCGATTCATGCGTCCTCAAGCAGGTGACGTTTTGAGTAATTATTGGTGATGTAATTATTATAGGAAGGAATTAGAGGTGCAGAATTAAGGGCAGCTAGATGATTGTGTTGGCCTTCATAGGTGATAAAATAAGATGGATCACTGATACACCTTTCAACCCTCTTCTTCACATTACATGATGCACTTTTGTACGTCAACGTTTATTTTTTGGTTTTGATTTTGAGTAGAAAGAGGAAAGAGAGACTAATGGTTGTTTTGGATGTGCACATCTCTGAAAAAGTAAAAAGTGAACACCTTCACATCTTGATGCACCACATACAACTACCACCATACGTCTGGCCCCAATGGATCACCACGTGTCCATTTCTTATTGGATGCTTGAGAAGACTGCATATACACGCATCCCGCGCATGATACGCCGCTCTAAGGACGCGTGAGGTGACCAAATTTGAAAGTGGTTTTGGTCAATGTCATTTTTGTATTTTTCCAAAAAGAACACCTTGATTTGAAGTTTTCTCCGAAGAGTATGATGGGAGAGATATGTTTAGGCAACTCATATTTTCTGTAAAAATATAGGGATTGAATAATGTCATCACCAAAATTTTTAGAACTACTTGTTAAGTATATATAAATGTTGAAAACTCGTAAGTTATATCTAAACATGTTTTATAAGAGATATCAATAGTTGAGTATATATAAATGTTGCAAACCTGTAAGTTATATCTAAAAATGTTTTATAAGAGATATCAATATATGGCCACCAGTTGTATTTTAGGTGGTGGTAACTAATCCACTGTACATACTCCCCACTTTTCACCCAAACGTCTTCAATAAAATCGTTTTTCTAAGTCTCGAAAGGTCATGGTTATATCATCTTACGAATAAGATTGTGATTACTTTTGTGCATCTAGTCTCGGTAGTGATCACATGGCATCATGGCGGTCTTAAAAAGGCTCACTATACTATTTCTGCTAAATGTTGGCTGTGCTCATCACTCCTCTTACCGACCAAGGTAAACTATGAAAGTCACCACTTGCAAACACAACATAAGTAATGCAACATACGTATTTATGAATGTTACAGTGATTCACATAAAACTAATATTACATTTCTGCTTAAATAGAATGAAAATCAGCTTCTCAAATAATGGTATTTTCATTTTTTACTTAAAAGTACAAGGCAACACCACCAAGGACCAACAAAGATATTCCATGGTCGAGTTTGCATCACCTTATAATGATTTATAACACTTAAATGAAGAAATAAATCAAGCCGACAAAGCCCTATAATTGTTGATTATTACTACTAGTAGTTTCGGATACAAAAACTGTCGTATTTATGAAAAAGAAGATGAGATCAAATCAAAGAGACCCAAGATTCTACTTCTTTACCTCCTCATATTCCGCCTCTGGAGCTTGTTCACCACCGTCTTGTGATCCTCCGGATCCCGAACCAGACCCAGAACCGCCTTGCATATGCTGTCCAATCTTCGATTGCGCCTTGTTTGCAGTATCAATCTTGGCCTGAATCTCCGCAGCATCCTCACCACCAGCAGCTTTCCTCAAATCAGAAACCGCACCCTCTATTTCAGACACCACTTCACTCGGAAGCTTATCTCTGTACTCGTTCAGATTCTTTTCGACGCTGTAAATGGTCGTGTCAGCATTGTTCTTAGCATCAATCAGCGCCTTCCTTTCAGCATCCTTTTGAGCATGAAGCTCTGCATCCTTAACCATCTTCTCGATTTCATCATCTGAGAGACCTCCTGATGACCTGATTGTGATTTGCTGTTCTTTGTTGGTTGCCTTGTCTTTGGCTGAAACCGTGACGATACCGTTCGCGTCGATGTCGAATGTTACCTCGATTTGAGGCATGCCTCTTGGGGCGGGAGGAATACCCATGAGTTCAAACTCACCCAGTAACTTGTTGTCGGATGCCATTTCACGCTCTCCTTGCAGCACTTTAATGCCCACTTGTGTTTGGTTGTCGGCTGCTGTTGAAAATGTCTACAAACAAAAACCCAGTTAACACATATATAAAAACATCATCCATCTACACGAAACTTATAAAAGAAAACGATGGCTCACTTGACTTTTCTTGGTTGGGATCGTGGTGTTCCGACCGATTAGTTTAGTAAAGATGCCACCAAGTGTCTCGATACCAAGTGATAGAGGAGTGACATCAAGTAAAAGAAGTTCTTTAACATCACCACGAAGAATGCCACCCTGAATAGCAGCTCCCATAGCAACTGCTTCATCAGGATTCACCCCTTTGCTCGGTGTCTTCCCAAATATTTCCGTAACAACTTCCTGAACTTTGGGAACACGTGTCATCCCACCAACAAGTAGAACCTCATCGACATCCTTAGTTGTGACTCCTGCATCCTTCACACAGTTTTTGCATGGGTTCTTGGTCCGCTCAATCAGGTTGTTTACTAGAGCTTCAAATTTCGACCTTGTGAGAGTGATGTTCAAATGTTTAGCACCGGATGCATCAGCTGTGATGAACGGCAAGTTGATATCGGTCTGGGTTGTTGATGACAGCTCGATTTTAGCCTTCTCGGCAGCTTCCCTAAGTCTCTGGAGGGCAAGCCTGTCTTTTGTCAAGTCTATTCCCTCTGTTTTCTTGAACTCACCAACCAAGAAGTCTAACAACGCGTTATCAAAGTCTTCCCCTCCAAGAAACGTATCACCATTTGTCGCTTTAACCTGTATAAACAAAAACGATTATTATATATATGGGATGTTGAGATATCCACTTAACAAAGAAATGATTCTTGGACAGAAACTGGATACCTCAAAAACACCATTTGATATCTCCAAGATGGAAACATCAAAAGTTCCACCACCAAGATCAAAAACCGCGATAAGACCTTCTTTGTTATTTAACCCGTATGAAAGTGCCGCAGCTGTTGGCTCGTTAATTATCCTCTGCACGTCTAAACCAGCAATTTTCCCAGCATCCTTGGTAGCCTGCCTTTGTGCATCATTGAAGTAAGCTGGAACCGTAATAACAGCTTTATTAATGGTCTTTCCAAGATACGCTTCAGCAGTTTCCTTCATTTTAGTAAGCACAAAAGCACCGATCTGGCTCGGAGAATACTTCTGTCCATTGGCCTCAACCCAAGCATCTCCATTTGGAGCCTTGACGATCTTATACGGAACCATTCCCATTTCTTTCTGTGTCTGGGGATCATCAAATCGCCTTCCGATCAAACGCTTTGTCCCAAACACAGTGTTTGTTGGGTTGGTAACTGCTTGACGTTTCGCAGGAGTGCCCACAATTAACTCTCCTTTCTGGTTAAATGCCACAACCGATGGAGTTGTACGCGCTCCTTCAGCGTTCTCAATAACTTTTGCAGTCTGAGTATAAAAGCATCAACAATCATACTTCAATAAATATTCATAAATCAAAAAATGGAAAGCCATTTTAACAGCTTAAAGATATATCTTACCTTGCCCTCCATGACCGCAACGCATGAGTTTGTGGTACCCAAATCAATCCCAATAACTTCATTTCCAAGAGGTCTTGAACTGTATCGATATCATATATTAGCTAGGGTTCAAGAAGATAAAAAGCATACATGTGCTGAATAAGAATAATAAGAGCATGGTACCAGAAGGGCCTTGTGATTACGCCTAACTTCTGACTCAAATGTGACGCGTTCAATGACGTTTTGGCTCCACTTAACTGCATGAAGATTCATATCGCACATTCAAACCGAGAGTTACAGATATTTATTAAAGAAAATGCCAATGGAATGTAACCTAGTTTGCTAACTGTTCCAATTAAGTGATCCAAACTTTTTTTGTCTCTCAAAAGTAAATAAACTTTACTTTCGTATTCTAATATTTTGTAATTACCATATCACCATGTTACCAATTTTTCTCTTATTTTCTATTTTCATTTAATGCTTATGTGGATATCATTTATATTAGGTGGGTTTTATAAAATCAAAACATATATTAAATCCTAAAAATACAATCTTATATATAAAAAGGTGTTTTTTCTTAAATTTGCACTAAAAATACAACTTTGCGATTTAAAAAATAACTTTTTTTTAAACTTTAAACTGATTATTTTATAAATTTTAAAATAAAAATGTGATTTAAAGAAAGGTTAGGAAAATCCATATCATTTTTTATATTTTCCACATCATATTAGAGATTAAAAAAAATAATGAAACCTGACACATCATCATTAGTGATCTGGTAACCCAATAATTACTTAGCATTAGAACAGCAAATGAAACTTTAGTAGTTTAGTTACAAAGACAAAGAGACACAAAAAGTTTCGGTGACTTAATTGAAACAATTGGCGAGCTTAATTCAAACTATTGCATCTCTTGCATAAATGACGATAAAAAAAAACTAATCGTAATAAACACTTCGTTATCTCGAAACATATCGGATTATTGAATCATTCATCCACGAAGGCAACAAATCGGAAATTCATACAGATAAATTAAACGAACATAATAACAATAATGATAAATCAGAAAGGATAAGAGTATGAAATAGAAGCGTACGGATTTGAAGGCGGAGAGAGAAGCGGATGAGACGTCCCGACGACGGAGAGATCGGAGCAACACGGCGGTGGCCATGGGTGGAGACTGGAATGTGGGGGTGTTAGGGTTTAGGGTTTTTGTAAAGGAAGAAAATGAATTAGTCGGCTAAAGTTGTGTTTGTGTGGTGAGATTTTGGGCTACTTGGAAGAGGGGTTATGACGGTTCTAAAAGTGGTTTTAAGTGTCGGGTCCTTTTGAAGCTTTCATTTAAAGTCTTATTATTAATTATCTTTTGAATTTTTTTTAAAGATTTGTTTTTTTTAGTTATATTTGCTATAATATAATGTTATGCTTATAAAGGTTGAGAGGTTAGGTCTTTTAAAGATGAAACTTATAAATAAGTTTGATACGCAAGTGGTTGTCATATCATACTCATGTTTAAATGAGTAACTAGTTGTTATAAGTTTAGTCATGCTAACACGTTTTTAGTTTTGTTGTCCATAATCTTGACTGTTGTGTAATGGATGTGATAAATATGTGACTACCTAAGATTATCTTTCAATATCTAGTAAAAACGTTTTTCAAAATGTTAGTCAATATGGTAATGGAAGGATTGTTTCAAATTCATATGATGGAGTTATGAATCGACCATGCTCATGTTAAATTTATAGTCGTGTTTAGTCTAAATCTATAGTCAAAATCAAACTTTTATCATTACAAAAGACTAAAACTCTTCAAAGTCTATCTTTTATCATGACAAAAGACTAAAACTCTTCATAAAACCATGTGGTTGCCCATTTGACTATAAGATGTCTTACCTAAGTTTAAAAAAGCAAGAAAGATGTGTTGGACATTCTCAAAATATATGTTATTTGACAGCACATTGTTATATGATTGGTTTGGCTATGCATTGTCTCTTTAAAAAAGAAGATTCTTTCTAGGCTTTTATTACAAAATACCATTTTGCATTTGAGTTAATTTTATAAACATTAGAAGATTTTTGAGAAAAAAAAAATATGAATATTTCCTTGAGTGGCCATTTGTCATTTATGAATGATCCATTAACCGTTGCTAAAGAGCCAAATAAATGTATTTGAATGTTTATAGACGAGAGTGCTTGAATTCATCTTGGAAAAACGTGATTAGACATAATTTGTTTTCGGCAATGCCAATCCACCACGTATTCTCACCAACTTTTATTCAGTGATGTAATTGTATAGGTGTCAATGGTCAAATGTTTAAAGTATCAATTATCTAATGTTTGTTTATGTTTTTTTAGGTTGTTATCAAATGTTTAAAGTATCAATTATCTAATGTTTGTTTATGTTTTCTAAGTTGTTGGATATAGCATAAAAGATATGATTTAGGCCCGGAGGACTGGGTGGGTGACCGTGCAAGGCCCAAACTCCTCCAAGGGCCCGAGACTTTTCTTTTAAATATTTATATTAAGCGTGTGTATGCATATTTTTTGTTACGAAATCATTTAACATAGCATTTAGGTTGGTCCGGTGGATTTACATTTTATTAAATTTGCGTGTGGATGCATACGTTCGACCCCCAAAATAAATATGTTGTAGCTTGTTTCACCCATTTACGTGTGAACATTGGATTTACATTTTATTAAATTTAAATAACAAGTCAAACGGATAAAATCATAAATGAAAATGCTAAAAAAGAAAAGGGTCAAATATGTCAATAAGATGTAACCGGTTGAAGGAAGCCTAAACTATGGTGTTTTAATTCATACAACAATCATTTTATTAGAAAACCATGTCATATTTTAACACACTAATTGTTAAGAAGTCAATTTGTTACGCAATTCATCTTGGTTCCTATAACCAACCATCTGACTTTAATGTACAAACATGTAGCGAAGTTGTGGGATTAGTACATAACATCTAGAATAGAACTAGTTTCAGTTTTTCACCAGTATATGTTTGGTGTTAAACAGGCGGTTCTAGATGCAGTACATTTTGTTAACAAACCACACATACCTGCAGTGACACAAAGGATGCATAAGAAGAAATCTTGCTTCACAATACAATATCAATCAAATAATCAAACATATGGCTACAAAATTTTTGTAGCAACACAATCAAATAAATGGCTCACAAGAAATCGTTCTAAGCTAAAACAGAGATAAAAGTGAAATTCAATGAATGATTGACAACATATAACTACATTAAACATAAACCACAACCGCTTTAAGCAACGTTCTTTGAGCAAGTCCTTGGCAAATGTGAGGTGTGAAAGTTTGGCTCTTTAGCAACGGTGACGGGCCGTTTTCCCCGTGATGTGGATCTTGCAGCGTAAACAGCTCTACTTTTATTCGCCTCCATCGTTAAGTCACATGGCAATTTAGAAGATTTCTCATCTATAACACCGAGTTGATGACCTGGTATCCTTACCTTTTTAGGTGACACAACCCTGCATATTGAATCCGGCAATAAAAAAAGTTATAAATTGCCATGATTGTCCCAAAGTTAGGGCAGTTTTGCCAGATCCATCCAAAAAGTTTTTTTCTCAACTGCTAGTTTTCACAAAAGTTGCCAGATCTATCCATTTCTCTAGCACCGTTTAAAAACTAATGTTAAATGAGGGGTATTTTGGATGGATCTGACAAAAGTGCCCAAATCTCATGGACGATTTAGGCAGTTTACTCTTTTTTAACGTCTTTCTATATTTTTATTAATATTTTCTCTTTCAAACCATTTTTTCATATAATGTTTTAGAGTTAAATGCCATTTTAGTCCCTGTGGTTTGGGTCATTTTGTCAGTTTACTCCAAAGGTTTCATTTTTCGCCTGTGGGTCCAAAAAGGTTTCACCGTTGCCGTTTTAGTCCACTGGATTAACTTTATCCATTTTTCAGTTAACGAGAAGGGCAATTCGGTCATTTTATATAGCCGAATTGCCCTTCTAGTTGACCGAATTACATATAAAATGACTGAATAGCCCTTCTGGTTAACAGAAAAGACGGATGAAGTTAACCCAGAGGACTAAAATGACAACGGTAAAACCTTTTTGGACCCACAGGCAACCAATAAAACCTTTGGACTAAACTGACAAAATAGCCCAAACCACAGGGACTAAAATGGCATTTAACTCAATGTTTTATTTTATAATATCTTTGAATATTTTTGTTATCACCAAACTATAGTTTTTGTTACCGAGAAAACGACATTGTTACATATTGGCAAAAGGTTACCTTTGAGACCTTTTCTTTAAGCTGGTCATGGAGCTTTGCTGTGTTGATTCAGGGCGTATTCGTGCAGTATCGGGCCCTGATTCTTTTCCACAGTTGGTAGAAAACTTTTGGTCTTTCTGGAAGCACAAATGGTAAAATATGAAGGAAAGTTGTATAATATCATAGTTTTGTTTAATCGATGTGTGAGAAATACTCACCGGAACGCGATATGTTCTCTTTATTACACTTGTATCTTTTGTAATCTCTTTTTTAGGAGCAGGATTATGAAGCTTTTTCTCTAGAATAGCTTCCTTGAGAATCCCTCTTTCCTAAAGGAAAACAATAACTTATCATCGATGTTTTTGGAAACCAAAAAGTCATCAACTATGAACTGCAATAACAAGTTCTTACATCAGTTCTTAGCCTAAAAGGCTTGACGCTTGTAGGCTTCGGTTTTTTGCATTTCATAACGGCAGGACCAGCAGTTTGAACAACCTACATGACTTAAAGTTCTAAGCAACCGAAAAATGAAAAGGCTGATGCAGATATTTAAAATGGATATATTTCAAGAAAAAATATATCTAACCTTGTTCTTTTTATGTATCTCCTTGCTGAGAATGTTATCACCCAATGGCTGGTTGTTAGATCTGTGTCCATAAGTATTATTAGTAAGAAAGTAACATTACATGAATTTTTGAATTTTAAGATTAACCAACATCATACCTGTTATTATCTTGAGGATTTAACGCATTTTCTTTACCATCGTCTTCTATCTGCTCACTTACAAATCCTACATCCACTTCATTTGATTGATCTTCAGCCCTTATCATGTTCTCTTTATCTTCTATATTCGACAAATCGTTGATTTCAGCTTTCAAAGCATGCGAATCTGAAGTTTCCAAAGTTTCATGGGGATTTAAAGCATTTTCTTTACCGTCATCTGTCTGCTCACTTCCAAACCCTGCCTTTACTTCATTTGGATTATCTTCAACACTTACTATGTTCTCTTTATCTTCTATAATCGACAAATCAATGATTTCATCACTCGGTTTCACATCAGCCGCTTGCTCATGCAAAGAGTGAAATTTGTCAGTTTGTGGCTTCTTGTTCTGAGTCTTTGACTTTGACGGTGCCAAATCCTTTGACTTTTTTTTCTCACTCCTGCAAGTCTTCAACCGTCTTCTTAAAGAATCTTCGGTGTCCGGTTTCTTCGGCTTGCTTACGCTACCCTTTAACGTCTTCTTTTGACTTGCTATCCCAAGCCTCTTCATCCCTTCACAAATCTTTCTTAACGGCGTATGCAACTCAACAGACTTTTTAAGAACTATGGCCTTCTTCGGAGAGTGAAAAACAAGAGCCTTTGCTACAGTCCGACTTTTAGCCACATCAACAGTTGTTGCTTTTGGATTCTGAGCACTTCTAAAAGAGTTCGGATTCGGATGACATACTTTGTGCCTTGGTGTTGTCATATATTTCGCAGCAACTTGCCTCGATTTCCCCACAGGGGTGGCCCGGGCGAAACCAACTTTTGAACTGGGAGCGATTTTGCTTTGCGGGTCACCATTTTTTTGAGAATTCAAAGAAGGAACCGTGGGTAACCGCGGTATCCTGGGCTTGGATGGTTTTGCAGGAGCCGAAAGTGGACATTTTATACTACAACACAATATATATGAAGTGTTAGTAACTTAGTATTTGATTAAGGTTTTTTTCGGTTACTAAGAAGATGATAATGTCTTCAAGTATGTACCTGGAGTGTTCTTTATTTAATGCTCTCCTAAGCTTGATGTTGGGACTTCTTGCTGCCATAACCTATTGGAAATTTATAAGCACGTTTCTCGTTCATTCTTAGATTTGAATATTTGATCACATTGTTATTGTTATTGTAATAGAAGAATAAAGATTAAACATTAAACACTCACCCTAAGAACAAAGTTTTTAGAGATCTCTTCGGGGTTTATCTCCTCCTCGTGCTTTCTGTCACACCCTGCACACAATTTAAATCATGTAAATTGAAAGTACAAGAACCAAATCTGAATTCCAACTTGTAAATTTGGTTACTTTTCATGATTTTATGAACAATAACTATTAATTATTATTTAAATACAATTATTTTATATATTAATTTAAAATTTATATAAATAGTGGGCCCATTTAGCCATTTAGGCTAGTGAGCCGGTTCTAGTTCGATAAGTGAACCTCAGGTTCGAGCTCGTTTACTAAACAAGCTTATTTCTATGCTTGGGCTTGGAAGCGAGCTTGTTTAAGCTCGACTCCTTTCGAGTTATTTTAGCCGATCTCAAGTAGCATGGCTCGTTTACACCCCGCTATTTATGAGCAGGTTTAGTTGGTGTGTGAGTTAGCAACTCAAAAATAAAAATTAATAATACTAATCTACACCAGGAACAAGGTTTATCTCCATGTTCTAAATTTTTCTAAAATTTAAATTCACCATTGATAAATAACCTGAATTAACAACTACAATACATCCTAATTTTAAGTACCTAAAGTCATAATTCAGCTAAATTAGCTAAAGGCTAAAAACACAAATAAACTAAAACCCTAACTAAACAATCACTTCCAATTTCCACATCAAAATAAAGATAATAAACTGAAATTTTCAAATCAAACATACCAACCCTAGAGCAGAACCAGTAGCGATCATCAGTACGAACGGTGTAAGGTTTAGTAAAATCGACAAACTTAGGAGCTTCAATCCGCTCATAAAACTCCTCATCGTCTTCGTCCCCGACCTCCATCGTAACTTCTTCATTTTTCACCTCCGATTCTTCTGGATTAACTTCGGTTTCCTCGATCGAGCTGCTGTCGATCAGTTCCAGCACCGGATGAAGCGTTTGATCCTCCATTTTTCAGACACGATTGAGATGCAGAGAGAGTAGAGAGAGAGAGAGAGAGAGCCGTTGGATTTTTGTTAGAGTTGTTTGTGTGATCTGATTGATTTTTGAACTTGACGAGTTGCGTGTAACTAGCCGTTGGGATTCGTCGCATACGGTTCATGATTCTGCCGGGCCCGGTTTCTTTGCGTAGGCTGAACCCGGTTCGGTAATTTAACTGGGCTTCTTAGCCCATTGGGTTTAAAACGCCACAAACAAAAGATAACATTGGGTGATCGGAGTCAGAGATGGGCATATCCGGGGTTTTTTCTATACCTGGAACCGGTTTCAGTTTTTATCCGGGTTTTAACCATTAAAACTAGAACTGAGTGTAACCGATTTCGGGTAGAGTTGGAACCTGTTTCTCTGAAGAACCGGTTTCGTCGGGTGATTCAAAGAAAAGCTGCAAAAACACTATAGGAACCGGTTCCAACGGCTATAATGCCATTGGAAACCGATTAATGCTCATTAAAACCGGTTTCTACTATATATATCCATCTTCTCCTTTTATTTTCAAGCACCCACTTCAAACATACAATACTTACACCTTTAAATCCATATTTTCAAAGATCCAATGACGTGCAACGATGAGGTTATAATGCTTTTGGAAACCAAAAGAAACCCCATAATTTGGAAGCACTTTGACTTGTGCTTAATGATCGATAGCCATGAGATGGCACGGTGCAAAGCATGTGGGAAATTCATGAAGGCTACGGCCAACTCCACGTTAAAGAAACACACTGATCTTCATTGTCTGGTACAAAAGCGAAAAAAATGAAGCCGGTGAAGGATCCGGAACCGGTTCTTCGAATGTTTAGTGTGTTTTATGTAATGTAGGATTTATAGGATTTAACTTTCGTTTAAATTGTCATGTAATGTAACCGGTTCTAATAAATATTTATGTTTTAATTTATACCTTGTAACGGGTTACAAAAAAACTTATATTAATAAAAACTTAAATTAATAAAAAAGACAAACAAAATACTTGGAATAAAAAAAACAAACATTAGTAACGGTTTTTTATAACTTGGAACCGGTCCTAACAAATTACATTTATTTCTTTGACTGTTTACTTACGGGTGCGGCATTTTGACTTGCGGCTCACTTTGGTGCGGGCACTTCGGTACAATCGTCTTCGGAATCATTAGTCTCTACTTCGTCTTCCTCCTCTTCATCAACAATCTTGTTCTCTAATTCCACTTCATCTTCTAGACTTGTCTTATCTTGAATACGGTCCACGACATCCAAATGATCCTTTAGGCAAATTGCCATCTCTAATGATTCCGGTGTTAGTCTTGTTCTTCGAATGCATAATACCCTGCCACTAAGAGAAAACGCACTTTCCGAAGCTACCGTGGAAGCTTGGACCGTTAGTATATCACGAGCCATGCTGGCTAGAATCGAGAAGTTGTTGTTTTGGAATTCTTGGATGCCACAGTAGAGCTTATTGAGTAGAAAAAGAATCAAGAAGAAGATGAAGATTGTGTGATGATCAAATGAATATGGTTAACTATTTATGATGTTAAGAATCGGTTCCAACGGTCAGGAATCGATTCCAATGGCTAGGAATCGATTCCAACGGTAACAAAAGCATTAAATGCATGGTTTGCAATGGTCAGGAATCGATTTCAACGGTCAGGAACCGGTTCCAACGGTAACATAATCAAGAATTTAATGCACCGGGTCTGAAATAGTTACAGAGGAACCGGTTCCGGGTAAGAACCGGGTACGGTCCGATTTTATTTATAAAATGTGGAACCGGGTAAGAACCTACGGGTATTTTGAACCCGGACCCGGTTCTTCGATAAGATGGGTAGGAACTTGAACCGGTTCCAGGTCGGTTCTACTGGGTCGGGTTTGGAACCAGTTATTATGCCCATCTCTAATCGGAGTGAGGTGTACAAAATCGGATTTTTTTTAGCAATTGGTCTGCTTCCTAAGCCGAACTATGTACGTCCATCTTGAGATGCGATTAGGAACTAAATCACTAGACCGAGAGTTGGAGCAAACAACTTCACAATTCCTACTTAGATCATTACTATGATTCAGTGCTCTTTCTAGGACAGTCTCCGAAAATCACAAAAAAATGGCCCTGTACGAGATAAAAAAAAATTGGGCCTTATTCGAAAATCTCCATTTAACATAAACTCATCAATCACTAAAATTTATAAGGATGTAATTTAAATAGTTATTTTTAGCTAAATTTAGGAAGTAATTTATTAATTAAAGGGAAAGATGCAGTTGACAAAACTAAGCATTAAATGTTACTAACAAAAAAAACTAAAAAAAAAGCTAAAATAAAGAATTTGGAGACGCCAGGATTAGAATCCGCGTCTCCTTGTTGTTTAAGCAAGGCAATAACCACTAGTACAAGGGCTCATCTATGTTATCTTTCCATTAAGTGCATATGTGTTCTATCTTATACAACGTAAATTCTATACAAAATTAAAAAAATTTAGGCCCTCAGAGGGTTTGGGCCTTGTGTGGTCGCCCACCCCGCACCCCCTATGGGCCGGCCCTGTCTCTTTCCAATCTCAATGGTAGCGAAAGCCCGTTCATGGCTTAATTCTTTAGCCCCCTGCTTCTGTCACTACTTGGACAGAAATGGTTGAAAATTTTCTGCATAAATTCTTTTATCCCTCTAAAACAAACCGTCTACGTAGCAAGATTTACATATTTGAGCAAGAAGAGGATGAAAGCTTCTTAGACGCCTGTGATAGGTTCAAGGAGCTTCAAAGGAATTGCCCTCGTCATGGTATGGAGCCGTGGATGGTCATGAACACATTCTATAATGGTCTATGTACTCCATCTAAACAAACCTAGATATAACAGTAGGAGGTGTCTATTCTAACTTAACTCCTACTGCTGCTCATGCTCTTGTTGAAAAGATCTCAGAAAATAACTACCCATCTAGGAGAGATTCCAAATCTTTAAGGAAGGCTAATGTTCATAGTGCAGATTTAAACTCTAAGCTTACAGCCCAAGTTGAAGCACTAACTACCCAGATCGAAAAGTTTGTGACTAAACAAGAAATGTGTAGTACGTGTGGAGGCTCTCATTCGACCAAGAATTGTCCTATTGCTAAACAGGAAGAGGAGGTTGATTTTGTAGGTGACCAATCTGGATATCCATTTAATTCTGATAAAGGGAAACCTAGGGTCAGTTGGAGAGATAACATAAATTCATTTCCGCAGGCTATTCTCAAAACAACATATTTCAGCCAAGGGAGTGACAACCAAGTCTGCAAGAGATACTCATGGAATACATAGAAGAGAACATGGAGAGGATAACAAGATCAACAACGGGTATGACATAGAACTAAAATTCAGAATATAGAAAAGATCTTAACACAGTTAGCATCATCAAGAGATTCAGATAAGGAGAAGGCTCAGGTTAAATCGATTACCCTTAGAAGCAGTAGTATCACTGGGGACAACTCTTCTACTGCATAAATTATTCAAGAAGAATATGATATAGGCACCTCAATCTCTACTAATACAGAAGGCCTTATAATTCGGTAGCTAAACGAGCTAAGAAAGAAAGAGAAGACACGGGAGCAAAAACCTGACCTTCCACTTCCCAAGCGCCAACTGAAAGACAAATTTGAGCAACAATATGGTAAGTCCTGACGATGCTCACAAAGCTGCATATCGATCTTCCATTCATGGAAGTATTGACTCAAATGCCTAAATACGTTAAATTCTTAAAGGATTTACTGTCTAAGCTACGAAGGTTAGATGATCTATCTATAGTAACCTTAACGAAGATTGTTCGACAGACTTGCAGAACAAGTTACCTCCTAAAGTAGTAGATCCAGGTAGTTTCACCATTCCATACCGTCAATTGCCACATGGCAAACGCTGTTTCACCACAAGAATTAAACACTCTCTAGCGTAACACATGGCGGGACGAAAATCCAATGAGCTTTTGATAGAACCTAGCACCTCTGTAAAGAGGCTAGGTTTTATCCATGGTTGCCTAATCCATCAAAATAACATAAGTAGGTATTGAACTTGGGTCTCTATTGGAGAACCCAAGCCTCTCTACCGCTAGGCCACTAGTGGTGGATCCAAAATGTTTCTAGTTGTAAGTTGGTTGAGAGAGAACAAGATAGAGATAGCTGGATTTGGAAAACAAATGCAACCAATGGGTTAATCAGGATTAAGGGTAGAGGACCAGAGGCTAGTGTAAGGATTAACCGAACTGCGTTAACAAATGAATTTAAAAGGAAAAAAAAAGTGGTTTACTAAAGCCATTTTAGGTTCGGTTTTGGTACGGGAGTAGTATGGTATGACCAATTATACAAACCGACATGCGTTACGAGTCCACTTTATAAGTTCGATTCAAGTTTGTAATTCTATGTGTCAGTTTATCGTCTACTCATTTTATATATCAAAAGGGAAAGTCTGGCATATTTATTTGGATTAATTCCTTTTGTTTTTACGAAATGTGTATGGATCTATAATCTTTAGTTAAGTATATTTTTTTAATAAAAGATTTAAGTTTTAGCCAATGACAAAAATTATGGTTACTAACCAAAAATCTGAACTGACGCAACCGATAACTGAACCATGTAACCAAAACCGTGAAGCGTTCGTTTAGAATCGCCTGTAACATAAACAAGTCAAGTCTGAGCTAAGATTGAACAATCATAACGAGTCAAGCTTTGAAATAATAAATGAGTAATTATTTCTCTTAGTGAGTAAACATTATGATATATGGTGATGGTTATTGGGTACAAGTTTTAAATAGCATTTCATAACTAGATTTTTTTAACAAGCGAGCCTAGAGAGAACTCGAGATCAAATTTTAAATAGCATTGCTCACTATCTCATTTCTGTTAAATGTACACCCCTATTGTGTTATTTCATATAATACTTTTTTTTTTCTAACGTGGGGCAGCCCACTTAGTAGAGGCATTGCCTCTTATAGGATAGGTCCTAGGTTCAAATTCAGGCATAGACGATTAATTTAGAGTTACTGGTGTAATAGGTAGGAGTAAGTGTTGTCATTCCAATATATATATATATATATACACACACACATAGTGAAGAGTTCAAATGAGAAGAAAAATTTTGTAAGAACAAAAATAATAACTTTAAACCAATAGAAATTCTTCATTTACTTCATTTTATGTGTGTATTTAATGTTATGAAAAAAAGGCATATAGGTAAATCAATAATTGTCATTAATTAGCTAATTAATTAAACTTTTAACTCATTTTTTAATATATTTTTTCAATATAAAATAATTTATGGTGAAGAACAATATTCGACATGTGTAAGATAAATTTTAGTATGTGTAGGATAAATTTTGAAATTTGTAGGGTATTTTTACATGTGTGTAGGGTAAATTCTGATAAGTATAAGATATATGTAGGATAAATTTTGAAATGTGTAAGATATAATGTTTTTTGTTTTATTATGAGAGATAACATAATTAATGAGAGGTGAGTTATAAATTATTTAATGTTTTACCATTATGTCATTTGTTCTTTTTCTTCTCATATTAAATTTCTTCTCAAATGAACATTCCCATATATATATATATATATATATATATAAAATATTTTTTTAAGTATAAGATTTATAACAGAATTGACTAAACTGAAAGTATTGATTTTAATTATTAAAAATATAATTAATCTTCTACAATTTTACATTTGATTTTAATTTTTTTTATAATTAATTAAAATAAATTAATGAACATGAATGGTTAATATATTTCGCAAAAGATGTGATTCACCCACACGTTAATTGTTTATAAATTATTGTAATAACTTTATAACGAATATAACATGTATTAATATGATTATATATATCAAAATCAAAATATTTTTAAACATTAATTAATTATTATAAAAGAATTATTGTTATATCACGAACTTAATTGTTTATAAATTAACTTTATAACTAATATAACATTTCATTAAAATTTCACCATACTTTTTTTTGGGTTTGGAATGCAAAAAGAAATTCTTAATAAAACTTTTATAGATACTAATGATCTTTTGGCCTAATGATTAAGAGGGAGATGGGAAGTTTTATTTCTCTTGAAGGTCCTGAGTTCAAATTCAGGCAAATGAGATTTTAATACTAACTTGATACTAACATACTAACCCGGTTAATGACATCCTAACCGTACACCATTCAAAAAAAAACTTTTATAGATATACAAGATGTCTCTTCGTTACTAACCCATCTAATCCTATTGTCTCTTTTATTAACTTTTTGCATACTAGCATTCTTTAAAATTACAAACAATTTGAATATTTTAAAAATACACTCATACTTGCACCTACAAATGATTTTGTATAGAAAGTTAATGATCAGTTTCTTTCACTATTTCCTGTCGAAGAAAAGAATATCTAAGTTCTGTTAGTTTATCAGAATCAGAGTATCTTCATGATAATTTCGATGTAAATCTACACTTATTGGATGTCCTTAATCGACATAAACCTTTTAGCTTTCTAAATCATAAATCAATACTACAGGTCGATGTTCTAATAACATTATTAAGAAGTATTGATCAAAATATTTGGTTTACACAACGGAACACGACTACAGGTCCAATCAATGGCGATTGGGTTATTGATGTAATGATTCGCATTTTGTTCTTTCCATTTTTAGAAAGCCTGTTGTCACTTTTTTTATCTTTAGTAACTTTATAATCGTACTTCATTCCAATCTTGTAAATCAAGACATCGATCATAATGGAAAACCATATTTATATCAGTTGTATCTTAATTCATGCTTGTGTTATGTGAAATCAATCATCAAATACGTATACATTTATACTTATGTTATATGCAATAAATCGAGACTTTAAACTTCTTTGGAATGTTATTCATATATGTTTACTCATTATGCATACTTACATACCTTTAAATTATAAAAAAATATTTTTTTTATTAATCAAAATGGGAATTTTAAATATTTTTTGAAATTTCCCTCCTTCTAACTCTCAACCACTTCATTTATAACCAAATCCTAATACCCACTTATAAATACAAGCCTCCAACACCTCCTAAACACTTTTCACACTCTTAGTTCATTTTCAAACTCTCTCAAGGCTCCAATCTTTACAACTTTAGGGAGAAAATGTCTTGCTCAAGAAGTAAGTTTTCAACTCACTTGTTGATCTTTTCTTCTTGTTTTCTTGTTTCTCCTTCCTTGGATAACCTCTAAGAGTGTTACCCCATGTTTACCAAGGTAAATAAAGGTGAAACATCACCGTATTTGAGGTCCAAAGTTAGATAAAAATTCTACATTGATTAAAACTTTTACAAACTTGTTTTTATTTACTTTTCTTGCTTGAATCTTGTACCTACTTGTTCTTGAACCTACTTAAGGTTATGAGACTTGTTAGAAGTTGATTCTTATAAGTTTAAGAGGTGCAAACACCTCTAAACTTTCTATTTTGTTAGGGTTTAGATAACCCACAAGTGATGAAACCATCTAAGTTCACCATAGTACTTATGGTAAGAATTGTGTTTTGGTAAAAATGTGAATCTTGAAAGCCTTGTCTATCCTAACATATTTCCACTACCTCACTTGATGTTTTTATGATTAACTTAGTTTTTCATTCTTCTTATTCATGACCAACCGGGTTTACCAACTAAGTTGGTAAACTTTGTGCTTTGATGAATCATATAAAGAGGTATTCGTACATCCATGCTTGACTTCCATGAGTTATATGATAATCTTTGATGGGCATGTATAAATATCCTATATAAATATATACGTACATAACTTACATGTTATGAAAATAAGTTATATCATCTAAGTTTTAAACTTCTCGTTACGATTTTAATGGGCAAGCTTGACCCATGAAATCACATGAAACTATAATGTCAAATACGAGTGTTTAAGACTAGATAATTATTTCTCGTATACTTACTTTTACATATCTTAAAATTTCGAATCCGAACTCTCTACCAAATCCGAGTACTTACACACCTTCGTTTCCCATGTAGGGTGTCCTCCAAAATTAACGACACGCGGATTGCTAGGAACGCTTTGCAAAAACCGTGAGTATACTCGATCCCATTTTCCGTTTTATTTACTTTGGGTGCAACATGTACACTTATACAAAAATCACGAATACTTGTGTCTATATTCTCATTAACTTTGCTAGCCTCCCTTAACAACTATAGCGCTATAGGATTAATGCACCACCCATATTCTTGTGGTATTGTTAAGTAAACTATTTTACAATCTTGTCATTTCGTTGACAATTGTATGCACGATTGCGTTAAACTTTGGTTTGACATATAGTTAACACATGTTAGTATGCTAGTAACAATGTATGTAAATTACCATATTGGATATGAGACAACTTTTTCACCATTATGCTATGTAATAAAACTTGTATGCTCGCCAACTTTTTGTTAATCATATTTTAATATATGTTGCAGGAAACTAGTTGATGACGACGAAGAATGTTACTTAGGGTGGATTTAGATACGCACCTAAATTTAAACTTATGTATTTGCTTCCGTATTGTTTCATGTTTGTACTTGTTGTATTTTTCCTTTCGAACGATGGATTACCAACTTAGTATAAATGAAATTTTGAATTATTAAATATTGTCATAAATAGTATTATGAAGTCTCTTGCAAATATTGTTTTCGTCCCGCCCGATGTTTACGCCATCAATTGGGGTGTGACAATTGAGACACAAATCTTATTTGGAAGTAAAATTGGTGCTCAAAGGCTTATCTCTATATATTAATTAATACCATCAGATAAAATGACTTTGTTTATATTGAAAAGGAGACAAATTACTCTCGCCATATCTTTTGTCATTAAAAAAAATAAAAGTCAAGGACATTTGCTATGTTAGGTTGGTTTGTTTTTTTTAAACGGTTTTTAGCAAACTATATATGCATTATCCAAAGTAAAAAATAATGCAGCTATGTAAATTTATGTAGATATTATTAAATTATATAATTTCAAACTTTAAATCCGTGTAATACACGGGTCTAGTAATCTAGTATATATATCGATTAGCAAATAATAAAAAGATATCTTAATAACTATATGAACCGTTATAATATATAGATAAAGGATAATCCAAGAGGCATAACTCGTATGAAGAAGTGTAGAAAAAAGTTTTGGTCTTTACTTAATTAAAAAAATTCAGTGGTTGAGATTGAGTGGTTCTCAAATCTATAAGGCATGTAAGATAAAAACAAGTTGTGAGGAAGGGCAAACTAGTAAAATCCAATATTGATTACTCATAAACCACTTTCATCACGATTTTGAAACGATTATAACTTTTTCATATGATAATATATAGTTTTTTCATACGATAATATTTAAAAAAAATAAACCGTATTAACAGGAATTCTATTCTCTTTAATTTGAGTAAGCTATTGCTATAGTTTTGTTGATTTTTAATTTTTTTTGCAAGCTATAACGTTACATGATTTTGTAACATTATGTGATTATGTTCCAGTATGTAATTACGTAATATGTATTTTATTTCATGAAACAAGTGTAACATTACGTGATTATTTATTAGTACGTAAGTATATAACAATAGTTGACTATGTATTATTAATACGTGATTATGTAATTTTAAATACCATTACGTGATTTTGTTATAATATTATATGAAAACTCACTAACGGATTACGTAATTACGTACTAACCATAACTGTAATAAAAAACGAAACATATAATATATAGGCTAATATTTTAGGTCCAATCACGAATTAAGTATAAATGCAATACAAAACATTAACCAATCAACCTATATTAACAACGTAAAGTCGTATATTACAGATTTAATCACGTAATAAAATATAAATAATTAAGTTTTCATTATTGAATGTGTAATCACGTAATAAGTATAAGTGTAATAACATCAAGTATAACAAATCATATTGAATGTCTAACTAATCACGTAATGATTTATATTGAATGTGTAATCATGTGATCATGTATATAGTAATATACGAAAACAATGATGAGAATGGAAATCAAACCTTTGTCACAAGGAACACCAATTTAAACTTTCAGTTTTGAATTTTTTTTATAACTTTTAATAGGCTATTAATCAACTTAGTTTTGACTTTTTTTATAACTTTTAATAGGCTTACAAATAGAAATAGACTTACAAATAAATCACTATAAGAAAGATGTAATTAATCGTTTAAAAAAAAATTCAAAATACATTGAGAATTATTTTAACACGTTACTTTTTTATTATATTTAATGAATTATGCTTTTGAGTTATATTATATGTTTTAAGTTTATTTGTTGTGTTTTTTAACCCGACCTGTATTTTGCCTCAGGTAACAAAAAAAATCAGTATGTATTACCACCCACTCTCATTCTCTCCATATTCACTCTTTCTTTGTTCAATGCATATAGTATGTTACTAAAAGATTATTTGAAAATTAAGTAACTAGATAAATGCAATTATAATATTATTCGTTTGTAATACTCAAAACGATTTTGGCCATTCAATATATATTTATTTATTTATTTATTGTGGCAATGGGTAAACATCTCATACGGAACTTCAAGAAGAACATAGATCGGAATCAAAACGTGCTTATCGTTTATCATGATAGAAATAAACGTTTTTTTAGTTGTCCACATGCATGAAATGAGAAAAATATCAAGATTTAGTATTATTTTATCTTGTTACTAAAAACTACTAATTGCAGTTTGCATATACTTCAATAATATTAAATTTTAATTGTCGATATATGTATTTTGTTAGAACTATTAAGTGACACTTTAAGGAGTTAATGTTTATCAATGCATGTATGTGGATATGTTATATGGTCGGTCAGAAGGTGCACACGTTATTACTTTTACGTATATTGATATGCTTAGCTTGATTCGTCTCCAAATGATTTTTGAAATGTTATATTTTTTGATACTTTTCGATTCGGGTGGTTTATACAATCAACTTGAGATACTTACATGAACCGGAAATTTATCATAATGTAGACTTGTTCGAATTGGCATCTATTAAAACATGTGGGAATGATCGAAGATGATAAAGACGATCGAGATGATGAGTAGTGAGTGATCCATAAAATATACACACAATGCTATAACTATGTAAGTATGTTAATTAATTATTTCCCGATTTAATGTATGTTACAAAGGCGAAGACAACTTCAACGTTCTTTCATCCGTCTCCACATGATTTTCTTGAATATTTTTTTCTTTGATTTATAAAATCAATTTGAAATGTTAAATTATTTAAAATCAAAGTAAGTTATTTTTTAATCGTTAAATCCTGTCTTATTTTGTAACTCTTAAAAATATATTAAGTAGAATTAATTTCTATTATATATTTGTGTGTATTTATTTTTGTTATCTTAATTTTTGGGCTTTTAGTTACGTATCTGCGTGAACTCTGCGAGACCTGAACCGAACCGAAAAAAAATATTATATAGTAATAGACAAGCGATCCCTAAAACGATCCTATCATGTGAAAGTCACTAAACATAGTAAGAAAGAAAAGATTCCAAATCAGTATCGATAATGAGTTCTGTTCGTAGTGTTGGATTCTTGTTAAAAAATGTTTACCATTTAGTGGTGATGATAAATCTGAAAAATCTCTTTTTAAAGGTCTCTATCTATCGGTTTTAAAGTTAATTAGTGAGAACAAATCGGATATTGGTAAGTATATATTAGTGAATGCAAAAAATAAATAATAAGTTAACAGCTTCATCAATACAAAAAGAGATTATTGATTGCATTGCGAAATAAGTAACCAAAATGCTTTGCGAAGAAATAAAAGACGATGTGTGGGTTGTTAGTAGATGAGTCTAGTGACGTGTCTTTAATAGAAAAATTGAAGAGAGGAAATTATTAGGTTAACTTTATTTATTATCGTGTTTCTATTTTTATTTTATTTATATTGTTTGAAGTATGGTAAAAAAGTTGAATGTTACCTCTTAAATGTTAGTCTAGATATGCTCATGATTGAACCTAACTTTTTATATAAATATGATTTAGATATATTAAAAACAGATTTTGTGTTCAGATTAAATACCATATTTAATATTCTTTTCTATAGAAAACCTTTAACATCCTAATGAAGTAAAGTAGAGAATTGTAATTACAACTTGAGCACTAACTTTTCCGGTGAAAGAAATGATGAATGTATAAAATCAAAACCTTTGTGGCAATATATTTAAACCTTTAACCAACAACCGCACAACAAACTGATTACAGTTGCGTGCTGATGTTGGTGTAGGCTGGGTGGTGATGAAGGGGCGGTGTAGGTCCCATGCAGTGGCAGAATGGATGTGGTGCCGTGGTGGTGGCGGCTGTAAAGGTGGTGGGGATGAGAAGCCGAG
Organism: Scalesia atractyloides; assembly: GCA_947069175.1. Lineage (NCBI taxonomy): Eukaryota > Viridiplantae > Streptophyta > Magnoliopsida > Asterales > Asteraceae > Scalesia > Scalesia atractyloides. Next base: position 34,699,995 of record CAMTDV010000011.1, read on the forward strand.
GAGGCAACAACTTTGGTGGTGATTGCAGTTACTATTGTGATGTCTACAATGGCGAATAGGTTGTGATGACAAACAATACTCGTAACTATATGGTATAGTATAAAACTTGATCTACCAAGTTTATGATTCTAGGTAACATAAGTTTTGGACCAAGTGATATGATTTATAATCCATAACATCTATCGTATCCTTTTCTTTTTTTCTTTTCTTGTGGTACATTGATAAATCTATAAAGTTTACATGAATATATGATAAATTCATAAAATTAGATATATTAGTGGTTTATAAATCACCCCATTTAACCCGGGCAATAGTTTTAATTTTTTTTTACAAAATCAGATATCACATTCGTTTTTAGACAAAATTACTTTTAAAATAACAAAACTTAATATTAACTTTTTTATGTAAAAATAAACAATGCATGATTCAAGAAATTTATTATAAAATACTGAAAATAAAAATGAGTCCTAGGTCACAAAAGCATGTTGTACACACAACCAGGTTAAGACATTCTATATACCTACAATGAAAAGGGATGATCAGTGCTAGGCAGCTGGCCACTAGTCAATCTTTTTTTTAAGTCACTGTTCGTTTTCGATAATATATACAAACTAGATGTAAGCTCCCCCGCGTTGCGGCGGGGGCTAAAAGCGTGCCAAGCTGAGATATAGCGACTGACATCAAAAGGCACTTTAATTACGTGAAGTTTAACTTTATAATTTCTTTTTACTATAGATCATCATAACTCAAATACACCAAATGAATATTGCCTAAACAAATAAAAAGTATAATGTCAAAGCATATATATATTTTATCTTTCGAGGTCTAATATGTTAGGTTGACGTTCAACTTCAGCATCAATATGACGTATTAAAACTCTTGGCTAACATCATCGTAATCACGTTAATCTTAAAGTAGCATCAGTATGACTTCTTAAAACTCTTGGCTAACATCATGGTAATCACATAAATCTTAAAGTACATACATGGTGCTAAACATGATGTAGCATCCCAAGCAAAATCATTTTTTTGTTCCAAGGACATATGCATCAACATTTTATATATTAAACATATTACTTTGAATTTTCAAAATCAGTGTCGGTTCTTCAAATTTCTGAAAGACACAGTGGTAACTATATTACATTTACAGCTGCAAAATATGTAAACTTGGAAAAGAAAACCTTAATAGAATCAAGTTTTTATTGAGAGAAAGATAAAAACAGACTTGCCCTCTTGATTTTTGAGGTCAAAGTCATAACTTTTAGAGAGAGATATATAGCCGCTACCATAAACAGCTGGAAAGCTACTGGCAACTGGTTGTTTCTCTCTCTACCCGTCTCTGTGTACAAAATCATACCTTAGTAGGTCCGTTGGTCATTTTTCATCAAAAAAGAGACATGGAAACATGCACAGGTGCGTAGCTGCCATGGACAGTCGGAAAGTTGCCGGGAACATAAAGACAACACCCATCTTGCTCTGTTTCTCTCTATAGAAACCCGATCGATGTTCCTCTCTCTACAAAATACAACCACGTAAGTTCCGTAATGGTCAAACAAAAACTCGTCGGAAAATGTCTGCAACTAAGGGATAGAGTTTCAGAGAGAGAAAGAGATATGAGAGAAAGAGATAATGAAGAGATGTCTGGGTTTTAAAGAGCTAAAGAGACAGATGTCAAACAAATATAAATACTGGATAGAAAACAAATGCGTAGTCATTATTTTAAAAGCTTACAAGCAAATCAAACCCGTAATGCAAGAAATTGATGTAGGAATAAACATCAAAGTAAAGTGTACAATATCCTTATGCCTTTAGATTTGCAAATTATACTATATGTATAAATATAAATCTACAAATTGGTTGCAAACCATATTGCACAGATATGTTGCAAATTATATTAACATACAATACACAAATTTGGCTTTAGTGGATACAACCCACTAAGCATTAAACCATAATGCAAAGATATGTTGCAAATTCTATTTATATATAATTTGTCTTTAGTGGATATAATGCAAAGATATGTTGCAAATTATATTTATATATAATTCACATGAGTTTGTTAATATATTAAGCTCTGAGGCATTGGTATTTCATATACCTAAATATCCTTGCAACCCAGGTTCGACTATAACATCCTCACACTTACTGTTTTTTACCTTTATTTTCTATACGACTCCCGTTTTATTTTGGGATAATTACATACTTCCCCTTAAAAAACTACTTAATTGTGTATTTAGCCAACTTAAAATTAAAATTGCATATATCCCCTTCCTTAACTATTAAAATTGCAAATATACTCATTTTGATTTATTTCATTAAAAACAAGTTATATAATGGCCTTTCCCTTATTTTTACTAGAACTTTGAAAAATTACATATTTACTCATTTTTACTAGTTTTTGTGGCTTTTTTTACAAATTCTTTTTGTTTTTATTTTTTTACGTTTTGCTTGTTAGTTTTTTTTATTTTTTATTTTATAATCTAAACACCGAAATAAACTGCTAAAGTACATAGATGCATATTTTTCCATAGAATATAAATTTTTTTTGAATAAGTGGGAGCTTAATCAAAGAACTACAGACCAAAGAAAATAATGTAATTTGCTTTAAACGTATTTTAATATATAGAAAATCATTCTAGTTGGTTTTTTTACTAAGTTATTTGTTTTGTGTACTCTCTTTTAATCATTAAACATATTTTAATGCATATATTTATAAATCAGCTGAAAATCACAAACACCCCTAGATATATATTAGTAAAATAAATAACTTAGTAAAAAGGCAAAACAAATAACAAAAAAAAACTACTAGCAAAACGTTAAAAAAATAAAAACAAAAAGAATTATGAAAAAACCACAAAACTAGTAAAAATGAATGAATATGTATTTTTTTAAGTTTCAGTAAAAATAAGGGTAAAAAGTTATGAGAAAAGTGTCCGGATAGTCCCTGTGTTTTGCTTCGATTTCACTTTTAGTACATACATTTTTAAAATTACATCTATAGTCTTCAATTTTGGCAAATTCGTTCTCAGATGGTCCTTGGTGTGACGTGAAGTTAGTTTTCTCAGTTAGGTGACTATAAAATGACGAAATTGCCCTTACAATTAAATAATATAATAATTTAGAATCTAAAAGAACATAACCAATATATATGTGGGACCCAATAACTATAAAAATAAAAAAACAACCCCACCCCTCCTCTCTCTACTCTCTTTCCTCGTCGAGACACACTCTCTCTACTCTCTTTCTCCCCTTAAAAAACCACTATCACAACCACCTTCAGGTCCACCATGTCATTGGTTTCATTAATCTGCCCTTTATACACCCAGCCATATCGGCCTTCTATGATGAGACTATCCAACTGGAAATTCTTTGTAGCGGTCTTTAGATTGCTCAACATGAACGCCTTTAGGTTGTTAGTGACCGAAACTTTCTTCTTCATATGCTTTTGAAGCTTTCTTGATTTTCTTCTTACTTGCTTCTTAATTTCTTTCCCGTTGGTTAATTCGTTGGTTAATTCACTCCTCTGTAATATTAAGATTTGATAATATCACAAACCCATATCATATTTGTTAATAAAGATTATAAAGTTTAGATTTTTAATGAAAGATTTTAATAAAATCATAAACCCAAATCATATTTGTTAAATTTTTTTTGGTAAAATTTAGATTTTTATTGAAAAAAAGTATACGCATCCTCTGTAAAAAAAATCTTTCAATAAAATCACAAACCCATATAATATTTGTATATAAAGATTGTAATGTTTGATTTTTAACTAAAAAAGATGTTAGTAAAACGGCTACTGATATGAAAAAATCTGAAACATAAACAAATGAAACAAAAAACAGTGAACTGGGCTTGTGTTTGACACAATTCCCTTAAATAGATTCATCGTTTGTTCATAACCAAATTTTGGTCATCATTGCAGCGAATTAAAGACAAAATAATGGTCACCAGTTATTCAAAACTCATTAAATAGAACAACGGTTACGGGTGCAAAAACTGCCCCACGCGGGCCCGGGTTCTCGGAAACTGCATTCGTGTCCGCAGGACTTGCGGGCGCACACGAGTTCGACTAAATTCCAGTTCCAACTTTTGCAACCCCTCCCCCCTGCGCGCATGCGCGTGGGAGTTGTGGTAAAACATGTCACAAAGTTATATTAGTTAGGTAAAAACTTTACCTTATAAATAACCTTCCTCTATTCCCACATCTATGTGGGACAAAGTGTTTCACCCTTTGAGACTTTATTCACACACACCCAAATTTCCAACAATCCCCCACATGAATGGAGGTCGATCTCAAACAACATTATTCCAATTAGATTTCAGCAGTTGAGTTTTGCATACGATAGGTAGGTGTTACCCTTTGAAGCTTCGCTCATGAAATGCAGTTAGCCCACTAGCTCTAAGTAGACATCGATATCTTTGAACTTGTCTGCCGTTTATGTAGACGACAATACACTTCACACAAGACTCTCCCTGACAAAGTCAAGTCCTCATAGTTATGTTCGTTATGGTCATGAACATGATTCTTGGTTATGCGAGAGACATTAAGTATTGTGCCCCAACAATACCCTTCGAAGCGACCCCTCTTCTCTCTCACGTAGGTGATTCACTATGTATGGTTACCTTAGTCGAATCATTAAAAGCCATAAGATTAGCCTCACACTTGTTACTTTTAGGAATGGACTAGGAGGTTTACTAAACTTTATAATAAACTCCCTTTTATGTGCGTAGGGTTATCCCCCCCCCCCCTCCACAATGACCTTACTAATTCATACAATTAGGTTTCCTATTGAACTCAATTCTTGGGATATCTAGTCTATTAAGTTAGGTTTCCATCATATGAACTTCATTTTTCAAGGGCTTTAGACCCATTCCCATGGACGACTTCTGACTTAACTCTCTATTTAGGCCTTTTGTTAGCGGATCCGCAATATTATCCTTTGACCTCATATAGTCGACAGTGATAATTCCTGTAGAGATTAGTTCTCGTATTGTATTATGTCTACGTTTGATATGTTTGTTCCTACCATTATACATTGTGCTACGAGCTCTTCCAAGTACCGATTGGCTATCACAATGTATCCAAATGGTCGTTGCCGACTTAGGCCATCTTGGTATATCCTCTGGTATATCCTCAACAAATTTACGTAGCCATTCTGCTTCTTCACCTGCTTTATCTAAAGCGATGAACCCTCATGCCATCGTGGATCTAGCGATAAGCGTTTGCTTCGACGATTTCCACGATATAGCAACACCTCCAGGTGTGAATACATACCCACTTGTTGCTCTGGAATCATTCGTATCAGATATCCAATTTGCATCGCAGTGGCCTTCTATAACTGCTGGATATCTGTTATAATGCAACCCGTATTCCCAAGTGTATCTTAAGTATCGAAACAACCGAGTGATACAGTTCTAATGCATTGAACTTGGGTTGCTCGTGAATCTACTTAGCTTGCTCATAGCATATGCTATGTCTAGTCTAGTACAACTCATAAGATACATCAAACTACCAATAATTCTTGAGTATTCCAACTAGTTTACAGGTTCACCTCTATTCTTGGCTAGATGTTGACTTGTGTCAAGTGGAGTTCTAGCTACATTGGAGTCAATTGCATTGAACTTCTCAAGATTTTTATCCACATAGTAGGATTGACTTAAAACAAGTCCACTTTGGGTTCGTGTGATTTTAACTCCCAGAATTACATCTGCAAAACCCATGTCTTTCATGTCAAATCTTGCTTTTAGCATGTTCTTTGTAGATATTATGATTTTGTCATCACTTCCAGCAATGAGCATATCATCTACATATAGACACACAATGACGTATCCATCAGATGTGTCCTTCACATATACACACTTTTGACATTCATTGATTTTGAATCCAGCATCAAGCATGACATGATCAAATTTTTGGTGCCATTGTTTTAGAGCTTGTTTCAATCCATACAACAATTTTACAAGTTTACACACTTTCTTTTCTTGCCCAATGGTTGTGAAGCCTTCGGGTTGCTCCATGTAAATTTCTTCCTCTAGATTTCCATTCAGGAAAGCTGTTTTCACATCCATTTGGTGAACTTCCAAATTTCTAATGGCGGCAATGGCAAGCACCAACTTGATGGATGTTATTCGCGTAACTGGCGAATATGTATCAAAGTAATTTAAACATTATTGTTGTTTATATCCTTTGATCACCAACCTTGCTTTGTATTTATCAATGGTTCCATCTGGTTTCATCTTCTTCTTAAAGATTCATGGTTTACATCCTTGAGGAATATCCACTAGTTCCCAAGTATGGTTTTGTAAGATAGAGTCTATCTCACTTTTGATGGCCTGCCTCCACTGAGGTCCTTCTGAGGATTGCACCACTTGTTGGTACGTTTGAGGTTCCTCCTCTACCATATAGGTAAGAAACTCAGGCCTAAAGGATTTTTCAGTACTTTGCCGTTTACTTTTCCTGATTTCAACTTCCTCGGTCTTAGATTGTTCTCGAGGTTCATTGTTTTCAACCTCACCCTCAGGAACAATTTCCTCAACCGGTCCAGAAAAACTCTGTTCACTTTTACTTAAGTGTGGGAACACATGTTCAAACCATGATGCATTCTCTTAGATTCTATTATGGTGCCTTTGCATATTCCAGGGTTCTTAGAATCATGCACAAGAAAACAATAAGGACCATAAGGACGGGTGTATCCAATAAATACACAATCTACTGTTTTGGGTCCTATTAGTAGCCGCTTTGGTGGTGTGACCACCACCTTAGCTAGACATCCCCACACTTCAAGTATTTATATGGTGGTTTCTTTCCCGTCCACAATTCATATGGTGTTACATCTTTTCTTATTGGGTATCATGTTCAACACATAATTTGCCGATAAGATTGCTTCCTCCCACATGTTTTGGTTTATACCAGAACTTATCATCATGGCATTCATCATTTCTTTCAAGGTGCGATTTTTCCGTTCCGCTATGCTATTCGATTGAGGGGAGTAAGGACCCGTGAGTTCATGTATGATTCCATTTTTCGCACACACATCAATAAAAGGTAAAACATATTCACCTCCTCAGTCGCTCCTTACAATTTTGATTTTTCGATTTAGTTGATTCTCAACTTCGGCTTTGAACAAGATAAACTTATCAATGGCCTCGTCCTTACTCATAAGTAAGTACACATAGCAATATCTTGTACTATCATCAATGAACATGATGAAGTACTTGTTCCCACAACGAGTAGGAATTGCTTTTAGATCACACACATCTGTGTGGATCATCTTGAGGGGTTTGGTGATTCGTTCGACCTTTTTGAAGGATGATTTCGTTTGTTTTGCTTCTATGCAAGTTTCACATTTATTATTTGAGTCGATACCGAACGTTGGTTTGCAATTAAGTTTAATTAAACGACGAATGGAATTAAAATTAACATGACCTAGTCTACCATGCCAAAGATTAGAAGACTCAATCAAGTAAGTAGAAATAGTAGTGTGTTCTTTCATTGTATTCACAACCATTACATTGAGTTTAAATGTTCCATTGAGAGCATAGCCCTAACCAACATACACACCATTTTTGGTTAACACGACCTTGTCCGACTCAATCACGATTTTGAACCTAAACTTGTTCAATTGCCACCCCGACACAAGGTTTTTATGAATTTCTGGAATATACAACACGTTGGACAAAGTGAGTTCCTTTCCAGAAGTTATCTTCAAAACCACGTTCCCCTCGCCTTTAATTTTGGTCGTGGCTGAGTTTCCCATAAAAATCTTTTCGCCATTAGTCACCTCCTTGAAGGTGCTAAAAAGACTTTTGTTGGAGCACACATGACGGGTAGCCCCCATATCAACCCACCAATCCTTGTTATTTTGCCCAATCAAATTAACTTCAGTGACCAGAATCGAGAGGTTTGACCATGGCAACAAGGTTATCGACTTCATGAACCATGTTCACATGTTGAGCACTTTCCTTCTTTGGAAGCTTGCATTCGTTGGCCTTGTGGCCTTGCTTTTGACAATTGTAGCAAGTTCTTTGGAACTTCTTTTTCCCAACACCTCCTTTCGGACCAAGGTTGGAGTGTTTCCCATGACCTTTCTTTCCACATGTTCCACTGTTTTTTCCCATTGAAGATTGGCTATGTTCAACAAGATTGGCATATACTGTTTCAGGACCATCAATCCTTTTCAAAGCCAATTTGTTATTTTCTTCAATACGAAGACGAACAAAAAAATCTTCAATGGTCATCTCCTTTCGCTTATGCTTGAGATAGTTCTTGAAATCAACCCAACTTGGTGGTAGCTTCTCAATCATTGCAGCAACTTGGAATGTCTCACTGAGGACCATTCCTTCCGCATGAATATCATAAAGAATAACTTGCAATTCTTGGACTTGGCTCATGACAGTTTTAGAATCTAACTTTTTAAAGTCCAAGAACTTGGCCACCGCGAACTTCTTAGTGCCCGCATCTTCTGTTTTGTATTTGCGATCCAACGACTCCTACAATTCTTTGGCAGTCTTGGCTTTGCAATACACATTGTATAGTGTATCCACTAAACCTTTCAGAATAAAGTTGCGACACAAGAAATCCGAATAATTCAAAGCATGTATCGTGCTCATAGATTGAGCATCCATATCCCCTTCATCAACATGGGGATTGGATTCAGTCAAGAACCTTGCTAGGTTCAACGTGGTCAAATAAAAGAACATCTTTTGCTGCCACTGTTTGAAATTCACACCGTTGAATTTCTCAGGTTTCTCAGCATGCGAGACTACGTTAGGCAATGGTGCAACCAGACCGGTTGTGACAGCAATAGCGGACGTCATGACTACAGAGACAACAGTAGTCATGACTATAGAAACAACAGTAGTCATAGGCTGGGTTTGCATTCTGAAATGAAACATAAACAATTAGTAAAAAAAAATGTGTTCAAGTTTGTTAGTAAAACTGCTACTGATATGGAAAAAATCTGAAACAGAAATAAGAAACAGTGAACCAGGCATGTGTTTAATTCCCTTAAACCGATTCGTCGTCTGTTCTCAGGGTACGCCGTTTTGAAGCAGCAACAGCACACTGCCGACCTAAACACTTGCCTGAAATGAAATAGGAGATGTTGCAGAGAAACTGAGAGAGAAAGAGAGTACTGATCATGTGTCTCAACTGATCAGCATGATCTGGTTTTACTAGCAGAACGATAACCAAATTTTGGTCATCATTGCAGCGAATTAAACACCAAACAATGGTCATCAGTAACTGATAATAATAGCCAAAATAATAAATGTTTAGAAATTGTAAACTGGATAATGATCGTCAATAACGAATCAGTTTTTCAAAACTCATTAAACAGAACAACGGTTACGGGTACTAACCACCTCACGCGGGCCCGGGTTCGACTAAATTCCGGTTCCAGCTTTTGCACCCCCCACGGACACGTGCGTGGGAAATGTGATAAAACATGTCACAAAGTTATATTAGTTAGGTAAAAAACTTTAGCTTATAAATAACCTTCCTCTTTGTTCCCACATCTATGTGGGACAAAGTGTTTCACCCTTTGAGACTTCATTCACACACACTCAAATTTCCAATAAAAGAGAGAGCTTACTCATTAACTATGTGGAAGAAACATGAACAACAAAACCCATGAACCAAACAACCAGAATTGTGGGAAATCAACAAGATTTGGTCACATAATCAAGAAAAAATGCCAGCGTAGGAAGCAAAAAAAGATGGTTGGTTTGGTGGTGGTCAACATCACCGCCGTTAGGATGGTCGGGCGGAGTTACAGCACCAGGCCGGAGTTACAGTGGTGGGGGCTTGGGGTGCTCAGAACAACCGGTGGGGGTGGGTTTGCCGGGAAGACAGAAGGAAGGAGGGAGATAGGAGTGGGGTGGGTGGGATAGAGAGTTAGTGTTATATTTAAGAAACTAGTGGGGCCCGCTTATAAGGATTAGTTAGATCTTTTAATGGTCTAAATATCTTTTTGTTAGTAAGGGTATTCTTCTTATTACACAGCTACTTAACTGAGAAAAATAACCCTCATCTACGTCAAGGACCATCCGAAAACGAATTTGCCAAACTTGGTGACTATAGTTGTAATTTTGAAAATGTAGGGACTAAAGGTGAAATCAGAGCAAACCACAGGGATTATCCAGACACTTTTCTCAAAAGTTATTATATAACTTGTTTCTAATGAAATAAATGAAAATGACTAAATTTGCAATTTTATTTGTTAAGAAAAAAGATATATACAATTTTAATAGTTAAGGAAGACGATATCTGCAATTTTAATTTTAAGTTGAATAAATATGCAATTATCAGTTTTTTTAAAAAGAAATAAGCACCCTTTTATTTTTGTCAAATGATTTTATTCTTACTTTTCCATTAGTGATGTCAGGTTATTTTTTAAATCATTCTTTTCATACTAAAGTCTAAAAGTTTTATTTATACACTTTACGTAAAAATTTAATTTGTTTATTTAAAATTAATAAAACGTTCTTTTTTCTTAAACTATAGGATTTTTTTAATTAATTTACAACTTTGTTAGTTATTCTTTTTTTAACTGTATCATTTTTAATTAGTATTTTGAATATGACTATCTTTCAGTTAGTTTTTTTTAATTATTAACCATTTTTTTACCTTAGTTTATTTTAAGTATTATTATTGTTGATGCATTTTTATGTCTGTCGTTTGTTCTTTACGTTAGTATTAGTACGGTTTTGTTTATTGTGTTTGTATAGTTTGGTCGTGTCGACCAAATCAAGATATCCTCCTATCTTGATTATATTTAGTTTGTCTGTGTTGTAAACCAGTTGTATGTGTGCATACTGTTAAGTCTTGTGTACGGCATGTCTGTTAGAATGTTCCCTGAATATCAACTTACTCGTGCAAGTAAAAGGCACTTTGTACGAGCAAGTTGCTTGCTCGTACAAGTCATTTCCTGTTCGTACGAATCATTCACATGATCGTATGAATGGCCCTTTCAACAAGCATTTTACTTGTTCGTACGAACCAGTTTCTATTTGTACGAGCCATTGATTGTTCGTAAGAGCAACCTCTTCTAAATGTTCTTCGTGGTTTGTAGTACTTCGTACGGCCAGTAACATTCTTCGTATGTTGCTGGGTGTTGGTACTATATAAACAGACCCGCACCTCACAGTTCACTAGCGATAGTGTGTGGCACAAGAGAGAGAGCACAAATAGAATATCCCAAGTCTATAGGAGCATTGTTTGTATGTGTTTGTACTAGCTCTCTTCATTTAATCAAGATATTGAATCTTTGGTTATCTTGTGTTAATTACTTTGCTTTGGTTTACATACTTACGTGGATTCCGTACTCGTATGTGTGAGATAAACAAGGAAGTAGGTTAATCTTGATCCTCCAAGTGGACCTACAAGTGGTATCAGAGCTTTGGCTCTCTTCCTTGTTTAAAAATCAAGCTAAGTGTCGTGTCTGAGCAAGGTGTGAGGGTTCCTGAAAGTGTTCTTGAACTTCTAACAAGAAACTTAAGTTTTTAAAAGGTAACTAGCTTAAAACTTAGGTAAAACTTGTTGTAACCGGAAAATTTTTCATAAAAACCTTGTTAGAATACATGGAGACATGTTAGGATACGGTTTTTCTTAAACTTTTCTATTAAAGTTCAGTTGGACTTATTTTTTGGTGAAGCACTTGCCGGAAAACTCACCAGAATATTCTTTCAGGGTTGACTAAATCTCAGGACTTGACTGTTTTGACTGAAAAGCTGATATTGGAATGTTTGTCTTTTTAACCGAAAATGTGTAGACAACTGACACCTTTGGAACAAACTCAGAAACAAGTCTCTGTCAGAAAAGGAAAATTTCACCAACCAACCCTGCAAAAAGATCCCTCTCTGCGAAAAACCAAAACATCAGCGAAAGATCTTCGTGCGAATAACCCGTCTGCACGAAGAACAAGATTGTTCGTGCGAAGTACCAACTGACTCGCACGAAGAAGCTTGTTCGCACGAAGTATTAGTTGCTCGCACGAAAGACAGTGGTTCGTACGAACAACCTAGTTCGCACAAATCACCCGCTCGTATGAAGAACTTACTTTCTCATGTCCTTCAGGTTATTTGTGATAGTGTTTCGTGAGAACTGATATCTTGAGGTCTTTGAAATTGTAAACCGTTCAAAGAAAATTTTTATTTTAAGATTAACCCTTGAATTATTTTTCTTAAAAAGGAAAATTTTTATAAACAAACAAACAAATGGGTACAAATCCTTTGGATTGGGGGTGTAGTTCAAGCACAAATCAATACTCATCACAATCTAGCTCCACAACCTCATGGGTTAAATCACTGATGCCATCAGCAGACAACCATGATTACCACTAATCAATTGGCATGCGTGGCAAATCAAAACCAGAGCATTCAGACTCTTCTTATTAGCGAGAGTGAGACAGGATTAATAACCATCCACCGAAGTTGAACCAGATGAACGATTATCCTTCATGGAAAAGTCGTTTCCATACATATGTTCTTGGTCAGAATACAGAATTATGGACATGTTTTACTATACCATATAAAGAATCTCTCGAAGAAGCAGGATCAAACCCAACCTTTTTAGCCAACTTAGATGAGAATAATACAAAGGCTTATGATTTAGAAAAGAAAGCGTTCGCTATCCTTACACCAGCACTTCATAAGGACATTTATCATCAATTCGTGTACTGTACCACCACCAAAAATTTTTGGGATACTTTGGAAGCAAGAGGGGAAGGAAATGCTACAACAAGAAAAATACGACATGATCTGCTAAAGAAGGAGTTTGAAGGTTTTCTGTTCATGGAAAATGAAACACTAAGGGATATGACAACCCGTTTCTATCATCTGCTTAGTGAAATGTATTCATATAAAGTGATTGCATCTCCACAAGAGATTGTAATGCGTTTTGCTGATGCCTTACCAACAAAATGGAGTCAATTCATTGACTTGCTAAAGCACACAGGGATTTTGGATGTGATCAGTATTTATGAATTTGTTCAAAAGCTGGAGAACAAAAATGAAGAGAAAATTCGAAAAGCAAAAAGAATTCTTGTTCCACAAAATCCTGAGATGTATTTTGGAGGTATTAACACAGGCGTTAGGGCACCTCAGCAACCAAAACTTCAAACGGCGTTTATGTTAAACGTTAATCCCTTTCTACCATAACCAGTTCAAACAGATCAATCTGCTGGTTCAAGTACTCAAATCTATGGTCAAGTATTTGATCCTAAAGCCTTTCTACCACAACCACAAGTTGTTACACCTCAAGTTCCACAACAAGCTTCTCAACAAGCTTTCTATGGTAATAACTTTCAACCTACAAATCCTAATACCTCAGACTGGATACGTCACATCTTTCTAAGGTCATTGTAGAAGTTGCTAGGGAACACATGGAACTTCTGAACACCATGGTCAGCGTATACTATGGATTAGTCGCTGGTCAAATAGGAAACATCAATTTGACTAATGAAGACTATCAATAAATAGACAGAGATGAGATGGAGTTGATGGATATTAAATGGGCATTTACTAGTGTGGTGAGAAGAGCAAAGGACTACATGAGCAGAACTGGAAAAACAAGTTTAGAAAGCAAGAAAGACACAAAGTATGGTTTTGATAAAGATGTTGTTACTTGCTTTAACTGTGGTGAAAAGGTCACTTCAAGCGTGAATGTACTCGACCCAGCAAGCAAGGAAATCACAACCAATCCGAAATCAATCACGACCATCCAACACAACTCAAGTTAACCATGAACGAAGTATAGTAGCTGTTAACAACCCAAGCAACTCCAACCAGTCTCGGCCTTCAAACAACACAAACAGAGCATAATTTGTTCAAGCAGATAAAATATGTGATTGGTCAGTTCAGTTGGGAAGCAAAAGTCAAGGAGGTACTACGTGTTATTCCAAGATAATCAATCAGATCAAACATGTTCATTGTATTGACACTTCTGATGATGATGATACTTCTGGGTATAATGGGAGTTTTGATGAGGAAAGCTCGAGTGTAGGTGGTTATGGATCTGATTTAGATGTCAGGGAAAGGATTGATACAGAGGTCAATGAGTTGCTAAAAAAAGCAGAGAAGTTGAAAAGCCAAAAGTATGGAGTGATGAAGAAAGCAGAAGTTGCATCAAAGGAAATGGAGAAATTCTTTGCCAACAATGCATCATTTTCTCATCACACTGCTTTCATGGCTAATGTTGCAGGTTCAACAAGTCAGGTAAAATCTGACTCTCCTAGAATATGCAATGACTATGCTGACTTAAAAACAAAATTTGAAACAATTAATAGTCTTAATCAAAGCCTAGTAGTTAAACTGTCAAAATGCAAAGAAGCAAATCTGGCTTTAACTCGTAATGAAAAAGAATTCAAATCTGTAATTGAAACTCTTAAGAAAAGTGTATCTGAGTTAACGAAAACAGTTTTGAACAAGCAAACATGTATTAATAACTACATTAATATCCTTGAAGAAACGAAAAAGGAGTTGGCCATTGCCAAATGCGAGCATGATGCAATCAAGCTGAAATTGGAGAGTTACTCTAACTCCCGATATGTGCTTGATCACATCATTGACGTTTAAAAACTTAAGGGAGATGTCAAATGCATTGGGTATAAATCGTGTCGACCCTCATTGAAACACAATTATACCAAATTGCCTGATGAAGAGGAAATGCCATGTTTTGAACCATCTGTACCTCTTAATCCTGAAGAGTTTACAGCAGGATTAGGGTTTAAGCTGGGCAATTCCTCATATAAATCAAGAAAACCAGAGAATTCATCAGTTGATGATCAAAATCCATCTATATTAGAGGAAGATGATTCATCAGATGATTCATCAGAGAAGATCGATCAACATCAATCTCTTGATAAAAGGAAAGGGGTAGAAATTTCTGCTAACCCGATGAGCAATCTGTTGCAAATCAAGGGAATGATCCTATCGAATCTGTAAAAACAACTGCGTCTACATTTGAAAACGACAATGTGTTGTATACGTTGATTGGTGATGAGAAAATTTACTCAAACAAGAACTTTCCGATCAAAAATGTAAATCCAACTTCAATTGATCAAGTTTTTGAAAATTCAACAACCAAATTTTTGGGAAAGAAGAATCCAATCAAACCACAACCATTAATTGTAACATCCGTCAAAAACGGATTTACCAAACCCGCTCCGTTTATCAACCGAACAGTCAGTCAAAATTTTCGTTGCGAATTAAATGCCCAAAATATTTTTAAACGATCCGTAATCAATTATTATACGGGGATATATATTTAGTTTTTGAAAAACTGTCAAAAATCGCAAAATAAAAATATATTACCTCTGCCGGGTTTCGAACCCGGGTCTGTACCGAGTCAGTTCAACGACTTATCACCGCACACACAAACCACTGCGCCACATGTTCCGTTTGTTAATTAATAGAATCATTTAATTCATAAAATGACTTTACGAATTCAAAACCGGCGCCCAAACGGTTCAGTCGTCGGAATCCCGGAATTCTCGCGAGTCTTAACTACAAATTTACGTTATAACGTAAACCATTAACCAGATATCGGTTATAACCGATGTTTGAAGTCCGCGACCAAAATCAAAACCGCCGGAAAATTTAAATAACGAACACAGTCCGAAATCAGACCAAATACATCTCGTTTTTCTCCTATAAATTGACCCACAACCGACGACAAACACTTTCGCTCAAAAATCACACCTTTTCTCGGCGAAATTCCACTCGCCGGAATAAACCTGTTTTTCGCCGGAAAACCGAGTTTTAATCCCTGAGCTTTACTGAACCCCCTAAACCTTTACCGAAGTCACCCTTACCTTTTCCAAGCTTTCCGGAGACTAGCTGCTATACGGAACACGTCGCCGGAGGTGAATTCTGTCGCCGGAGTTCTGCCGGAAAACAGAGGATCCAGTCGGTATATTTCTCCGCCCAGTTCCTTTTCCTTTTCACTTTTATCTTACCTTAATGGACTGCAAAACGCTAATAAACTGATAAGAATCTTAAACCCGTCGATTTCCGATTCTGGTTCAAACTAGATGAAGAAGACGATGAATTTCAGTATGTTATAAGTATAATATAAATCATGAAATTAATCGGGTTAGACACACAGTCCAGCGGTGGACTGTGTGCACATAAAACGTTATACATACAAAGGTCTCGAGTTCGATTCCCGTCTCACACACGCTGCCTTAATAAAAATCCATTTTTGTTTACTGAACCGGAGTCGCCTTAGATATATGTTAAGTATATTAATAACCGGAATAATAACCAAGTTAGACACACAGTCCAGCGGTGGACTGTGTGTTTGTTTATATCGCTGGTCACGAGTTCGAGTCCGGTCTTCAGCACCGACTCGGACCATTATCTCTTCTTTTTAATTAAGGCAGAAAAGGAAATAAATAATTAGTACTTAAGTATAATAAAAACCGAATGATATAACATGTTGAACACACAGTCCAGCGGTGGACTGTGTGTTGGATTAAACCACAGGTCCCGGGTTCGAGACCTGTGGAGTGCATGACCGTTTCGTTTAAACCGTTTTTAAAATAAAAAGGATTTCTGTTTAATTCTAATTAATGTATATATGTAATTAAAATCGGATATATAACGGGTTAGACACGTAGCTCAGTTGGTAGAGCTGCGTGCACGCGTACGAGAGGTCTCGGGTTCGAGCCTCACTCAGCGCACAATAATCTGCCATCGAACCGGTCAACGGTCAGGTCAACGGTCAAAGGGTCAGTCAACGGTCAGAAAAAAAATAAAATATTTTATTATTTTTATTTAATTATTTTAATTAAAAATCAATTATAAATACTTAAAAATAACATTTTTAAGATTAGAAAATAGCCTCAAACTCACAAAAATGCACCCAACCATCCTACTAAAATAGTTTAATAAAATCCGTTTACTTACCAAACCATAATGCAATTTATCTAGGTTAAATCTCACTCGTGGTTAAAACCACTTCGCGTGCATTCAACGTCATCAACCGAACGCACCCACTGTGAGTGAATCTTACAATTCCCCCTTTTAAATTACACGTTTTGGGGTGTGTCATGTGTTATGATAATAATTAATTTATTTATTTAAACTTGTGCCATACCACATCATGACTTAAACTTAGATTGTTTTTATTGTTGTGATTTACTTATTGCCTTTTGTCAAGTCATATGAAACTCATACATTAAGCCCATCAGTTCCTCGTGGGAGACGAGTAGAACATCGCATGCTTCACATCAAATTCATTATTATTCATGTGTGTATCATTGAGTTTATATTGTTTGTAGTGTGTTATTCATATTATCATGTTTATGCAATTCATTCATCAGGCCCCTCAGTTCCTCGTGAGAGACGAGTTGAGCATCGCGTGCCTCTAATTGTTCCATTATTGTTCATGTGTGTTTTCATTTAACATATTATGATTGTTGATCAAGTTACATCTAATTTTACTCATGTTTGGTTGTGCACATATTTCATAATCAATTTAAATAAATTGTTCAAATGTTTTCCATAGGATTCACTCGCCAACATTATGTTGATCCAAAAACCTTTTTACACATGATACAGGTGAACAGGTTGAAGCAAGGAAAACATAGGATATGCCTTAGAAGAGAACAAAGAAGTTTAGATTGTAGTTAGATCATGTTGTAGCAATCATTGTAAATTTCCATTTAAATTGTATTAATGAATATGAAACGTTTAATAAATGTCATGAGCTTTGATGATAACCCAATCATGCCCCGATCACCTTATCCGCTGCGGGTCGGGGTGTGACAGATTGGTATCAGAGCCATGACTGTAGGGATATAGGATAGGTTATTAGACCCTTAGAGCCTATACTATAGTCTGCCTAAATTTTAAATTGATTAGGTGGTTACATACAAACTTGTGATATTTATTTGTTTCATATTTGTTTACATTTCAGTCAAACATACATGCTCATATACATATTCATTATACATATATACATATTCATTATACATATATCGATGTTCATGAATTCAACTTATTTTCATATTCTCATTATCCAAAGATTTTGTGCAATTTTCAAATCTCATCAAAGTAAGTTCTGCGACGGGCATGTAGTAACTGGAAGGGTACGAGTACCGGTAGTCGGAACGTCCTGTCTAGGCTGGCATTCGTATAAATCCAATATAACGGACCAGTTTGCCTACCTGGGGACCAACGATGAGAGTACGAAGGACCTATTAGGCCAAAGCATGCCACACCAAACGTCGTTCGAACTAACCCTACTTTGAGGTGTCACCGTGTCTACACCTGGACACATTCCGAACATCACACGTTGTATACATATTTCTCGATTTTCTCCGGGTTTTTGTGTACGCAACCAGGCAGAAACCGTGCGAACCATATGAAAAACCGGTATTCATGGGGGCCCACATGATTACACAGGTAAAGTATGGCGGCATGACGGGCCTAACAGCGAGCAAAGCCCAAGACATCCTATGGATGTAGTATTTTTGTATAATTATTTTATGAATGTTCATTCTTGAATGCGACCCATGATCCCAAAAGCATCCAACTCATACTCTTGTCATGTATTCATTGTAGATGTCTTCTAACCTCGCCCGTAGGAAGACGAGAGCAAGAAAAGCCCGCGAACGCATGGCTACCTTAATCGCTCAACAAATGGCTGCCGTAATACCCAACATTGTAATCCAAGTTCAACAAGCACTTACAGTTAATCCTGTCAATCAAGCAAACCAAAACATTTTCAACTCTTCCCCAAATACCACTAAATGTACCTACAAGCATTTCAAATCATGCGACCCTCCGAAATACAAAGGGACTGAAGGTGTCACCGCACTCCTCCATTGGTTTGAAGAAATGGAGAATACTTTTCTAAATTGCGATTGCCCTGATGTTCGCAAAGTGCGTTATGCTACCGGTCGACTATATGGGATAGCAGTTACTTGGTGGAATACAGAGAAGGCAAAGCGAGGTGTTGAAGATGCTATGACCCTAACTTGGAATGAATTGAAGGAAATCATGACCAGACGATTTTGCCCAAGGAGCGAAATCAAGAAGCTAGAAGATGAATTTTATTCATTGAAGCAAATGGAAGGAGACCACACCACCTACAACAAAAGGTTCCTCGAATTACATCAAATGGTTCCCAACATGTTTACTCCCCTCTACCGTTTGATCGAGCACTACATTCGTGGTCTTCCGTCAAAGATTCAAGACCCTGTGATAAGTACCAAGCCTGCAACTTTGGAAGCAGCAATGGAGCTAGCAACAGAGCTCACCGAGAACCGAATCCGAAACAAAGACTTCAAGGAGGAGAAGAAGAAGGATAAAGAATCGACTGAAACCTCCGACTCCACTCAAACCGAATCCCATTCTCAACCCAATCCTAAGAGAAGAAGAGTCGGGCGACTTTTCGCTGCTACTCAACGAAATCAACCCGTTTTTCATGCCATACCCATCCGAGCTATCCCAATCACCCAAGTGGCACCCAACTCAGCTTACCCAAATAAGAAACCATATCTTGGACCTCACCCTCGATGCAACAACTGTTTTTATCACCATCCCCTTACTTTACCTTGCCGGCTATGTACAACTTGTGGACGCTATGGTCATTTGAGCAATGTTTGTCGCACCTTTCAAGACCAAACCTTTTCCCTTACTCAAAACATGGCCCAAACTTATCACCAACCCCAATACCCCATGTTCCCATATGCGCGAGCCTGTTTCAATTGTGGCGACCCTACCCACCTTAGAAACACATGCCCTCAATTGGTTAACGTTATCAACACTCAAGCCCAATCAAACCCAGTTAACCAAGTAAACCAAGAAAACCCAACCACTATGCCACCAGCAAGAGGAAGACTCTTCAATATCAACGCCAATCCTGTCGAAGATAATGACGGCCCAGATGAAGATACTCAGCTAGTCCTCTTCGTCGAAGATCCAGATTCAACTCCTATTGTTTAGTCTTATGTCTTTCTTTATCACATGTGTAGACTGTTAGAGAAATTATTGGATATTATATATTATATATTGTTTTCAGTATATGCTTTTTGCCGAGGCCGTAGCTCCCCATCCATCGAGGTTGAGTTTGATCCCCATTTTATTATGGGTTGATCAGGGCGTGCCCGCACGATCGGCTCCGTTTTTTTGAGCCTTGATCGGTTATTTCATTTTACATTTCAATACCTGCAATACGCTCGGCTCCGTTTGATTGAGCCTTGAGCGCACATTTCAATTTACATTTCCAGTTCATGCAATACGTTCGGCTCCGTTTGATTGAGCCTTGAGCGCACAGACAATTTCATTATCAATATCTTGTGGTTGTGGTGTTTGTAGTAGAGTCGCATCGAACTAACCATAACTTGCGGATAAAGTCAACGAAAATTTGACAAGGATATGGTGGATACGCCGATGGTACTTCCTATATATAAGTATTCTTGTCAAATGATCGGAGGCATTATCAGGCGGTTATGAGAGGTTCCATGCATAGGCTGATTGTGTGATGGTTGTTTAGATTAAGTTGTTCAATTTCAGTACATTCAATACGTTCGGCTCCATTTGATTGAGCCTTGAGCGCACATACAATTTCATTCAATACGTTCGGCTCCGTTTGATTGAGCCTTGAGCGCACAGACAATTTCATTATCAGTATCTTGTGGTTGTGGTGTTTGTAGTAGAGTCGCATCGAACTAACCATAACTTACGGATAAAGTCAATGAAAATTTGACAAGGATATGGTGGATACGCCGATGGTACTTCCTATATATAAGTATTCTTGTCAAATGATCGGAGGCATTATCAGGTGGTTATGAGAGGTTCCATGCATAGGCTGTTTGTGTGGTTAAGTTATTCATATTCAGTACATGCAATACGCTCGGCTCCATTTGATTGAGCCTTGAGCACACAATTTCAATTTCAGTACATTCAATACGTTCGGCTCCGTTTGATTGAGCCTTGAGCGCACATCCATTTCATTTTCAGTACATGCAATACGATCGGCTCCGTTCGATTGAGCCTTGATCGCACAGATATATTTCAATTCAGTATTTTATGTTTGTTGTATTGATTGTAGAGTTATAGGACCAATCATAATTCACTGATAAAACCAATGAAAATTTGACAAGAATATGGTGGATACGCCGCTGGTACTTCCTATATATAAGTATTCTTGTCAAAGGATCAGAGGCATTATCGGACGGTTATGAGAAGTTCTATGTAGGATTTATTAGTTTCTTGGTAACCAATCATAACTTGTGGATAAAACTAATGAAAATTTGGCAAGAATATGGTGGATACGCCGCTGGTACTTCCTATATATAAGTATTCTTGCCAAAGGATCAGAGGCATTATCAGGCGGTTATGAGAAGTTCCATGTAGGATTTAGTATTGCCTTGGTTGGAATTTGTGTTACATTGATATCATCATGTTATTTAAAGAGATTGGATTGTGTTCCATTTCTACATAAACTAACCTCTCCGTCATAACAAACGAGAGAGGAACTTCCATCATTCAAACATATATGCTATCAGAATGTGGATTCAAATATTTGCTGATGTGTTTATTCATGTTCGGATATTAGCTGTTGTGTTTACTTATGTTCAAATATCTGCTGTTGTGTTTATTCATGATCAAATATTTGCTGATGTGTTTATTCATGTTCAAATATTTGCTGATGTGTTCATTCATGATTGAATATTAGCTGTTGTGCTTACTTATGTTCAAATATCAGATGTTGCGTTTTTATTTATGTTCCATGTAGATTGTAGTGTTAGAAGTTTTGCCTTAGGATATAACCATATTTTCCCAAACGTACCTAAATTCTTATGCATGATATCATTTTTAGCGAATCATTCCTGTTTATCAATATTCATACAGTAGGCAACAAAAAGCGATTCCTGAATAGGTACTTAACCCTTACAAGGAACGTTACCGCCTCGAACAAAAACTTAAGCCCTTATTTTGTTAAGCATACAACTGTCAAACAAAACATCATCATTCTTTTAGTCAAATATATCACAATTTAAATTTCGGGACGAAATTTCTAAAAAAGCAGGGGATACTGTAACATCCGTCAAAAACGGATTTACCAAACCCGCTCCGTTTATCAACCGAACAGTCAGTCAAAATTTTCGTTGCGAATTAAATGCCCAAAATATTTTAAACGATCCGTAATCAATTATTATACGGGGATATATATTTAGTTTTTGAAAAACTGTCAAAAATCGCAAAATAAAAATATATTACCTCTGTCGGGTTTCGAACCGGGTCTGTACCGAGTCAGTTCAACGACTTATCACCGCACACACAAACCACTGCGCCACATGTTCCGTTTGTTAATTAATAGAATCATTTAATTCATAAAATGACTTTACGAATTCAAAACCGGCGCCCAAACGGTTCAGTCGTCGGAATCCCGGAATTCTCGCGAGTCTTAACTACAAATTTACGTTATAACGTAAACCATTAACCAGATATCGGTTATAACCGATGTTTGAAGTCCGCGACCAAAATCAAAACCGCCGGAAAATTTAAATAACGAACACAGTCCGAAATCAGACCAAATACATCTCGTTTTTCTCCTATAAATTGACCCACAACCGACGACAAACACTTTCGCTCAAAAATCACACCTTTTCTCGGCGAAATTCCACTCGCCGGAATAAACCTGTTTTTCGCCGGAAAACCGAGTTTTAATCCCTGAGCTTTACTGAACCCCCTAAACCTTTACCGAAGTCACCCTTACCTTTTCCAAGCTTTCCGGAGACTAGCTGCTATACGGAACACGTCGCCGGAGGTGAATTCTGTCGCCGGAGTTCTGCCGGAAAACAGAGGATCCAGTCGGTATATTTCTCCGCCCAGTTCCTTTTCCTTTTCACTTTTATCTTACCTTAATGGACTGCAAAACGCTAATAAACTGATAAGAATCTTAAACCCGTCGATTTCCGATTCTGGTTCAAACTAGATGAAGAAGACGATGAATTTCAGTATGTTATAAGTATAATATAAATCATGAAATTAATCGGGTTAGACACACAGTCCAGCGGTGGACTGTGTGCACATAAAACGTTTATACATACAAAGGTCTCGAGTTCGATTCCCGTCTCACACACGCTGCCTTAATAAAAATCCATTTTTGTTTACTGAACCGGAGTCGCCTTAGATATATGTTAAGTATATTAATAACCGGAATAATAACCAAGTTAGACACACAGTCCAGCGGTGGACTGTGTGTTTGTTTATA
This sequence comes from Scalesia atractyloides, assembly GCA_947069175.1. Classification (NCBI taxonomy): domain Eukaryota; kingdom Viridiplantae; phylum Streptophyta; class Magnoliopsida; order Asterales; family Asteraceae; genus Scalesia; species Scalesia atractyloides. Next base: position 34,723,227 of record CAMTDV010000011.1, read on the forward strand.
TCGCTGGTCACGAGTTCGAGTCCGGTCTTCAGCACCGACTCGGACCATTATCTCTTCTTTTTAATTAAGGCAGAAAAGGAAATAAATAATTAGTACTTAAGTATAATAAAAACCGAATGATATAACATGTTGAACACACAGTCCAGCGGTGGACTGTGTGTTGGATTAAACCACAGGTCCCGGGTTCGAGACCTGTGGAGTGCATGACCGTTTCGTTTAAACCGTTTTTAAAATAAAAAGGATTTCTGTTTAATTCTAATTAATGTATATATGTAATTAAAATCGGATATATAACGGGTTAGACACGTAGCTCAGTTGGTAGAGCTGCGTGCACGCGTACGAGAGGTCTCGGGTTCGAGCCTCACTCAGCGCACAATAATCTGCCATCGAACCGGTCAACGTTCAGGTCAACGGTCAAAGGGTCAGTCAACGGTCAGAAAAAAAATAAAATATTTTATTATTTTTATTTAATTATTTTAATTAAAAATCAATTATAAATACTTAAAAATAACATTTTTAAGATTAGAAAATAGCCTCAAACTCACAAAAATGCACCCAACCATCCTACTAAAATAGTTTAATAAAATCCGTTTACTTACCAAACCATAATGCAATTTATCTAGGTTAAATCTCACTCGTGGTTAAAACCACTTCGCGTGCATTCAACGTCATCAACCGAACGCACCCACTGTGAGTGAATCTTACAATTCCCCCTTTTAAATTACACGTTTTGGGGTGTGTCATGTGTTATGATAATAATTAATTTATTTATTTAAACTTGTGCCATACCACATCATGACTTAAACTTAGATTGTTTTTATTGTTGTGATTTACTTATTGCCTTTTGTCAAGTCATATGAAACTCATACATTAAGCCCATCAGTTCCTCGTGGGAGACGAGTAGAACATCGCGTGCTTCACATCAAATTCATTATTATTCATGTGTGTATCATTGAGTTTATATTGTTTGTAGTGTGTTATTCATATTATCATGTTTATGCAATTCATTCATCAGGCCCCTCAGTTCCTCGTGAGAGACGAGTTGAGCATCGCGTGCCTCTAATTGTTCCATTATTGTTCATGTGTGTTTTCATTTAACATATTATGATTGTTGATCAAGTTACATCTAATTTTACTCATGTTTGGTTGTGCACATATTTCATAATCAATTTAAATAAATTGTTCAAATGTTTTCCATAGGATTCACTCGCCAACATTATGTTGATCCAAAAACCTTTTTACACATGATACAGGTGAACAGGTTGAAGCAAGGAAAACATAGGATATGCCTTAGAAGAGAACAAAGAAGTTTAGATTGTAGTTAGATCATGTTGTAGCAATCATTGTAAATTTCCATTTAAATTGTATTAATGAATATGAAACGTTTAATAAATGTCATGAGCTTTGATGATAACCCAATCATGCCCCGATCACCTTATCCGCTGCGGGTCGGGGTGTGACATTAATCGCTTCCAAAGGTAGACAACAAGAAAAGCAAGCTGAAAAAATCTAAGGTGTCTCAACCAAAGTTTGAAACTAAAGGCGCTCGCAGCAAGAAAAAGGGGAAGCATGTTAAATTTGTGGGCTCAACTGGTACTGATAAAATCGAGACTTTTGAAAAAATGTTAAATATTGATTTTATAAATCAAGTCAAGATTTTAAAACGCAATAGTCAAAATAATTACACTCAACACACAAATGGGTGTGAAGATGGACCAAGTACCTCAAAGCCTACAAGTTCAACATCAAGTCATCAAACGGGATCTCCTAAATTTGTTGAAAGGAGAACATGTTTTAAGTATGGGGAGTTTGGCCACATAATCAAAAACTATACCACCCAGCAAAACCCAAGTTTGTTGAAAAAGCCCCTCCTAAAAGAAATTGCCAGCGTCGGTCTATGTCACCTAAACAAGACAAACGTGTTGTTAAGGAACAAGAAGAAAAACAACGACGTAAACAAGTTAAAATAACTGAGAAGACATTGAAACCGGATGTTTTAGAAAAGAAACCAAGTTCTTCAAGATCGTTAAAACCAGAAATGTCTAAAGCTGTAGATAATAGTCAATCTGGAAAACATCAAGAATTTTGGAAACCTAAAACCGGCAATGTTTCAGGGGGAGGCACAAAGTTTCAAAATCATCAAGAAATAGAAATCACATTTCTTGATGATAAGGGTCGACCCTAGACCACTAAGGCTTGGGTCCCCATCTCAAACTAATCGGGTAATGAAATGTGCAGGGTGTTCCAGGAGGAAGTATGAATAGTCATTAGATTGTTAACAGTGGAGCATCACGGCACATGACAGGCGACTTAAGGCTCCTTTATGATGTGAAAAGCATTAGGGGAGGTTATGTTGTTTTTGCTGGAGATAAGGGCGGTTACATCACTGGAGAAGGAATGGTTTCCAATGGTGTTATTAGTTTTGACAAGATCAATTATGTTCGACAAATTGATCACAGTCTGCGACAAATGGAAAATAACCGGTAATTCCGTACAATATAATCACTATTTTTATTTCAAAATCTCATGCATATTATCGTAATTTAGTTACTAAGTCGTACGTCATATCCTAAGTATTAGGGCAAGTAAATTTGATCATAACATATATTGGTTTCCGTTACTATGAGAACAAACCAAACAATGCCCTAAAAGTATTGGTAGAAAGTGTTGGGCGCACTATTTGCGGTGGCACTAATTGTGTCGGCAAAACTGCTAAAACGAATCAGAATAACAAATAACGCCATGCTAATGCCATACCTAAGTCCATATATAAATGAAAACATTGATATGAGATCACCTATTACAAAAATACATAACTTTCCGATACAACGCCTAAATTGCAAAATTGTCCTTTTCGACCAAAAAGACGACAAATGTCAGTTTGTCTGCAACACTAATTCGGTGGATTCCGGATTTCAGAATCATAATAAAACAATGTTAATCATCCTAAAACAATATAAGAATGGCAAAATGAATGAAAGACATGATTTCCGATCATTCGACAAACAGTGCACAATTCGACCGGAAGACGACCGTTTGTCGAATCGACGAACATTTTAGTGGCCGATAGCCTCATTCGTGCATCTAGCGAACTAGTTAAGCCTTATTTGGAACTCGGAACCCATTCAACAAACATGAGGTCACAGAAACGCAACTTCCGGAAAAGTTCGACGGCAGGATATAAAAGTGCCGATATCAAGCGAACGATCGAACGAAAGGCATTTTGGTCATTCTAACTCAACATATATTCATCTAGCAAGCTAGGTATGCATTTTTTTAGATTGGAAGCGCACTAAATAAACGCCAGGACAAATGTGGTAGTAAAAAACAAAGGCTTCCGGTACCAAATAATAAAGTTCGTTTATTAGCGAATATTGTGTCGACGAACGAACTAACGACATTTCCGTCATCCGAAACTTATATTAAATAATCAAGTGGATTAATTATCATAGAAAACATGGGCTAGGCCCAATGACATGAAAACATAGGCTAGGCCCAATGACATAGAAAACATGGGCTAGGCCCAATGACATAGAAAACTTGGGTGAGGCCCAATGACATGAAAACATGGGTTGGGCCCAATGATATGAAAACATGGGCTAGGCCCAAACATAGAAAACTGGGCTAGGCCCAATGATATGAAAACATAGGCTAGGCCCAATGACATGAATTACATGGGCTAGGCCCAATGACATGAAACATGGGCTAGCCCCAATGGCATAGATGACATGGGCAAGGCCCAATAACACGCGTGCAAGGCACAAGGACATGTGAAGGGCAAGGCCCAGTTCACACACGATCTAAGAACAACAATATATATATATATATATGTATGTATATTTGAGAAATATATATAACAATATTAATCTAACAAACAAACTACCAACAATATGATAACATTAAAAGTTGTTCTATCATAACAAAGAAATATATAACAAGAATTCAAGATGAACAACGAGTACAAGGTCCATTGAGGCCTAGGTGTCTTATAAACTCGATACACATGTAGGTTACACACGTGTACGGACACCAACTGTGAGTAACACGACGTACGAAACGCAAAACTTTGAGTTCATGTCCCTCCTTTCAATTATTTCAAAGTTTTGTTTTTAAAACTATCGAGAGGAAATACATGTCATAACAAGCAGTATGTTAGCTATGGGTTTAGTTGATAACACGATTATTTGTGCGTAAGTAGGAAGATGACAATAGTAACCATTAATCACATAGTGACCAAGGTGCAAAAAAAGTAGATCTATTGAGTTTGAGACCCACTCCACTCCTGGTCGGTATACCCTTCGGAGTGCTTTTGTGATCCCAATGATGTCAAAGTTGTCTCGGTTTGGTTACTTACTTATGGCACATATATGTCAGGGTGCTCGCGACACACTGATAGATCCTTAATACGCCATGATGCTAATAACATACTCGGATTTCATTACTGGAATTCAAGAATGACATTTTTATACGAAAACATTAACTACATGAACTCGCCAACTTTATGTTGACTTTTAAAATTACATGTATTTCAGGACGCAAGACATGAGCTGGTGATATGATTCGGGTTATGGGAAAATGTCAAGACAACGATGTGCCATCTTTTGGAGGGTTTGCCTTTTATATCCCAACTTCGTATGGGTATATAGGAGTCAAAACCTCATTACGCGGTAACGATGAAAACAATATCTTATTTTGAAGTAATATATGTTGAATTATGTTTATGATGATCAGTTGAAAACAGCTAAAGCATGAAATCACTTTTGTATGGTTTTAATTATGGTAATGAAATTTATTATTAGTATGGCATCATTGTTGAATTATAATTGTTTACTAAATTGGATGCAATGATTACCTAATAGTCATATACTTGCGCTTCCGCTACGACCAGGGTGTGACACAATCTTCTAAGTGTTTCTCAAATTTGCGACAAGAAGTTCACGGTTCATTTTGATGATGCTGGTTGTTATGTGCTGAAACCTGGTTTCAAGATTCCCAAAGAGTGGATTCTCTTATCGGCTCCAAGAATAAATGACTTGTATATTCTTGGCATGAGCCAAGCGATTACTACGTCTACACAAGTTACATGTTTTATCTCGAAAGCCACTGAAAAGGAATCAATATCTTGGCATAGACGAATGGGACACATTCACTTGAGGAAAATGAACTATTTGGTGAAAAACAATCTTGTGAATGGTGTACCAGTAAAGAATTTTCATCTACAAGACGTCTGTGTCTCGTGCCAAAAGGGAAAGCAAGCTCGAAAGTCTCATCCTGTGAAGAAAATAAACATTGTGAATATACCTCTAGATTGTCTTCATATGGATCTTTTGGACCTATGAAACACAAGACTACCTTTGGCGATGCATATTATTTAGTTGTTACTGATGACTATTCAAGATTTTCATGGGTAAATACGATGGCACACAAGAGTGAAGTTCCTGACATCCTCAAGAATCTCCTAACACTACTTGAAAATTTCTACAATTTGAAGATAAGGAGAATCAGAAGCGACAACGGCACCGAATTCAAGAATCATGTTATGGATGAGTTCTGTTCTTCTAAGGGCATTTTACATGAATACAGTTCTCATTACACTCCACAACAAAATGGTGTCACTGAGAGGAAAAATAGAACTCTTATCGAAACTGCAAGGACTATGTTAGTAGAGTCGGAACTTCATGTTCAGTTTTGGGGGGAGGTTGTGGCTACAGCTTGCTATACAATGAATAGAGTTCTTACGATGAAACGACATGGGAAAACATGTTTCGAATTTTTACATAAAAGGAAACCGGATGTGTCTTTCTTAGAACCTTTTGGAGCTCCATGCACTATGATTGATCCACATGGTAAATTTGGTCCAAAGGCTATCGAAGGTTTCTTTCTTGGATATGCTACTCGAAATTTCAGAGTGTGGAATTTATCAACGAAAAAGATTGAGGAATGGGGTGAAGTTAAGGTTCAAAGATACACTGAATCAGTAAGAGCTCCGGGTGCTCTTTGGATGTTTGACTACGATGGACTATTTGACTCCTTCAATCTACCAACTTTTGATGATGCATCTGCAGCTGCTCAAATGCTACTCTAAAGTGATACTCTAGTTGACTCGTCATTAGTACGACCAATTAATGTTAACCCTCAAGTGTCTACTTTGGTTAACAATCTTGTTCAGAATGAGGAATTTGAAGATGTTGATGATCATAATGTTTCGTCAGAAGATGATGAGTTCCATGATGCAAATGAAGCTACTTCTGCTCCGGTTCCTGGAATTTCTGATGTCACATCAAATGTACAAAATTTAGGGACGACTGAAGGTCATGCTTCTACATCATCGTCAATTCCAGCCATCAAATTAGCTGTTGATCTGAATATCAACAATTTGTCTGCACTCCACTTTGGACATCTCCTCAGCAAAATATTATAGGAGATGTCCAAAGTGGAGTGGAGACACGTAATCAGCTAAGGAACAACTAGAATGCTGGTTTGTATACGGCAATTAGAGAATCTGGGGAACAGAATGATTGGTATTTTGCCTGCTATGTTTGCCAAGTAGAACCAAAATCTTGGAAGGAGGAAATGAAAGAAGACTCATGGGTTGAAGATATGCAAGAAGAGCTTCAACAGTTTCAGAAGTTGGGCTGTGGAAATTGGTTGACAGGCCTGACAACTACAAGAAGATTGGTACTAGATAGGTTTACAAATGTAAGAAGGATGACCAAGGTATTATTGTGAGAAACAAAGCAAGATTGGTTGTCCAGGACTTTAATCAGGTAGAAGGCATTAAGGTTTATGCACCAGTAGCACGTCTTGAGGCCATAAGAATTTTCTTAGCTTATGCGTCCTACAAGAAGTTTACAGTTTATCAAATGGATGTGAAGAGTGCATTTCTTCATGGTGTGGTTGAAGAAGAAGTATATGTTGAGCAACCGCCTGGTTTTGAAGATCCAATCCATCCTGACAAGGTTTAGCTTCTCAACAAGGCATTATATGGTCTTCATCAAGCTCCACGGGCTCGGTATGAAACATTGTCTTCCTATATTCTCAAGAATGGTTTTCGACGAGGATTGATAGACTGTACTCTCTTCATCAAAGAAAAGAATGAGAATTTATTGTTGGTACAAGTATATGTTGATGATATTATTTTTGGGTCTACAAACGAGAAAATGTGCAAAGAATTCGAGTAGGTGATGCAAGAGAAGTTCGAGATGAGGGCCATGGGAGAAATGACTTTCTTTTTAGGTTTGCAGGTTCATCAATCCAAGGAAGGGATCTTCATTCATCAAACTAAGTATGCTGGAGCTATTCTCAAACGATTTCAAATGGAAGACTCGAAGCCGTTGGGAACTCCATTAGCTCAAAATCATGGGATTACTCCTGATGCAATGAGTGAACATGTGGAAACGTCTTTTTATCGTGCTATGATCGGATCTCTTATGTATCTTACTGCTTCAAGACCTGATATAATGTACCCAACATGTCTTCTAGCTCGCTACCAGTCAAGTCCAGAAGTTTGTCATTTGATGGCTGTGAAAAGAACTTTCGATATTTGAAGGGTCGCCCGGACACTGGTCTCTGGTACCCTAAGGATGATAAGTTTGATTTTACAGCATTCAGTGATTCTGATCATGGCGGCTGCAAGATCGATGCAAAGTCAACATCAGCAGGATGTCAGTTCTTGGGAAATTGCCTAGTCACGTGGCAATACAAAAAGCAGACTTGTGTAGCTACTTCAACTTGTGAGGCTGAGTATATTTCGGCTTCTAGTTGTTGCTCTTAGATTTTATGGATCCAACAGCAAATGCACGACTATGGTTTTGAATTTCTAACTACTCCTATTTATGTTGATAACGAAGATGCTTTACAGATCACTCGTAATCATGTACAGCACTCAAAAACCAAACACATTGAGATTAAGTAGCATTTCATACGAGATTGTTATGAAAAGAAACTTATCAATGTTGTTAAAATCCACACCGATCACCAACGTGCCGACTTGTTTACAAAAGCTTTTGATAAATCACGTTTTGATATTTTCTTTTGGTCAATGGCATCAAGGTGAAACCCGAGTAAATCATCCTTGGCTAATTATTTTCGTAAATATTTTCTTTAAAACTAAAATACAAAAAGATTTTTCATTTTATTTTCTTTTTATATTTTAGGGGAGAAAATTTCAAGAAAATATAAAAACATAAGAAATTGTAAAAATACAAAATATGTCTTTTATTTAGTCTTTATTTACTTACTTTCTGCATTTAAGGAGGAGAAAATTTAGAAAAAAATACAAAAACAATAGAAAACCCAAAAATCAAAAATGAATTTCTTGGAAATATAAGAGAAGATAATGATACACCGGTGATCGGTCAAAAACGGTCAAAAACATAAAACAAAATTGATAAGTAGTTTTACTAATGATGCATCGGTAGGCTCACAATCAGATTAAAATGTGCAGGTTGATATAAACATAACGAACTGAAAACCAGGTGGGAACCATTCATTAGCATATGGTCTTGGTACCGAATTTCGTTTGATAGTATGCCGAGGTTCTGAGATATGTGGTCTTTATACTTGTTTATCATCTGGGGTATCATGGTTGAATCTTTTACCGAAAAATAACGGGGACGCAAGTGTAGAACTTCCATTATACCATACATACGTGTAAATACTGCATACGACCATCAATAAGTGATAAAAATATCACATTCACCCGAAAATAAGTGATAATATATCACAAGCTTTATGCGGGAGCTAAGTTCGTCTCTTTGTCGACATGATGGTACTAACCTGTTCAGGACTTACTCCTGTCCCCTGCATGCATAATCAAGTTCCTCATCAATAAGTGATTTTATCACATAGGGTTTGTTTTCAATCAAAATAAGTGAGTGTCTCACATCATATACGTCAAAACAGATGATAAGCAGTATACTCACCGGTAAGATTTTCTCCCGTGCATGTCTTGATACGGGAATGTGTCGTGAAGTGGTTGAACACCGGCTAGTAAGTATAATTCATACATTAATCATATCTCCTAATCATGATTACATCTGATAAGCTGAGCTTATGTGAACAACAATACCGATAATCATAGTAGAATGATTATATATATAATTTAATGTTTAATTAAAATCTGGTTACAAGATTAAAAGCTGGTATGATTCTCTTACCTTGAAACTCAGAAAAAGATTGCTAGTTCTTGTACATTGTTCTTACCTAGTAGAAGTTATTTTAGTTTACTCTGTTTTTAAGTTAAATTATTTTTGATACTTAGCCAAAGTTGAAGCTCAAATGTTTTCCACCAAGATACGCCCTAAAAACCATTTGCTTTAATATCATAACTTCATAAAGTACTTTCTTACAACGGGTAAACTCATCTCTAAGAACAAAATCTATTTAATGAGTAATTTTCCTAACTTAACTTGTGAATCTGTGTGGATATGTGCAAAGATCTAAACAGGTCAACAAAAAAGACCTAAGGTCCACGAAGAATTGATGTTTCTGTTTGGAGAAATCTGGATTCGTACGAATCAGTTGCTGCTTGTACGAATCAGCGGTTCCTCATACGAATCAGCTTTTCGTACGAGTGGTTATGCTTCATACGAAGGAGCCCCTAGTTATTTGTTCAAGACAGTCATTCGTATGGCTGATAGTTCTTCGGGCGAGTATAAGAATGTGGTATAAAGGGTGATGTAGTTCTTCAGTACAACTTTTCTTTCACCTTACTTACTTCATCCTTTCACCCCTTTTAAGTTGTTTCTGATATCTTTAAGGTATGTTTGACAATGTTGGTATACCTTGAAGATGAACGGTTTGAACATTACATGACTGTATGACATTGCCCAACACGAACAACAAACTTTAAGCGAAGAATCTGTTGACGAAAAATGAGTTCTTCATGCATAATCTTGACTTGAAGTTCTTTGTGCGAACAAGTTGACTTTGCTTCGTACGAGTGAACTATTACTCGCTTGAGTAACCTGTCGTTCGTACGAACCAGTTACTCGTACGAGTGAGTCTCTTGTTTGATCGAGTCAGTTGTTGTTCGTACAAGCCAGTTGTTGTTCGTACAAGCCATTTGTTCTTCGTACAAATAAATTGTTATTGGTATGAGTTAGTAGTTTTTCGTATAGATACAGAAAGTTCACAATAAAAACTTTTTGTGTATGTTTCCTTAGTGTATTTAAGTTCTTCTTATTCTGGTTATCTTTGGTGTGCAGGATGGCACAAAAAGAACATAAAAGAAAGCCTACAATGAAGAGAACTGACCAGTCAGAAGTGGAAATTATGTCAGAGCCAAGACACAACATGGTTGCCTACTTAGATACAGAAAATAAATTTACTGAGTACAACGGTATAATGAAGTTTTTGCGCGACTCAAGGATACACTATGCTATCACGCATAAAACAACAGTATACAAGACATTGATCAAGGAATTTTGGGATTTAGCTAAAGTTGTGGAAGTGAATAAACATGAATTTATCCACGGAAAAGTGAATGGCTTGGACGTAGATGTTTCCATTGAAGAAATTAACTCCGCATTGCAGCTTGGCGATGATCATGAAGCTCCATACTCGGTTCCGTTGAAGTGTCAACGTGGATGTTTACTTCGAATGAAATGTGTTGGAGATTTTATCATAGGAAAACTAAACAAAGCATGGCTACGACTCCGATACAAGTTCTTTCTACATGTTTTAATTCAGTGTTTAAGCAACAGACGAAGTGGTTATGACATGGCTAATAACGACTTAGTTGGAATGATGATAGCTTTGACATTGAACAAACCATTCAGTGTTTCAAAGTATATTTTTGCATATATGAAGGAAAACCTGAGAAGAACCGGATATGTGGAAACAAGTTTTGGATGTATCCTCGTTTTCTTCAAATGATCTTGAATATACAACATCCAAATCTTCCGAAGAACGACAACGATGTTCTAGTTGAGGTTATGATGGAACATTCGTTGAAGATATTTAGAGGAGTAGCAGCTAAATGTTACAAGGAAAGTATACCTCCTCGTAAGTTGTTCGATTTTCTGGCAAACGATGAATATGTTGGACCAGAAAGCGATAAGTGGCGCCATGATGATAGTGAGTCAGATAATGAAGAACAACTTTGAAAAAGATGATCGAAGATAAGTTTGGTTGTCCAAAGGGAAAAGGTGATGATAATGACAGTGATGACAATGGTGATGGTAGTGAAAGTGGTGTAGGTACTACAGGTGGTGATAAGGGTAAACAACCGGATGAAGAATCAGATTCTGATGACAATCCACTTGATCATGGGTATGAACTCTATGTTGATGAGCGTGGGGTTAGGCAGATTAGAAAGATTCCAACAGATCCAGATGCTGACTATGTTCCATCCAAGGCTGATACTGAACGAGCTCGCAAAAAGAAACTTGCGGTTCGTAGAAAGAAACAGGATAAAACATCTTGGAAACCTCATCAGCTTAACCTAAGATCACACAACCTACAACAAGAAACTGTACTGGAACCAATTGCAGAAGCTCAGTCTGCCTTCACATCAGAGGAGGCTGAAACTCTAATATCGGAACCCAGTACAACCCCTGAACCACAAACTGCAGCTACCATAGCAGCTGAAACACCTTCAGTTGAGACTACTGTAGTTCAACAACAACCTACTACTTCTTCAGTTTAACAATCCCCATCCGCAATTCATCAATAAAGTACAAAACGAAGTAGTCGGTTATTCTCTGAAATGGAACAGGATGAGAAAGTGGATTTTCTGTTCTCTCAGCTACAAGCTGCGGCAACTCAGATTAACAAGCACTCTGAGTTTATGTCTTCAAATCGGAATACAATTATTAAGCAACAGTTGGAGATAAATTCTTTGAAGGAAACTGTTGGAAAACAGGTTACTGAGATTGCGCAGTTAAGAAAGGAGAATGAGCAGTTGAAGGTTGCAGATACTGCAAGGGCAGCTCAGCTACAACAAATGAGAGCGACTGATAACGCTCGTGGGAATGAATTGAATAGGCTGAAAGAACGTAGTGCGGCTGTACAACGATTTGCCGAAACATTAACTGCTAAACATAACGAATTGAGAGAATGGTATCATTCTCGTAATTCTACACTGGTTGAAGGCTTTAATGGTATTAAAGACGTATTTGAAATGAGCAGAAAACGAGTGAATATTCTGTGGAATGAAAGATGCAAAGCACAGGAGATCCAGCGTAAACGTGATCACGATAGTGAAGACCCTGATAATCCTAATGCTGCAGCTTCATCCACACAACCAAAAGTTTCTGCTGCAACTCTAGTGGTAAAGTCTAATGTATAGCAGATCGTGGCCGATCCAGTTGCCTCCTATGGTACTCAAGAGGAAACAGGAAAGGTTTGATGTTTTTGGAGAATGTTGAGGAGTTTGATCCTCAGTCAACGATGGTTGAAAGTGTTCTGTGAATGTGGGAGCAGCAGTCCATCAGAATTGAAGACCGAAGACCAAGCAATAGCCAAAGGGGAGTTTGTTGATGTACTTTTGTGTCTGTCGCTTGTTTTTAGTTACGTCAGTAATTATACGGTTTTTGTTTATTGTGTCTGTATAGTTTGGTCGTGTCGACCAAATCAAGATATCCTCCTATCTTGATTTTGTACGACGTTTAGTTTGTCTGTGTTGTAAAACAGTTGCATGTGTGCATACTGTTAAGTCTTGTGTACGGCATGTCTGTTAGAACGTTCCCCGAAGATCAACTTATTCGTGCGAGTAAAAGGCACTTCGTACGAGCAAGTTGCTTGCTCGAACGAGTCATTTCCTGTTCGTATGAATCATTCACATGATCGTACGAATGGCCCTTTCAACAAACATTTTGCTTGTTCGTACGAACCAGTTTCTATTCATACGAGCCATTGATTGTTCGTACGAGCAACCTCTTCTGAATGTTCTTCGTGGTTTGTAGTACTTCGTACGCCCAGTGACATTCTTCGTATGTTGCTGAGTGTTGGTACTATATAAACAGACACGCACCTCACAGTTCACTAGCGATAGTGTGTGGCACAAAAGGGAGAACACAGAGATAATATCCTGAGTCTGTATGAGCATTGTTTGTATGTGTTTGTACTAGCTCTCTTCATTTAATCAAGATATTGAATCTTTGGTTATCTTGTGTTTGTTACTTTGCTTTGGTTTGCATACTTATGTGGATTCCGCATTCGTATGTATGTTAGATAAACAAAGAAGTAGGTTAATCTTGATCCTTCAAGTGAACCTAAAATTATACATGTAAATATAATTAAAAAGCTGATGTATACTATGATAGTTGTTTTGCTGCTATCTAAAGCAAATCATCATTTTGTACTTTCTTTTAACGGTTTAATTAAATTAGATTTATTTTACACAAAACCTATTTTAACATAATGATGTATAAGTGATGCAAGTGCAATCACATTATTTTATCAATACATTAACTTATTTTTATTTTGTTCTTTTCAGTACAGCTTCTAAAATTTTTATATTTTGTTTTTAAACTATTTTTTTACTTAAGTTTCAAATTTTGTTATATTACATGCTAAAATTTATTTTAAATTTTCTTTTTTGGTTTTTAACATACCCTTGCAACACGGTTTTTTTCTACATTTTCATATATTTTGGCGCTTTATTGCGACACAATGATACTTTTGTGTGAAAATTTATTATTATGACTTTTAATCGATTTAACAGATGTGTCGATAATTTTTTTGGTATACTTCTTTTAGTTGTTATATTGAGTGCCTATACAATACTAAACCGAACCTAACTAATACCGACCAAAACCCCGCAGCGTAACGCGTATAATCTTACTAGTATGAATACACTGAGAAGATGGATGACCAGTTACAGCCAGCTATGTGTCAGCTGGCCACTGGTTTATATATTTTTTTAAATTTACGCTTTATTTTATTTATGTATTAGTTTTCACGTGAACATTTTATATATATATATATATATATATATATATATATATATATTGTTAAAAGAAGATACATAGTAAATTTAAATTTATAATAATACATAGTTTTTTTAATATTTTATTATTTTTATATTATAATACTTTATTGTTATTTTTACTTTCCTTTTTTTCTCTTTAAAATCTATTTCCTTTCGTAATTTACTTTTTGTTTCTCAGAAATTTTTTTTCTTTTTTTTGATAATATTGCTATCAATTAATTTAACATTTCTTTAATAACTTTCGCACGCTAGTTTTTTTGTAAAAAAAAAACTTAAGTAAGCAGTTGTACTTATTTTCCCCTAGACATTCCGATATAAGTATTGTTAAAAATGAAGTTGCGTTCAAAATAAAGTATTTATTTGGTACGGTTTTTTATTATAATACGATAATAAACTAAACCGATTTTGCTGGTTTGGTTTTTGAGACAACATGTTACATTTTCAAATAACATTTGTTTAACATTATCGTTTGCTTTGTTTCGCCGCAACGTGCAACATTATAAAAAACCTAGTATACACAAAAGTCATAGATTAATTAGTTGGTTAGTAGACAATCTGATTAATCCGGATGCCCGGGTTCGACCCTTCCAAAGGAATTGATTTCCTAGTTTTCAAACATTATTTAACAATTAGACTTTTTTTCGCATTTTCCTGATTTTTTTTCTTTTACTTTTTTCTTGCATTCTCTTTTTAGTTTTTATCCTTTTTATTTTACAATTTCACTAAAAATTAATATTATAACATAAAATTTATTTTACTTTTTTTTCCATTTTTCCTAATTTTTGCTTTTACTTTTTTTCCTTCTCTTTTTAAAAAACTTAATATTGTACCATTAAAGTTCTTTTTTTTTCCTAACGTTAGTTTTTTTAAATGAAAATGTTGTTGGCATTGCGATTCGAACCAGGTCTGTTCGCTATAACCCAAAACCTTTAACCAGTTAAGCCAATAACCTGACTTTCTCATGTATTTTCTTTAAGAGATTTTCCATGCATTTATATATAATTGAGGATCTTCTTTAAATATTAATAGTTCTTTCAAATGTTTTGCTATCACAATATCGTTAGTGTTGCCATTCTAACCGAGCAATGTCGGCACCCGTGTTGGTTCTATAGAAATCGTTACCGATATTCGTTATGTATTGTTTTTTAACGATGTATTGTTAGTGTTAGTGTTTTCGTTAGACGGTATAAATTCGAGTTACTTTACGTTTCGACCCGCCACAACGCACGGTGAAATTTACTAGTTTAAGCAACATAGAATAGACCATTTTTAAATGTATTTTTTACCGGCTAATGTTTCACACCAAGTTGGGATCGAACCCCATATCTCCTAGTTAGATTGTTAGAAAGTTAGTTGCCACCACACCACTAGGGGTGGGACCATTTCTAAATGTTTTAATCTGGAGAAAATGAGAGAGGTATTTAACACAAAATTAATTTCAAGTACAAAAGTAAAAGAGTTGCAAACTAAAATTAGGTATAAGTATACAAATGAACCAAACAAACATAAATAAGAGAATATTTTTCGTTCATTTGACTTAAACAAGAACACCTACAAACATGCAACCAATTTAGAGTTCATGTATGTAGATATAGTAATCATTTAAGTTTTAACCCGTTCGAACCATATATCAGGTGGCATTTTCATATAATGCAATAATCTTAAAGTACAAGTTTGAGAAATGAATGTGATTAAACATACATAAGCTGACACAAATCTATTGTATAAAACAAGTTTCCTATCTACTTTAGAATTTTTAATAACATCAGATTTCCTCGGCATCCTAAACTATATCATATATAGTAAAAAATCTTATATTAGTTAAGAAAATTGTAAAACCCTAATGAATGGACCTCATTTGGTCACGTGTTACACTTTTTGCTTGCGTATTATATATAACCTCAGAGACTGTTACATGTTACGTGTAACAGCTTTTAAAATTTTTAGCTTTTTTTTTTTTAAAAAGCAAAAAGTGTAACATGACCAATTTTAACCCTTAATTTTTTTAAATAAATGATAGAGATGAGGTTTCTACAGTTTTTGTAACTCATATTGATTTTCTTTCTATATTACATTATATTTATATATTTATATATATGATTTTAAAGTGGTGATGAATAGTGATTTATAATTATTAAGTATTTTTTTATTTTTAATAGTATTCGTTATATTATATATGTTATTTAATTTGAATTTTAGTAATAAATAGTAATTCATAATTTTTAAATATTTTTTATTTTTACTAATAGTAGTTTATTTATTGTTAAATTTGATATTTTGTAATCATTTGTGTTCGTTAACTTTAAAAAATCTAAACTAGTGTTTATGTTTTTTTAACATTTTGTGGGCACTATATTGGTAACGATACGGTTCGTTACAGTAGTGGTACAATAATCACTTGCATTCGTTAACTTTATAAAATAATATAAATATGTGTCTATGTTTATTTTTTTCTTTACTTTCAGCGGGCATTGGATCCGTATCGATACGGTTCATTACAGATGTGGTAAAATAAACGCACTAGATATTGAAATGTGTTTTACACCGGCCGAAAACGATAAAAGCGAACACCGGTAGCCACTGATGTTGTTCCGACGGTATAATTGGTTCAAAATGTCAAGGTACATGTACCGATGTTCATTTATCGTCACATACGGAGTTGTATAAATGAATAATTTTCAAAACC
Source organism: Scalesia atractyloides (assembly GCA_947069175.1). Classification (NCBI taxonomy): domain Eukaryota; kingdom Viridiplantae; phylum Streptophyta; class Magnoliopsida; order Asterales; family Asteraceae; genus Scalesia; species Scalesia atractyloides. Next base: position 34,739,849 of record CAMTDV010000011.1, read on the forward strand.
GGAAACCATAAAAAAAAGAATACAAGTATCGGTACTGATGTTGTATTGTGCGGTATGACAGTGACACGGTGTTAGGTTTTCGAGAAAAAAACAATAAAAATTAAATACTGGTACGTATCAAATGTTGTTCGTTTGGTTTCGGTTCAATTCACTGCAGACTGCATTAGCGATACGATATCCGTTATCAAACAAGAAACCACATAAATTAATACATACCGGTACCTATGTTTTTTTGTTTGACATGGTATGGTGGTGATAGGGGTGTGCACGGTTCGGTTTTTGGGCAAAATGAAAACTGAAATGTTGGTTTTCGGTTTTGAAAACCATTCGATTTCAATTTTTTTCAGTTTTACACCGGTTCGGTCAGTTATTCAGTTATTTCGGTTTTTGAAACAAAATCATGTAAGATTCAAAAAAAAAATAAAAAGTATAATTTAAAATTTAAGAATCGCTTTTATATTTTTACATTTAAGTTATTATATTTTACCTTTTTAATTAATATTGTTCACATAAACCTTACCTTCTAATCTATTTTTATAGTTTTTATTAAGACAATTTCTTTTATAATACTTTGAAGATTATTTAATTCTTATATTAAATTTTGTTATTTGTTGTAGACGATAAATAAATCATTTCAATTATAAATAAACATGCTAATGTTTTTATTATACATATTTAACATTCAAGAATAAAATTAATAACTTCTATTAGCATGGGTTAAACACTTAAACAGCTTAAACTTAAAAGTCAAAATAAATGGACTTGGCCAACTATTGTAACTTATTGGTTCAGTTTGTTTTTTCGGTTATTGAAAATGGTTATCCGAAACCGAACCGAAATTTTCGGTTATCAAAAATCTGAAAACCGAACCGTCGGTTTTTGTTTTGGTTCGGTTTTTCAGTTATTTCGATTACAATTCAGTTATTTTGGTTTTCTGCTCACCCCTAGGTAGCGATATGATGTTAGTTTATCGAAAGCAAAATCAATAAATTAAATACTGGTATCGATATAGATAGGGTTGTAAATGAACCAAACGAACACGAACAAGGCTTTGTTCGTGTTCGTTTATTAAGATTTTTCACTCTAACGAACGTTCATGAACACCTTAACGAATGGGATTCTATGTTTGTGTTCGTTTGTTAAGAAAATTCAGTTGTTCGCGAACAGTTCATGAACACAGGTTCTTAACACCAACGAACATTTAATATGGAACTAAATAAAAACATTGTTAATATTAAACCTTAGACAAAGGACATCCACCACATGATAAGTCAAATTATACTAATATAGACATAATTTTCCAAAAATTACTTAGATATGAATACATGATAATCCTAATTTGTAAGTTAATAATTATCCCAAAAATGTCTTGATTCTTGAATCACCAACTTCCCAAATTCTTCGTATCATCTTTAATTATTAATTGGAAAAGGTTTTCCAGTTGTTTAATACGACCAACAGCTCAAAAGATGCATGTTTTAAGTAACCAACATAACCAATTGAAAAATATAAAGATCAAATGATAATGAGAATGGTAAAATACAAGTAACTAGAAGAATTTAGCGAGGACCGTCACTTACCACAAAAAGAACAAGTAACCTTCTTTTATAAACTTGTGAGGATCCTGCGTAAATGAAATAAAATAAAAGACCCATGTGAGATGCATTCACTTTGATTCAAACACCTACTTATAAGGGGAAATAAATATTAGGTGAAAAAGAGAGAAAATATTAGGGGGGAAAAGATTAAGGGGGAAATAAGGATTAGAAGGGAAAATAGTTTGGAGGGATATTGATTAATGTTTAAGAGAAATAAAAAAAATTAAAACATGTAACTAATGAACATAAACAAACGAACACGAACGTATATAAACGAACAAACGTAAACGAATGAATATATTACCAAACGTTCATGAATGCAATCTAACGAACGATGCATTTGTTCATGTTCGTTTGTTTAGTTAATCGAACGAAACTTCTTGTTCTTGTTCTTTTGTTTATTAACGAACGAACATAAACGAATTTCCCGCCGAACGGTTCACCTAACGTTTGGTTTGTTTACTGCCCTAGATATAGATGTTGTTTATTCGGTTTTAGTTAGGTTTGGTAGGAAAGATGCACAATATCCGTTCGCAATAAAAGTTATATAGCAATGTTGAAAAAAAAGTAGAACACAAACCAACTAAACTGATATCAACTAAACAACATCATATTCGTTTTTATTGTTTTTTATCGATCTAAGGTTTTCTTCTTTTTGATTACTATAGTGGGTGTCGGTATCGTAACAAACTGAACAATTAACTACCAAATTCTTTCCGCGAAACGCAGAAGAAATCTCACTAGTTACTATATATATATATATATATATATATTGGAGAGTTCAAATGAGAAGAAAAATTTTGTAAGAATAAAAAGAATAACTTTTAAACCAATAGAAATTCTCCATTTACTTCATTTAATGTGTGTATTTAATTTATGAAAAAGGGTATATAGGTAAATCTATAATTGTCATTAATTAGCTAATTAATTAAACTTGTAACTCATTTTTTAATATATTTTTTCAAGATAAAATAATTTATGGTGAAGGACAATTTTCGACATGTGTAGGATAAATTTTAATATGCGTAGGATAAATTTTGAAATGTGTAGGGTAAATTTACATGTGGGTAGGTTAAATTCCGATAACTGTAGGACATATGTAGGATAAATTTTGAAATATGTAGGATAAAATATTGTTACTTTATTAATTAAAGATAACATAATTAATGAGAGGGGTTATAAACTATTTAATGGTTTACCATTATGCACTTTCTTCTTTTTATTCTAATATTAAATTTCTTCTTAAATGAACATTCCCATTATATATATATATATATATATATATATATATATAATATATATATATATATATATATATATATATATATATATATATATATACACTACTCATAAAGAGGAAGTATTTTAATAGGATTTTATTATTGGTTTCCTTTAGAATAGATATAATTCATATATATTCTTTTAGATTTTTTGTATTATATAATATTAATAGTATTTTATTATTAGTTTCCTTTCAAAAATAGATATAACTCATATATTTCTTTTGTATTTTTTTATTATATAATATAAGAGAAATGTATAAAGCAGCCCATTCATCAAAGTAATAACGTAATTACAATGATGTTGTTATTGTATCGTACCGAACAATATTGATACTGGTACTTGTATTACTTTTATGGTTTTTGGTTTTGATAATATTTCATTTACACAAACTCTATCTATGGCGATAAATGAATACTGGTACCAGTTTTGTGACGATCTGAACTGATATCGTTCGATCATCGGTGTTTGTACCCATGTTCTTTTTAAATGTATTAGACGATGTTAAACACTTGTTGATTTCTATATCAAATGCATGTATCGTACATGTATTGTAACAAATCAAAACGATACCCACTGAATGCTCGCAGTAAATTAGTAATGTACCGCGCAACGCGTGGAGGAATAACGTAGTTCATATAATAAACCCAAGTAATATTTTCTTTATGAAAGACATGCGCTTTCTCGTAAACCATATTAAATTAAAATTATATAAGCAACATATGCAATCACGACAACAAACACATAGTTGAGTTATCTAACGTGAAGAGAATTAATTACACATATACATTCTGTGGTTTATAGCAAGTTTCGTCTTTGTCTACTAACTTTTTTAACATGTTGACGTTATGTGGTTTCATTTTTTGTAACATGCTGTGGTACTAAGGCCAACGAAGGTAAAATATTCTGTTAAGTTTTGTCTGAACGATCAAAAATACTTTTTAATAACTAGAGAGACTATTTTTGTAATTAAATATATTTCATGACAAGGTTCATTTTTGCCATTTACAAACTTCAAAATTAAAATTTAAAATTATAACAGCAAGCCATCTCCATCACTTAAAAATTAAAAGTTTCTGGTTCTCTCAATTTATATTCAAAATCATAAGCATAATCAGTAAAACTGGTTCTGGTACGTGTGAGGTGCAAGTACAGTCAGGTGAATGGTACGCGTCTTGTACGTAGAAGTGAGTCTTGTTGTGAAATCGTATTGCCCTTTGGGGAAAAGCTGGCAGTTGAAGACGAATAGTTACCAAATTCAGATGTTTAAACGGTAGAACGGTTTATATCGGTTGCGTACAGATTCTGATTCATCCAAAAAGGTATGAATTTTCACAAATTTCTACTAATTGTTTTTTATCTTTAATTGTTCTTCATTTTGGGTTCTTGTTTATGTTTGTTAAAATTAGCTGCAAATGGTTATGAATTGACTCAAATTTCTGCTTATTCTTGATCTTTCATTCTTCATCATAAAGGGTTATTGGTTTTTGCATCTTTTTTATATTCAAAATCTTAATTTTTTTTTTTAGATTTTAATGGAGTCACCTCAATCTATTGTGTAACCATTCTAAACCTCATCTCTGTTTTAAGAACCCAAATCATAAATCTAGATCTTTTTGCAGCAAACCCGAATAAAATATAGTTAATGGCAAAAATGAACCTTCTAATAAAATATAATTAATTACAAAAATAGTCTCTCTAGTTATTAAAAGACATTTGGTCATTTAGGCTCAACTTAACAGAATTTTTAACCTCTGTTGGCCTTAGTACCCTAACATGTTCTAAAAATGAAACCACAACACCTCAACCAGTTAAAGAAGGTTAGTACTCAAATACGAAACTTGCTATAAACTACATGATCCATCTGTATAATTAACTCAATGTGAAGATAATAATAATGTTCGTTTTGACTTAAACCACTTCCATATTATTGCACGTACATTGAAAAACCCTAAAAGTTTTAAATGTATTAATCAACCAAAGTATGAATCAAAATAGAATCGAGATATATAAAGGAGTAAAACGCACTTACCTCATGAAATTTGCCTAAAACATCAGGTTTCATACGTCTTTAATATTCTTTGTTCCTATTTTTTCAAGTCTTAACACTCTTAAACCAATTCATTAACTTTGTTTATATTTTTAATAATCCTTATCAAATGACAAAAATGCTCTGATTATAATAAAAATAGAGTAAACTTTCGTTTTCCTCCCTGTTGTTTGGTCGTTTTAACGGTTTTGCCCCAATCCTTTAAAAATAGTCATTTTACTCCATGATCTATGAAGTTTATCTCTATTTCACTCCCCGCCCCTAACGCCATCCGTTTCAACTGTTAAATTCTGGTCACATGCTCCTCACATGAGGGGCATTTTAGTCTTTTCCCATCCCAGATAATATTATTAACATATTTTTATTGATAAGAAAAAAAATAAGTATTTTGCTTCTAGAGATCAAGTCACCATCTGTATTCACCATCTTCTTTTCCTGCAACTCTGCAAGTGTCTCGTCGGAAATCACCACCACCGCCAACTCTTCTCCTGCCGCCGGCAATCAATACCACCGCCAAGAATCACTTGCCTAGCCCCCAAAACACCAGAATCATCATCACCCACCTTATCTACATTTGCCGCCATCACCACCCCACTCACTACACCTGCTCTCTATCCCCCTCTTTCTCCAAGTCTACCACCTTTTTTGATGAAAAGGTTTCACCTTTTTAAAACAAACCCTAGAATCAAATCCTAACTTGGATCATCAAAACCCCCAAATTTCAAAATCCCCAAATTTCAAAACCTCCAAATTTCAAACTCCTATTTCTCTCTCATTCTTTGTTTAGTCCAGAAAATACCAACAAAATGTGTATATAGAAAGAGAGAAAGGACTGAATGAGTGTCACACCCCGACCCGCAGCGGAAAATAAGAGTCGGGGCATAATTGGGTTATCACCAAAGCACATGACATTTACTATTATGTTTCATATTTAATAAAGTCAAAGTTACATTTTCAAACATCCAAACATGTTCATTCAATACAAAGGAAATAACCAAACATAACAATCCCAATACTAAATCGTTTTATTCTTCTAATCCAGGTCCTATGTGTTCCTAGCTGCTGCTGGTTCACCTGTATCATGTGTAAAATGGGAGTTTTTGGGTCAACATAAGTTGGCGAGTGAACCTTATTAGATAAACATTTGATAATGATTTTATGGTTAGTTTATCAATAAAATATTGTGCATAATCATAAAAGAGCAAATGTACGTAATCAAGCATTGGCAAATAGCAGTTACAATTATAACATACAATAACACTTGATAGCATACATGAACATACCAATATCATACGATAACTAACATAAATGAACTGTGCGATCAAGGCTCAATCGAACGGAGCCGATCGTATTGCATGAACTGGAAATGTAAATTGAACTGTGCGATCAAGGCTCAATCAAACGGAGCCGATCGTATTGCATGTACTGAAATGTAAAATGAACTGTGCGATCAAGGCTCAATCAAACGGAGCCGATCGTATTGCATGTACTGAAATGTAAAATGAACTGTGCGATCAAGGCTCAATCAAACGGAGCCGATCGTTGCGGGCACGCCAAGTTCAACCACATAATAAAATGGGGAACAAGCTCAAACCTCATAAATGGGGAGCTGCGGCCTCGGCAAATGCATGTACTGAAATAATAATTTGCATCCAATAATAACTACTTAACAGCAACAAACTAATTACACATGTCATGATATGATGTATGCACAATAGTTTAGTTATAATATGTATATAAACAAAAACACATGATACATCCCAAAAACGTGATTAAAACGGGGAATTTGAAAGGTTCACTCACATTGGGTGCGTTGATTTGGAGGTGGTGAGATGCGCACGATTTAGATGAGCGAGTCGACGAGGAATACTAACCTAAATAATAATGGAAAAATATATTAAATGGATGGATGTTATTAAGGATTTTAATAAAATTTTTTAGATATATTTTTGTGAGTTTATGGCTATTTTCTATCTTTAAAAATGTTATTTTTTAGTATCTTTAATGATTTTTAAATTAAATTAAATAAATAAATATATAAAAAAATATTATTTTTTTTAGTGTTGACCGTTGACCGGTTCGGTCAGCGGTTAATTCTGCGCCGGGTGGGATTCGAACCGGCGACCTTCCGTTCGCGTGCACGTAGCTCTACCAACTAAGCTACGTGCGTTATAAACTCGTTTTTAATTGTATTTATACACTTATTTGAATTAACCGAAAATTCCTTTATTTGCAAAAACGTTTTATTTCAATTGGACCGGTGCTCATGACAAGATTCGAACGCGCGACGTGAAGTTCATGTTGCACACAGTCCACCGCTGGACTGTGTGTCTAACCTGGTTATATTCTTGGTTTTTATTATACTTAACAACTATCTGTTTTAACCCGGTTTAGTTCTTGATCAAAAAGGCATGTTATTACACAAGACGTGCGTGTAGCAAGGATCGAACTCGGGACGTGTATAGTTGTTGTTTGCACACAGTCCACCGCTGGACTGTGTGTCTAACCTGTTTAAACTTCCGATTTTAATTAATCTTAACTCGTTACAGAACTCGTCTTCTTCATTACGAAACGCAGATATCAATCAACAATCCGATTCGTGATTAATTTAGTTAATAAACATGATGACTAGTTTGAATGCATTAAACCGAACAGTTTGGGGAATGAAGATACCGAACAGGTTGTCTTCTTTAGAGAGTCCGGCGAAAACTTGTCGGCTCTGTTTTTGAACCTTCGGCTGCGAGGATCTATCAACAGATTTAAGGGATTAGATATGAAATTGAACTAGTGAGTATGGATTATCAGTACGTTGGAATGTGCATACCGATAACTAACGAGTTTCCGGCAATTCCATAAATTTTCCGGCGAACACAGAAAGTCCAGCAATGTCGTCTGTGGTGGATTTTGAGTGATGGGTTAATGTTAGTAAAGTTCTAACAATAGATTGAAATCGTAAAGGAGAAGTATTTTACCGGTTTGTGTTGAATACGGTTTTCCGGCGACTTTTGCAGAGAATTCCGGCGAACTGTTTTAGGCGCTCAAATGGTCTGAAAATGCGACGAAAAGGAATTGAAGTGTTGATATGATATCTCTGAATCGCGAGAGTGTCTGGTGTTTGAGTTAATCAGAACTTGAAGTTCTTTTTCGGTTTTAAAAATAAAAAATGATGAGTCTTTAATTTCAATCAATTTCTGATTGATTAGAAACCGTCGAGCATCGGTTATAACCGATTGTGTGAGGTAAACAATCGATTTGACGATTGGTTTGCCGATTACCGTTTTTCAGGTGACACCATCGGTTAATCTGAGTTTGTGCATAAGTTCCATTTGATTTCCTAGTGTTAACAGAAAACATATTGTGGCGGAGTGGTTTAGGGAATGAAGGTTAAGTCGTTGAGCGACTCAGCTGACCCGGGTTCGAGTCCCGGCAGCTTCATATATTTTTTATTTATTTTATTTTAACTTTTTATCAAAAATAATTTTTATGGTTTAGTTTATTTATTAATTATGTATCGTTTTAACTCAAAATAACCATAAATAATTAATGCACTTTTATAACTTGGTACTTGATTACAAAACGGAGCGGGTTTTGGAGACCCGATTTTTACAAATGTTACAATGAGAGAGAAATATGAGAGAGAGAGGAACGCAGAACGGTGGTGACGGTGGAGTCTGTTGATGATGGTGACGGCGGAGTCCATTGAAATCTGGTTTTAGATATGCTTTTAAAGGATTTTCGAGCAGTTTATGAGGCCGCCGGAGCGTGTGGGGGTGGTGCAAGATGGTGGCGGTCAGGTGGAGGTGGTGGTCGGGTGGGGCTATTGCAAGGTGGTTCTTAGGTGGGGCTGGTACAACGTGACGGTAGTGGTGGTCGGTGGAAATGGTGGAGGGTGATGGTGGTGGTGGTAGTTGTCGGGTGGATGGTGGAAGGGGCTGGTGGATGTTCGGTGGGTTGGATGGTGTCTGATGGTGTGGGTGGTGGTTGTTACGAGATGCAGGGATGTGTGGTGATTTATAAGTGTGTTGATAATGATATTGAATTGTGTATTATTAATGTCATCTGTTGACTTGCAAGTTGTCGAACATATATTGAATTGGGAATGATTTCTTTTGTTATATTTTTCCAAATATAAATATATAATTAATAATAACCTAAGGGAGGATGGTAAAAGACTAAAATGCCTCTCATGTGAGGGGCATGTGACCAGGTTTTAACGGTTGAAATGGATGGTGTTATGGGCGGGGAGTGAAATAGAGATAAGCTTCATAGGTCAGGGAGTAAAATGGCTATTTTTAAAGGATTGGGGCAAAACCATTAAAACGACCAAACCACAAGGAGCAAAACGAAAGTTTACTCTAAAAAAAAATAATTGTAGCAGGCTCTTAAAACTCTTACCCGACATTAAGGTTGTTCAAAATCGCTCTCCGCTCGCTCGCAAAATGCTCGAAAAATGCTCGTTTCAATTTTGGCTCGATTTTAAACGAGCCAATTAGCTCGGTTTGGTTTGTAAATGAGCTAAGCACGAGCAATGTCTGCTCGACTCGATTCAACTTGAATTATTTTGTAATTATATATAATACACACACAACTCTAAATTATATTTGTAGTTTTATATATACATATTTGCCAAATCAACCCAATAAAAATTTGTCACTAAATCCAAAATGTAAAACCCTAAACTATTAAACGACAATATATGACCTAGACAGTTAGCTCATCGCCTCATTGTATCCCGCTCTCACCATCATCATTCTCTGCAGCCTGCTCATCACCTCATCGCTAGGGCTGTGCAATGCTTCAGAACAGGACCGAACTGAACTGGAACACATGTGGAACCGTTAGATGCTAAATACAAGAACCGGAACCAAACCGTGTTTCAACGGCTCCGCTAAACCGGTTGTCAATTGAATCCTAAAATTAACAATTAAATAAAAATAATTAAAACAATCAAACCGTTTAAAACATATAACTAAGAATTACAACATCCAAAGTTTAAACACTCCAAAGTAAAGTAGCAACAATAAAATGAAAGTATACAGTGTACAAAATGAAAGTTAATGGTTCCAAACCGAATCGGTTGTCAATTTAATCCTAAATTTAACAATTAAATAAAAATAATTAAAACAATCAACCGTTTAAAACATATAACTAAGTTGCAACATCCAAAGTTCAAACAATTCAAATTAAAGGTAGTAACACTAAAATGTTTCAAACCACAAAATAAAAGTATAGAATGTAAAAAATGAAAGTTAACTATAAAAACTTTCCGTTAAACATCACAAAAACTTCATTCAAAACAGGTAAAAAAATTATTTCTATTTACTTTAATCCTAAAAGCATATTATTAAGTATAATATTTAAAGTTTAAATAAATTAATAGGGTTTTTGAATGTACTAATTAAAGTTTAAACCTAATCCGATTTTAGCGGTTCTTTTAAGGGACCCGTCGGTTATAACCAAAACTGAACCGAAAACGTTTTCTCCCAACTTTAAGAATCTGAACCTAAATACAACAATATGGTTTGGACCTGGCGGTTCTGGGTCGGTTCCCCAGTTCTAGCAATTCGGAACCGTAAATTGCTCAGTCGTACTCATCGACCATAATCTCACCCTTATCATCGGCCACAACGTTACCATTCGTGAAAAATATTATGCTATGATATGTGTTGCTTCTTAAGGAATAAATACTTGAAACCCACGTTGCCATTATATCTCTTTGGAAATTTAAACAAGATGTCACACTTCATTGTAGGGTTGTACAAAGCGCTCACCGCTCGTTCGGAAAATTAATGCTTAGAAAATGCTTGCTTGTTTTTAGCTCGGTTGTAAATGAGCCAAGCGCGACCAAATGCCAGTTCGGTTCGGTTCAGCTTGACTCGTGAACAACCCTATCCAACATACACAAGGTGATTGTTGCCATAGGTCTCCACAAACTCCTCTTCACTAGCACTATCTACATCGAATCCATCACGACCACCACAACCACCGGTTTCTAAACCCTCGCACCATCACAATTTCCGCCGATGGAGTACATGCAACAACAACATTTCAAGAACACTTTCGATGCCCTAATCAGCACCAAAGATGTCGCCACGTAGGAAAACATCCTCTTCAACCCAATTTCAAACTCATCAATCACCACATCCACTAACGTCGCTCTCATCCCAACAACTACCATCATGTTCGTCCTCGACAATAACGCCCTGACCAGCTTCTTCACCACAGCCACCGAGTCCTACACTTTCAAACCCTTTATCACCCCTTACCACGTTCTGCCATAACGCCTCATGTAACACCCTAACTTTTATCATATAAATTTCTATTAAAAATTTTGCATTTAAACGAGTAAATGCGAATACACGTCACTACAAATTTTCAGGTTTATTAAAACTTTATCAATACTAAACAATTTGACATGTCGTTACTGATTCGTTCCGTAACATTGAAAACAAATGCGGAATCTTGATATTTGATCGTGTTCAGTTCTTCATAGAACTTGTTCGTCGTCCGGAAGTGCTTGCGATTACCCTAAACTGGAAATTTGCAAAATATTAGTATTATAGCAAATTACTGAAAAGCACGACATAGCCGACTCGTCAAAATAGATCAAAACAGAAACTCAACTTCTGAGGTGGGGTCGGCGACGGCACCTAGCCGCATCGGCGACGCCTCCTTAAAACTTGTGTCGGAGCTTTACTGCCGTAGGTAGTAGCTTAAGTCGTCGGACATTCAACATTGCGTCGGCGACGGCCATACATGGCGTCGGCGACGCTTTCAAGTCCCATACATTAAACTGCTGTGTTGTTTGGTTGTCCGTTCGACCCATTTCAAGTCCCGTACATTTAAACTCATCCAGGGACTTACAGAGACGTAACCGAGTATTACTATTTTCTACTTTCATTCAGTAGTTGTCTACTATAAAGCTACGGTTGGCCACCGTAGCTTTAAGTGGTCTACCGCAAGTATTTTTCCATGTTGTCGTCTTTATTACAAAAACTTCCGTAATTTATTCAATTTTCATTCGTTTCCATTGAAACTTATTTCTAAAAGTACATCAAATGTTTTCTACATAATTAACCCGGACTCGTAATTCTTATGAATTACGCATCCATTCTCGGTTTATGCATACATTTATTTTGACCCGTTAAGAGATTCAAGCACTTAAGCTTAAATCTCACTTCCCCTTACCTCACTTCTCATTTCCACGCCAATATCTATTTATTTTTCTACCACAACTATACTTGTGGTGGATTTGTAATCGTTAATTTATTTAATCCAATTTCTACCCTTGGTTCGACAAATTACGGAAAAAGACCTGTTAAAAGGCATTAAACTAAAACGGCTTCTACCATTTACTTTTACACTACCGCAAGGTTATACTAAAATATATAACTCATTTTTAAACTACCCTTAGGGTCGTTTACTTGTTTTACCACACAAGGGCATTTTGGTCAACTTAGGCCCTACTTTACAACAAAGGACTTTCAATATCATGTTTTGACAAAATATGAATATTTAACCATAATCTATTTTAGAACATTATGTTCCTAAGAACATAATGTCTACAATTTAGATCATTTGATTTATCTCACCTTAGGTAATCAAATGTTCATTCATGACTCGTTTAACTCTCAACGTAGCGTAAGTCCTCTTTTCAGAGTTTAACCCATTACACGTACTTGGCTCGGCTCATAGCATTGATCCGTTTAGTATCTTGCTCTATTAGTTTCTATATAATAGTGATGCAAGTCGTACTCTATTCTTCCTATGAGCACAAAACTCAACAAACGACCATTAGTCATCATTGTCAAATGGTGATAATATCACCATTTGACCCGTTCGGCCTAAATGGCCATATATCATATGAGATGTCACTTAATTGCCATCTCACCCATTTAGCCCATTTCGGTTTACGCCTTATGATCATATTACTTAAGGTCGTTTCTTAAACTGTTCGACCCATTACGGTTTACGCCATAAAGTGCCTTTTTTCAAAGTTTAGTGTTTCTTTGTCAGCTCGTGACTGAATTACCATTTTACCCTTTTTATTCCTTATGGTTTACACCATAAGGTAACTTTTCAGAATTTCTTATTTATTTGTCATTACATGACTATATTACCGTTTTACCCCTTTCTACCACCAAATATGATTTAATACCGTTTTCAGTTGTTCCAACCCGTATATATCCGTGTTGGAACTTTGTATTTTGAAATCTCGTTCCGAATACCCAAAACGCTTATTCATATTCAAATACATAAGTAACTCTACTATTTAAAGGATTTAAGCTTTACTTACATTGAATTCCAATTATGCCTTTTTCCGCGTACTTGTTCCGTTTGACCCGCTTCTTCCCAAGCCCCCACCTAGCTTGTCAAGCGTCAAACTATCATTTATCATTCGCAAGATAGTTAGGTTGGTCATCATTTAACACGACTATTCCATCTTATGGATTTTATATTAAATTATCATTCAATCTTAATATAGGTCAGTTTGACTTTTAAAAGTCAACTGCCTATTTACTCATACAAACCCACAAACAAGTTTAACAACTCATTTAGGCATTTCGTTAATTACCCGATAAGCATTATTCTTAGGCCACCATTATAGCTACGTTTCCCAAACCAAGTTCACGCAATTGCTAATATCAAATTAACATAGTTTCTACAATCATATGCTAATATATCGATAATTACACAAGAACTTGGAATTGTTTCATTATCACAAAACAACTCATCTCATCATATTACTAGACATTCAGCCGAATACATAATATAATCAAATTCTACGCACTAACTAGTAGACAACATGATCTTATACACTTATTAACATTAACTTAACATCTATTTCATCATTTCGTACAAAACCATTCCATAGCAAGTATGAATATGCACTCAAACTCATAAATTGTTCAAGTACCTTCCTACTATTATCATGCATGATGATTCTAAACATAGATATATCATCAACTTCATCATATTATCAAAACCCACTTGAATATCTACTTGTTAATCACCTACAAGTAATCATACCTTAATATTTCATAATTTCACTATATCAAACGAAATTATGCATACACATACATTCAGTTTCATCTTTGGATCCAACCACCTAATTGCAAGTATTCTACTTGTCTCAAATTATAACTTTCACCAATCTAAGTTTTTAGACATACCTTATGATCCCTTAATCAAGGTGATCAATAATTCATGTTCATGCACTGATTTGGGTCTCTAGTTGATCTTCAATTTGATGGATTAAGCTTGAACAAGGGTTTTGCCCTTGTTCTTTCTCCCGAGGGTCGACCAACACACACACTAAGTGTGTGTTGTGTCTAAACCTTTTGTTTTTATAACACAAGTATCCTTTTTACGCAGCTTTGGTCCCTCAAGTTTAGTTTTGATTATATATAAAGCTACAACTAATCGTTTTATCACTTATATTCATGTCATTAACTAGGTTAGTTTGCTCCTAGTTATTTTATTTACGGGGTTCACTTTTACCACTAACGGCCTTTTACCCGCTCTTTAATATTAACGTGGTTTGATTACCGAACCCGTTTTTGGGGTGTTACACCTCATGTTCTCGAAGCTCTAATGGTTCGAAACCCTAACCCATATCCCTAAGTTATTGCGCTCAAAAACTGTCATAATGCCCCTTCTAGTTTGCCATTGATGATTCATTGATCACACAACCTGAGATCTACACCAACATCGTTGTTTACGTTCATGGCTTTATGAATATTCTCAATTACAGAGTGTACGGTGATGCTGGTCAGACTCCATCTGTAACATTTGTCGTAAAACGGGTTCTAAAGCCCGCTCCGTTTTGTTAATGCAAGTATATGTTATCCTAACACTTTTGAAAACCGAAAAACTCTATGCTAAGTTTTTGAAATGTGAATTCTGGTTAAAAGAAGTTCAATTTCTTGGTCACGACGTCAACGATAAGGGAATTCATGTCGACCCTGCAAAGATTAAAGTAGTGCAAGAATGGCAAGTCCACGCACTCCTACCGAAGTTAGATCATTCCTTGGTTTAGCCGGTTATTATCGACGTTTCATCGCCAATTTCTCTCGTATTGCCTTACCACTCATAGCCTTGACTCATAAGGGCAAGCCCTTCATTTGGGGGCCCAAGCAGGAAGAGGCTTTTCAAACCTTGAAACAAAAGCTTTGTGATGCACCTATCCTCACTCTCCCTGACGGTTGTGAAGACTTCGTGGTCTATTGTGATGCATTAGGGCAGAGACTAGGGTGTGTCTTAATGCAAAGAGGAAAAGTGATAGCCTACGCCTCAAGACAATTCAAAGTTCACGAGAAGAATTACTGTAACATTTGTACAAATCGGGTTTTGAAAACCCGCCCCAATGTATCAATTAAAGTGTATTTTATTTACGTCGTGTTATTATTTTATTTTTACAATAATACATATATAATAATAATAATAATAATCAAGGTCTAAAAATAAGATAATATAATAACTAATCAATTAAATAATAAATATTTATAATTAATAGAGAATTAAAAAGGGTTAATAAAAATAATTAAAGAAAAGGGTGGAACCGGGAGTCGAACCCGGGTTCCCCCGCCTGTACACACGTTCCAAACACCACTAGACTACACACACTTCATGTGTTTAAACCCGCATAACAAAATATTTGTATACACCCTCAAACAGGGCGGGAAAATCTGCAACTTCCCAGATCTCTGCAAACGCGCTTTCCTTTTTTTGTTTAAATCATCCGACAACTGGCAACGTATATTTTTGGCAAACACCAATCTCGCCGGCTGTCATCCTCATGGCAATTGCCAATCATCGAATTGGATTTCCAAAATCGAAACCAAGTGCACCCTGTTTCTCCTATAAATACCAGTCGAATTCCCTCCTTTTGAGATCGCTCATTCCCTCTGTTCGCTCACTACCACTGTCGTCGGGAAGACTCTGCTTCACCGGAGAACCACCGAGGTCATTGGAATTCACTCGCCGGACTCTTCACCGAAAAACACCCACCACCGACGGTAACCTCCTTCGTTCTAATTCAGTTTATATGTTGATTTAATATCACAAGAATCAAGTTAAATTCAGTTAAAAAAAGAAATAAGAATGTGTTCTGAGTGATTTATTCAAATGAAGAAGATGAAGTGAGTTAAGTGTTTTATGTAATTAAATTCTAAGTTTTAAACGGGTTAAACACACAGTCCAGTGGTGGACTGTGTGCAAACACAAGATGCACGTCCCCAGTTCGAGTCTGAATCCTGACCGTATCACTGATATATACCAGTTTTTATTTTTGATGAATTATATCATTGAGCAGTGTGAGTATAAACATAATATAAACTCAAGTTTCACTGGGCTAGACACCCAGCCCAGTTGGTTGGGCTGGGTGCAAATCACAGTTAAGGTCGCGGGTTCGAGACTCTCTTGATACGCGGTTTAATCGATTTCTGAAACCCTTTTTAATCTAAACCAGAAATGACACAAACAGAATATAAATATATTAAAGAGCAAGAGCTTAACGGGTTAGACACCCAGCCCAACTGGTTGGGCTGGGTGCAAAATAACATCGAGGACACAAGTTCGAGTCCCCTCTCACACATCGATCTGGTCATATAAAAATCTTTTTAAAATTTATCATTTTCTGAATGAACGTAAATTGTGTATAAGATTAATTAAAAATCAAATCCTAACGGGTTAGACACGTAGCTCAGTTGGAAGAGCTGCGTGCACGCAACCGCGAGGTCTCGAGTTCGAATCCGGTCACACGCAATCCAAATTCCACAAAAAATCGGTCAAGCTTAACTGTCAGATCTGACAGTTTTATTTTTATTTTATTTATTTATTTCTTTTATGTATTTATTTATTTTATTCCATTTTATTCCTTTCATTCATTTAAAAATACTTTTATTCCATTAATCTATATTTCATATATCCTTATATTTTAAAGAGTTTAAATTACGAAAAAAAAATATAACTTCGAAAGCTATAAAGTTACGATCAAAATAACCTAATAAAAAGTATTAAGTTCGAATATTAACTTGTCTATATTGTAACATATTTATTATCCTAGGCTAGTATTCGTTGTTCGATCCAATCTATTCCTCGTGTACACTCGTCATCAACCAAGAATACGCACCCAAGGTGAGTGAATCTCTATAAATTCCCCGTTTTAATCACGTTTTGTGGTGTATCATGTGTCGTACCATTTCTTTATTTTATTTGACACTTGTGCTAATATCATTTCGTGATCAAATGTGTATTGCTTGTAATGTGGTTTATGTGTGGATACATTCTATCATTTCAGTGCACTCATTTCATTAGGCCCATCAGTTCCTCGTGGGATACAGGTTGAGCATCAGGTGCCTTATTAGCTCGGCTCCGTTTGATTGAGCCTTGATCTCAGATACATCATCATTCATGTCATATATTCATTCAATGTGGTTTGTGATTTGTTACATATATACATTTGTTCACATGTGATTTATGCACAATCTTATTTAAACATCAATAAATTCATTTACTTAAATGTTTTATCAAGGTTCACTCGCCAACTTCTGTTGACCCAAATTTCTTCTGTTTTACGCATGATACAGGTGATCAAGTTGAGGAAAGAAACACCTAGGATGGCCTTAGAAAAATAATCGAGTTATTTCGATGGAACAATCATTTGGTTTATTATTTGCGTTTGTATGAAATTTTGTGTTGGATATTTGAATTTAGTTTGAATTTAATAAATATGAAACTTGTTAGTAAATATCATGAGCTTTGGTGATAACCCAATCATGCCCCGACTTTTATTCCGCTGCGGGTTGGGGTGTGACAATTACACCACTCATGACCTAGAACTCGGAGCAGTCATGTTCGCTCTAAAGATATGGAGATATTATCTCTATGGTACAAAGTGTGAGATTTACACTGACCACAAGAGCCTTCAACATATCTTCAATCAAAAAGAGTTAAACATGAGGCAACAAAGATGGGTCGAACTCTTGAATGATTACGATTGTGAAATTCGTTATCAACCTGGTAAAAACTAATGTCGTAGCAGATGCTCTTAGCCGAAAAGAGTATGCTAACTCCATCCATCTCTTGTGTTCTCAAATCATAACGATCTTCAAAACCGCATTCGCGCAGCTCAACATACTTCTGTCACGGAAAATGATGTACGGGATGAATTATCGTGTGGAGCTGAAAACAAGTTAGAGTCAAAGTCTGATGGTATTCTTCATTATTTGAATCGTATATGGGTACCTGATCGTGACAATCTTCGTACATTTCTCATGAATGAGGCCCACAAAACATGATACTCTATACATCCGGGTGCTGATAAGATGTATCAAGATCTACGATACTCTTACTGGTGGCCTGGAATGAAGAAGGATATCGCCATTTTTATCTCCAAGTGCCTCACATGTTCAAAGGTTAAAGCCGAACATCAAAGACCCTCAGGATTACTCGTTCAACCCGAAATACCCGTTTGGAAGTGGGAAAACATAACCATAGATTTTATTACCGGGTTACCTCGCACCTCCAGTGGGCATGACATGATTTGGGTTATTGTCGATCGCCTTACTAAATCAGCTCATTTCATTCCAATCCGTGAAGACTATAAAAACGAGAAGTTAGCTCGTATCTATATTGATGAAATTGTAAGTCGACACGGGGTGCCTTTAAGTATCATTTCGGATCGAGATGGACGTTTTACTTCATGAACATGGCAAGCCATACAATCAGCATTAGGTACACGCTTAGATCTCAGCACCGCCTTTCACCCTCAAACTGATGGTCAATCTGAGCGCACCATACAAACTCTTGAAGACATGTTGCGAGCATGTGTCATCGACTTCAAGGGAAATTGGGATACTCATCTACCATTAGTTGAATTTTTATACAATAATAGCTATCATTGAGGCACTATACGGTCGTAAGTGCCGATCTCCTGTATGTTGGCACGAAATCGGTGAAGCACAAATCACTGGACATGAATTAATTCAAGAAACAACCGATAAGATTCTTCAAATCCGCAATAATCTTCTAGCAGCTCAGAGTCGTCAAAAGAGTTATGCTGATAAACGACGAAAGCCACTCGAGTTTTGTGTTGGCGATCAAGTACTTCCGAAAGTATCACCATGGAAAGGAGTTGTTCGTTTTGGACAAAAAGGAAAGCTAGCACCTCTCTATGTGGGACCATTCAAAATACTCGAGAGAGTTGGTCCTGTAGCCTACAAGCTTGACCTACCAGAAGAACTCAACAAGATTCATCCCACGTTCCATGTATCCAACTTGAAAAAGTGTCTAGCCGACGAAAACCTTCATATATCGTTGGAAGATATTAAGATTGATGAATCGATGCATTTCGTAGAGCAACCTGTAGAAATTATGGACTTTGGTGCAAAACGTTTAAGACGAAGTCGAATTCCGATAGTCAGGGCGCGTTGGGAGTCAAAACAAGGACCTGAGTTTACTTGGGAACGCGAAGACTCAATGTGCGAGAAATACCCTCATCTTTCCAAGTTAAATCTACTACTACTTAAATTTCGGGACGAAATTTCTAAAAGTAGGGGATACTATAACATTTGTCGTAAAACGGGTTCTAAAACCCACTCTTTGTTAATGCAAGTATATGTTATGATGTTCGTTACGCGTTTATATTAAGTGTTTTAGAATTCGTTATAGTATTAGTAGTAAATAATAAATAATAAAGTTCAAAATAATAATAATATTAATAAATAAACTATAAATAACAAAAACACATAAAAACATAAAAAAAGGGTGACCGCTGGTATCGAACCTGGGTACCCTCCCAAATCAAACACACAACACACCACTACCCTGCACACACACATCTGAATTAATCCTAAATCAAATAAATCTTATATCCAAACAACACTCTAAAACTAGTTCAAAACACCCGACCTGTAATCGGCTGTAACTCCCAATCCATCATCAATTACCATTTTATTTACGAATTAAACCAAAGGAACTATTTTCCAACCATGTGTTAAGACTCAATCATAACTCAATTTGGTTATAGAATCATTGTGGCAATCAATCCTTTGATCGAAACTGTTGAAACCGAAACACAACTCAAATCAGCCTTCTAGCTATAAATAGTGAATCTTAGACTCATTTAAAACTCACTCACATTCGCTGCAAACCCTCTGTTTTCGAGTTATTCATCGCCGGAAGTATTGGAGTCTCGACCGGATCCTCGCCGGAAATTTTAACATAATATTGTTTCGGTATAATCTTTACCCATTTATTTTCCCTTTGTTATATTATATCTTGTGCAAACAAATGTAAAGAGTATACAAGAAAAATCGAAACGGATTCATCTGGTTCAGTTTGTAAAAGTTTAAATGTAGAAGATGAACCAGACTTGTGTTTAAAAGAATTTAAAATGGTGATTACACTGGGTTAGACACACAGTCCAGTGGTGGACTGTGTGCATTTGAAACGCATGGTTCCGGGTTCGAGTCTTAACACGTTGCCGATTTCCTAAATAATGCAAACCCTTTTTATAACATATATATATATAATAGTTCAGATAGTATATAAATTTAATTGAAATCCTAAATCCTCCGGGTTAGTCACACAGCCCAATTGGTCGGGCTGCGTGCAATACAAATCAAGGGGCGCGGGTTCGAGTCCGGGTATAGCATTGCACTGTTAAATTAAACAAACCTTTTTAAATAAAATCAGAATATGGTTTAACTTAATATGTGTATATATGTAATTAAAACGGATATATTCCGGGTTAGACACGTAGCTCAGTTGGTAGAGCTGCGTGCACGCAAACGAGAGGTCACGCGTTCGAATCCCACACGATGCCAAAACCATCCGAATTGACCCGGTTCGACCGCTAAGGAGCATACTTTTTATAATTAACCTTTTGTTTATTTTTTTCTCCAAAAAATATAAAATATATAATAAAAATAAGTCCTTTTTAAGTAGAAAGTTAGTAACAAATACTATAAAATTATCTAAAAAGTCTAATAAAATTTATAAAGTAAAAAATTTACCTTTAACTAAAATACATATATTTACCGAATTATTACGTGAATATTTTGATTAGCTTTTCTCGTCGGTTGGTATCTTTAAATCGTGCGCACTCGTTATCAAGTCAAGAACGCACCCACTGTGAGTGAATTCCTACAAACTCCCCTTTTTTCTTCATGTTTTTGGGGTGTATCATGTGTCATTTTATTTATATCATTTATTCAAACACTTGTGCTATTACCATTATATGAACTAACATGCTATGTGATATTTGGTTTATTGTTATTTATGGTTATACTTTCTCATTTCAGTCAAGCTTTCACATTAGGCCCATCAATTCCCAGTTTTATACGGATAGAGTATCGCGTTGCCTAATTAAATCCACTCCGTTTGATTCAGCCTTGATCTCACAGCACATCGCTTAGCGTGCTCACATATACATTGCTAAATGATTATGTGGTTTGTGGATAGATTACATATACGTTTGCTCATATTTAGTTTATGCACATTTTATTAAATTAATAAACATATTTTTTTTACGTTTAAACAGGATTCACTCGCCAACTTTTGTTCAACCAAATCTCCATTTTTACACATTATATAGGTGATCAGGTTGAAGCAAGAAACGCGTAGGACTTGGGCCTTAGAAGAAAAATAAAACGTTATTTGAATGTCATGTTTGGAACATTTTGTGTTTATGGATTATGTGTTGGATGGAATTTTTTCTTTTAATTTGAAATAATAAATATGAAATTTTATAATAGTAAATGTCATGAGCTTTGATGAAAACTTAATCATACCCCAACTACTATATCCACTGCGGGTCAGGATGTGACACCGTTGCTGCCACTGTCACTGTTGTCATTGTCGCTGACTGATGAAACAATTACTCTGTTACTGGAAGTTGTAAATTCGAGCGGTGGTGGTTCGTTCATGATTTTTATTCCTTTGGTTATTAGTGTTTGATCTATATGTGATTTTTTTATTTACTTTTTATATAAAAGGCCATTTTGGCCACTTGACAAAAATTAGCAGAAAAAGAAACAAAGTTAGAAAATTGGATAAAGAGTGGTTAGACTTCAAACATAGGAGACATAAATTGTCAAAGGTGACAAAATCTGATGTTTGGAGTAAAACTTAGGGACGCAAACTATAGTTTACTCTAAATAAAGTATTACAAGATTCGATCTAGAAACCAAAAAATGTCTATATGGATTATTCGAAACCTTAATTCGAACATATGTACAAAAGAGATGTAAAGATTGTAAGCTAAATTATGAATGAATGACTTGCTTATGCTAAGTGTATATTCTGATTTAACTTAAAGTGCATGTTAAACTGTTAGTTCACTGCAACATAGGTTTGCTTTAACTAACTCAATCCTCTGACTATTTCGTTGTGGTTTAAAGCAATTTTAATTATTTTCTAGTCATTGTTTTCAAGTTAATTGAAATACTTTCTTTTAATTTAAATAACAATTTTAAATAAAACACCACAAAAATTAAGATAACATACTAAACTTTTATACGAGGTATAAAGTTCTTAAAATTTAAATTAATAATTAATAATTTTTTAAAGGCCCAAACGTTTCGAAACACCGTCAACCACGCATCATCACCTAAGTTCACGTCCCACTTTCCTCAATAGCATCGGAGCAGTGTTCCCTTTTGTTAAAGGCCAACGTGGCGTGGGACCACTCCACAACGACCCGATCGTCTTACTATTTTGGGCTTGCTTTTATTATTAATATTATATTATTTTATTAAGTGTTATGAATGAAACGGAAAAAAGAAAAAAAGGCTTTAAATTGTGTTATGAAAACAGGTAGCAGTTTCTAGACCACATCATGCTTTATTGCTTTAAGCCCTTATAAAAGTTGGTTAACAGTGAGAGAAACAACCCACCCGTGAACCAGCTCACCAATACCTGCAGACCATTCATAGTCTTCACCATTCATGGACCTTCAATCGCCACCACTCAACTATTACCTTCTCGCTTCCGCCTTTGCGTTGATATTAGCTTTCAATCTCTTATACATTTTGCGCTCCGACGTCGTCAAACGCCGTCGTAAATCGAACGACTTTCAACGGAAAATCAGTAATGTCTCCGGCGCCGGTAGCTTACAGACGACGGAGAGTGACGGAAGTACTGACGTCATTATTGTTGGAGCCGGTGTTGCTGGTGCTGCTCTTGCGTGTACGCTTGCTAAGGTGAGGTCTTCTGATAGATACATTTGTTGACAGATATAACAAATTAACAGCAATATCTTTGCGTATGTGGTTCTAATTAGGTATATGTTGTTTGAGTTATTTAGCTTTTTAGCATTGGAATTGTTGTGGATTTTGGATATTATTCTATCATAGTTTGGATTTATGTATTGTGCTATTGTGTTTCACCTCGAATGGAATCGGAATGATTTCTTGCGCTAGTATGTTGAATTTGATACATTTTACTATAGTTTGTGACATGAGGACTGTTGTGGATTCTGGATATTGATTTGGTTATAGTTTGGATCTGAGTAGTGCAGTATAATGTTTAAGTTTTAACCTAGAATGATGTAATGGAATCGGAATGATTTATTAGGCTAGTATTTTGAATTTGATACATTTTGACTCTAGTTTGTAACATGAGGATTGTTGTGGATTTTGGATATTTGTTCGGTTATAGTTTGGATTTAAGTATTGCGCTATTATGTTTAACCTAGAATGATGAAATGGAATCGGGATCGGAGTGATTTATAGCACTAGTGTTTTGAATTTGATGCACTTCAATTCAATTCAGCTTAGGAATCGATTCTTTTCTCTCTATGGAATAGATTGAATGTTTGGTATGATACAGTATCTTTCGTTTTCGTTAGCAGTGTACAAAATGAACGGATTGTTGAGAGTTTTATAAGCATCAAGTAAACTTTTTGATGAGTAAAATGCATTGCTGCAAGTGTTTTGTACCTTTTAATGCTAAACATAGATGTGCCAAAAGAAATTAATGTCACACAGCTAAGCTTATAAAGGATAAGATCTTAAGATCGTAATTTTTCTACGTAAGTGATTGATTTCAGTGGTTTAAAGTGTTCTATTTAGATGTGAGGTACTTAACTTGGTTGAATAAATTGTTTGTAACATCAATGATGTACATCCCGATTGCATAAGAAGATGGACAAGTAGAATAATATTCTTGATCATAAGTAAACTTCGTCACAGGTACATCGTACATGATAAAACAGCTTCTTACGATAGTTACCCTTTGATTTGAAAAAGAAAAGGTTGTTAAAAAAGAAGATCCAGACCCAGTTAAATATATTATTCAAACCAACTGATCTTATTTGCTTCTTTATATTATTCAAACCAACTGATCTTATTTGCTTCTTTTATGTAGAAAGTGTAATACACTATCATTTTTTATAGAAATTTTATATCTTGGATACATACTTTTTTGGGTAATTTCAACACCAAAAATTGTCTTACTATTGCTTGATTTCTTACGCTATTGCTTAA
Organism: Scalesia atractyloides; assembly: GCA_947069175.1. Classification (NCBI taxonomy): domain Eukaryota; kingdom Viridiplantae; phylum Streptophyta; class Magnoliopsida; order Asterales; family Asteraceae; genus Scalesia; species Scalesia atractyloides. Next base: position 34,764,268 of record CAMTDV010000011.1, read on the forward strand.
CTTAAACAGGAAGGCCGTCAAGTGCACGTGATTGAACGGGACTTAGCTGAACCAGATCGAATTGTGGGTGAGCTTCTACAGCCAGGTGGCTATCTAAAATTGATCGAGTTGGGTCTTGAAGGTAAAGTTCCTCCCTTAATCATCCTAAACACAATCTCTAATTCGAAAACCTCATGTCTAACCACGATATCCAAACTTAATTCTCGGTACTAGTATCACTGACTGACATCTTTTTCCATACTTGTTGCTACAGATTGTGTGGATGGAATTGAAGCTCAACAAGTTTTCGGTTATTTCCATTTACATGGATGGCCGAAACACAAAACTCTCTTATCCTTTGGAAAAGTTCGAATCTGATATATCTGGAAGAAGCTTTCACAACGGGCGGTTTATTCAACGGATGAGGGAGAAAGCTGCATCTCTTCCAAAGTACAGTTTCTAATATATTAATCAAGATTCATACTCATATCAAATATACTGATGAAACTCTTTTTAATAACAGTGTTAAACTGGAACAAGGGACTGTAACTTCATTACTTGAGGAAAACGGAACAGTTAAAGGGGTGTGCTACAAAACCAAAGATGGGCAGATACTGGCCGCACACGCGCCTCTCACCATTGTGTGCGATGGCTGTTTTTCTAACTTGCGTCGTGCTCTCTGCAAGCCTCAGGTCTTTTTACAAGACACATCTTTAATTAATTTTTTTTCGTTGAAGTAAATTTGAACTTGATTATGTAACAGGTAGAAGTACCTTCTTCCTTTGTGGGTCTGGTTTTGGAGAACGTCAATCTTCCATACGCAAACCATGGTCACGTTATCCTCGCGGACCCTTCACCGATCTTGTTTTATCCAATTAGTAACACCGAGGTTCGCTGTTTAGTCGATGTTCCTGGACAAAAGGTTCCTTCCATTGCCAATGGTGAAATGGCCAACTATCTCAAAACTGTTGTCGCTCCACAGGTATTAACTATTAAGTGTTCACTAATTAGTAATTACTACGTTAAACATTTTGCTAATATGTGATCTGATTAACCGATGTATGCTAATACTTTCAGATTCCACATGAGTTATACGACGCCTTTGTAGCGACGGTAGATAAAGGTAACATACGAACGATGCCAAACCGAAGCATGCCTGCTGTTCCTCAGCCCACTCCAGGTGCACTTCTAATGGGGGACGCGTTTAATATGCGACACCCGTTAACCGGAGGAGGAATGACAGTCGCTTTATCAGATATCGTCTTACTTCGTGACCTTCTCAGACCTCTACGCAATCTTAACGATGCAGCTACACTTTGCAATTATCTTGAGTGCTTCTACACTCTTAGAAAGGCAAGTCAACAGTAGAATTGATTAATATTAATATATTTTCACCCAAGAACAAATGGAATTAATTATTTCGTATATTCTTTTCTATTGCAGCCTGTGTCATCTACAATAAACACGTTGGCGGGTGCTCTATACAAGGTGTTTTGTGCATCACCCGATCCAGCGAGAAAAGAAATGCGTAAAGCATGCTTCGATTACCTAAGCCTCGGAGGCATGTGCTCAGAAGGACCGATATCATTACTTTCGGGACTCAACCCGCGCCCACTGGTTCTGTTTCTACATTTCTTTGCCGTGGCGATATACGGTGTTGGTCGTTTGCTTATCCCATTCCCGTCACCAAAACGGTTATGGCTCGGGGCCCGACTCATCTCGGTTAGCATCTAACACAAGAGAGTCACATGACATGTTAGTTTGGTTTATATGTAGACATTTAACTTTATAAAATTATAAAAATTGTTTGCAGGGTGCATCAGGGATCATCTTTCCAATTATAAAGTCAGAAGGGGTTAGACAAATGTTTTTTCCTGCAACAGTTCCAGCATACTACAAAGCTCCTCAAGTTGATTGAGTTGAATATTGTCATTGTTACAGGTCATTAAGTTGTTGATTGGAATTGTAATTGTAACGTATTATATGTTGTAATTGTTACATGCCACGTATTATTATTTTTCATGTGGCTTTGGAGTCTCCACGTGTTGATTTATACTGGTGTACCATAAATGTATACTGGTGTACCATAAATGGCAATTGGACCACGCTCATAAAAGTGCAAGTTGCAACCGTACCGCCGTTTGATAGTTGCAATGAATGCTAATTTTGACGGATGAGGGGATTTTTTTAAGTTAACTATATGTCTCTTTTATCAACCTAAATTTTAAATCTTTTTAATTTGTATAGTTATTTCAGTTCAACTCAAATTTTAAATTTATATAATTTTTGTCTCTGATATTCTTGAAACATATCAGCTATATTCAAAAAGCTAAGATTGAATAGAATAATTGGACAAACTACAAGGATGAAAATAACAGTTCACTCATGTCTTTTTATAGAATTGACATGTTTAAAAACTATCAGTGACTGAAATGATAATTAATTGGACAAACCAAATATAACTCTTTTTTTAATGGCAAATGTTACATAATCCTTACTTCAAATTACACCATATTTACTCTATGCCAAGAATTGAATACTAGTCTCTCCATAAGAGGCACAAAGCCTCTACCACTCACCAAAGTGATGATGACGGATGTTGGATCTTTTAATGTTCTAAATTTTAATATTTAAATTCTTGAATCTTTAGGTATATGCCTCTTAGATCACACGGAGTGGTGGTGTAGAGAGGGGAGGCAAGCGTTTTCACACCCACCACACGGACACACCACCACACGGACACACCACCCCCACCATTCAACATTGAGGCGTTGTCCCATGCCAAATGCATGATCTCCAAGGGCGTTGGGCATTTGACTTTGGTGTTTCCCTCTTTCATCCTTGACTTTTAGCCCTTTTTCTCTTGTCTTTCACCACCCTTTCCATTATGTGATGTGGAAAGCAAAGCCTCCAAAGTGTAGGTGACGCCTATGTACCAAGGCTTTGCCCACTTGCCTATACCCACCACTTAGTGTAGTCTTAAGAAGGAAAATCTCATATTAAAACCTAGGCAAGGAGTGTTAAAGATTTTAGTATAAAGTAGAGTAGAGTAACATTTCTCATTTGTCGTTTCAGAAAAAAAAAATATGTAACTTTGGTTTTTTGGCAATGTTTGAGTCGGAATTTATCAAGGGATTGGATTTTATAATTCTTAAACTCAATTAGGTTAAAACAAAGGAATCTGAATTACATGCATTTGGCCATGAATTTGTTATTTGTACGGTCCATTAAACACGTAGCCCCTATCAAACTGAATTGAGAACCCGAAATTCAATCCGATGAACACCCCATCTTGTTAACATTTTTTGTCAACTTTGAATTCATTTTGGTTTCAACCGAAAAATATTCAAATTGAGAAAAGCGAAATGTAATTCTCAATCTTTGATTATTAGAACATCATTATAAATGTTGATAATTTCTAAGCAATATATTAAAGTGTCTAGTGAAAACATGTATCCAAAATGTTCATTATATGGAACTAAAACATTATGTAATTTGTGTTGCATAATTTATATATTCTTGTGTCTGTCTATATATATCACACGTGGCATCTTACTATAAATATGAATGCAAGCCGGTTCTACATAAGAATTTGGTCGCAACTCGCAAGTTATAAAAGACAATAATACTTTTTGCAAGATTTTGGCCAGAAAACCTCAAACAAACTTACAACTCCCTCATTTAGCACTTTAAATGAATCGAACGTTTAGTGAATAGTTCATTAACTCTTTGGCGAGAAGTTCGTTTACATTCGTCCGTTTAATTAATGAACGAATGTGAACAAAAAATTATGTCCGGTTAGCTAAATGAACGAACATGAACAGATGTCTCGTTTGTTTAATTAAGTTCATGAACGTTCAGTAATGTTTTGTTTAGGTTTTTCATTAAAGTTTTTTAGCATTTATTTTATCTAATTTTTTTATATTCTTATTTATCTCATCCCTCAAAACAAATAAGATAGGAAACTCTATCTCCACTCTATTTATGCATCGCTCCACTTTCCTTCTCACAACGATTAGGGCTTCAAGTTCTAGCATCGCTCCCTCTCACCATCCACCTCTAGTCACCCTCGTCTTCGCTGATTTTATCTGTGTTCGTTTTTGTTTGTCAACCGTTCGTGAACATGTTCCTTTTCTTAATGAACGAACACGAAGATGAAATTATGTTCAGCAAGTTTTCATGAACACATTATAATCTTAACGAACTAACATGAACAAGCCCTTATTCAAGTTCGTGTAGAGCCCTACCCTCATTATATATATCATTAGAATTAATTTTTCTATTATTATATTTTTATATCTATATCAATTCATAACATGTTAAAGAATATAGCTTTTGTCTTTTGTAGTTTTTTATCTTATTTTCTCTTCTTTTGTTTCATAGTAATTTTTTTATGATTTTTAATTGTTGTAACAAATTTTTGATTTTTTAATTAGTTTTGTGTTTATGTTTTTTTTTTGGATTTGATGGTTGTTCTCGATTGATACTTGGCATGTTGTTTAGTTGTCACAATTGGTCTCTTAGGTTTTTTTACCCCTCGACTTTTCAAAACGTGTCGGCACAAATTCAACTTTGTGTATGTTTTACGTTAAATGAGTTATTTGGTATTAGAAATTCATATTTAATGTTTAATTTCTTTTTGTTATCGTTCGGTTGCTACTTAACATGGTTTTACGTTCCATGCCCCGCAATAACATGATTTTACACTCTCACGCCCTAATGCGAGAGATTAAGACTAGTTAATTATTTTTTATATATGCATGTTAAAACACTTACTTTGTAAATCATGATATAAAAATTTGTGTTTCTTACCTTTTGCTTAACATTTGTAATATATAACTTTATTATAGAAATATTTAAAGCAATAATAAACAACATTAGTAAGAAAAAGAATAGCAAATTGTTAGGTGTAGAAAAAGAAATAGCAAACTGTTAGGTATAAAAGTTCGTATCAATATATTTTAGTGATTTCGATGAATATGGTATAATTTTATTTTAAAATTAGGGTGAGTATCACATAAAAAATTTGTTTTGGGCAGTAACTATAGGAAACAATCCTAAAAGAAAATGTGTCAAATAACAAAAATTATAAAAAAGAACATTTTAGTAAAAAAATCTCAAATACATATATCCAGATCTAGAAAAAAAACCCGGTTCATTCCTTTTCAACTCAACCGTGCATCACCACACTATCACCCACCGCCACCACCACCACCTTCCCGTTTTTCCTACCCCGTCATTGTCCGACCACGACTTAGCATGTCATCTTTGTTGGAAATTATGATATATAATTTAGTAATTAAAGCAAATGAATGAGAGATCATAAGCTTTACTTGTGTGTTGGAACTTTAAAGTATGGGAAGTTGTGTTTGTTCCACATTGGTGGAGAGATAAATCCTGTGTTGATTTATATCTTTAATTCTCCACACAAAAGTATTCTTATGTGACAAGTCACACCCAGTGGCAGCCAGGAGGGTGCGAAGCACCCGACACGCGCCCGCGTTCGGGCCCGGGGACGGGCTCGGGACGAGGGCGATGGGCGCAATGTGGCGCTTTGATGGCGCACTTCGCACGCTCGCATCGCCATGAACCGTTTGGAGCCGCCTTTACTATTTTTAGATGTGACTTGAGTCTGGTGACTGTTTACATTCCTACTGGTCAGAGAATTAAGTTCTCAGAATTCAATTGAGACTTAATTTTTTGTTGAATTATGTATTCAGTTGTGATCTGTGGGATTCTAAACGGATTCACAGATTCTACAAAGGCTGGTGCAGTGTTCAGGAAAAAGACTACTGAAAATCGCATGGTTCATACTTCACACACCTCCAACGAATTCCCAAATTTTGATTCTTTGCACACTCTTGTTTCAGGTATCTTTTTAGGTGCTAGGCTAATCCCGTCAGTACAATCTGCTTAGGCTGTTGTACCCTGGGAAACAGACGGGTTCACTTGGGTGACCCGAAATTTGTTTTAAGGGAAGCGTGTTCTTCACGTGCCTCAGTCACCTCCGTTTTTTTATTTCTTTGTTTCTTTGTAAATTTTTCAGTTTAGTTGTCTTATGTATTTCTTTCTGTATATTTCAACTTTTGTATATATTATGTATTCAGAATTTCATTAATAAAGATTATTATTTTGCTTATGTTGTGAAGGGATTCCCTACAAGCTTAAAACAGATTTTTAAAACCCGTTCACTGTTTTTGGTTTTTTAAAAATTTATAAAGTGTTTCTGTTGTTTATTGCAAAACTTTTGTAGTTTGCATTGGTTTTTTGTAAACCAATTTGTTTTTTCCATAAACTGATATTTTTTTATACTCTTGTTTCAGAAATGGCTACTGCTCAATCAAACATATCAACCACTGTTGGATCCACATCCACTACCATGGGACCATTAGTTGGTACCCAAGCGATTGCTAACCATGCCGATAAACCATAGAAGTTTACTGGTTTAAATTTTAAGAGATGGCAACAGAAGATGTTGTTCTATCAGACGACTCTAAACCTTGCGAGGTTTCTGACTGAGTCCCCTCATGTTCTCGCAGAAGGGACATCTGATGTTCAATCTGTGAATGTTGTTGATGCATGGAAACATTCTGAGTACCTATGTCGCAACTATGTGTTGAACGGCTTGTCAGATGCATTGTATAACGTGTATCTCAAAGTTCCAACTGCCAAAGAATTATGGGTACTAAAAAGTATGTTATGGCTAGATTTTTGGACTATAAAATGATTGATTCAAAGACGGTTATGAGTCAAGTTCAAGAATTGCAGATTATCCTTAGTGACATTTTGTCTGAAGGAATGAATCTTAGTGAAACATTCCAAGTGGCAGCAATTCTTGAAAAGTTGCCTCCAAGTTGGGTGGACTTCAAGAATTACCTTAAGCATAAGCAAAAGGAAATAACCATTGAAGACCTTGTGGTTCGTCTTCGTATTGAAGAAGACAACAGGTTGTCACACAAAGGAAGTCTGGTTGAAGCGTATGCAAAAGCAAACCTTGTGGAACATGGTCAATCCTCAAGGGGTTACAAGGGTAACAAAGGCCACAAGTTTAATGGCAAAGGGAAAAACAAAGGTGTTGACCTTGGGCCAAAGAGAGGTGGTGTGAAGAAAAAGGTTGGTCCCTTTAAAGGGAAATGTTACAAATGCGGACAAACTGGTCATCGTGTTGACCGATGCAAAGAGCCTAAACGTAACACGGCTCTTATGGTTGATGATGATATGCCTTTAGTGGCCATGATTTCTGACCTCTCTGCTATGATGGAGGAGGTAAATTTGGTGGCTAACGAGCCAAAAGGGTGGTGGGTTGACACTAGGGCAACCCGCCATGTGTGCCCAGACAAGACCCTCTTTAATACGTTTAAAGAGGTGGTGGGAGAAGAGAAGTTGTACATGGGAAATGCTGCTACAGCTGATATCAAGGGAGAAGGTGATGTGATCTTAAAGTGGACTTCTGGGAAAAAACTCACTTTGAAGAATGTGCTCTATGTTCCTGATTTGCGCAAGAGTCTTGTGCCGGGATGGATGCTTAACAAGTTTGGCTTTCGTTTGGTTTTTGAAAGTGATACTTTTGTTTTAAGTAAGCGTGGTATGTTTGTTGGAAAGGGCTATGCCCAAAATGGCATGTTTAAACTTAATGTAATTTATATTAAGAAAAGCATGAATAAAAGTGCTAGTACTTCTGCTTACTTGGTTGAGTCTCCTAATGTTTGGCATGGATGTCTTGGTCATGTAAATTTTAATTCGATGCGTCGTTTAATTAAATTGGATTACATACCAACTTTTTCCATTGACTCTAAAACAAAATGTAAAACATGTGTTAAAGCCAAATAAAGAAGATCATCCTTCAAATCCGTTGAAAGAATAACTGAACCACTTGATCTGATACACACGGATGTGTGTGATTTGGAATCAATTCCTACCAGAGATGGTAATAAATATTTTATTACTTTTATCAATGATAATACAAGTATTGTTATGTATACTTACTTAAGAGTAAGGATGAAGCAATTGACTAGTTTATCTTGTATAAAGCTGAAGTTGAGAATCAACTAAACAAGAAAATACGTGTTCGAAGTGATAGAGGAGGTGAATATGTATCACCATTTGGGGAAGTGTGTGCAAAAAGTGGCATAATACACGAGTATACCCCACCGTATACACCCCAATCAAATGGCATCGCGGAGCGAAAGAATCGTACACTAAAAGAAATGATGAATGCCATGTTGATAAGTTATGGGATGAGCCAGGACATGTGGGGTTTTGTCAGCCAATTTTTTGTCAAACAAAATACCTTTCAAGAACAAGGATGTAACACCTCATGAGTTGTGGTGGGGACATAAGTCATCCTATAAATACTTGAAAGTGTGGTGGTGCCTGGCCAAGGTGATAGTTGCACCCCCTAACGCTCTTAAAATAGGGCCCACAACTGTTAATTGCATTTTCATTGGATATGCCAAAAATTGTAGTTCACATCGGTTTCTTGTACATGAATCCAAGAATCCTGATGCGCACTAGGACTCTATCATAGAGACAAGGCCAGGAAATGTGACTTACTTTGAAGAAGAGTTTCCAATGTTACAACAAACTATTGCGAGTTCTTCAAATCATGCAAGTTCGTCAACAATGGTTGATGAGATTGTTCGAGAGGAAACTCACAAACAATCAGCGGCTGAAGAAGGTGAGCCAAGAAGAAGTAAAAGGCAAAGGACTGAGAAATCCTTTGGGCCTGACTTTCTTACATACATGGTTGAAAGTGAGCCTCAAACCTATCGAAAAGCAGTCACCTCTTCAGATGGGCCTCAATGGAAAGAAGGCATCAAGAGTGAAATTGATTCTATCTTACAGAATCATACATGAGAGCTAGTAGATCTTCCACCAGGGTGCAAACCACTTGGATATCGATGGATATTTCAGAAAAAGATGAAAGCTGATGGCTCTGTCGACAAGTATAAGGCAAGGCTTGTGATCAAAGGGTTTAGACAGAAGGAAGATCTTGATTATTTTGACACATACTCGCCTGTAACTAGAATAGCCTCTATTAGATTGGTGCTTGCAATTGCAGCTTTGAGAAATTTGGAAATACATCAAATGGATGTAAAAACTGTATTTCTCAATGGGGAATTAGAGGAAGAGATTTACATGGAGCAACCAGAGGGTTTCTCTGCTCCTGGCCAAGAGGGCAAAGTGTGCAAACTTGTCAAGTCATTATATGGCTTGAAGCAAGCTCCAAAACAATGACATCAAAAGTTTGACCAAGTTATGCTTAACAGTGGTTTCAAAATAAATGAATGCGATAAATGTGTTTATGTGAAAGACATTTCTAAAGGATATGTGATCTTATGCCTTTATGTAGATGATATGATTGTCGTTGGGAGTGATGATAAGATGATCAGATCTACTAAAGACATGTTAAAGCGAGATTTGACATGAAAGATATGGGTCTAGCTGATGTGATTCTTGGAGTAAAGATCATTAGAACCCAAACTGGTTTGGTGGTAAGTCAATCTCATTATGTTGATAAGATCCTTCAGAAGTTCAATCTAGAGGACACGAGTGTAGCTCAAACTCCAATTGATACCTCTCAACATTTGTCAAAAAACAGAGGCGAGAGTGTTGCTCAATTGGAATACTCAAGAATCATTGGCATTCTAATGTATCTCATGTCATGTACTCGGCCAGACTTAGCATATGCTGTGAGTAGGCTAAGTAGATATACTAGCAATCCTAGTTCAGAGCACTGGAAGGGTATGACAAGATTGTTAAGGCATTTGAGATACACGAGAAACTATGGACTGCATTATGGCCAAAATCCAGCCGTTGTAGAAAACAGATAAAGTATTGTTGAATCATAAACCCACTTCCATTGTGATTTTCAAACGGCTATAACTTTTCCATAAATTAATATTTTGTTATAAAAATTACACCCTATTAACGAGCATTTCATTCTATTTAATTCGAGCAGCTTATTGCTATAGTTTTCTTAATAAAAAAATACAGGATTCTAAATACCCATAACGTGATTACATGATTTTGAATACCCGGTAAGTGACTACATGATTTTGAATACCATTACGTGATTACATGATTTCACTATATTATTTTATGTAAAACCCCACTAAGTGATTACGTAATTACGTGATTTTGAATAGCAAATATTTCAAGTATAGTCACGTATTAAGAATAAATTATATATAAAACATTAGCCAAATCAACCTATAATTACCACATAATCCCATATATTGAGATTTAATCACGTAATAAAACATAAACAATCAAGTTCTTATCATTGAATGTGTAATCACATAATAAGCATAACTGTATATACATTAGTTATAACAAATCTTATTATGTGCAGTCAGGAGTTATGAATTTATATTGAATGTGTAATGATTTATGTTGAATATGTAATCATGTAATGAATTTATATTGAATGTGTTATGATTTGTGTTGAATATGTAATCACGTAATGGGTATTCAAAAATCACGTAGTCATGTATTGAGTATTCAAAATCACTTAATCACGTAATGGGTGTTCAAAATCACATAATTTGTACTCAACATCGTATAATTTTTTTAACGAAAACTATAGGAATAGACTGCTCGAATTAAAGATAATTAAATGCTCGTTAATACGGTGTATTTTTTTTAAATTTTAACGTATGTGAAAGTTATAGCCGTTTGAAAATCAAAAGATAACTAGTTTACCCGAGAAAAGACTAAATTGCCTGCAAATGACAATTATCACTACCTTTTTCTCACCTATGCTTCGTTTGAGAATTCTTTCTTCTACATAATTCAAGCACTATATATATATACACAGATTATTAAAATTAGACGAAGAGATTATATATATGGAAATGAAATTAAGATTGAGAGTATTTATAATAATAATAATAATAATAATAATAGTTAATAATAATAATAATAATGCCATCACCACTTTGGTGGGGTGGTAGGCTTTGTGCCCTTTTCCAATGGCTATGTTTCCAACGGCTGAAAGAGGTATCCATTCCATTGGCAGAGGTTCTACACCTAGACTCGTTTTTTTCATTATTCGAAAATAAGATATTATAATATCCGATTTCTAAAGAACCGAAGCTTAATACACATGATATGGTTTTTTGACCAAGAACCGAACCAAAACCAAACCTAGTTATTACAATAGCTGATTTTCCTTTATAATTCATTATTAAAAATACTCGATCGATTTGTGTACCTCTAGTTACCATGTTAAAACTTTTAGAGCCATGGCTGAACTGTGCTAAAGTTTAAACAACAGCCCAGCCCATTAGAACCACTCAATCCATAAAAAAAAGCCCAATAGACCCATTTAAAATAAAGCAATGCATACATAGTCGAAATGTATCGCTAGGGTTTACTTGTTCTTCTGTTTGTGCCTGCCTCCACACGTGAAAAGCTCGGATCTCTTCAACAATGGCGGAACAGGTTACACAAGTTCACAATCCTCAACCTCTGTCTATACCTACAGATCCTTACAGTTTGTTTTTCTTCTTGACAGACGGAGAAGGCGTTTTTGAAGCAACCTAAGGTGTTTTTATGGTGAGAATTTATCATTTTTTTGTTCATAATTACTAAAATCCGTTGGTCGTGTTTGTTGTTGATTGATTGACTGATTTGTGTTAGTTCGAAGAAGAGTGGGAAAGGGAAGAGGCCTGGGAAAGGTGGAAACAGATTCTGGAAGAGTATTGGTCTTGGATTTAAGACACCTAGAGAGGCTATTGAAGGTAATCTTTATTATACAGTTGATATGTTATCTTGTTTTGTAACACAAATTTGTTGTTTTATTTACTTTATTATTTTAACTGATATTTAAGCTGTGCTCATAGTTAAATGATTAGTGTTTACTGTGACTGGAGTGTTGCTTTATAAGTGTATAGTTAATGTTATTTATCATAATTAGTTGGATAAAATGATTTATGTTTCTGTTAGGTGATATTTATGATGTTCATAATTATATGATCAATGTATACTAGGCTGATTACAAACTCAAGTAATGAAATAGTGGCTTTGTTTTTGTGTTTATGAATGGGCTCATTATCAATTTTGTGCTGCAAGCCAACAAAGGTGCTTTTTTGATGGGTCTAATAGTTGGAAACATTTTAGAGATGTGTTTGAGTTTCTTATTTGTTTATAAAAAGTTATTGGAACTTCATATATGCATTGATTATATGAGTTTTGAGGTTACTATTGTTTCTAAAGTCTCTTTTAGGGTTGGAATACTTTTTGCACTCAAATCAAATAAGGCACGATCTTATGGTTTATCTAGTGAACAATACTGATTTTGTTTTGGAACCTGATTATTTCTAGGAACTTATATTGACAAGAAATGCCCTTTCACTGGTGATGTATCCATTAGAGGACGTATACTTGCTGGTACATGCCACAGCGCAAAAATGGTTAGGACCATTATTGTTCGTCGGGACTACCTTCATTATGTGAAAAAGTATCAAAGGTAAGACTTAATTTCTTAACTGTAGTTTATCAATATACCCTTTCTTATAAGATGGCACAAGCAAAACATCTTAAATAATAGGAACTAAAGAATTTTTATACAGTTAGCAACTAAAAAACTTATTTTTGTCTTTTGATTATGGATTAGAAAATAAAAGAAGGCATGGTTGTAATCTGTAGAGTGGAACTTTTGACTAAATATATCTAATGGTTCTAAATAAAAGTTACTTCTTTTAACTAACTTTTTTTAAACGACCAACTTACACATCCTTTAAACCTACTCTTAAAGTTACATCAGTGTTCACCTTTACTTCAAACCTTGATACCGCATGGCTACAAGCCCTTTGGTCTCTAAACTAGTAAAAGTTGAGCATTTAATCATTGTTTCCAATACAGGTACGAGAAGAGGCACTCGAACATTCCAGCACACATTTCTCCATGTTTTCGTGTGAAGGAAGGTGACCATGTCACTATTGGACAGTGCAGGTTTGTTTTTTTTACTTGAATGTTTTTAGCGCTTATGTTTTAGAAATTTTATAATGTTTGGTACTTTATTTGATTTTGAGTACAATTTTATATATGTTTGGTCAGACCGTTGTCCAAGACTGTGAGGTTCAACGTGTTGAAGGTGATCCCAGCTGGATCCTCCAGTGGAGGGAAGAAGGCGTTTACAGGCATATAAGAAGCTCATCTTTTCTATCTTGTTAGGTATTGCAAAAACATTTCAATTTGATTTGCAGATTTTGAAGTGAAATGTGGTTTGGTTTATGTTTAAGATTTGTGTAGAATCTAGTCTTCTTTTACTTGCGACATGAAAATTTACCATTTTATGTTATGCAACATGTGTTGGGTGAACTGGGTTTTGTTGCATCTTGACCTCGAAAAGGTTTGTTTTTCTAAATGTGTTGTGGTTTAGCGCTTCTTTGACTTGAGTTGTCAATGTTTATCAAAATGGCATGAGATTCATATGGGTTTATTAAAGGCTATAAATCGTAGGGCTACAAATTTTTTATCATCTGATCATATTTTTTTGAGTGTTGTGTGTTTTGACTCTTTAGTTTATTAAGTCATTTAACCTTTTTGTGTACATGTTTATTTTTTTAAATTGATGACACAACTCTTTTTAACATGTCTTGCTACCAACCAAAACTTGTGTTGCTAGAAAAAAAATTCTGACTGGGATGTTCTTGTTGGTTTTACGAAATAGTTCTACATCTACCTGAAAGTGATCTCAAATGTCAATTTTTTTTATTGCGAGTAAATTATGATTTTGGTCCCACTTTAACCCTTTTGACGTCTGACATTGACAATGCATTGTATTTTCAGTTCCAAAACCGTCTTCTGAAAATGTACCACGATTTCCGAAAATGTAACCCTCCATTTATATTAAAACATAGTTTGAAAAATTACAATGATTGTAAAATTAGAAAAATAGGAAAAAAGTACAAACACATATTTTTATAAAAAAAATTTGCTTAATTAATTAATTAAGAAAAAATTTAGGTAATCAATAAAACAATACTGATAAAATTAGTAAAACAAAAAAGAAAGAAAAGTAAAATTAAGAAAAGCAATACTGATAAAAATAGCAAAACAAAAAGAAAGAAAAGTAAAATAAAGAAAAGAAAGGAACTTTGAGTAAGTTTCACATAACAGTTGATGTAAATGAGAGAGGCAAAATCTAGTCATAAAAGACACTACGAATTTTTTTAAGAGAAATACAAAGAGTGTAATTTTCTGTATAAATAAAGGATAAATTTGTGTAATTTACTATTAACTACTTTTTGTCGTTGGTCATAGAAATTTCAAAGGGTGTTTGTGTAAAAAAAAGCATTTGGTGTTGCTCGGGTTTCGATTATATGTATTATACGTGAAAATAATTCATGGGAGTCATGGACACCCATGCCAACTAGGTCCGATAATGGCTAAGCTTACTCAAGCTCAATAAGTGAACCTTATGCTCGAGCTAGTTTTTTTTTTTGGCTCAACCTTGTCTTGATTTAAGATTTTAGCCGGCAAATCTCAAATAACTCATGAGTAGGTATGCTCGTGTAATATGCTCACTTACACCCTTATTTAAAACGAAATTAAAATTGTTTCGATAAACTCACCAATACTTTATTAAGTAACAAAACAACTTAAGTTTCGTTTGATATTCTCTTGTCGTGGACTTTTCTTTGAAATGATATATTTTTTAAAATTTTAAGTGAGTTAAATGGAGTATAAATGAAATTGATTAATTTTGATAATTATCATTCTTCAAGTGAACTTAGATGGAAGAAATATGAAACTTGGATATTATTTAATGATTTTTTTGTTCATCACAGTTACCTCTGAATTTTTGTTAAGGTTTATAAAAAGGATAATAAATACCAAGTTTCATATATTTTTTATTTGGGTCACAAAGTACTTATAAAACAAATAAACTTTATAAAATAATTTACAACAAGGGATCAATATCGAAACTTAAATGGTTTTGTTGTTAAAAATGTGAGTGACTTTCATTGAAACACTAAAGAAACTTGATTATTCCCCTAGTGAACATTATTTCCCTTCTTCTTTGTAAGGCGCTAATTATGAGTATACGAAAACTTACATATGGTTTTTAAAATGACTATCATTGGTAAAGATATATAGATGTGTATATTAAATGTAATGAAATGTTTTTAAAATTGTGGGTATACATATATGGTTTTTTTTTATAAAATGACTATTATTGGTAAATATATATAGATGTGTATAGTAATCGAAGTAATTTACATCGAGACAGATGGTAAGCTGTGCCACTACCCTTTTCTGAATAGCAAACCAAGTTTTTTAAAAACTACGTCCATAGATATCGTGGTCATAACATTATTAAATGTGATAAAATGTTTTTAAAATTGTATATTTGAATATAGGCGGAACTGAAAGAGGGTAAGGGGGTGTAACATGAAGTATCACATAATGATATCCTCGTATGAGAGCATTAGTTTGTTGACAATCGTTGGGACGTTGTACACCTTCTTTGTGGTTTGATATATTCGTATGGGAGCATTAATTTGTAAATAGTATTCATGTTACAAGTTGGTATATTTATCATCATAAAAAGAGAGATCATTATCAGTTTGTCTTGTAGATTGAGTTGTGTGTTGTAGATAACTTGAGTTGTGTCTTGTAGATTCAGGATATGATGATATTCACTTTTCGTCACGATGTTTGTGTATCTGTTTGATCTCTTACGACATATATTGGCTTATGCTATTGTAGCGTGCTTTTGGATGATCTTCATAATATTGCCGGTGTCCTTTAGTATCTGGTCTTAACTCATTCAAAGAGATAACATGCGTTATTAGTAAGCTACTAAGCTTTCCAAAGGTTCTTTTTTTTTTGTAACAACTATTGTCCGACATTGGATAAACCATCAAGCACATTTCTTTGACAGCTTTGGGGGACAAGCTTGAATAGATTAACTATTCACCAATCTCCCAAATGTTGATCTTCATGCTTATGTTGATGTTGATATAGAATGTCCAGATGATCGACGCTCTACTACTTGATGTCGTGTTTTCTTAGACCCAATATCATTAGTTGGAGTTACAAGAAACACCATATGGTTGCTTGGGGTCAGGCAGCGAGGTGAGTATTGTGCCCAACCCTACACATACAACTAGAAAAACTTCGATGATTTATGTGTGTGCTTTCAACAACCTATGAAACACCTCAGTATTGATGCACACTTTGTTCGAGACATTGTCATATGACACTCTCATAGTTAACATGACTTATAGATTAGATCAAAAGAGAAGCAAACCAAACCACGACATGCATAAATATCATAATCATCATGCGTTGCCGAAAGACAATTTTCGGAAACTCTAATTGCAGCAATAGATGGAGAAAGTGAAAACCACAATCAAATGCCTTGACTAGATTAGCATAGACGATTAATGCAATATCTAATCATCATGGAGATGACATAAAAGAAAGGCTATAACCATCATATTACATATCTTGATAAAAGTGAGAGCATATATGATACATTGTGGTTTTGAACGGGGAACAAGGCAGTCCAATAATTCAAAAGAATACATGAAAAATCATAAATACGTTGTAAAATGATACAAGGCACCCCCTTTCTTTGTTTTTTATTTCTTCAAATAATACTGCTTTGCCTAAAAGCTGGCAAATTCCCACTTTTCAGGCTCACACCTACATTTTTCATTAGATATATAATTTTTTATTTGGATTATTCTAGGAAATCAAACATTTTTCAGATTTTTATTATAAATTTCTTTATCTTGATATAAAAGTGCCTATTACTTTCATATTTATTATTTTAGTTATTTATCTAGTAGATTTAGAGTAGCTGAAAACTGGACTATCAACTAATTAAGATGAATAAAGAATAGATCTTCATGTAAGAAGTTATCGTTGGTGTAATTTTATTTTGTAATTTTATTTTCATGTTCTTTGGGTCTAAAGTCGCTTTTTTTTTTTCTTTTGAATAAAGCCGTTCCCCCAAAAAAAAAAGACACTAAGATGAATAGATACACGTTTAGGTATTCCATTTAAGATGAATAGAGACATGTTATGTGTAGGTATTCATTATTTTGTCTTTCCTCGTCCCCACTTCACAGAATTAGAAATAATTAATCAACTCCAACCATTAATTTAGGTTAATATTTTTTCAACAACACCATCTTAAATATTTGATAAACAATCTTTGAAAAAAAAAACCTCGTACAAGGTCTGGTCTACTCAAGTAATTTATGTGCGTTAAGCGAATTTTAAAAGTATTATATTACCCTTTTATGTAAAAATAATATACTTTTAGTTTTATGCAAGATATTTAAAATCAGTTTAATAAAAACATACGTTACAATATATATTCGGTTCATTTTAATCATTCTTGCATTGTTTTTTTGAGCAGGAATGAAGTCAAGTCGGTCATACCCAGATTTTAATAATATAGCAAATATTACTTTAGAGTATTTGTCAAATCTTCAGAATATTTGAAAGATCTGCGTTATCTTCTAAATATGGGTTGCCCCAACACAACCAACACACCTACACAAGAGGAAACCCTAAATCCGCCAAATAGTATAAATAAGGAGCAAACTCCAAGGTAAATTTTCATTCACTATCATCTCCCATCTCTCTTTTATACTTTACTCTTCCACACATACTTATTCTCATGTTGGAGGGTAGTTATAGGAATAACTCATTCCTGTAACGAGTCCCAACGGTGTTCTCTTTTGCAGATCGTAGCTCGGTCCACTCCCAGCAAGAATGTTCATCAAAGAGACGTCCCCAAGGTTCAGTTTCTACATTGGCGCCATCCGTGGAACCGGCAATACATATATTCGGAACTTCGTTACCATGACGAGTTGTCAAAGCTTGAACCCTATGATAACACTCAAGGAGGGACTGTGGCATTTGCTGCAACCACCGTCTCCTCCCAACCAGCAGTAACTAGATCCTTGAATCTAGAGTTCATGCAGAATCACTGCCGGGATATGAGAAGTTACCTGGAGCAACAGAGGTCACTACAGCAGGGATGGTTTTGTTGTCTTACCCAACAAGGCGCAATCAGCAGTTGAATGCAACAACAATTATCATTTTTTTAATTAGAACAGTTATTGCAATACTATACTCAAATTAAAGAGAATACAATGTTCATTTTTATGGTGTATTTTTTTAATTTACATATATTAACGTACATAAAAGTTATGGTCGTTTAAAAAACGCGGGGTATTTTGTTTTTTATAAGGGTGATAAAGTGTAGCTATTGATTAATTATCCATGATTTGGTTAAGATGATGGAATTAAAGTGTAATTAAGTTAATGGATTAAAGTGTAATTAGTGTTTAAAAGACTAATTGACTATCATTTTAGTGGTTGTCCCTTATGCTTTGATCTAAAAAATATTAACTTTTGGTTATCTTAAAATATCCTTCCCTTGTGTATTATCTATCTATACTATATGTAATACGTGAGGGAAGTGCATTTTAAAATACCCCAAAAATTATAAACCTTTTTTTAGTTTAATGCATAATGTACAACTCTAAAACGAGGGTAAATTAGTCATTCAAACAATAATTACACTTTAATCTCCCATGTTAATTACATTTTAATCCCCTTATCTTTAAGCAAATTATAGTATTTAGTTAGGAGAAGGTTCATTTGAGAAGAAAATTAAATTGAGAATAAAAATAACAATGGTAAAATTGTAAAATATTAAATAGTTTTCTCTCATCTTATTTATTATCTTTAACTAACTAATTAGTCATAAAGACTATGATCCTCCACACTAAATTTTTTACCTACACACATCAAAATTTATCTTACACGTTTTGAAATTTGTCATACACCTATTAAAATTTATCGTACATAGCTCGTAATTCATTCTACACACCATTTATCCTACACTTTAAATAATATTTTTTTCTTTGAATTTTTTTTTGAAAATAACTTTCAAAATTTAATGTAGTTAGTACTTAAAAGGAAGACTACCAATTAATGATCTATCTAAATTTACCAATATACCCTTACACTAATTAAATACAAAAATTAAATTAAGTAAAATAAAGCATTTCGGTTGAATTTTCTTCTTTTTTATTCTTACAACAAAATTCTTCTCATTTGAACCCTCCACGGGGATCGCGAGAACCGTGAGAACGAATAAAAAACTACTAGAACTTGATAAGATAACAAGTGAAATTCAAAATTTCTTTTTACATTTGTCATTATTATTCGAATACAATTCTAGAAATTTAATTTACACATTTAAATTTACGTGAATTCAGAAATAAAGAAAATTTACACATGTGTAAGTTGACATTTACACATGTGTAAATTTGTTTTATTTACACATGTGTAAAAAATTAATAAGACTGATTTTGAGAGAAGAAATAAATTATTTGATGTTGTAATTTCGTTTTTTGATGTTGTATTTTAATTAAAATGATGAATGTATTAAAAAAATGGTTTTGATTGGTTTTCTCTTTCGTTCTCACGGTTCTCGCAATATTTAGCGTTCTCAAAAAACTCTCCCCTATATATATATATATATATATATATCGGTTATTGTGAGAAAATTTAAAAGTGTGAGAAGGATAAGAAAGAATCTAAACCATTAGATATTTAATATATATATATATATATATATATATATATATATATATATATATATATATCGAGTGAGGTTATTGTGAGAAAATTTAAAAATGTGAGAAGGATAAGAAAGAATCTAAACCATTAGATATTTAATCTAATGGTTGAGATCATAATAGCAATTCTGTAAATAATATTGACTATTAAACTAACTAATTTTCTAGATTAAGGGTATACATGTAAATTTAATATTTTTAAATTAAGAAACTAACATTAATACACATGCAAAGTTCCCCCATTCTTTTTTAAACATCAATAACTTTTTATACGTAACTCTTTTTAAAAAAAAAAATTATACCATAATAACGAGTGTTTTTTTATCTTTAATATGAGTACCATATTGATATAATTATGTAGAGTTATTTCTGTTTTTATATATTTAGGGTGTTATTTCTGTTTTGATTCTGATTAAAGTGTTGACTGGTGTTATATTAGGGTGTTATTTATGTTATATTCAATGGTAGGGTGTTCTTTATAAGATGTGTGCCTTCAATATAACTGTTGTGGTGGTTTTATGAGTTATGGTGTTATTTTTGTTATATTTATGTTCTTTATAAGATGTATGCCTTCAATATACATGCTGTGGTGTTTTTATGAGTTAGGGTGTTTTTATGAGTTATATTTCTGTTCTTTATAAGATGTATGCCTTCAATATACATGTTGTGGTGTTTTTATGAGTTAGGGTGTTATTTCAAATTCGAAAATCCCTACAATAACTGCCAAAAATCGGTTGAATATTTCATTCCATAATTAGATTTTATTAGTTAAATTACACTTATACCCTTAAACTACCAAATAAAAAGGGACACATGTCACCTCCATAATCTTTCTTATCCTTCTCACACTTTTAAATTTTCTCACATGAACCTCTACCTATATATATATATATATATATATATAATTTTTTTAAATTACGCTATAAAAATAAGCATTTTATTCTCTATATTTTGAGTGTAGTATAACTATAGTTTTTAAAACTAAAAAAATGATATGTTACGTGATTAATAGTGTCTAGGTGTGAGTAACAACTAAATTGTTAATCGAAACCAGACCGACGAAACCGAACCGAAAAGATGAAACTGAACCGAAATCAATTAACCGAAAACTAAATTAATCAAAATCCGGTTATCAGTATTTATTGTACATTTGTTTAACCAAAATTAACCAAACTGAACCTTTCATATTTTCATATAATTCTAGCTTTTATAGCCTCATTTCATGTATTTATTATTTTGCTTTATGTATTGATGCATCCATGTCATGTATTTATACCTCAATTTCATGTATTTTTAAACAAAAGTTTTAACCCAAGTGTTGTTTTGGCTATTAACCGAAACTAAAAGAACGAACAAAAAATCGTCAATCTAACTGAATAAATTGAACTAATTAACCGAAAACATATTGGTTAATAAAATATACTAAACGATGATTTCGATTGAGGATAATAGTTGAAGCGACCGAACCATGCACACCACAATGAAATGGATTGATCGATGACTTCACTTATGACGTATATCCACGGAATAATACTACAATAAATATTATACGCACAAGAAAACTACAAGAAACGAGTACCGCAATGCAAATTGTCATTCCCGCCGCTGTAACATTTGCGTAAAACGGGTTTAAAAAACCCGCATCGTTTATTAATCAAGTATTTGTTTATTCTTGTTCGATGCGTATGTCTAGCATCAATTATGTTAATTAATAAAAGTGGTAGAATTAAAAATTTATAAATAATAGTAACAATAAGTGAATTAAAATAAACTTAAATAAATTAAAACAAAAATAAAGGAGAAAGCCGGGTCTCGAACCCGGGTCTCCCATGATATTATACACACTAAACACCATTGGGATACACACACTATATGTTCTAAGACCTAAAATAAATAAATTTTATATTCAAACAAATCATATCTGTTGCTGAGAAGAACTTTGTAACAGCCAAAGTCTAAATTAAAGGGGACTAGTTTTTCCGTTTAAATCCATGTTGAGCGAGGTTGTTACGCGAATTGTAACTGAAACTTGATTCAATTATTGAAGAGTGCCGGAAATCATTGAAGCTTTTAAAATGCATAAATCGGGTTTTTGAAACCGAATTGTTTCTTAAATCCTGTGCACTATAAATATCGGCCTATTATCACCTCTGTGCACTCGCAAAACCTCAGTCTTACCACTCCTAAATCTTTATTAATCTCTCACTGTTCGTCGGAGCTTGGTCTGCCCTCGCCGGATTCAGTCACCGGAAAACCGAAGCTTGACGTTTGTTCGGTAACAATCCTTTATTTATCATTTATGATTGGAATAATTATGTGCAATTTGTTATCATAAAGCAGAATAAACTAATAAACACATTCCAACCAGGAAGAATTCAAATTGAGTTTACAATCCGAGATGATATAATAAAGAAGATGAGTTTTATGTAATAGATAAGTGTAATAAAAATCAGGTTTTTAAATGGGTTAGACGACTGTGTGCAAACATGAGCCATTCATCGCGGGTTCGAGTCTCATACATAACCGGTTTTTGGAAATAAAAACTCTTTTTTTAAAACTTAAAGGTATTGCTGCTCAGAAAGAGTATAAGAATTATAAAAGTTCAGTATTAAACGGGTTAGATGGGTGCAAAAGATCAGTGAGGTCGCGAGTTCGAAACCAACCACACACACCGGTTTGATAATTTAAAACCCCTTTTTAATTTAAATAAATTCTGAATTATTCTAACGAGTATATAAAGGTAACTAAAAACGGATTCCTTACGGGTTAGACACGTAGCTCAGTTGGAAGAGCTGCGTGCATGCAACCGAGAGGTCACGAGTTCGAGCCTCACCACACGCAGCCTATACCACAGTCAGATCTGACAAGTTTTTTTTTAATTTTTATTTCATTTTATTTAATTTTTGGTATTTATTTGTTTGATAAAGCGATTAAAAATAATTAAGAACAAGATTTGTTTAGTTTTAAAAACCTCAATAAATACCACAAAAACAACCTAAAAGTTAATAAAAAGAAAGTGTTAAATAAAAATATTAACTTATATATATTCATCGTATTATTTTATTATTAAGTTAGTCTCTTCGTCGGTTAAATCCTCAATTCGTGCG
This sequence comes from Scalesia atractyloides, assembly GCA_947069175.1. Taxonomy (NCBI): domain Eukaryota; kingdom Viridiplantae; phylum Streptophyta; class Magnoliopsida; order Asterales; family Asteraceae; genus Scalesia; species Scalesia atractyloides. The sequence goes on from CAMTDV010000011.1 coordinate 34,786,976, forward strand.
CGCTCTTCATCAATCAAGAAAACACACCCATAGTGAGTGAATCCTTACAAGCTCCCTTTTTAATCACGTTTTGGGGTGTATCATGTGTCGTACATGTTCTATCTATTTATTTACAACACTTGTGCTAACATCATTATGTGGTCAAATGTGTATTTTTGTTGGTGTGATTATGTGTGATTACATTTTATCATTTCAGTGCAATCATTCATTTAAGGCCCATCAGTTCCTCGTGGGATACGAGTTGAGCATCAGGTGCCTCATTAGATCGGCTCCGTTTGATTGAGTCTTGATCTCAAGTTTATCATTCATCATGTCATGTGTTCATTGTGGATATTATATGGTTTGTAATTGTTTATATATATACATATACTCACTTATGGTCCAAGCACAATTTTTATTTAAAAAACAAACAATATAACAACTGTTTCAAAAGTTTTACTAAGATTCACTCGCCAACTTTTGTTGACCCAAACCTTTGTTTACATATGATACAGGTGGACAAGCTGAGTAGAGGAACACATAGGAAAGGCCTTAGAAGATTAATAAATTTTATATTGTTTAGAACAAATGTTCTTTGAGTATGTGTGTTTCCTTGTTTGTGGATATTTGAAGTTTAATTTCAATTTAATAAAACATGAAACCTTATAGTAAATGTCATGAGCTTTGGTGATAACCCAATTATGCCCCGACTTTTATTTCCGTCGCGGGTCAGTGTGTGACAGCCGCATCGCACAAACATCTTGCTAGTGCTATATATAATGAGACAAGGGCATTTTAAGATACCAAAATTTAAGAACTTTGTTTTGATTTGATGCATAAGGTACAAACCAAAATGAGGGTAAATTAATCTTTCAAACATAAATTTCACATTAAACCCCTTACAATAATTACAGTAAACTCTCCCATCTCTAATACAATTATAGATAATTAATTAGTGGTTACACTTTACATTTTTTATATTTAATTCTCTCATCACTAATAAAATTATAGATAATTAGTTATTAGTAACATTTTACACCTCTTATAAAAAACTAACAACCCCCACGATTTTTAAACGGTCCCAACTTTTAAGTACGTTAACATATATATTTTTTAAAATACACCATTAAAACAAGCATTTTATTCTCTTTTATTTGAGTATAGTATAGTCATAGTTATTTTGAATTAGAAAAATTGATATATGATGTGACGAAGAGTGTCTAGGGGTGTGCCATAATTGCATCATTAAGCGAAAAACAAATGAAACCGAATCGAAATCAACCTAAAACTGAATTAACTGAAAACTAATTTAATGAAAACCGAATTAACTAAAAACTAGTTATCAGTTTTTCTTGGTACCCTCGTTTACTAATATTAACCAAATTGAACCGAACATTCATATTTTCATATATATTACTAGTTTTTATACCTTCAGTTCATATATTTTATATTTTATACCTCTATTTCATGTAATTATACCTTAATTTCACGTATTTCTAAGTAGAAGCTTTAGCCCAAGTTTGTTTTTGGTTATTAACCTAAATCAAATGAACCGAACCAAAAACCGTAAATTTAACCGAATAAATTGAATTATTTAACCGAAAACCAATTGGTTAATAAAATAGACTAACCGATGAATTCGGTTGAGGATAATAACCAAACCGAGTGAACCATGCACACCAAAATGAAATAGACTAACCGATAACTTCGCTTATGACAGATAGGGTTGTAAACGATCCGGGCCAAGCCTTCCACCACTCAAGTTCGGATCGTCTTGTCTTTATCAAGCTCGAGCTTGGCTCGGTTCGGTTTGGTTCGCGTCTACTTATTGGAGCTCAAGTTGGGCTCACGAGTAAAACCCATAGCTCTCGGCTCGACTCAGCTCTGCTGGAGTTATTTTTTAGAACAATCTTAAACGAGTTAAAAGCTCGGCTCGACCTCTCTTCGATTTCACTCAAACGAGCTAAACCTCAGCTCACCATATTAGTTTAAATCATATGAGCCTAATTTGAAACCGACTTGGGTTGAGTTTAATCAACGTGATCATTATATATATATATATATATATATATATATATATATATATATATAAACTAAAATTTGTTTGGGCTCTTTTAGCTTTGTATTTCAAGCTCGGCTCGATAACCAAACGAGTTGTACTTTAGATTCGAGCTTGGGCTTGGGCTAGTTAAGGCTCAGTTTGTTTGAGCTTTTAACCGAGCCGGTTTCGAATAGCTCTCAAGCCTCTGGGCTTGTTTACACCCTAATGATGTATATCCACCACAATGATGCTACAATAAATATTATACGAATAAGAAAGCTACTAGAATGGATAGCCGCAATGTAAAGTAGGGATGAACATTTGAGGCTGGAAACCGATACCCAATTTCTCGTGCCGAATTGTTTTTGGTACCCACTTTTTGGCATTTCGGTATCCGTACTTTGGTTCAGGACGGTACCTGTGTTTTACCTTTAAATATTGGTACCATCCCGGTACCGATACCGTACCGTACCAAGCATTTTAGGTATCGATATTCATATTTGAGGATTTTTGGTACCAGTACCAAACTCATTTCTAATATAAAGTGTCATCCACGCTGCATTACGCAGACATTCTACTAGTAATATAGCATAAATAATAGGATCCAAAGCAAAAAAAAAAGTTACGAAAAAAGCCTTAATTTTATTATCCGCTTGCGACCTAAAATTCGGCTCATTTATATACTAACCAATTGAATATCTTAGGGTGTCCAAGTTGCACGTTAACTTTTATCATTTGATGTGACCCAAATATTATCTTTATATTTTACTTCTAAAGACATGCACAAAGTTTCCTCTTTGGAGATAAGACACATATATGTTGTACCACTATAAACAGATGTAACAAAGAACTCAATAACATTCCTCTATAAATAGTGACAAAATCACCAATAATTTGATACGTGGAGTCACGATGAAAATGAGATTCGCGGTTCTTTTGTGTGCGGAGGACACTGATTACGTGAAGAAGAAATATGGAGGTTACCTCGGCGTTTTCCTGAGAATGCTAGCCGAGTGACAAAATCACCAATAATGCTATTTGTTTTTAGAAACTAGACCAGACAGTGAACTTGATGTTTCACAGGTTCACTAGTTGGACCACTCGCACCGGATTTATGAACCGGATGATGTCATAATAATATAAAACTATAAGTTTATTTATATACCAATAACGCATGGCTAAATTCTAATACATATCTTCGGCAATTTAAAATCATAACATCGTCTTCGTGTTAGATATTGGCTCGCGCCTTGGGAGGTAAAGTCGGCCGAGCTCTTTCAGGATGGGATATAGGGGTCCGGACCATCAACATCTCACCCTCCGCTAAGACGTTCACTCGTTTGGAAATGCCCGCTGCACTCTCCTTGATTGAATGCCATCGTGATGAGGTACACTACTACTCTTAATTTCTTTAGCATCCATTTTCATGTAAAATATAATAAAACAATGTTTTCAACGACAAAATAGGTTCATGAACTCCCACCCGAGGTGGAGGTGTTGGCGTGGTCAGATAAGACTCGAGTGGAAGTGTTTAAGTATGGCGATCACATCATGGTCGTTCAAGGTCACCCTGAATACACCAAAGATATTCTACTGCACCTTGTCGACAAACTTCTCCAACGCAACCTTATCAAGGTGTACAATTTGTGTCATATCATCTCGTTTAATTTTTAATATCAATATACAAAAAAAGAAGAAGAAGAAGAAGAAAAAGGCTTTTGTTGATAATTGTGTGCAGGAGCCATATGCTGTGGAAGCCAGGGCTAACATTGAGGAGATGGAGCCAGATAAAGAGCCTTGGAAGGAACTGTGCACCAACTTTCTCAAGGGCAGACTAGACAATGAGATCAACCATAACCAAAACATGGTTAAAGACAATGTGATCAACCATAACCAAAACATGGTTAAAGACAACCACAACCCAATCATGGTTAAAGACAATGAGATAAACCATAACGCAAACCTGGTTAAAATCATGTAACCTGGACATAAATTATGCAACTCGTTAATCTGTTAGAAGTCAAACGGGTTGCATCTAAGTTGTAATAAATAAAGTTAATTGCACGAATGATTTCTGTGGCATACCTATTTTACAAAGTTGGTAGCTAAGTAAAAGAAATTATGTATCTTGTTCTCGCTGTTTGCTCACGGGTAACACAGTTAGTTCTTGGAATGAAAGTCCATTAGTGTTTAGTGTTAAATTTTCAAAATAACCAATGCACCCCTGTATTTTAAAAGTAAATAATTTAAAACAAAATTAAATCCTCAACCCACCTTGCCGTCACCACCAGCAGCTCAACACCTCCTATTAACTCTTCGCTACCACTAGGAGTGTGCACGGTTTTAGTTCGATTCAGTTTTATGATAACACCAAAAATAAAAATATAATCCAAAATTTAAAAATCTTTCTTATACATTTACATTTAAGTTATTATATTTAACATTTCCAATTAATATTGGTGAAGGTTCATTTGAGAAGAAATTTAATGTAAGAAGAAAAAAAAGAAAGGGCATAATGGTAAACATTAAATATTTTATAACTTCTCTCATTAATTATAATATAAACAAAAACATTATATTCTACACATTTCAAAATTTATCCTACATATATCTTATACTTATCGGAATTTACCCTACACATTTCAAAATTTATCCAACACATACTAAATTTTATCCTACACATGTCGAAAATTGTCCTTCACCATAAATTATTTTATCTTAAAAAAGTATATTAAAAAATGAGTTACAAGTTTAATTAATTAGCTAATTAATTACAATTATAGATTTAGCTATATGCCCTTTTTAATAATATTAAATACACATTAAATGAAATAAATGGAGAATTTCTATTGATTTAAAAGTTATTCTTTTTAATGTTACAAAATTTTTGTTCTCATTTGAACTCTCCACAACCTTCTAATCTATTTTGTTATTCTCTAAAGTTTTTATTAAGACATTTTCTTCTATAGTACTTCGAGAAATCATTTAACTTTTTGTTAAATTTTGTTCTTTTCTGTAGGCAATAAATAAATTATTTCAAAGATAAATAAACATACTAATGTTTTTATTATAAACTAGGCCCAAAATTACTATGGGAAGTCGTATTTATGCAATTACTAGAATTAAGCACCCCCCACACGTTGCGGTGGGGCGTAAAACCATGTCAAATAGTACCAATGTCACACCACCATCAGCGACCACCAACACCGACTCGACCTAGGAACTACGTGTCGCGACGAACCTGTCAAACAGGAAAAATAGACGTATAAACATTGAGTCACACATGCACATTGCGCCATGTTAACTCGTAAATTTTTGAAATAAACATAAAAACGTTAAACCACACACGTACGTTGCGCCGTACTAACTCGAAAAATTTAGAATGGAACGTATATTTTCGAAAAATGAAAAGTACAGGGAACAAAAATTGAAAGTAAAAAGTTGGGAGGTTAAATTGAAAATAATGAAAAGTTTTGAATTAAAATAAAAAAACAGAAATTATGTAAGGTTAAAATTGTAAAAAGTAAAAACATTTAGGTTATAAATAAAAAAATCAAGTTTTTTTTTTTAAATCACCCAAGCCCTATAATACAACTAACCAAAGTTAAAAGTTATTACTTATTTATACCATTTTAATTTAATTTAATACTTAACATTCAAAAACAAAATTAATAATTTCTAAAACAATATAAATAAACACTAAAAAAATGATTTTTAGTTTCATAAAATGCAAAACCGTAACCGAATTGTAAATTAGATTTGGGGTTTTTTAGTTTCTTGTGTGGTAAGATTTTTTTCGGTTAAATCACTTTTGGTTCATTTTTTTTTGGTTTTTTGCTACCCTAGCCACCACCGACACCTCCGGTCAACTCTCCAACTCTGGCTACTACAAAACACCATCCGATCTGAGCAACATAGCAAACACCTTATAGATCAACCATTGAGCAACGAAACATCTTCTCATGAGCATTATGCACCCCTCATAAACTGAAGCCCAATTGGTTTGAAGAGAAGCACGACTTGAACAAGAAATCCAAACCTGATGAGAATGACGACTAATATTTAGTCGCTGGATGTATTAGAGCAAACAAAGCCTTTGGTCAGGTCTTAACCACTGTGATTGTTACTTGATTTCTTGAATAAAAACATTTTGCAAGATTTGGGATTTTAGTTTTGAAAGTAATCAATTCTAACAACTATCCAATTGAGAACTTTAGCATCAGAGAACCCGTTTGGATCCCACCCAACTTGTTTTACCGGTCACAACTCACACTTGACGAGACACCACACTGACCATCTATTAGTTTGGCTAAATGGATTGATGTATCAACCTTTAAAAAGAAATTGTATTTCTTTATCTGAATCTTTAAAAAAGTTGACCAACCCTCTACAACCTGATTATTTTCGTATCATGCTTCAGTTAATATCAGAAATTTAGGAACCGGCCGCCATAAACCTCAACTGATTACAGGCATCACCAACAAGGAACATGGCGCATGACGACAATAGAACACCCAAATACATTTTATTATCACATGAAAATACCAAGTTTTTGCAAAGTAAAGGACAAAACAGACATCATATGGGGATGATAGCAGATGTTTTTGCATGCAAGTTATAAAGTGCATGATTCAAAGCATAATCAACTAGATGCGTTCAAGAAAACTGAGGAGATGATTATCATCAACATCATTGTCTTTTATTGGCCATCAAAGTATTCTTGGTTCATAACCCGAACTAACAAACAAATAGTTCATCAACATCCAGGCAATGAATGCACCAATACCCGAAAAGTTGAATCAATAATAATTTCAGCATGCCGTAAAGTAGTGAGATTTCAACTTCATCAGGCAGCGAGACCTGAGCTCTTCCTGCACTCCGCAAGCATATCCATGTAGAACTGGCACTTGCTGATGTCACTTCCAGAGCTGTTAATGCACTGCACAAGTAACAAAGGTACATCAAATGACAAACATCCATTCATATACACACTGGGCCACAAAAGTTAGGTTTTATATCTTGATTTATATGATAGGCATTTGACATAAAGGAGCGCATTCATGTAACGAGATAAAAGATGCATACGTCTTGGAAGGCCTTGGAGTGCATGCCACAAGCATCAGAGAAAGAGCTGCTTGTGGCAGCAGCTTCAGGAGCCGCAGCAGCAACTGTCTCATGCTGAATTGTACGAGGACCCATTACAGCATCCACCGCCCTGTGAGCAACAGCACTTCCAGTACCGAAAGCCATACCTACAAATCATGATAAAATATAATATTATAATATAATTGGGATAAAACATATGCATATAGTGGATCATAGTTAAGCAACAAGTTAACATATATGTAAATATTTACCTTGGGCTATGGTTGAGCCAATGCCTCCAAGCATTGATCCACCACTGCTACTCTGAACAGGGGCGGGAGGAGGTGCACGGTTGACTGCAAAAACAAAAATATAAATTGAACATGTAACTCATGATGGCTAACATGCATGCAATAATGATCATATAACGGAAATCTAACAAGCAGTAGAATACATTACCTGGTGCCGGTGCTGGTGCACTGCGTGCTGGAGCACGCGCTGGTGCGCGGGCTGATCTTCCTGCAATTTAAGATGTTAGCACTGCGCACCACATAAACAAAAGGAGCACATATATAGAGCCAAAACATATGAAAGACCGACTTAAGTAGATACATTAATAGGGATGAGCAAATGGTACCGAAACCGGTACTGCTACCGAATTTCCCAAACTGAATTGATTTTCGGTACCAATTCAGTACCGGCATTTAGCGTTTCCGGCATCGGTTCGGTAATTTTACCCTCAAATACCTGTCCGTACCGATACTGAATCGTACCGTACCGGGTATTTTCGATACCAGTAGCGGTACCCTTTTTTTGGGATTTTCAGTACCTGTTGGTACCGAGCTTATCCCTTGATACATATACCAGTTTTGTGCTGATTGAAAAACTAACTTAATGATTCTAATACTCTAGCAGCTTACTTACATTCCCATTCCCTATTTCCTAAACTTAAAACATTTTCCCCATTGAATCTCAACAACTGAAAAGCCCTTTACTCATAATATTTTTAAAGACTAATGCATAGCATTAATATAGATCATCACTTTCATTTTTAAAGGCTAATTCATACATCATCACAGGGGAAAAAAACACAAACTACCACCTACAAGCGTATAAGTCCATTACAGGCAGAACCAAAAATAAAGAACCTAACAAACAAAAAGCAAGAACATAATATTAACAGAATAATTGCTCTAATATCAAAGCCAGCATATTAATTGGTTTGCAGCTTTACAGATTGTGAAACGTTCATCTTAAGTTTTTATATAACAACTAATTTTTACCAACTCTACATGCCAATTCAATAGTTCTTTTGCAACAAACTAACTAGAAAGCAAGATCCGAAACCCAAACCAAAAACATTCATCAATTTCACAAAACCTAAATCATAAATAATAAACAATAACGATTCTAGTTACGATTAAATCGCAAATAAATCATTAAACACCTCGTGGAAAATAAACGGATACTCGGTGAAAAAGAAAAAAAACAGAAAACCCTAAAAATTGGAAATGGTAACGTGACGCAGATCTGTATATTCCCAAAATGAATCGAAAATTATCAGATTTACAAAGATTAGTAGAATAGAAAGCTGGAAAATTAGTAATCGTTGAGGAAACTTACCACCGGAGCTTCTGCGAGGCATGTTGATTTCTAGAGAGAGAGAGGCGGCGAAAACTAGAGAGAGAAAATACGATTAGGTGAGACACGATGAAACCCTGATACAGTCTTTATAAAGAAAGATGTGCTGCTTCATGGTTGTACGTTACGCTTGTTGGGTTGTGTGATAAATGACTTGGGCAATACGATAGAAAAAATTTATGTATTTTGATTTTTTTCTTTTTCTGAACATCACTTATCCGCGTCAAATAAACATATTCTAGATGTTTCTGTAAATATCCACAAAACTTTTAGGTTTTAGATAAGTTAATCGTTCATATGAACGCCAAGTCGTTTGTTAATCGTTTTTTTGAACGACATATTTTAGATAAGTCGTTTATTAATCGTTTTTTTCAAGGGCAAGTCATTTTTTTTTCAACGGCAAATTTTTGGACCACTGACATACCAATGAAGTATCATCGTGTCACCAGTAAAACCATTCGATTATATTTATCTTCACTAGGGATAATGCCTAATACACCAATTCAGAAGGAAAACCAATAAATATGAGAAAAACTCTCTTGTGGGAATCAAATCCATAACCTCTTGGCCTCGCATTGCTGTCGTTTTTTCAAGGGCAAGTCATTTATTATTCTTAACTAGAATTGATCCCGCATTGCTGGGTCGGTTATTTTAACATGATTTGAGAGTACCAATTTTTTCCTTGTAATTGCCTATCAATCAAAACGTAGAGCAACTCAAAACGGCCATAATAAGCACAATAATTTATTATATTTGACATGACTTATTTTCGAAACGTAAACCAAATTGAATTTACATAAAAATAAGCACGTAAACTCGAGGGGGTCAAATGTTATTACATTGAAACGTAAATCAACTCGAATTTATACCAACAGATACATAAACGTCAAATCGTAGACCAACCGAAAACGTTAATAAAAATAAGTGCCAAAACGTATTATATTTGACATGATCTCATGAAACGTAAAGTAACATGAATTTATACTGTCTATTTAAAATGTATTATATTTGACCTAACACGTTTACGAATAAAATTTACGTCAAAGTGAGTAAAATAAAATATTTAAATTTTAACTAAAAAAACACTAAACATAAAATACAAATAAAAAAAGTGTTGTAATACTTGAAAACACTTAAACTGAACACAATAAATTAAAAGGGCACACTAATGAAGAAATAATTATAAACAAATCCCAATAATGTCTTGAGCTTTAGGTGACACCAGTAATGGTATTTTTTTACTATTCCCTCAGACCCACATACAATTCAGAGATAAACTTTGAAGTTGATGTGTCTCAACTACAAAAAACAAACATGTAAGGTATGTGCTCAAAACAAAACGTTCCAAGATCAATTGTAGCAAATAACTTGTTAAATTATATATATAACTAGATGTAAAATACGGGTAGTTTTTAGAAATTTTACATATATTGTTGACTTTTAAAAAACTATATGTATTGCATTACAAAAAATGCATAGTTTGACTTTTAAAGACAAAGTGTCGGGAACAAATGTACCTTTACTTAAAAGCTGAAATCAAAGATGAGCAAATAAGACTAAAATGATTTTTATACATCCTTACAACATAACAAATCGTCTCCATTGTTGCATCGCATCGATGCTAGCATCAGCTTCTTGAGATAGCCTGACCACCTCAGAAACAATATCAACACTACAATGATCACCATTAAGTCTCCAACTTGAGGTAAAACATCACCATCAAGCCTAGGTTATCTACCCGTGTGATACACGAGTTGAATAATTTAAATTGTGTAAAACATAAAAATATATAGAAAAAAATTTGCATATTACATTTAAGAAATATTGTACTTTTGTTATCTACCAAAGGAAGTCCGTTGATATGCTTTTACTTTTGAGATGTTGAGATGCTGGAAATATTGATGCACCCACATAGCGGTTAATATGTAAACCCCTTTTGTTACACCTTTCACATTTATACAACATATTCAATACCTCGGCTGAGTGATCCTGCAATTACATTTAAGAATATAATATATCAGATTGGCCAATTCCCATTATCCTCATAAAATAAATCAATCTACAAATCATTGGAGCATGAAGCCATTCGAGAACGGCTATTAATTAAGTGATCTTCCTAGTCTTGATTTTTGTTATCGTATACGGCTTTTTAATCAACATCTTTACTAGTCTAAGCTATCTTTCAAATGACTTCACTTTTTAACTTAGTATTAACCTACAAAAGATGTAAACCATTTTGAATTGTGAGCAAACACAGAGTCACTGAATTATGAAACTTCACATGGCAGTCCCTAATACTCGAGTTAAAAAGTTTCCAAAAAACCACACTTTGAAATATTCCTAACAAAATTAGTGCAAACTATGTAGTCTTTAAATAAAAGAGTTCATTTGGATGTTATCTTTTATCTCTAGCATGAAAAGGTTAAAAAATAAAAATAATGGCTATAAAAGAAACGGATTAAATGGATAGAATGGTCAAAAGTCCTAAAAATAATTGTTCCCAAACATAAACAACACGCACTATTAAGATACGTACAATTAATGTATATCTTAGTTAGCATAATGATGATGTTACCCTTAACCAGTCTCCCTGACCCAAGAGTGCAACTAATGAAGCAGCTAATCTTAGCTTCCTCTACAGAACCACCTGATGGTTGTTCCTTCTAGTCGAAGATGACAGTGTTCATGCCTCCGTCCACAATAACCTTCGAGAAACTCTTGTGTTTATTAAACTTACACAAATAAAACAATTACAATAACCCTCTAGATATCAAAACATTATCATTTAATCCAAAGTATAGTATAAATTTCGTATACAAAGCATTCAGAAACACTTAAGGAAAAGTGGCGTGTGTTGAAATCCATTGACAAAGGTAGAGTAATAGACCTCACCTGTAACACCTTGTAAAATCGTGTCCAATAATATAGTGACACTTGTCACTACTTTTATATTAAGTCTAATAAAGACTAATAAGGACTAAGCGTGTCAACATGCTTAAAATGAGCCTCTGAGTGACCCATTAGTGTCAACATGCTTAAACTGAGGCTCTGAGTGACCATTAGTGTCAACATGCTTAAACTGAGCCTTTGAGTGACCATTAGTGTCAACATGCTTAAACTGAGCCTCTGAGTGACCATTAGTGTCAACATGCTTAAATTGAGCCTCTGAGTGAACTAATAGTGGCAACATGCTTAAACTAAGCCTCCGAGTGACCTTTTACAAAGTCCTAACTCTCATACGAGCCACTTGTTGGACGAGAGGGATTAATTGTGTAAATATGTAAAAGTTAGACAATGGAGGGGTTAAAGTGTCAACATGTCAATTTATACATCTGAGTGACCTTTTAACGAACTAAGAGCTTAACAATGTCCGGGCATACTCTTGGGTACGCCAAATATTGGCTACGGAGGGCTAATTATGCATATAAAGGTGTTTTAGAAGTTTAATAAATTGAGGGGCTAAATGTAGCAAAGTTTGAAAGATATTACAAGTCGCTCGCGGGTCGCGAGAGACATGGCTTGGTCTCTCGCGTTGTAACGCCTCACTTTTTCGTATTTTCCTTAATTAGAAAGTGTAATCGTATTTCTATTTATGGAAACTTGTATTCGTATTTCATTTCCCAATCTTATAATCCGAGACTTTGATCGTAATAAAATTCATACCTGATACATACTTGTCTTACATGCATTTAATTGTTAAATACGTGTTTACATATAAACCGATACTTGTTATACGTGCAAATACTCATACATTCATACTTGATACCTAAAATATACTTACATATACATTATACACTTGAAAACATGCGAAAATATCAAGTTTTACCATGAAATGAAAGATAAACTAAGTTCAAGGACTAAAAATAGCATAATCCGGAGAAAGTGGTTTCTTGCCCATGGATTGGTCCATTTTGTGTTTGTTGCATTAAATGCACCCAACTAACAACCCCTAACCCCATCTATAAATACCCACATCCTCACACTCTCATTTCACACCTCAAACACTTTTCTCTCTCTCTCTCTCTAAAGCTCTCTCTCAATCACGAAAGTTTAAGACTTTCAAGATAACTCGGTGTTCCTCCAATTCTCCAAACCCTTCACGGAATACTCAAGTGGAAGCTTGCAAAACCGTGAGTACACTTGACTCATTTCCCTTTTTACACATTTTGGGTTGTAACATGTTAACTTACAAAATACACAAATACACACACTACATGCTTTATACACTCGATCCATCATACATGCTTATTGTTATGCTTAGGTTCATGCTAAATTCATACATGCTTCTTGTCATTAACTTGGCTAGCCCCAACTTAACATATATAGTGCTATAGGAGTAGTACACCGCCTGTCGGGGTAATTATAAGCTTAAGATGATACTTATTCTTATTCATACTTTAGTCTCGTTACTTCGTGTGACGAGGGACACTTAATTCTTGTGGACACTTGGGTTTGACAATTAGTATCGCATGCTAGCTTACCCTATATACAATTGCCATGTGGATTTGAGTAAACTCTTTTATACTTATACTATATACTTAAACTTGTATACTCGCCAATACCTTTGTATTGAACTATACTTTTAATATGTTACAGGTTGATGTTGATGCTATGACGAATCTAGTAGGGACGACATAGAAACGCACCTAGAATATTAGGCCTTTATGTTGTAATTCTGTTGAAAATGTTGTATTCGATTTATGCTGCATTTGACAATTGCTTTATGAAATGAAATGAGGTTTTGATTAAATATTGTCGAAAATAGTGTTATGATGCCTTGAGCAATCTATTTCGTTTCACTCTGATGTTTCCGCCATCGGTCGGGGTGTGACACGCGGGCCGCCAAAGGACAATTGTGCTTGCGGGCCGCGAGAGATATGGTCTGGTCTCTCGCGGGCCGCCAGAGGGCCTCTGCTGCAGAATTTTTGGTTGGCAACCACACAAATTGCCAAGACTCACTCAATTCGAAACCATGGGCTTCCAAACTGCTATGCCACGTTTTAGGACACTTGTAGGCATCCTCTAACACCTGGCATCACCTCCTTCAAGCTCTCCAACTATAAATAAGTGCATTGGTTCATCACTTGAACTTGCACCTTTCTCATTAACATTATATCTCCCTCCTCTGGAAGTTCCTAACTGAAATGAGCATCCAACTTAGTTCTATTTCATCCTAGGATCACTGATAAGTGTTCCTTTCTCTTGCATTTTCCTTTATAGGCTTTTTATAGCCAAAAGTCAAGCGTTTACGGAAAACGCTTTGACTTTCGGTTAAGACCATTATGGTCCAGCCATTGTTCGTAACGAACATGGCTAAGTGATCGTAATAAGGTAGGTGTTAATCCCTAAAAAGGGCACCTCCTAAAAATCACGTTTACTAGACCAATTGATGGGTCAAAGTTTTATTATTAAAAAGTCAAGCGGGCCAGATTTTGAAAATATTATAATATGAGTTTATATATGTTATGAAACATGTTTTGACACTTAAACAAGTTGGTAATAATTATTAGAACATGTGAGAACATGTTTGACTCGTCAATTTCAGTTCTAGGGTTGGTTCGCAACCGAAAGTCGCAAAGTTTGACTTTGCTTTGACTTTCGATTCTGACCCGATTTAGATTAGTTAGCTACTGATCTAATGTTGCATTATGATCATAATATAATGTAGCATAACACTCTAAGTTATATTACATGATCATAATTAGAATCTGAGTTTATGCACAAGTTCCATTATTATGCCAATTTGACTAAAATGCCCTTTCTACATAAAATAAGATTTTAATCGATAACGAACTTGATAATGAATTTCCTGCTGATGTAATATCATAAGAAAGATTATTTGGGATGTCAAGACAGTTTATGTACTGAGTTTACATACAAGTCCTTGCATTATGTCGACAATTAATGATAAAGCCCTTATGGTGAATAAAACGGTTTTAATCATACTTTTTATACCAAACCTTTATCCTAATGACGTGTCACATTAAATGACATATCTAAAACATGCAAACCTGGTCTTAGCTTCAGTTTTCATTAAACTTCGCGCAAATCGTCATTTGTCGACATAAACACCGTTTCGGCGCATAGTATGGTTTTAAAACCATATTTATCAAACGAGACTTGTTACCTACTGATTTTAAAACTTATTTAAAATATTTTTACAGTAGGTACATAATATAAACTCAGAATCCCAAATAAATTATCAAACTATGTGTAAAATGACCAAAATGCCCCTACGATCCATAGTTTGGTCATAAATGATAAATTACACATATGATAAGTATCTTACTGATATTATATCATAAATTAAATATTTTTCCAGAATACTTATGATCATAACATCAAAATATATTCAAGTTCCCTGATATATGGTATATAATTACCAAAACGCCTCATTTTAAAACCTTAACGGACATGTAAGTTGATATCCTACTGATGTTACAACTTATTTAAAGTATAATGGCATATAGAACTTGTTCATGACTCATCCGGTTACCCGATATCGCTTATATGCGTACAGTTAAGTATATGTAACTAGTTTACGAAAATTAACCGAAACGGGTTTAACCTTATCATTTTAAATCTCAAAATCCAGAATGCTTATGGTTTACCCATATTATACAAGTCATAGTACTTGTTGGGTTTAAACTACATTCTATCCGGTCATCACTTAATCTAGCGTATTATACCGTTTTGATCATGTACGCTAGTCGGCCTAAGTCTGGGACTTAAATTAAGACCGTTAGCATTTTAATTGGTTAGCTTATGCCATAATCCAAACTAGAGCCTTCCAGTAAATGCTATCTACACTTATTTCATTTTGAATACGGCTGAGCTATTAAATCTTACATTTTAAATCAAGACTAGCTCAGGTAAATACTCTTGACTTATTTTCCATATACGGGCTTGGGTTACGGTAAATTATTACCGCTTGGTCGGAAATGGGATCACTTCAATGCCGGACTGTGGCTAGTAAATCCCCATATTCCCTTTTGATCAGTTTTGTTTGATAACTTAAACATTGGGAGTTAACGACCGTCATCTGGATATCCTTGGCTCATTACATTAGATAATGGCCACGACCAAAGCACGGGGTGTTGGCATACACCTGACAGATGCGAATGCTAAATTAATTTTACCCACTAGTTGGGGATAACTCCTTTGTGGGTTCATAAGTGGTGTGTACGTTAATCATGTCTCGATCTCTGTACTGGGCCCCATATATGGACAAACATGTAAAGCTGTTAATAAGGTTACAAGGCTGACTTTCTGTCACACCCCGGCTTTCCACAGCCAATCACCGGTGGGCCCGGGTGGGGAATATCTTGACGTAAGTTGATATCATCATTGTCAATTAAACACAGCACAACGGAAGTCTTGGATTTAAATTACTATTACAAACCAAATGTTCGAAATACAAAATAATATACAGGCTCGTAATAGAAGATCCACAGGCGGATCATAAATTGTACAAAGAAGAATATAAAATAGACTTTGGGCAGATTTAGGATTTGCAAGATCCTCTATCACTACCGAGCACTTTCAGCCTATTTTCGTATTGTACCTGCAAGCTTAGTCTTTTGATAATACGTCAACTTTCGCTGGTAAATACACTCAACTGACTCATTTTGAAAACATTCAAAATATGTTTTAAGTGCGTATTAGCACAAAATCTTTTATAACTTGGGAAAGTTGACCGTCCAACCTAGTTAACAGATTTACATGTTTATCCATACATACAGGGCCCGGTATGGAGACTGAGACATGATTAACGTACACACCACTTTGGACTCACGAAGGAGTCAATTCTTCCCAACCTTGTGGGTAATGCATTTTGAGCGTCTATCGGGTGTATGCCTACACCCGCGCTAAGGTCGTGGCCATTATCTATTGTAATGAGCCGAGGATATCCAGGACACGGTAGTTAACCCCCGATGTTTAAGTTATCAAACAAAACTGACTAAAACAGAATATGCGGATTTACTAGCCACAATCCGGCATTCGATTGATCCCATTTCCGACCAAGCGGTAATAATTTACCGTAACCCATGCCCGTATAGGGGAAATAAGTCGAGAGCATTTACCTGAGCTAGTCTTCTTTTAATTTTAATAACTCAGCCGTACACAAAAGTACTAAGTGCAGATAGCATTTACCGGCAAGTCTCTAGTATGGATTATGACATAAGCTGTCACACCCCAACCCGCAGCGGAATAAGAGTCGGGGCATAATTGGGTTATCACCAAAGCTCATGATGTTTACTAATATGTTTCATATTTATTAAATCCAAATTACATTTCAATATTCCAAGTCAAATTCATACAATACATGAAAAGGAAAATTAACTAAAACAAATCCATAATCTAAACTGGTTTATTCTTCTAAGCCACCCTATATGTTTCTTGCTTCAACTTGATCACCTGTATCATGTGTAAAAATGGGAAATTTTGGGTCAACAAAAGTTGGCGAGTGAACCTTGTTAAAAACATTTGTTAATGATTTATTATTGATATTTAATTTAGGAAAATTGTGCGACAATCATATATGAGCAAATGTATGTAGGCATAACAATCACAAACCACCTTGCTTAAGCATAAAATAAGAATGACAATGTATAGGTTGGCAACGTCCCGTTCACGCTCATAGGTAATGGGGAACGGACGACCTATGCAAATGTATGTGAGATCAAGGCTCAATCAAACGGAGCCGATCTTATGTTAGCAACGCCTGGTTCACGCTCATAGGTAATGGGGAACAGCTCACGCTCATAGGTAATGGGGAGCGGCGGCCTATGAAATGTGTGTACTGAAATGATAAAATTAATCTAAACTTCAACCACACAAAAAATGGATACACATTGAATACACATTTGATCATGAACATGATGGATGCACAAATGTTAAATTATATTAAATAAATAACGACACGTGATACACCCCAAAATGTGATTAAAACGGGGAATTGGTAGAGATTCACTCACATTGGGTGCGTTTGTTTGAAGATGTTGAATGCGCACGAGTTTAGGGAATTGATCGACGAGAGATAACTAACAAAATAAATAACGAAAAGGTACGGTAAGTATGTGGATTTTATTAACTATTTTAATAGGATTTTTGGGTATAATTTTGTGAGTTTAAGGCTACTTTCTAACTTTGAAAACGTTATTTGTAAGTATTTTTAATTGATTTTTAAATTAAATAAATAAATAATAATAAATAAATAAATGTTGACTTTGACCGTTGACCGAGACCGTTGACCGTTGACCGTTGACCGGTTCGGTCGGTTATATTGTTGCTCTGAGCGAGGTTCGAACCGGTGACCTCCCGTACGCGTGCACGCAGCTCTACCAACTGAGCTACGTGTCTAACCCGAAATAATTCTGTTTTTAATTATACTTATATACTATTTAATTTAATCCGAAAATTATAAAGTTTTAAAAAGATTTTAAACGTATCGGACCGGTGCTGACCACAGGTCTCGAACCCGGGACCTGTGGGTTAGCGTACACACAGTCCACCGCTGGACTGTGTGTCTCACCTGGTTATTAACTCGGTTTTTATTATACTTAACATGGACTGTGAGTTAACCCGGTTCAGTTAAAAAGACAAATTTTTATTTCGAGCGAGTAAAGCTGGGACAGGATTCGAACTCGCGTCGCAGGTGTTATGTGTGCACACAGTCCACCGCTGGACTGTGTGTCTAACCCGTTTATAAACCGATTTTAATTAAACTTATGATACAATCCGACTTCGTCTTCTTCGTTAGATTTTACCCAGAAAAATAAGGTCCGACTGTTTGGTCTGGTTTATGCCTTATCTGGTTTTTAAACTTTATAAGTAACTTAAGGGTAACGAATGGAAAGGGTTTGGGGGAAAAAGATATACCGATCAGCGTTGTTCACAGAATTCCGGCAGAGTCCGTCGGTTCTGAAAGTGAACTCCGGCTGTCGACATCAAATAACAAATTCTGTTCGATTATTACGAAGTTGAGATACTTAATTAAAGTTTAATAGGAGTTGGAAAGATCATACCAGCTCTCAGTGTGATTTCGGAAGTTTCAGAAAATTTCCGGCGAAGGTGGGGATTTCGACGAACGTTGACTGGGATTGCTTCTGATGGTGGAGTTGTGTTAGTGACAGATTATTCGAATGATTGAAACAGAAAGGGTTGAAAGAATTACCGTGTGGATGTGAGTCTCGGTTTCCCGGCGACTTACAGTTTTTTTCTGGCGATTGAATTTTTGTCGAGAAAAGGTGCGAGTTGTGAGCGAAAAGGTTTCCGGTGAAATGTGGGTGAATTTATAGAGTAGTATCGAGATGTATGGGGTCTGAATTCGGTCTCAATTCGAAGTCAGCCGTTCTCCGGCGGTTACGACTAATGTCGCGGGTTCGGACGTCGGTTATAACCGTCGTTAGAGTTAATTCTTCGGTTATCTTGAAAGGAAACGTAAATTATTGGCGAAGTCGTCGGGATTTCCGGCGACTGCTAATTGGGCGCGTTTTTGACTGATTTGACTTCCGTGCCTTATTATTTGAATTAATTGATTCAATATGATATCAGAAAATCAAAGTGGCGGAGCGGTTGATGGTGTGAAGGTTAAGTCTTTGGGGGATTTCCGGCTGACCCGGGTTCGACTCCCGGCAGCCGGTTTTCCTTTTTAATTAATTTATTTTTATATTTTTACAATTATAATTTATATCTTCTAATTTGTTGATTAATTATGAATCGTTTAAAATCAAAATAAGCCATAAATGATCAACAAAAATTTAAAACTGATTGTTCGGTTATTAAACGAAGCGGGTTTCGAAAACCCGTTTTTCGACAAATGTTACATAAGCTAACCAATTAAATATTAACCAATTGTTCGGTTATTATCCTTCTTCATGCCAGGCCACCAGTAGGTGTATCGAAGGTCCTGATACATCTTGTCGGCTCCTGGATGTACGGAGTATCGTGTCTTGTGAGCCTCTTTCATAAGAGTATCGCGAAGGTTGTTGTGATCAGGAATCCATATGCGATCTAGATAATACAGAATGCCGTCAGATTTCGTTTCGAGTTTAAGTTCTGCTCCACAAGATAACTCATTGCGTATGTCGTATTCTTTATGGAAACATGTTGAGCTTCTCGGATTTGGTCTTTGATGTTGGTCATGATTTGCGAACATAGAAGGCGAATGGAGTTCGCATAACCCTTTCGACTGAGTGCATCGGCCACCACATTTGCTTTGCCAGGATGATACCGAATTTCACAGTCGTAGTCATTAAGAAGTTCGACCCATCTTCGTTGCCTCATATTCAACTCCTTTTGGTTAAAGATATGTTGGAGACTCTTGTGGTCAGTGTAAATCTCACACTTGGTACCATAGAGGTAATGTCTCCATATCTTAAGAGCGAACACAACGGCTCCAAGTTCTAGGTCGTGAGTAGTGTAGTTCTTCTCATGAGTTTTGAGCTGCCTAGAAGCATAGGCTATCACTTTTCCCCTTTGCATTAAAACACAGCCTAATCCCTGTCCTGATGCGTCGCAATACACTACAAAGTCATCGCAACCTTCGGGGAGTGTGAGGATAGGAGCGTCACAAAGCTTTTGCTTAAGGGTTTGGAAGGCTTCTTCTTGTTTAGGTCCCCATGCGAAGGGTTTTCCTTTATGTGTCAAAGCCGTGAGTGGTACAGCGATACGAGAGAAATTCGATATGAAACGACGATAGTAACCAGCCAACCCAAGGAAAGATCGTACTTCGGTTGGGGTACGTGGTGCTTGCCGTTCTTGTACTGCTTTGATCTTTGCGGGGTCGACATGAATTCCCTTGTCATTGACGACATGACCAAGGAACTGTACTTCTTTTAACCAAAATTCGCATTTGGAGAATTTAGCGTAAAGCTTTTCGGTCTTCAAGAGTGTGAGGATGAGTCGAAGGTGTCGTTCATGATCAGTCTTAGACTTTGAGTAAATGAGAATATCGTCGATGAAGGCTATAACAAAGCGATCAAGATAGGGTTTGCAAACTCTGTTCATTAAGTCCATGAAGACGGCTGGAGCGTTGGTTAGACCAAATGGCATAACCATGAATTCATAGTGACCATATCGAGTTCGGAAGGCGGTCTTTGGGACGTCTTCTTCATGTACTCTGAGTTGGTGATAACCGGAACGGAGGTCGATCTTTGAAAAACAAGTGGCACCCTGGAGTTGGTCTAGAAGATCATCGATGCGAGGTAAAGGATAGCGATTTTTGACCGTTAATTTGTTGAGTTCCCTGTAATCGATACACATGCGAAAGGTCCCATCTTTCTTCTTTACAAACAGAACAGGTGAACCCCAAGGCGACGAGCTAGGACGTATGAATCCCTTGTCGGTCAGTTCTTGCAATTGACTGGCCAGCTCTTGCATCTCGGATGGGGCTAACCTATAAGGGGATTTCGCGACGGGTGTAGCGCCAGGTATAAGGTCGATGCGGAATTCGACTTCTCTCTTGGGAGGAAGTCCGGCGATGTCGTCGGGAAAAACTTGCGGGAATTCCTTCACTACGGGTATATCTTCGAGTTTCTTCTCTTTGTCTCCCTTCTTGACAACGTGGGTTAGAAATGCTACATAATTCTTGCGGAGATATTTCGGGTTTGAAGACAGGACATCAGCTTGAGTCCTTTCGAAGGGGTTTCTCCAAAGATTCATAGAGTTTGACCGTCTGCAAGAGGAATGCGAATGAACTTCTCACGGCATACTACTTCAGCCTGCTGTTGGCTGAGCCAATCCATGCTGATTATAATGTCAAAACTTCCCAACTTCATAGGAATGAGGTCAACAGGAAAATCGTGATCGTTTAGAGTTAAGGTACAGTTTCGGATAATGGAGTTTAATGAGACTGGTTTTCCGTCAGCAACTTCTACCGTTATGGATTCCATAAGTTTGTCATGAGTTTGATTGAGGATGGGTTCAAATTCTAAGGACACAAAACTCTTATCCGTGCCAGTATCAAATAACACGGATGCATAACTATCATTGACGAGAAACGTACCGTTAACCACGTTGTTGTCGGCTCTAGCTTGGTTGGCGTTGATGTTAAATGCTCTTCCTCTAGCAGGTGGAGGAGCTTGGTTAGCTTGGTTCACCGGATTCGCTTGAGCTTGAGCATGTATGATGTTCACCAAGCGTGGACACGTGTTTCTAAAGTGGTTTGGGTCACCACAATTGTAGCAAGCCCGCATGGGTTGCATCATGGGGTAGTTGGGTTGATAGTAGGTTGGGGTTGTATGTTGTGTAGGTGGTGGTAGTAGAGGTTGTTGGGTTTGACCCATTATTTGATGGTGGGTTTGAGTTGTGGGTTGGTTGCGGTTCATTCGTTGCAGTGAGCGGCAGGCTTGGATGGTGTGACCTGCACGGCCACAGTTGGTGCAATATTGATAGGGGTATTCGGGGGAGTGATGGTATTGACAACGGGTGCACTTTGGGTAAGGACCAGAGTATTGCCTTTTGTATGGTGCGGGTGAAGGAGTAACTTGTGTGATGGGTGCAACAGGGATGGGGAAATTTGTTTGAGTGACGGCAAAATTTCTGGTATTTCGCTTCCTCTTGTTTGAAAATTTTGAGGATGAGGTGGGGTGGTTGGAAGTTTGGCCCTCAACGGGGGCTTTCTTTTTCTCCTCTTTGAACTTACCGTTTCTGATGCGGTTCTCGGTAAGTTCGGTGGCTAATTCCATGGCGGCTTCGAGGGTTGCAGGCGAAGTGCTGAGGACTGAGTCTTGAATCTTCGAGGGAAGGCCTCGAATATAGTGTTCCACCAAACGGTACACGGGGGTGAACAAGTTAGGAACCATCTGGTTCAGCTCAAGAAATCTTTTGTTGTAGGAAGTGTGATCCCTTCCTTTTGCTTCAGCGAGTGGAATTCGTCTTCCAACTTCTTGAGTTCGCTTCTTGGGCAGAAGCGTTTTGTCATTATTTCCCTTAACTCTTCCCAAGTTAAGGCCATCGCGTCTTCTACTCCTCTCTTACCCTTCTCGGTGTTCCACCAGGTCAGGGCTACCCCAAATAATCTCCCGGTTGCGTAACGTACCTTGCGATCCTCGGGACAATCGCAATTTAGGAAAGTGTTTTCCATTTCCTCAAACCAGTGGAGGAGAGCGGTGACACCTTCGGTCCCTTCGAACTTTGGGGGATCGCAAGACTTGAAGTGCTTGTAGGAGCACTTCTTGGAGGAGGGGTTGTCGATGTTTTGATCCTCTTGATTTGGTGGGTTGACAGGATTTGCAGTGAGAGCTTGCTGAACTTGAACTACAATATCAGGAAGTACTGCGGCCATTTGTTTTGCTATTTGAGTGGCCAAGCGTTCGTTTGACCTTCCTGACTTTCGTCCTCCACGTAGCTGCCTACCCGACATCTACAGGAATATACATAGGAAGATGGTGAGTTTATGGAGTGTTTAGGGGTCATGTGTCTAAAAAAAATGCAATTAACATAAATATCAATAATGCAACCACATCCATAGGATGTCTTGGGTTAGCTCATGTTGGGCCTCAAATATCCCCCATACCTTCACCTGTATAGTCATGTGGGCCCCCATGACTATTGGCTTGGTAGGATTCACATTAGTATTGGCGATTTAACACCCGCATGACCCGAATGAAAACCACAAAGTATGTTTACAAGATGTATGGTCGGAATGTGTCCAGGTGTAGACACAATGACAACTCAAAGTGGGGTTAGCTCACACGACGTTTGGTATAGCATGCTTTGGCCTAATAGGTACTTCGTACTCTCATCGTTAGTCCCCAGGTAGGCAAACTGGTCCTTTATTTTGGATTTATACGAATGACAAGCCTAGACAGGACGTTCCGACTACCAGTACTGGTACCCTTCCAGTTACTGCATGCCCGTCATGAGAACTCACTTTGATGAGATTTGAAAATACACAAATCATTGTAAAGCAATCATGAAAATGATGTGGTGTGTGCTTTCATGGATATGATATGTTATAAGAGTATGGTTCATGATAAGCATTATATGATAGTATATACTTATGAATATGCTTGCATAACATTGAATGTAACAATAAACATAAAGCATACAAACATCATGAATTTTGCATGTAACACACAAAAATTTAAATTTTCTAAGCAACTATAGTATAGGCTCTAAGGGTCTAATAACCTATCTTATATCCCTATTGTCATGGCTCTGATACCAATCTGTCACACCCCGACCCGCAGCGGAATAAGAGTCGGGGCATAATTGGGTTATCACCAAAGCTCATGATGTTTACTAATATGTTTCATATTTATTAAATCCAAATTACATTTCAATATTCCAAGTCAAATTCATACAATACATGGAAAGGAAAATTAACTAAAACAAATCCATAATCTAAACTGGTTTATTCTTCTAAGCCACCCTATATGTTTCTTGCTTCAACTTGATCACCTGTATCATGTGTAAAAATGGGAAATTTTGGGTCAACAAAAGTTGGCGAGTGAACCTTGTTAAAAACATTTGTTAATGATTTATTATTGATATTTAATTTAGGAAAATTGTGCGACAATCATATATGAGCAAATGTATGTAGGCATAACAATCACAAACCACCTTGCTTAAGCATAAAATAAGAATGACAATGTATAGGTTGGCAACGTCCCGTTCACGCTCATAGGTAATGGGGAACGGACGGCCTATGCAAATGTATGTGAGATCAAGGCTCAATCAAACGGAGCCGATCTTATGTTGGCAACGCCTGGTTCACGCTCATAGGTAATGGGGAACAGCTCACGCTCATAGGTAATGGGGAGCGGCGGCCTATGAAATGTATGTACTGAAATGATAAAATTAATCTAAACTTCAACCACACAAAAAATGGATACACATTGAATACACATTTGATCATGAACATGATGGATGCACAAATGTTAAATTATATTAAATAAATAACGACACATGATACACCCCAAAATGTGATTAAAACGGGGAATTGGTAGAGATTCACTCACATTGGGTGCGTTTGTTTGAAGATGTTGAATGCGCACGAGTTTAGGGAATTGATCGACGAGAGATAACTAACAAAATAAATAACGAAAAGGTACGGTAAGTATGTGGATTTTATTAACTATTTTAATAGGATTTTTGGGTATAATTTTGTGAGTTTAAGGCTACTTTCTAACTTTGAAAACGTTATTTGTAAGTATTTTTAATTGATTTTTAAATTAAATAAATAAATAAAAATAAATAAAAAAAATGTTGACTTTGACCGTTGACCGAGACCGTTGACCGTTGACCGGTTCGGTCGGTTATATTGTTGCTCTAAGCGAGGTTCGAACCGGTGACCTCCCGTACGCGTGCACGCAGCTCTACCAACTGAGCTACGTGTCTAACCCGAAATAATTCTGTTTTTAATTATACTTATATACTATTTAATTTAATCCGAAAATTATATATTTTTAAAAAGATTTTAAACGTATCGGACCGGTGCTGACCACAGGTCTCGAACCCGGGACCTGTGGGTTAGCGTACACACAGTCCACCGCTGGACTGTGTGTCTCACCTGGTTATTAACTCGATTTTTATTATACTTAACATGGACTGTGAGTCAACCCGGTTCAGTTAAAAAGGCAAATTTTTATTTCGAGCGAGTAAAGCTGGGACAGGATTCGAACTCGCGTCGCAGGTGTTATGTGTGCACACAGTCCACCGCTGGACTGTGTGTCTAACCCGTTTATAAAACCGATTTTAAATAATCTTATGATACAATCCGACTTCGTCTTCTTCGTTAGATTTTACCTAGAAAAATAAGGTCCGACTGTTTGGTCTGGTTTATGCCTTATCTGGTTTTTAAACTTTATAAGTAACTTAAGGGTAGCGAATGGAAAGGGTTTGGGGGAAAAAGATATACCGATCAGCGTTGTTCACAGAATTATCGGGTAACCGGATAAGTCATGGATAAGTTCTATATGCCATTACACTTTGTAATATCAGTAAGATAACAACTTTTATGCCTGTTATGGTTTTAAAGTGAAACTATGCCTCACAAGGGCATTTTGGTAATTTCATACCTTATAAAAGAAACTTGATTATGAACTGATGTTATAACTATAAGTATTCTAGAAAAATAAATTATTTATGATACGATATCAGTAGGATATTAATTATATGTGTAATTTATCTTTTATGACCAAACTATGGGCATTTTGGTCATTTTATACATAGTTTATAAATTACTTGGATTCTGAGTTTATATCTTATACCTACTGTAAAATACTTAAAATAAGTTTTAGAATCAGTAGGTAACAAGTCTTGGTTAGTAAATATGGTTTAAAACCATACTATGCGCCGAAATGGCGCTTATGTCGTAAAATGATGATTTGTGTGATGTTTAATGAATACTGATGTTATGATCAGATTAATATGTCTTAGATATGTTATTTAATATAACATATCAGTAGGTAAAAGATTTACTTTAAAAAGATGTCATTAAAACGTTTTGATATGCTACAAGGGCTTTATCGTCGTTTATCGACATAATACAAGGACTCTCTTATAAGTTAGTTTATAATCTGATTTGTCATCCCAAATAATCCTACTTAAAACTCATTTTCAAGTTCATTATCATTAAAACCTCTTTTTATGCAAAAAGAGCATTTTAGTCAAAATGGCATAATTACGGAACTTGTGCTTAAACTCAGATTCTGATTATGATCATGTAATATAACCTCAGAGGGTTATGCTACATTATATTACGATCATAATGCAACTATAGATCAGTATCTAACTAATCTAAATTAGGTCAGAATTGAAAATCAAAGTAGAAGTCAAACTTCGTGACTTCGGTTGACTTCGGTTACGAACCGACCCTAGAGCTGAAATTGACGAGCCGAACATGTTCTTACATGTTCTCATAATTATTACCAACTTGTTTAAGTGTAAAAACAGGTTTCATAACATATGTAAGATCAAATTATAACATTTCCAAAATATGGCATGTTTGACTTTTTAATATAATAACTTTGACCCGTCAATTGGTCTAGCAAACGTGATCTTCAGGAGGTGCCCTTTATACGGACTAACACCTACCTTATTACGATCACTTAGCCATGTTCGTTATGAACAATGGTTGAGCCATAATGGTCTTAACCAAAAGTCAAGGCGTTTTTCGTAAAACACTTGATTTTTGGCTATAATAGCCTATAAACAAAAATGCAAGAGCAAGGCACACTTACAAGAGGTTTCTAGAATGCAATAGAACTTAGTTGGATGCTCCTTTCAGTTAGGAACCTCCAAAGGAGGGAGATAGAGTTGTGAATGAGAAAGGTGATAGTTGAAATGGTAAACCTTGGCACCTATTTATAGTTGGAGAGCTTGAAGGAGGTGATGCCAGGTGTTAAGGGGTGTAAGAGGAAGCTTACAAGTGTCCCAAAACGTGGTATAGTTGTTTAAAATTCCCTGGTTTCGAATACATGGTTTTGCCACCTTTGTGTGGTGGCCAAGTTAATTTTCTGCAGAGGCCAGGCCTTAGCCCCTCGCGCCCCTTGTCAGTTTTCAAAATTTGCCGCATTTAGCCCCTCAACTTATTAAACCCTCTTAAACCTTCTAAAACACATTTTTAGCATATTTAGCCCTCCGTAACCAATATTTGGTATACCCGGGAGTATGCCCGGACATTGTCGAGCTCTTGGTTCGTTAAAAGGTCACTCAGAGGTATAAATTAATATGTTGACACTTTTAATCCCTCCATTATCCAATTTTCACATTTTCACAGAATTAATATTTCTCGTCCAACAACGGGCACACATGAGAGTTAGGACTTTGTAAAGGATATCAGAGGCCCACTATAGGCATGTTGACTCCAATGTCACTCAGAGGTTGGGCACGTTGACATATCACTCACTTAGAGGCTAAGTTTTAAGAGTGTTGACATATCAGTCACTCAGAGGCTGTTATTTTAAGCATGTTGACGTATCAGTCACTCAGAGGCTTACGTTTATGCATGTTAACATCAGATAGTCACTCAGAGGCTCAGTTTGAGCATGTTGACACATTTAGTCCTTATTAGCATTTAATCGACTAAAAATAAAAATACAACACGTGTCACTATACTATTGGACACGATTTTTACGAGGTGTTACATCCTCACCCCCTTAAAAGAAATCTCGACCTTGAGATTTTATTCAAAAAGTTGGGGGTACTTTTGTCGCATAGTGGACTCAACCTCCCATGTATACTCGGGACCTCTAAAAGCATCCCACATAACCTTTAATATAGGTATCAATTTCCTTCGGAGCTTCTTAACCCGTCGATCCTCGATCGAAATTGGTTTCTCAACGAACCTCAGGTTTCATCTATTTGCACATCTTTGTGTGACATTGCTAGCGACTCATCGGCTAGACATTTCTTAAGGTTAGATATGTGGAATACATCATGGATTCCACTAAGCTCCTCTAGCAGATTGAGCTTATAAGCTACAGTGCCGACATATTCGACTATCTCGAATGGTCCTATATATCCTGGGCTCAGCTTGCCCTTCTTTCCGAATCTCATTACATCTTTCCAAGGTGATACTTTCAGCATGACTTTGTCCCCTACTTGGAACTCGAGAGGTTTACACCTCTTGTCAGCATAGCTCTTCTGCCTATCACGCCAGCTTTGAGACGATCACGGATTTGCACAATCTTTTCTGTGGTCTCCAGGACAATTTCCGGTCCTGATAGTTGGGCTTCCCCAACTTCTGCCCAACACACGGGCGTTCGACATTTTCTCCCATACAAGGCCTCGTAAAGAGCAGCCTTGATGCTCGTATGATAACTATTATTGTAGGAGAATTCTACTAGGGGTAAGTGGTCATCCCAACTTCCACCTAAATCAATCACACATGCCCTTAGCATGTCTTCCAACGTTTGAATATTATGCTAACTTTGACCATCAGTCTGAGGATGGTAAGTCGTACTAAAATTTAATCTTGTGCGTAAGGATTGTTGGAAACTTTTCCAAAAATGAGACGTATATCTACTATCTCTATCAGGTACAATAGATACTGGCACACCATGTACAGACACAATTTTGTCCACATACAACTTAGCCAATTTGTCTAAATTATATGTTTCCTTTATTGGCAAGAAATGTGCTGATTTAGTCAGCCTATCCACAATGACCCAAATAGTGTCATTTCCACTTTTGGTCTTAGGTAGCTTGGTAATCAAGTCTATTGTTACCATTTCCCATTTCCAGGTGGGAATTTCTAGTTGTTGTAGAAGTCCTGATGGTTTTTGATGTTCGACCTTAACTTGCGAACACGCCAGACACTTAGCTACATAAGTGGCTATGGATTTCTTCAAACCCATCCACTAATAATTCTTTTTCAAATCCTGATACATTTTGTCACCTCCATGGTGAACTGAGTATCTCGTATTGTGTGCTTCCTGGAGGATTAGATCTCTAAGTCCTCCAAAGACTGGAACCCAGATCCTTCCATTAAATCTAAGGATTCCATCTTTTCCAGACGTTAATTGATCAACAGTTCCGCCTAATCCTTCATTAGGAATGTTCGCCTCTAATAGGGCTTGCTTTTGCGCATCTAATAGCTTCTCATCCAAGCTATTTCTGAGCTCAATGCTCTTCGCATTAATCCTAATGGGCTTAATTCTTTCCTTGCGAGTTAAGGCGTCAGCAACGACATTTGCCTTGTTTGGATGATATCGAATTTCCCAATCATAGTCGTTAAGTGTTTCCATCCAATGACGCTGTCGCATGTTCAATTCTTTCTGATTGAACAAATGTTGGAGACTCTTATGGTTAGTGTATATAATACACTTGGTTCCATATAAGTAATGTCTCCACAGTTTTAGGGCAAATACAACGACACCCAATTCCAAATCATGGGTGGTGTAGTTCCTTTCATGCACCTTCAACTGCCGTGATGCATAAGAAATTACCTTGCCTTTTTGCATTCGCACACAGCCCATGCTAGTGTGCGAAGCATCACAATAGACCACAAAATCCTCAATACCCTCCGGTAGAGATAACACAGGAGCATTGCTCAACTTGTGTTTTAGAATCTCAAAGGATTCTTGTTGTTTCGGACCCCAAACAAATTTGACATTCTTACGGGTTAAGGTAGTCAAAGGAGTGGCTATTCTTGAAAAGTTCTCAATGAACCCCCTGTAGTATTCAGCCAATCCTAGGATACTACGAATCTCCGATGGGGTTTTGGGCATTTCCCAATTCATTATGGCTTCTATTTTGGCGGGATCCACTTGGATACTATGTTCACTTACAACATGTCCAAGAAATTGGACTTCTCTAAGCCAAAATTCACACTTAGAAAATTTAACAAACTTTTCATGCCTTAACAATTCTAAAATGCACCGAAGGTGTTTCTCGTGATCAACTTGATTATGAGAATAGATAAGTATGTCGTCTATGAAGACAATGACAAACTTATCCAAATACGGTTTGCGGACTCAATTCATGAGATCCATGAATGCTGCAGGTGCATTTGTGAGCCCAAAAGGCATCACTAGAAATTCAAAATGACCAATTCGGGTCCTAAAGGTAGTTTTAGGAACATCTTCGTTCCTAACCTTCAGCTGCTGATATCCTGATCTCAAATCAATATTAGAAAAGTAACTAGCCCCTTGAAGTTGGTCGAATAAATCATCGATCCTGGGCAGAGGATATCGATTCTTAATTGTTAACTTGTTTTGCTCTCGGTAATCAATGCACATTCGCATTAAACCGTCTTTCTTCTTTATGAATTAAATAGGAGCTCCCCAAGGCGAGGAACTCGGCTGAATAAAGCCTTTATCTAAGAGTTCGTCTAACTATAATCTCAATTCCTTCATCTCTGTCGGTGCTAACCGAATTGGAGCTCTGGCTACCGGTGCTAATCAAGGTAGGATATCAATTCTGAACTCCACTTGCCTATCTGGAGGTAGGCCAGGTAATTCTTCGGGGAAAACATCGGAATACTCCGTGATAATTGGAAGGTCTTCAATACTTGGCTTAGGCTCATTGATAGTTACTTGTACCATATAAATGACACAACCTCTCCCTAAACACTTGGATGCCTTAAATAACGACACCTTGTCTGGTAATCCGTAGTGCAAATCTCCAGAGATGGTGATCATTTCACCAGATGGGGTTTTAATTTCGATGAGTTTCTTATCACATGCAATGCGGGCTTGGTTATGGGATAACCAATCCATGCCTAAAACTACATCGAACCCTGCCAATCTCATTGGCAAAAGAGTGATATGGATAGAATGATTCTTGATGGATATAGAGCATCCATGAAGAACGGAAGATGCTATCTCTAACGTTCCATCAGCGAGTTCTACCTCATACGTTAATCTAGAGTTCTTATGGGTAAGTTTAATAGTTTACTAAGCTTATGATCAACAAAAGATTTATTTGCACCCGAATCGAACAGAACTCTAGCATATACATCATTGATGAGGAATGTACCTGTTATGACGTTATTGTCATTAACGGTTTCCCTGGCATTCATCTGGAAAGCACGAGCATTTCCTTTCTTAGCCTCTCCAGGCTTTGCATTATTACTTTTGGGGTTCTTGGGGCAATTGAACGTAATATGCCCCTTTTCATTACAGTTGTAGCAAACTGCATCCTTAAGATCCTTGCATTCTAGGGTATAATGCCTTTTTCTCTTGCAGATACCACAGGGTTTAGTCTGTGGATTTATACTACACTGTCCGTAATGTCTGTATTTACAGTTCTTGCACAGAGGTTTGTCATTAGATGCGTGCTGGTTCTTCTAGAACCCGAAATTTCCTTTCTTTTTAAACCTTTGGGAGTTATTATCCTCCCGTTTCCTCTTTCCATCAGTTTCAGTCTTAACTGACCTTTGCCTTATTAAATCTAAGGTGAGGGAGAGAGATAGGTCTACGACGGACCTATAGGTACTAGGCTGAGCAACCTTTACCATGCCCTTTATCTCGGGCGCTAATCCATTAATAGAACGTGCAATGCGTTTGGATTCTGGGGTGATTAGATACAAAACAAACCTAGACAGGGAATTGAAGTTAGAAACATACTTCCGACAATCTAGGTTCTTCATCGAAAAAGTCAGAAAGCCTGTCTCTAATTTCTCCACCTCATGAGGTGGACAGTAAGTCTCCTTGACTAGTTCTACAAACTTAGACCATCTAAGTTGTACAAGTGTATCTTACGTGTAGATTGAACCATTTCCTTCCGCCATATCAGGGCATCGCCCTTGAAGGACTGTGATACATATTTGACCACATCCTTATTAGCACAGCCACTGATATCCACAATTGTTTCCATTTCGTCAAGCCACTTTAAGGCTTCTATTGCTCCTTTTTCCCCATTAAAGTCTCGGGGTTTGCATGAGACAAAATATTTATAGGTACACCTGTCTTTAGAAGAACAGGACCTATCAGCAAATTCTATTTTCTTTGGTTCACTCTTCGCATTTGAAGAGTGAACTGAGCTCTCCTTATGAGCTGAGGATGGTGCGATTGATAATGGTCTGGAGCGAGTAGCACTCAACTCCCTAAGCTTTTCTATGGCCTTTCCAACAGCTGCATCTATGCGAGCTTGGAAGTTATCATTGTTAATGGCTATGTTTTATGCCTTGTTAGAGCTAATCTCTCGGTGGCTACTCTATGCCTCGTCCGAGTTTACCATTTTGCAGCTTTGGCTCTAACATCAAATAAAACTTCTTTTAGCCATGGTATGACAACCATATTGGCTTTAAACATTGGATATAACAATCCATCGCTCATTAAGCTAGTGTGAATAACGTCACAACTCTTAGGCTTATCATATCTATAGTTGGCCTAGTGTCACACCCCGGATTTCTAACCCAAATCCATACACCGGTGGGCCCGGGTGGAGAGTATCGTGACGTTAGTTGATAACATCATAGTCAATTAAACATGGCACAACGGAAGTCTTGGAGTAAAATTACTATTACAAACCAAATGTTCGAAATACAAAATAATATACAGGCTCGTAATAGAAGATCCACAGGCGGATCAAAAAATGTAAAATGAAAGAATGTAAAACAGACATTAGGGCAAATCTAAGGATTTGCAAGATCCTCTTATTTCACTACCGAGCAGCTTCCGGCCTATTTCGTATTGTACCTGCAAGCTTAGTCTTTTTGAAAATACGTCAGCTTTCGCTGGTAAATACACCCGACTGACTCATTTTGAAAATATTTTCTAAATTAGATTTAAGTGTACAGGGCACAAATTTTTTTTATAACTTGGGAAAGTTACTTTGTAACCTTGTTAACAGATTCACATGTTTGTCCATACATACAGGGCCTAGTACAGAGACCGAGACATGATTAAGTACACACCACTTAAAACTCACATAGGAGTTATCCCCAACGTCTTGGGTAAGTTGCATTTGAGCGCCTGTCAGGTGTATGCCTACACTCCGCGCTAAGGTCGTGGCCATTATCTAATGTAATGAGCCGAGGATATCCAGGACACGGTAGTTAACCCCTAATGTTTAAGTTATCAAACAAAACTGATTAAAACTGAATATGCGGATTTACTAGCCACAATCCAGCATTCGATTGATCCCATTTCCGACCAAGCGGTAATAATTTACGTATCCCAAGCCCATATAGGGAAAATAAGTCAAGAGTATTTACCTGAGCTAGTCTTGTTTTAAAATGCAAGATTTAATATCTCAGCCATATCCAAAATGATTAAGTTCAGAAAGCATTTACCAGAAGGCTCTAGTCTGGATTATGGCATAAGCTAACCAATTAAATACTAACGGTCTTATTTTAGTCATATACTTAGACCGAGTAGTGTACAGGGTCAAAACATACAACGCTTGATTAAACGATGACCGGATAGAATGTAGTTTAAACCCGACAAGTACTTTGACTTGCATAATATGGATAACCTATAAACATTTTGGATTTTGAAACTTAAACGACAAGGTTTGACCCGTTTTGGTTAATTTCTGTAAACTAGTTACATATACTTAACCGTACCCATATTAGCGATATCGGGTAACTGGATAAGTCATGGATAAGTTCTATATGCCATTATACTTTAAGTAAGTTGTAATATCAGTAGGATATCAAATTATATGCCCGTTAAGGTTTTAAAAGAAAATATGTCTCATAAGGGCATTTTGGTAATTATTTACTGTATAAAAGGAACTTGAATATAATTTAATGTTATAACTATAAGTATTCTGGAAAAATAACTTATTTTATGATATAGTATCACTAGGATATTAACTTTATGTGTAATTTATCTTTTATGCCCAAACTATGCACCGAAGGGGCGTTTTTGTCATTTTACCCATAGTTTATAAATTATTTGGGATTCTGAGGTTATAACATGTACCTACTGTAAAAATACTTAAAATAATTTTTAAAATCAGTAGGTAACAAGTCTTGGTCAATTAATATGGTTTAAAACCATACTATGCGCCGAAACGATGCTTATGTCGTAAAATGACGTTTTATGCGATGTTTAATGAAAACATTTGTTAAGTTCAGATTAAAATGTCTTAGATATGTTACTTAATATACCATATCAGTAAGTAAAAGATTTACCTTGAAAATTTTTGATTAAAACCAATTTATGAACCACAAGGGCTTTATCATCATTTATCGACATAATACAAGGACCTGTTTGTAAACTCAGTTTACAATCTGATTTGACATCACAAATAATCTTACTTATAATATTACATCAGTAGGAAACTTATTTTCAAGTTTATTATCATTTAAACCTTGTTTTATGCAAAAAGGGCATTTTAGTCAAAAATGGCATAATTACGGAACTTGTCCATAAACTCATATTTTGATTATGATCATGTAATATAACCTCAGAGGGTTGTGCTACATTATATTATGATCATAATGAAACCTTAGATCAGTAGCTAACTAATCTAAATCGGGTCAGAATCGAAAGTCAAAGCAGAAGTCAAACTTTACGACTCTGGTTTCGAACCGACCCTAGAACTGAAATTGACGAGCCAAACATGTTCTTACATGTTCTAATAAATATTACCAACTTGTTTAAGTGTCAAAACAGGTTTCATAACATATATAAGATCAAATTATAATTTTTCCAAAAAATGGCATGTTTGACTTTTTAATATCATAACTTTGACCCGTCAATTGGTCTAGCAAACATGATCTTCAGGAGGTGCCCTTTATAGGGACTAACACCTACCTTATTACGATCACTTAGCCATGTTCGTTACGAACAATGGCTGGACCATAATGGTCTTAACTGAAAGTCAAGGCGTTTTCTGTAAAACGCTTGACTTTTCGCTATAAAAGCCTATAAACGAAAATGCAAAACCAAGGAACACTTACAAGAGGTTCCTAGAATGCAATAGAACTTAGTTGGATGCTCCTTTCAGTTAGGAACTTCCAGAGGAGGGAGATAGAGTTGTAAATGAGAAAGGTGCAAGTTCAAATGGTGAACCTTGGCACCTATTTATAGTTGGAGAGCTTGAAGGAGGTGATGCCAGGTGCTAAGGGGTGTAAGAGGGAGCTTACAAGTGTCCTAAAACGTGGCATAGCAGTTTGGAAGACCATGGTTTCGAATCAAATGGTTTTTGGCACTTTGTGTGGAGGCCAAGTTAAAATTCTGCAGATACAGTCCTCTGGCGGGCCGCGAGAGTCACAGGCCTTGCCTCTCGCGCTCCTAGGCCTCTTTCAAAATTTCATACTTTTAGCCCCTTAACTTATAAAACCTTCTAGAACCTCCTAAAACACCTTTTTAGCATATTTAGCCTTCCGTAGTCAATATTTGGCGTACCCGGGACTATGCCCGGACTTTGTCGAGCTCTCAGTTCGTTAAAAGGTCACCCAGAGGTATAATTTAACATGTTGACACTTTTAACCCCTCCAATGTTCAACTTTTATATAATCACGGATTTAATCCCTCTCGTCCAACAAATGGATCATATGAGAGTTAGGACTTCGTAAAAGATCACTCAGAGGCTCATTATAAGCATGTTGACTCCGATGTCTCTCAAGGTTGGGCATGTTGACACAACGGTCACTCATGGGCCAAGTTTAAGCATGTTGACACTAATGGCCACTCAGAGGCTTGGTTTATGCATGTTGACTTTAGAAGATCACTTAGAGACTTAGTTCTAGCATGTTGACGCTTTTAGTCCCTGTTAGTCTTTAATAGACTAAAATAAAAATATAACACGTGTCGCTATACTATTGGACACGATTTTACAGGGTGTTACATCCTCACCTCCTTAAAGGAAATCTCGACCTCGAGATTTTTTTCTAAAAGATGGGGGGTACTTTTGTCGCATAGTGGACTCAATCTCCCATGTATACTCGGGACCTCGAAGGGCATCCCCTTTAACCCTTACTATAGGTATTAATTTCCTTCGAAGCTTCTTAACCTGCCGATCCTCGATTGAAATTGGTTTCTCAACGAACCTCAGGTTTCATCTATTTGCACATCTTTATGTGACATTGCTAGCGACTCATCGGCTAGATATTTCTTAAGAAAACCGATGTGGAACACATCATGAATTCCCCTTAGCTCCTCGGGTAGCCTAAGCTTATAAGCCACAGAACCGACACATTCGATTACCTCGAATGGTCCAATATATCTCGGGCTTAACTTGCCCTTCTTTCTGAAGCGCATCACACCTTTCCAGTGTGACACTTGTAACATGACTTTGTCCCCTACTTGGAACTTAAGAGGTTTACGCCTCTTGTCAGCATAGCTCTTCTGCCAATCCCTAGCAGCTTTGAGACGATCACGGATTCGCACAATCTTTTCCGTGGTCTCTAGTACAATCTCTGGTCCTGATAGTTGGGCTTCCCCAACCTCTGCCCAACACACGGGCGTTCTACATTTTCTCCCATACAAGGCCTCAAAAGGAGCAGCCTTGATGCTCGTATGATAACTATTATTATAAGAGAATTCTATCAGGGGTAAGTGGTCATCCCAACTTCCACCTAAATCAATTACACATGCCCGGAGCATGTCTTCCAAAGTTTGCATAGTACGCTCACTTTGACCATCAGTATGTGGATGGTAAGCCGTACTAAAGTTTAATCGTGTGCCTAAAGATTGTTGGATACTTTTCCAAAAATGAGAGGTATATCTAGAATCTCTATCGGCACACCATGTAGGGACACAATCTTGTCCACATACAACTTAGCCAATTTGTCTGAATTATACGTTTCCTTTATTGGCAAGAAATGTGGTGACTTAGTCAGCCTATCCACAATGACCCAAATAGTGTCATTTCAACTTTTGGTCTTAGGTAACTTGATAATCAAGTCCATTGTTACTATTTCCCATTTCCATGTGAGAATTTCTAGCTGTTGTAGAAGTCCTGATGGTTTCTGATGTTCGGCCTTAACTTGCGAACACGTCAGACACTTAGCTACATAAGTGGCTATGGATTTCTTCAAACCCGTCCACTAATAATTCTTTTTCAGATCCTGATACATTTTGTCACCTCCAGGGTGAACTGAGTATCTCGTATTGTGTGCTTCCTGGAGGATTAGATCTCTAAGTCCTCCAAAGACTAGAACCCAAATCCTTCCATTAAATCTAAGGACTCCATCTTTTCCAGGCGTTAATTGATCAACAGTTCTGCCTAATCCTTCATTAGGAACATTGGCCTCTAATAAGGCTTGCTTCTGTGCATCTAATAGCTTCTCATTTAAGCTATTTCTAATCTCAATGCTCTTGGCGTTAATCCTGATAGGTTTAACTCTTTCCTTGAGACTTAAGACGTCAGCAACTACGTTTGCCTTGTCAGGATGATAGCGAATCTCGCAATCATAATCATTAAGTGTTTCCATCCAACGACGATGTCGCATGTTCAATTCTTTCTGATTGAACAGATTTTGGAGGCTCTTATGGTCAGTGTATATAATACACTTTGTGCTATACAAGTAATGTTTCCATA
Source organism: Scalesia atractyloides (assembly GCA_947069175.1). NCBI lineage: Eukaryota > Viridiplantae > Streptophyta > Magnoliopsida > Asterales > Asteraceae > Scalesia > Scalesia atractyloides. The sequence continues at coordinate 34,824,615 of CAMTDV010000011.1, forward strand.
ACTTAAGTGCAAATACTATGACACCCAATTCTAAGTCATGGGTGGTGTAATTTCTTTCGTGCACCTTTAATTATCGTGATGCATAGACAATCACTTTGCCTTTTTGCATTAGCACACAACCCATTCCATTGTGCGATGCATCACAGTAAACAACAAAGTCTTCAACACCCTCAGGTAGGGATAACACAGGAGCATTGCTCAACTTGTGTTTCAGAATCTCAAAAGATTCTTGTTGTTTTGGACCCCAAATAAACTTAACATTTTTACTGGTCAAGGTAGTTAAAGGAGTGGCTATCCTTGAAAAGTTCTCAATGAACCTTCTATAGTAACCGGCCAGTCCTAAGAAACTACGCATTTCTGATGGGGTTTTGGGCACTTCCCAATTTATTATGGCGTCTATTTTGGCGGGATCCACTTGGATACCATGGTCACTTACGACGTGTCCAAGAAATTGGACTTCTCTAAGCCAAAACACACACTTAGAGAATTTTGCATAAAGCTTCTCTTGCCTCGGCAGTTCTAAGATGCACCGAAGATGTTTCTCGTGATCAACTTGATTACTAGAGTAAATAAGTATGTCGTCTATGAAAACAATTACAAACTTATCCAAATGTGGTTTGCAGACTCTATTCATGAGATCCATGAATGCTGCAGGTGCATTTGTGAGCCCAAAAGGCATTACCAAAAATTCATAGTGACCATATCGGGTCCTGAAGTCAGTCTTAGGAACATCCTCACTCCTAACCTTCAGCTGATGATATCCAGATCTTAGATCTATCTTGGAGAAGTAACTAGCCCCTTGAAGTTGGTCAAACAAATCATCGATCCTGGGAAAAGGATAATGATTCTTGATCGTTAACTTGTTTAGCTCTCGGTAGTCAATGCACATCCGCATTGAACGATCCTTTCTCTTAACAAAAAGAATTGGAGCTCCCCAGGGCGAAGAACTTGGTTGAATAAAGCCTTTCTCTAAGAGTTCATCTAACTGAGTCCTCAACTCCTTCATTTCCGTTAGTGCTAATCGGTATGGAGCTCTAGCTATGGATGCTGATCCTGGTAGGATGTCAATCCTAAACTCTACTTGCCTATCCGGAGGTAGACCTGGTAGTTCTTTGGGAAAAAACATTGGAATACTCCGAAATAACTTGGAGGTCTTGAATATTAGGCTTAGGTTCGTTGATAGTGACTTGTGCCATGTAAATGACACAACCTTTCCTTAAGCTCTTGGATGCCTTAAATAACGACACTTTGTCTGGCAATCCATAGTGTGAATCTCCAGTGGTGGTGATCATTTTACCAGATGGGGTTTTAATTTCGATGAGTTTCTTATCACAGGCAATGCGGGCTTGGTTATGGGATAACCAATCCATGCCTAAAACTACATCGAATCCTGCCAATTTCATTGGCAAAAGAGAGATGGGGATAGAATGATTCTTAATGGATATAGAGCATTCATCAAGAGCGGAAGATGCTTTATCTAATGTTCCATCAGCGAGTTCTACCTCATATGTTATATCTAGAGTTCTTATGGGCAAGTTTAATAGTTTACTAAACTTATGATCAACAAAAGATTTATCTGCACCCGAATCGAAAAGAACTCTAGCATAAATATCGTTAATGAGGAATGTACCTGTTATGACATTGTTGTCATTAACAGCCTCTCTTGCAGTCATCTGAAAGGCACGAGCGTTCACCTTCTTGGCCTCTCCGGGCTTCGCATTATTACTCGTAAGATTCTTAGGGCAGTTAGTCTTAATATGCCTTTTTTCATTGCAGACGTAGCAGACAGCATCCTTAAGATCCTTGCATTCTAGGGTCTTATGCCCCTTTCTCTTACAAATACCACAGGGTTTGGCTTCTGGAACAAAATTACACTGTCCCCAGTGCCTGCGGTTGCAAGTCTTGCATGTTGGCTTTATAACCGACTTCTCTTGGTTCCTTTTGAACCCAAATCTCCATTTAGTCTTCTTATTAAACCTTTGGGAGTTGTCATCTTCTCTCTTTCTTTTCACGTCAGTTTCAGACTTAACTGACTTTTCCTTACTAGATCAAGGGTAAGGGAGAGAGATAGGTCAACAGCGAACCTATAGGTACTAGGCTGAGCAGCCTTTACCATACTCTTAATTTCAGGAGATAACCTATTGATAAAACGTGCAATGCGTTTGGTTTCAGGGGTGATCAGATAGGAAACTAACCTAGATAAGGAGTTACAATTAGAAATGTACTTCCGACAATCTAGGTTCTTCATTGAGAGAGACAAAAAGACTGTCTCTATTTTCTCCACCTCATGAGGTGGGTAGTAAATTTCCTTGACCAATTCGACAAACTTAGGCCATCCTAAGTTGTACAGGTGGACTTTACCCGTAGATTGGATCATAGCTTTCCACCAGATTAGGGCATCGCCCTTAAAGGACTTTGATACATATTTGACCACATCCTTATCATCACAGCTTCTAATATCTACAATTGTCTCCATCTCATCCAGCTACTTTAAGTCTTCCACCGCCCCGTTCTCCCCATTAAGGTCTTGGGACTTGCAGGAGACGAAATACTTATAGGTACATCCGTCTTTAAAAGAACGGGACCTATCAGCAAAATCTATTTTCTTTGGTTCACTCTTCATACTCGAAGAGTGAACTGAGCTCTCCTTAAGAGCTGAGGATGGGGTAATCGATAATGGTCTTGAGCGAGTAGCACTCGACTCTTTAAGCTTTTCTGTGGACTTTCCCATGGCCTTTTCAACAGCTGCATCAATGCGAGCTTGGAAATTATCATTATCAATGTCTCTGTTTTCGGCATTGTAAGAGTCAATATCCCGGGGCTACTTTGTGCCTCGTCCGAGTTAGCCATCTTTTGAGCTTTGGTTCTATACACCAATAAAACTTCCCTTAGCCATGGTATAATAACCATATTGGCTTTAAACATTGGATATAACAATCCATTGCCTAAACTAGTGTGAATAACATCACAACTCGTAGGCTTAACATATCTATATTTGGCCTAGGTCTTAATATGACCATCAAAGGCAAATTAAAATTTGGACATAGTCCATATATTACTAGACAGTGGATTGTATTGTCACAACTGTCATTGTCATATTCGACAATTATATTTAGCTCTTAAGCTTGCCATGTAAGACATAAAATTTATGGCACATAGGCCTGTCTCTAATGGACGTAGAATTTGGACAAGGCGTTATATTAACCACAGCTATCGTTGTCATTTTGACAATATAATATTGCTCAAAGGCAAATCATCACTAAATGGATGTTAGATTGTGGCCCGAAGGCTTTACATCACTAATGGATGTTTAATCATAGCCCCCAAGGGCAATACATAACTAATGGATGTTTCAATCATAGCCCCAAGGGCAATACATCACTAATGGATGTTTTAATCATAGCCCCAAGGGCAATACATCTCTAATGGATGTTTTAATCGTAGCCCCAAGGGCAATACATCACTAATGGATGTTTTAATCATAGCCCTCATAGCCCCAAGGGCAATACATCACTAATGGATGTTTTAATCATAGCCCCAAGGGCAATACATCTCTAATGGATGTTTTAATCATAGCCCCAAGGCAATACATCACTAATGGATGTTTTTAATCATAGCCCTAAGGGCAATACATCACTAATGGATGTTTTTAACATAGCCCAAGGGCAATACATCACTAATGGATGTTTTAATATCATCGCACTGATGATATTAGCCGGGATCAAATTTGATCACGTAGGCTATATAAGGTTAGGACATAGTCCATTACTTTGAAGGCGAGTGTGGTTCCTCAAATCACACTACCAGGAGTATGAACATTCCTGAATGTTAACATAAGAATACCTTAATGGTCGATTAATAGTCCCGGTCGCATTAACCTTAACGACTTGGAGGCTTGAACTTAAGTCCACCACCTCTGGATAGAAGGATAACTTCCCTTAACTATCATGATAGAAGACCCTTTTATCCTTAACTATCATTTATAATTTTGGGCCAAATATGTGGTTTGTGCCACTTGGCTAATCAAAACCATTAAGATCTTTTTGGAGTTATATCGCAGAGCGACAATTTCGAGTAAAATCAAAACACTCGTTTGAAGAGGATGAATACATATATATAATTCCAAAAATACTTCATTAAATTTCAAATTGAAATTATAATACTAGAAACAATGAAATAAACTGTCCATGCAAGGACCAAAATAAAAATGTCCACACAGGGACTAAGGAAATAACAATGTCCTCGTAAGGACTAACATAAGTTTATTAGAAGAGATTTCACTCATCCTTCTTTCCCTTAACCAGCTTGGAGAGTTTCTTGAAGAACTTGTTTGTCTTCTTCTCCGTTTTCTCCACTTGTTGTTGCATTTCTTTCATTCGTTCTAAGGCCTCACTAATGGCCTCGAGTGGTGGCGGAGATTGTGGTTGTGGTATAATAGGATACTGGTACCCATAACTTGGATATCCATTAGGTGGATAAGCAGGTGGGAAAGGGGACGGGTAAAGTGCATTATGCATGATTGCTTGCATGTAAGGGTCTTGCGACAATGCTTGATAATCAACCGGTGTAGTTGGGTTAAAAGGATCATATCCAGTATTATCTGGATATGTTGGGATAGGGTTGTTATAACTCGATGATGGTGGTTGAACCATTGGTGGTGGTATTGGTTCCACTACAGGTGACGTATTAGAGGGTCCACCCATTTGTGGGTCCTCTTGAATTGTGGGGTAAGGGTTGGGCAAAGGTGGCAGTGATCCCGACCTTTGACCTGCACGTACCGTCATACGTGCTCCACGCTTCCTCCTGGTAGTTTAGGTGGTGGTTGAGGTTGGTCCACCGGTTCCATGTGAATGTCTTCTTGTATAGGAGGTGGTTGAGAGTGATGGGAAGGAGTGTTGGGGAAGGTAAATTGGTTCTAGTATTGGTCTCATTCTTTAGGACCTTGGTATGGCGATCCGGCGTAAGAGTTCGAATCGCTTGAGATTTTGATGGGATGCGTATGCAATCCCGACGGCGGCGTCTCCGGGTCAGAGTCCTCGTCCATGGGGTTTGGTTGGTCCAACTGATTTTGATTGGCTGGAGGTGTATTTAAATATTGGTTTGGATTAAACTCATCATGGTAAGAATGATGAGAGTGATGGGAGTGGTGCGAATGGTACGAGGGGTAAGAACTTTGAGTGTGGGTAGGCGAATGTTGGGCAAATGGCCATGAATCTCCCAAGTCCTCATAGGGGTTCGGGTGATGGGGATGTGAAGGGTTGTGTCCTGATGGTCCTCCCCTCATGGGTCCTTTTCCTCGTCCTTGTACTCTTGGCGGCATTTTCCTGTCAAAAATCAATTCAAAACAATACTAATAACTTAATAATGAAATGAGTAATCCTAGGTCAATGCCTAGGTGTATGGATTTGGGTTGGAAATCTGGGGTGTGACAGGTTGGTATCAGAGCCAAGGTTTGAGAGAATTAAACACTATCCTCCTTGTGTTTAATCTCAAACTTACACGAGCATATCCCTTAGACTTCTGAGTCTAGGCATTGACCTATGATTACTCATTTCATTATTAAGTTATTAGTATTGTTTTTAATTGATTTTTAACAGGAAAATGCTGCCAAGAGTACGAGGACAAGGAAAAGGACCCATGAGGGAGGACCATCAGGACACACCCCTTCACATCCCCATCACCCGAACCCCTACGAGGACTCGGGAGATTCATGGCCATTTGCCCAACATTCGCCTACCCACACTCAAAATTCTTACCACTCGTACCATTCGCACCACTCCCATCACTCTCATCATTCTTACCATGATGAGTTTAAATCCAAAATACACCTCCAGCCGATCAAAATCAGTTGGACCAACCAAACCCCATGGACGAGGACTCTAACCCGGAGATGCCGCCATCGGGATCGCATACGCATCCCATAGAAATCTCAAGCGATTCGAACTCTTACCTCGCCATACCATGGTCCTAACGAATGGGACCAATATTGGAACCAATTTACCTTCGTCAACACTCCTTCCCATCACTCTCAACCACCTCCTATACAAGAAGACGTCCACATGGTACCGGTGGACCAACCTCAGCCGCCACCTGAACCGCCGAGGAAGAAACGAGGAGCACGTGTGTCAGTACGTGCAGGTCAACAGTCGGGTTCACTACCACCTTTGCCTAAACCCTACCCCAACATTCAAGAGGACCCACAAATGGGTGGACCCTCTAACACCTCACCTGTGGTGGAACCAACACCAACACCTTCAGTTCAACAACCACCATCGGGTTATAGTAACCCAACCCCCACATATCCAGACACGTCTGGATATGATCCTTTTAACCCGTCTACACCAGTAGACTATCAAGCATGGTCGCATGACCCTTACATGCAAGCGGTCATGCATAACGCACTTTACCCGTCTCCTTTCCCACCTGCTTATCCACCTACCGGATATCCAAGTTATGGGTATCAGTACCCTAGTATACCACAACCACAACCTCCACCGCCACTCGAGGCCATTAGTGAGGCCTTGGAACGAATGAAAGAAATGCAACAACAAGCGGAGAAAATGGAGAAGAAGACAAACAAGTTCTTCCAGAAACTCTCAAGTTGGTCAAGGGAAAGAAGGACGAGTGAAGTCTCTTCTAATAACTTATGTTAGTCCTTGCAAGGACATTGTTATTTGCTTAGTCCCTGCGTGGACATTTTTATTTCTTTAAGTCCTTGCATGGACAGTTTATTTCATTTTTTTTGTATTGTAATTTCTATTTGAAATTAAATGAAGTATTTTTGGAATTATATATATGTATTCATCCTCTCAAACGAGCGTCTCGATTTTACTCAAAATTGTTGCTCTGCGATATAATTCCAAAAAGATCTTAATGGTTTTGATTAGCCAAATGGCACAGACCACATAATTGGCCAACATTATAATTGATAGTTAAGGATAAAAGGGCCTTCTATCATGATAGTTAAGGGAAATTATCCTTCTATCCAGATGTGGTGGACTTAAGTTCAAGCCTCCAAGTCGTTAAGGTCAATGCGACCGGGACTATTAATCGATCATTAAGGTACTCTTATGTTAACATTCTGGAATGTTCATACTTCTGGTAGTGTGATTTGAGGAACCACACTCGCCTTCAAGGTAATGGAATATGTCCTAACCTTATATAGCCTACGTGATCAAATTTGATCCCGGCTAATATCATCAGTGCGATGATAATAAAATATCCATTAGTGATGTATTGCCCTTGGGGCTAGGATTAAACATCCGTTAGTGATGTATTGCCCTTGGGGCTATGATTAAACATCCATTAGTGATGTATTTCCCTTGGGGCTATGATTAAACATCCATTAGTGATGTATTTCCCTTGGGGCTACGATTAAACATCCATTAGTGATGTATTGCCCTTGGGGCTATGATTAAGCATCCATTAGTGATGTATTGCCTTTGGGGCTATGATTTAACAACCATTAGTGATGTAATACCTTTGAACAATATTATATTGTCAAAATGACAACGACAGTTGTGGTTAATATAACCTCTGTCCATATTTTATGTCCATTAGTGACAGGCCAATGTGCCATATCATATGTCCATTAGTGACAGGCCTATGTGCCATAAAAAAATTTATGTCCTTCGTGACAAGCTTATGAGCTAAATATAATTGTCAATTATGACAATGACAGTTGTGACAATGCGATCCACTGTCCAATAAAATATATGGACTATGTCCAAATTTTAATTTGCCTTTGATGGTCCTATTAAGACCTAGGCCAAATATAGATATGTTAAGCCTAAGAGTTGTGATGTTATTCACACTAGTTTAGGCAATGGATTGTTATATCCAATATTTAGAGCCAATATGGTTGATATGTCATGGCTAAGTGAAGTTTTATTGGTGTATAGAACCAAAGATCAAAAGATGGCTAACTCGGACGAGGCACAAAGTAGCCACCGGGATGTTGACTATAACAATGCCGAAAACAGAGACATTAATAATGATAATTTCCAAGCTCGCATTGATGCAGCTGTTGAAAAGGCCATGGGAAAGGCCATAGAAAAGCTTAAAGAGTCGAGTACTACTCGCTCAAGACCATTATCGATTACCCCATCCTCAGCTCTTAAGGAGAGCTCAGTTCACTCTTCGAGTATGAAGAGTGAACCAAAGAAAATAGATTTTGCTGATAGGTCCCGTTCTTTTAAAGACGGATGTACCTATAAGTATTTCGTCTCCTGCAAGTCCCAAGACCTTAATGGGGAGAACGGGGCGGTGGAAGCCTTAAAGTAGCTGGATGAGATGGAGACAATTGTAGATATTAGCAGCTGTGATGATAAGGATGTGGTCAAATATGTATCAAAGTCCTTTAAGGGCGATGCCCTAATCTGGTGGAAAGCTATGATCCAATCTACGGGTAAAGTCCACCTGTACAACTTAGGATGGCCTAAGTTTGTCGAATTGGTCAAGGAAATTTACTACCCACCTCATGAGGTGGAGAAAATAGAGACAGTCTTTTTGTCTCTCTCAATGAAGAACCTAGATTGTCGGAAGTACATTTCTAATTGTAACTCCTTATCTAGGTTAGTTTCCTATCTGATCACCCCTGAAACCAAACGCATTGCACGTTTTATCAATAGGTTAGCTCCTGAAATTAAGAGTATGGTAAAGGCTGCTCAGCCTAGTACCTATAGGTTCGCTGTTGACCTATCTCTCTCCCTTACCCTTGATCTAGTAAGGAAAAGTCAGTTAAGTCTGAAACTGACGTGAAAAGAAAGAGAGAAGATGACAACTCCCAAAGGTTTAATAAGAAGACTAAATGGAGATTTGGGTTCAAAAGGAACCAAGAGAAGTCGGTTATAAAGCCAACATGCAAGACTTGCAACCGCAGGCACTGGGGACAGTGTAATTTTGTTCCAGAAGCCAAACCCTGTGGTATTTGTAAGAGAAAGGGGCATAAGACCCTAGAATGCAAGGATCTTAAGGATGCTGTCTGCTACGTCTGCAATGAAAAAAGGCATATTAAGACTAACTGCCCTAAGAATCTTACGAGTAATAATGCGAAGCCCGGAGAGGCCAAGAAGGTGAACGCTCGTGCCTTTCAGATGACTGCAAGAGAGGCTGTTAATGACAACAATGTCATAACAGGTACATTCCTTATTAACGATATTTATGCTAGAGTTCTTCTCGATTCGGGTGCAGATAAATCTTTTGTTGATCATAAGTTTAGTAAACTATTAAACTTGCGCATAAGAACTCTAGATATAACATATGAGGTAGAACTTGCTGATGGAACACTAGATATAGCATCTTCCGTTCTTGATGAATGCTCTATATCCATTAAGAATCATTCTATCCCCATCACTCTTTTGCCAATGAAATTGACAGGGTTCGATGTAGTTTTATTCATGGATTTGTTATCTCGTAACCAAGCCCGCATTGCCTGCGATAAGAAACTCATCGAAATTAAAACTCCATCAGGTGAATCGATCACCATTCCTGGAGATTCAAACTATGGATTGCCAGACAAAGTGTCGTAATTTAAGGCATCCAAGTGTTTGGAGAGAGGTTGTATCATTTACATGGCACAAGTCACTATTAACAAGCCTAAGCCGAACATTGAATACCTCCCAGTTATTTCAGAGTATCCAGATGTATTCCCTAAAGAATTACCAAGCCTACCTCCTGATAGGCAAGTGGAGTTTAGGATTGATATCCTGCCAGGATCAGCACCAGTAGCTAAAACTCCATATAGGCTAGCACCGACGGAAATGAAGGAGTTGAGGACACAATTAGATGAACTCTTAGAGAAAGGCTTTATACAGCCTAGTTCCTCGCCTTGGGGAGCACATATCCTCTTTATTAAAAAGAAAGACGGTTCAATGTGGATGTGCATTGATTACCATGAGCTAAACAAGGTAACAATTAAGAATAGGTATCCTCTGTCCAGGATCGATGATTTATTCGACCAACTTCAAGTGGCTAGTTATTTCTCCAAGATCGATCTAAGATCTTGATATCACCAGCTGAAGGTTAGGAATGAGGATGTTCCCAAGACAGCCTTCAGGACCCGATATGGTCACTTTGAATTTTTGGTAATGCCTTTTGGGCTCACAAATGCAGTTGCAGCATTAATGGATCTCATGAATAGAGTCTGCAAACCGTATTTGGATAAGTTTGTCATTGTCTTCATAGACGACATACTTATTTACTCTCATAATCAAGTTGATCATGAGAAACATCTTTGGTGCATCCTAGAACTTCTAAGGCAAGAGAAGCTTTATGCAAAGTTCTCTAAGTGTGAGTTTTGGCTTAGAGAAGTCCAATTTCTAGGACACGTCGTAAGTGAGCGTGGTATCTAGGTGGATCCCGCCAAAATAGAAACCATAATGAATTGGGAAGTGCCCAAAACCCCATCAGAAATACGTAGCTTCTTAGGACTGGCTGGTTACTATAGAAGGTTCATTGAGAACTTTTCAAGGATAGCCACTCCTTTAACTACCTTAACACCTATGAATGTTAAATTTAACCCAGGTCCGAAACAACAAGAATCCTTTGAGATTCTAAAAAAAAGTTGAGCAATGCTCCTGTGTTATCTCTACCTGAGGGTATTGAGGAATTTATAGTCTATTGTGATGCCTCACACACTGGCATGGGTTGTGTGCTAATGCAAAAAGGCAAGGTAATTGCTTATGCATCACGACAGTTAAAGGTGCACGAAAGGAATTACACCACCCACGATTTGGAATTGGGTGTCGTTGTATTTGCACTAAAACTGTGGAGACATTACTTGTATGGCACAAAGTGCATTATATACACACACCATTAGAGTCACCAGCATTTGTTCAATCAGAAAGAATTAAACATGCGACAGCGCCATTGGATGGAAACACTTAACGACTATGATTGCGAGATTCGCTATCATACCGGCAAGGCAAACGTAGTTGCTGACGCCTTAAGTTGCAAAGAAAGGATTAAACCTATCAGGATATACGCCAAGAGTATTGAGCTCAGAAATAGCTTGAATGAGAAGCTATTAGATGTGCAAAAGCAAGCTCTATTAGAGACTAATGCTCCTAATGAAGGATTAGGCTGAGCTATTGATCAATTAACACCTGGAAAAGATGGAATCCTTAGATTCAATGGAAGGATCTGGGTTCCAGTCTTTGGAGGACTAGAGATCTAGTCCTTCAGGAAGCACACAATACAAGATACTCAGTTCACCCTGGAGGTGACAAAATGTATTAGGATCTGAAAAAGAGTTATTGGTGGATGGATTTGAAGAAATCCATAGCCACTTATGTAGCTAAGTGTCTGACATGTTCGCAACTTAAGGCCGAATATCAGAAGCCGTCAGGACTTCTACAACAATTGCAAATTCCCACATGGAAATGGGAAATGGTAACTATGGACTTAATTACCAAGTTACCTAAAACCAAAAGTGGAAATGACACTATTGGGTCATTGTAGATAGGCTGACTAAGTCAGCACATTTCTTGCCAATAAAGGAAATGTATAATTCAGACAAATTGGCTAAGGTATATGTGGACAAGATTGTGTCTCTACATGGTGTGTCAGTATCCTTTGTATCTGATAGAGATACTAGATATACCTCTCATTTTTGTAAAAGTTTCCAACAATCTTTAGGCACACGATTAAACTTTAGTACGGCTTACCATCCGCAGACAGATGGTCAAAGTGAGCGTACTACTCAAACTTTGGAAGACATGCTCCGGGCATGTGTAATTGATTTAGGTGGAAGTTGGGATGACCACTTACCCCTAATAGAATTCTCCTATAATGATAGTTATCATACAAGCATCAAGGCTGCTCCTTTTGAGGCCTTGTATGGGAGAAAATGTAGAACGCCCGTGGTGTTGGGCAGAGGTTGGGGAAGCCTACCTATCAGGACAGAGATTGTCCTGGAGACCACGGAAAAGATTGTGCAAATCCGTGATCGTCTCAAAGCTGTCAGGGATAGGCAGAAGAGCTATGCTGACAAGAGACATAAACCTCTTAAGTTCCAAGTAGGGGACAAAGTCATGTTAAAAGTGTCACCCTGGAAAGGTGTGATGCGCTTTGGGAAGAAGGGCAAATTAAGCCCAAGATATATCGGACCATTCGAGGTGATCGAATGTATTGGTTTTGTGGCTTATAAGCTTAGGATACCCGAGGAGCTAAGTGGAATTCATGATGTGTTCCACATCAGTTTTCTTAAGAAATGTCTAGCTGATGAATCGCTAGCAATGTCACATAAAGATGTGCAAATAGATGAAAATCTGAGGTTCGATGAGAAACCAATTTCGATCAAGGATCGGTAGGTTAAGAAGCTCCGAAGGAAATCAATACCTATATGAAAGGTTAAATGGGACGCCTTTAGAGGTCCCGAATATACATGAGAGGTTGAGTCCACTATGCGACAAAAGTACCCTCATCTTTTTGAATAACATCTCGAGGATGAGATTTCTTTTAAGGGGGTGAGGATGTAACCCTGTAAAATTGTGTCCAATAGTATAGTGACACGTGTTATATTTTATTTTTAGTCTATTAAAGACTAACAAGGACTAAAAGCGTCAACATGCTCAAAACTAAGTCTCTGAGTGACCTTCTGATGTCAACATGCATAAACATAGCCAATGAGTGACCATTAGTGTCAACATGCTAAACTTGGCCCCTGAGTGACCGTTGTGTCAACATGCCCAACCTCTGAGTGACATCGGAGTCAACATGCTTATAATGAGCCTCTGAGCGATCTTTTACAAAGTCCTAACTCTCATATGTTCCATTTGTTGGACGAGAGGGATTAAATCCATGATTATATAAAAGTTGGACATTGGAGGGATTAAAAGTGTCAACATGTTAATTTATACCTCTGAGTGACCTTTTAATGAACCTATAGCTCGACAATGTCCGGGCATAATCCCGGTAAGCCAAATATTGGCTACGGAGGGCTAAATATGCTAAAAAGGTGTTTTAGGAGGTTCTAGGAGGTTTTATAAGTTAAGGGGCTAAAACTATCAGATTTTGAAAATGGCCTAGGGGCGCTCGCGGGGCGCGAGAGGCACAACTCGAAACTATGGATTACCAAACTGCTCTGCCACGTTTTGGGACACTTGTAAGCTCCCTCTTACACCCCTGAGCACCTGGCATCACCTCCTTCAAGCTCTCCAAATATAAATAGGTGTCAAAGTTCACCATTTCAACGTGCACCTTTCTCACTTCCAACTCTATCTCCCTCCTCTGGAAGTTCCTAACTAAAAGGAGAATCCAACTTAATTCTATTGCATTCTAGGAAACTCTTGTAAGTGTTCCTTCCTTGTGCATTTTCATTTATAGGCTTTTATAGCCAAAAGTCAAGCGTTTTTATGGAAAATGCTACTTTCGGTTAAGACCATTATGGTCCAGCCATTGTTCGTAACGAACATGGCTAAGTGATCGTAATAAGGTAGGTGTTAGTCCCTATAAAGGTCACCTCCTGAAGATCACATTTGCTAGACCAATTGACGGGTAAAAGTTATGATATTAAAAAGTCAAACATGCCATTTTTCGGAAAAAATATAATTTGATCTTATATATGTTATGAAACCTGTTTGACACTTAAAAAAGTTGGTAATAATTATTAGAACATGTAAGAACATGTTCGGCTCGTCAATTTCAGCTCTAGGGTCGGTTTGCAACCGACAGTCGCGAAGTTTGACTTCTGCTTTGACTTTTGATTCTAACCCGATTTAGAATAGTTAGCTGCTAATCTAAGGTTTCATTATGATCGTAATATAATGTAGCATAACCCTCTGAGGTTATATTACATGATCATAATCAAAATCTGAGTTTATGCACAAGTTCCGTAATTATGCCATTTTTGACTAAAATGTCCTTTTTGCATAAAACAAGGTTTAAATGATAATGAACTTGAAAAAAAGTTTCCTACTGATGTAATATTATAAGTAAGATTATTTAGGATGTCAAATCAGATTGTAAACTGAGTTTATAAGCAGGTCCTTGTATTATGCTGATAAATGACGATAAAGCTCTTGTGGCTCATAAAATGGTTTTAACCAAATGTTTTCAAGGTAAATATTTTACCTATTAATATGTTATATTAAGTAACATATCTAAGACATTTTAATCTGACCTTAACATTAGTTTTCGTTAAACATCGCATAAATTGTCATTTTACGGCATAAGCGTCGTTTCGGCGCATAATATGGTTTTAAACCATAACTATCAACCAAGACTTGTTACCTACTGATTTTAAAACTTATTTTAAGTATTTTTGCAGTAGGTACATGAGACAAACTCAGAATCCCAAATAATTTATAAACTATGTGTAAAATGACCAAAATGCCCCTTCTGTGCATAGTTTGGTTATAAAATATAAATTACACATATAATTGATATCCTACTGACATTATATCATAAATAGATTATTTTCCAGAATATTTATAATTATAACATTTAATTATATTCAAGTTACTTTTATACGGTATGAAATTACCGAAATGCCCTTATGAGGCATAATTTCATTTTAAAACCTTAACGGGCATATAAATTGATATCCTACTGATATTACAACTTAATTAAAGTATAATGGCATATAGAACTTGTCCATGAATTATCCGGTTACCCGATATCGCTGAGATGCGTACAGTTAAACATATGTAACTAGTTTATGGAAATTAACCAAAACGGGTTTAACCTTATCATTTTAAACTCAAAATTAGAATGTATATAGTTTACCCACATTATGCAAGTCAAGTTACTCGTTAGGTTTAAACCACATTCTATCCAATCATCGTTTAATCAAGCGTTATATGTTTTGATCCTGTACACTATTCGTTCTAAGTCTTTGACTTAAATAAGATCGTTAATATTTAATTGGTTAGCTTATGCCATAATCCAGACTAGAGCCTTCCGGTAAATGCGATATGCACTTAGTTCATTTTGAATACGCCTGGAATATAATCTTGCATTTTAAACAAGGATAATTCAGGTAAATACTTTTTACTTATTTTCTCTATAATCTTGCATTTTAAGCAAGGCTAGTAAATCCACATATTCCGTTTTAATTAGTTTTGTTTGATAACTTAAACATCAGGGGTTAAATTACCATGTCCTGGATATCCTTCACTCATTACATTAGATAATGGCCACGAACTTAGCGCGGGGTGTAGGCATACACCTAACAGACGCTCAAATGCAAATTACCCAAGACGTTGGGGATAACTCCTCCGTGAGTTCTAATGTGGTGTGTATTTAATCATGTCTCGGTCTCAGTACTGGGCCACAGAGGATTTATCCCCAACATCTTGGGTAATTTGCATTTGAGCGTCTGTCAGGTGTATGCCTACACTCCGCACTAAGGTCGTGGCCATTATCTAATGTAATGAGCCGAGGATATCCAGGACATGATAGTTAACCCCCGATGTTTAAGTTATCAAACAAAACTCATTAAAACTGAATATGCGGATTTACTAGCCACAATCCGGCATTTGATTGATCCCATTTCCGACCAAGCGGTAATAATTTACCGTATCCCAAGCCCGTATAATGAAAATAAGTCAAGAGTATTTACCTGAGCTAGTCTTGTTTTAAAATGCAAGATTTAATATCTCAGCCTTATCCAAAATGAATTAAGTGCAGATAGCATTTACCGAAAGGCTCTAGTCTGGATTATGGCATAAGCTAACCAATTAAATACTAACGGTCTTATTTAAGTCATAGACTTAGACCGAGTAGTGTACAGGGTCAAAACGTACAGCGCTTGATTAAACGATGACCGGATAGAATGTAGTTTAAACCCGACAAGTACTTTGACATGCATAATATGGGTAAACTATAAACATTCTGGATTTTGAAACCTAAACGACAAGGTTAGACCCGTTTTGGTTAATTTCCGTAAAATAGTTACATATACTTAACCGTACGCATATTAGCGATATCGGGTAACCGGATAAGTCATGGATAAGTTCTATATGCCATTATACTTTAAGTAAGTTGTAATATCAGTAGGATATCAACTTATATGCCCGTTAAGGTTTTAAAAGAAACTATGCATCATAAGGGCATTTTGGTAATTATTTACCGGGAACTTGAATATAATTTAATGTTATAACTATAAGTATTCTGTAAAAATAACTTATTTAATGATATAATATCATTAGGATATTAACTTTATGTGTAATTTATCTTTTATGACCAAACTATGCACCGAAGGGGCATTTTGGTTATCTTACACATAGTTTATAAATTATTTGGGATTCTGAGTTTATAACATGTACTTACTGTAAAAATACTTAAAATAAGTTTTAAAATCAGTAGGTAACAAGTCTTGGTCAATTAATATGGTTTAAAACCATACTATGCGTCGAAACGGCGCTTATGTCGTAAAATGACGTTTTATGCGATGTTTACTGAAAACTGATGTTAACTTCAGATTAAAATGTCTTAGATATGTTACTTAATATAACATATCAGTAGGTAAAAGAATTACCTTGAAAAGATTTGATTAAAACCAATTTATGATCCACAAGGGCTTTATCGTCATTTATCGACATAATACAAGGACCTGCTTATAAACTCAGTTTACAATCTGATTTGACATCCCAAATAATCCTACTTATAATATTACATCAGTAGGAAACTTATTTTCAAGTTCATTATCATTTAAACCTTGTTTTATGCAAAAAGGGCATTTTGGTCAAAAATGGAATAATTACGGAACTTGTGCATAAACTCGTATTTTGATTATGATCATGTAATATAACCTCAGAGGGTTATGCTACATTATATTATGATCATAATGAAACCTTAAATCAGTAGCTAACTAATCTAAATCGGGTCAGAATCGAAAGTCAAAGTAGAAGTCAAACTTCGCGACTTTCGGTTGCGAACCGACCCTAGAGCTGAAATTGACGAGCCGAACACGTTCTTACATGTTATAATTATTATTAACAACTTGTTTAAGTGTCAAAACAGGTTTCATAACATATATAAGATCAAATTATAATTTTTTTCTGAAAAATGGCATGTTTGACTTTTTAATATCATAACTTTGACCCGTCAATTGGTCTAGCAAACGTGATCTTCAGGGGGTGCCCTTTATAGGGACTAACACCTACCTTATTACGAACACTTAGCCATGTTTGTTACGAACAATGGCTGGACCATAATGGTCTTAACCGAAAGTCAAGGCGTTTTCCGTAAAACGCTTGACTTTTGGCTATAAAAGCCTATAAACGAAAATGCAAAACCAGGGAACACTTACAAGAGGTTCCTAGAATGCAATAGAACTTAGTTGGATGCTCCTTTCAGTTAGGAAATTCCAGAGGAGGGAGATAGAGTTGTGAATGAGAAAGGTGCAGGTTCAAATGGTTAACCTTGGCACCTATTTATAGTTGGAGAGCTTGAAGGAGGTGATGCCAGGTGCTAAGGGGTGTAAGAGGGAGCTTACAAGTGTTCTAAAACGTGGCATAACAGTTTGGAAGACCATGGTTTCGAATCAAATGGTTTTTGGCACTTTGTGTAGAGGCCAAGTTAAAATTCTGCAGATACAGTCCTCTGGTGGGCCGCGAGAGGCACAGGCCTTGCCTCTCGCGCCCTGCGAGCGCCCTAGGCCACTTTCAAAATTTGACACTTTTAGCCCCTTAACTTATAAAACCTCCTAAAACACCTTTTTAGCATATTTAGCCTTCCGTAGCCAATATTTGGCGTACCCGGGATTATACCCGGACATTGTCGAACTCTCGGTTCGTTAAAAGGTCACTCAGAGGTATAATTTAACATGTTGACACTTTTAACCCCTCCAATGTCCAACTTTTATAAAGTTACGGATTTAATCCCTCTCGTCCACAAATGGAACATATGAGAGTTAGGACTTCGTAAAAGATCACTCAGAGGCTCATTATAAGAATGTTGACTCCAATGTCACTCAGAGGCTAGGCATGTTGACACAACGGTCACTCATGGGACAAGTTTAAGCATGTTGACACAAATGGTCACTCAGAGGCTTGGTTTATGCATGTTGACATCAGAAGATTACTTAGAGACTTAGTTTGAGCATGTTGATGCTTTTAGTCCCTGTTAGTCTTTAATAGACTAAAAATAGAAATATAACACGTGTTGCTATACTATTGGACACGATTTTACAAGGTGTTACACCTAGGTCTTTAATAAGAACATCAAAGGCAAATTACAATCTGGACATAGTCCATATAATATTAGACAGTGGGTCGTAATGTCACAACTGTCATTGTCATAATTGACAATTATATGTAGCTCATAAGCTTGTCATTAATGGACATAATAATTGGGCACATTGGCCGGTCACATTGGACATTTAAAAATTGGGCATATTGGCCGGTCACATTGGACATAAATTGGGCACATTGGCCTACATCATATCAGATGTAAATTCATGGCATATCAGCCTACATCATAATAGATGTAAATTTATGGCATATCAACCTACATCATAACATATGTAAATTTATGGCACATTGGCCTGTCACATTGGACATAATATTGGGCACATTGGCCTGTTACATTGGACATAATTGGGCACCTTGGCCTGTCATTTGTCATCGCATTGATGACATTAGCCAGGATCACATTGATCACAAGAGCTATATAATAGGTCTTAGGACGTAGTCCTTTTCACCTAGACGGCTAGTGTGGTTCCTCAAGTCGCACTACCAAGAGTATGAACGTTCCTTAATGTTAACATAAGAGTACCTTAATGATTGATTAATGGTCCCGGTCACCTTTGACCTTAACGACCTGGGAGGCTTGAACCTAGTTCCCCACCTCTGGATAGAGAGATAACTTTCCTTAACTATCCTGGTAGAAGGCTCCTTGTCCTTAACTATCATTTCTTGGCCAATGTGTGGTCTACGCCACTTGGCATAATCAAATCCATTAAGGTCTTTTGGAATTATATAGCAGAGCACAAATTTCAAATAAAATCGAGATGCTCTCTTGAAGAGGATGAATACACATATATATATAATTCCAAAATACTTCATTAAACCCCAAATAGGAATTACAATACTAGAAACAATGAAATAAACTGTCCATGCAAGGACTACATAAACAAAAATGTCTACGCAGGGACTAAATAAATAACAATGTCCTCGTAGGGACTAACATATATTTAGAAGAGACTTCACTCGTCCTTATTTCCCTTAACCAGCTTGGAGAGTTTCTTGAAGAATTTGTTTGTCTTCTTCTCCGTTTTCTCCACTTGTTGTTGCATTTCTTTCATTCTAAGGCCTCGTTAATGGCCTTAAGTTGTGACGGAGGTTGTGGTTGTGGTTATGGTTATGGCATACTAGGATACTGGTACCCATAACTTGAAGTAGGTGGGAAAGGAGACGGATAAAGTGCGCTATGCATGACCGCTTGCATGTAAGGGTCATGCGACCATGCTTGGTAATCAACAGGTGCCGATGGGTTAAAAGGATCATATCCAGACGTATCCGGATATGTTGGGATAGGGTTATTATAACCCGACGGTGGTGGTTGAACTATTGGTGGTGGTGTTGGTTCCACCACAGGTGACGCATTAGAGGGTCCACCCATTTGTGGGCCCTCGTGAATAGTAGGGTAAGGTTTGGGCAAAGGTGGCAGCGATCCCGATCGTTGGCCCGCACGTACCGACATACGTGCTCCTCTTTTCCTCCTGGGCAGTTCTGGTGGTGATTGGGGTTGTTCCACCGGTTCCGTGTGCACATCTTCTTGCACGGGAGGTGGTTGGGAATGATGGGAAGGGGTATTGGCGAAGGTAAATTGGTTCCAATATTGGTCCATCTCATTAGGACCTTGGTAAGGCGATCCGGCATAGGAGTTCGAATCGCTTGAGATTTCAATGGGATGCGCATTTGAACTTGACGGCGACATCTCCGGGTCGGAGTCCTCGTCCATTGGGTTTGGCTGATCCAGCGATCCAGTTGATTCTGATCAGCTGGGGGTGTGTTAAAGTATTGGTTGGGATTAAACTCATCATGGTAAGAATGATGAGAGTGGTGGGAGTGGTGTGAATGGTACGAGTGGTATGAACTTTGAGTGTGGGTAGGCAAATGTTGTGGTAGAGGCCACGAATCCCCTGAATCTTCATAAGGGTTCGGGTGATGTGGATGTGAAGGGATGTGTCCTGAAAGGTCCTCCCCTCATTGGTACGTTTCCTCTTCCTCGTACACGTGGCGGCATTTTCCTGTTAGAAATCAATTCAAAAACAATACTAATAACTTAATAATGAAATGACTAATCCTAGGTCAATGCCTAGACTCGGGAGTCTAAGGAATGTGCTTGTGTAAGTTTGAGATTAAACACAGAAGGCTAGTGTTTAATTCTCTCAAATGTTGGCTCTGATACCAACCTGTCACACCTTGGCTTTCCACAACCAATCACCGGTGGGCCCAGGTGGGGAATATCGTGACATAAGTTGATATCATCATAGTCAATTAAACACAGCACAACGGAAGTCTTGGATTTAAATTACTATTACAAACCAAATGTTCGAAATACAAAATAATATATAGGCTCATAATAGAAGATCCACAGGCGGATCATAAATTGTACAAAGAAAGTATATAAAACAGACTTTGGGCATATCTAGGATTTACAAGATCCTCTATCACTACCGAGCACTTCCAGCCTATTTTCGTATTGTACCTGCAAGCTTAGTCTTTTGAAAATACGTCAGCTTTCGCTGGTAAATACATCCAACTGACTCATTTTGAAAACATTTAAAATATGTTTTAAGTGCGTATCAGCACAAAATCTTTTATAACTTGGGAAAGTTGACCGTCCAACCTTGTGGACAGATTTACATGTTTGTCCACACATACAGGGCCCGGTACGAGGACCGATACATGATTAACGTACACACCACTTTGGACTCACGAAGGAGTCAATTCTTCCCAACCTTGTGGGTAATGCATTTTGAGCGTCTATCGGGTGTATGCCTACCCCCGCGCTAAGATCGTGGCCATTATCTATTGTAATGAGCCGGGATATCCAGGACACGGTAGTTAACCCCCGATGTTTAAGTTATCAAACAAAACTGATTGAAACATAATATGCGGATTTACTAGCTACAATCCGGCATTCGATTTATCCCATTTCCGATCAAGCGGTAATAATTTACCGTAACCCAAGCCCGTATAGGGGAAATAAGTCGAGGGTATTTACCTAAGCTAGTCTTCTTTTAATTTTAATAACTCAGCTGTACACAAAAGTACTAAGTGCAGATAGCATTTACCGGCAAGTCTCTAGTATGAATTATGGCATAAACTAACCAATTAAATACTAACGGTCTTATTTAAGTCATAGACTTAGACCGACTAGCGTACTTGATCAAAACGTATAACGCTAGATTAAACGATGATTGGATAGAATGTAGTTTAATCCCAAAAAGTATCTTGACTTAGGTAATATGGATAAACTATAAACATTCTGGATTTTGAGACTTAAATGACAATGTTTGACCCGTTTCGGTTAATTTCCGTAAACATATGCTTAACCGTACGCATATCAGCGATATCGGGTAATCGGATAAGTCATGGACAAGTTCTATATGCCATCACACTTTGTAATATCAGTAGGATATCAACTTTTATGCGCGTTATGGTTTTAAAGTGAAACTATGCCTCACAAGGGCATTTTGGTAATTTCATACCTTATAAAAGAAACTTGATTATAAACTGATGATATAACTACAAGTATTCTTGAAAAATAAATTATTTATGATATGATATCAGTAGGATATTAATTATATGTGTAATTTATCTTTTATGACCAAACTATGCACCGAAGGGGCGTTTTGGTCATTTTACACATAGTTTATAAATTACTTGGGATTCTGAGTTTATATCTTGTACCTACTGTAAAAATATTTAAAATAAGTTTTAGTATCAGTAGGTAACAAGTCTTGGTTAGTAAATATGGTTTAAAACCATACTATGTGCCGAAATGGCGCTTATGTCATGAAATGACGATTTATGTGATGTTTAATGAAAACTGATGTTATGATCAGATTAAATGTCTTAGATATGTTTTTTTTAATATGACATATCAGTAGGTAAAAGATTTACTTTAAAAAGGTGTGATTAAAACCATTTTATAAGCCACAAAGGCTTTATCGTCGTTTATTGACATAATACAAGGACTTGCTTATAAACTCAGTTTATAATCTGATTTGACATCTCAAATAATCCTACTAATAATATTACATCAGTAGGAAACTCATTTTCAAGTTCATTATCATTAAAACCTCTTTTATGGAAAAAGGGCATTTTAGTTAAAATGGCATAATTACGGAACTTATGCATAAACTCAGATTCTGATTATGATCATGTAATATAACCTCAGAGGGTTATGCTACATTATATTACGATCATAATGCAACTTTAGATCAGTATCTAACTAATCTAAATCGGGCCAGAATCGAAAGTCAAAGAAGAAGTCAAACTACGCGACTTTCGGTTGTGAACCGACCCTAGAACTGAAATTGACGAGCCGGACATGTTCTTACATGTTCTAATAATTATTACCAACTTTTTTAAGTGACAACACAAGTTTCATAACATATATAAGATCAAATTATAACATTTCCGAAAAATGGCCTGTTTGACTTTTTAATATAATAACTTTGACCCGTCAATTGGTCTAGCAAACGTGATCTTCAGGAGGTGCCCTTTATAGGGACTAACACCTACCTTAGTACGATCACTTAGCCATGTTCGTTACGAACAATGGCTGGATCATAATGGTCTTAACCGAAAGTCAAGGCGTTTTCCGTAAAACGATTGACTTTTGGCTATAAGAGCCTATAAACAAAAATGCAAGAGTAAGGAACACTTACAAGAGGTTCCTAGAATGCAATAGAACTTAGTTGGATGCTCCTTTCAGTTAGGAACTTCCAGTGGAAGGAGATAGAGTTGTGAATGAGAAAGGTGCAAGTTCAAATGGAGAACCTTGGCACCTATTTATAGTTTGAGAGCTTGAAAGAGGTGATGCCAGGTGTTAAGGGATGTAAGCAGAAGCTTACAAGTGTCCCAAAACGTGGCATAGCTGTTTAAAAATCCCTGGTTTCGAATACATGGTTTTTGGCACCTTTGTGTGGTGGCCAAGTTAATTTTATGTAGACACAGGCCTCTCGCGCCCCTTGTCAGTTTTCAAAAGTTGCCACATTAAGCCCCTCAACTTATTAAACCCTCTTCTAAAACACCTTTTTAGCATATTTAGCCCTCCGTAACCAATATTTGGCATACCCGGGAGTATGCCCGGACATTGTCCATTTCTCGGTTCGTTAAAAGGTCACTCGAAGGTATAAATTAAGATGTTGACACTTTAATTCCCTCCATTATCCAATTTTCACATTTTCACAGAATTAATCTCTCTTGTCCAACAACGGGCACGCATGAGAGTTAGGACTTTGTAAAGGATCACTCAGAGGCCCACTATAAGCATGTTGACTCCGATGTCACTCAGAGGATGCGCATGTTGACATATCAGTCACTCAGAGGCCAAGTTTTAAGCATGTTGACATATCAGTCACTCAGAGGCTGTTGTTTTAAGCATGTTGACGTATCAGTCACTCAGAGGCTTACGTTTATGCATGTTGACATCAGACAGTCACTCAGAGGCTCAGTTTGAGCATGTTGACACATTTAGTCCTTATTAGTCTTTAATAGACTAAAAATAAACATATAACACGTGTCACTATACTATTGGACATGATTTTTATGAGGTGTTACACTTTCCCAAGTTATAAAAGATTCTTGAAATGTTTTCAAAACGAGTCAGTTTGGTGTATTTACCAGCGAAAGCTGACGTATTTTCAAAAGACTAAGTTGCAGGTACAATACGAAATAGGCTGGAAGCTGCTCGGTAGTGATATAAGAGGATCTTGCAAATCCTTAGATCTGCCCAAAGTCTGTTACACAATTTTATATATTTTATGATCCGCCTGTGGATATTTCAGTACAAGCCGTCTGTATATTATTTTCGTAATTTGAACATTTGGTTTGTAATAGTAATTTATAATCCAAGACTTCCGTTGTGTTATGTTAATTGACTATGATGATATCAACTTACATCATGACATTCCCCACCTGGGCCCACCGGTGTTTGGATTGAAAATACGGGTGTGACATCACCTTGCCAACCAAAATGAAGCCTAACACCACTTGCATCATACATCACCTGTTTTATAACAAAGTAACCAATAAGTGTAAATAGTTATGTTATTACCTGAACCCTCATTTAGGTTCTACTTTACAGATCGATAAAAGATCTTCTGATATTTCAATAATTATGTAGTGGACTCAAATGTTAGGAATTAGCAACAATTAAATAATATGGTAACCGAAATTTATAAACCTAACATGAAAAAACTACAACCTGATAAGTGACCCACCAAGAGTTATATCCACAACCCTAACGTTCAAGTAAACTCATAATCTACGAAAGAATGAGAAGGATGTAAATCATTTATGTAAGTTGTGATTAATGATGAAGCCTGAGCTGCAACAAAACTAAAAAGTGCTAAAAATGAGTCGTAGCCATCAAGACTTGTGGTCCAAGCAAATCGCCAGTCGACTCTCCTCTCCAGAAATTAAGTCACACGAAAGAAGGTCCTTTTCCAGCAATTAACACAAAAAATGCTTAGTAACTTCAAAAGATGAATGAGAGGATATGATGGTGAAATTGTTGTCGGCAACTGTAACACTCCGCATTTTCTATACTTTCCATATTTAGAAAGTTGTATTCGCATTTCTATTTTTAGAAACATGTAATCGTTTTGCATTCGTGGTTCATTTCTAATCTTGTAATCCGAGGCTTTGACCATAATGGAAATTCATTTCATACATATACGTGTTAACTTTCATATTTGTGTTATATACGCAATCAATTTTAAATACGTCTTTATACGCGAAACCGAGTCTTAAAGTACACTTTAGATACCTAAAAACAAGCTACAATACAAGAAAACAACATAAAATAACCTAGTTACAAAGTGCAAGCACTAAAAGAGAGCAGAACCAAAATCTTTTTCACCTCCTTTCTCCTCCAATCACCTTCCACCTTTCTTTAGTCAATCAGATTTCATACTTTTCCACCTCCTTTCTCCTTCAATCACCTTCCACCCTTCTTTAGTCAATCATATTTCACCCTTTTCCACGTCCTTTCTCCTCCAATCACCTACCACCATCATTAACTCCCAAACCCTAATCCTCACTTATAAATACAAGCCACCACCACCTCCTAAACACTTTGTACACACTAATCTACTCCCAAACTCTCTAATCCTTTCAAGAATTCCAAGTAAGGAAGAACACTTTCAAGTGTTCTAAGGTCAATTTGGTGCTCCACCCTCCATGACTCATCAACTCATGTTGCTTTGGAAAGCTTTGCAAACCGTGAGTATACATGACTCCCTTTTTACTTTTACACTTTTGGGTGCAATATATAACTGCTATCAAAATTCACGCAATCACATACTTTATTCTTAAAACACAAACAAACAATCCAATATACATGCTTAATACGTTATACTTGAATTCGTATATGATAAACTATTCTTATGCTTTATACTTGTCATTATTCGTAGAAGCCTCCTTTAACATGTACAACGCTATAGGAGTGACGCACCGCCCGTATTCTTGAGGTCATGTTAAGTTAATCATAACGGTCTTATCATTGCAACGATATGATTACGCTAGCGGGAATCTTTGGGTTGACATTTATAGTTGCATGCTAGTATCGTATGTTAATTCTAGTTAACCATTATGCCATGTGGATTAGTTTAAACTTTTATACTTATGCTAGTAATCAAACTTGTATGCTTGCCAATACCTTATGTATTGATCTATACTTTAATGCGTATTGCAGGAAATTGATGATTATGATGATCACGAATGGAATCTAGCAGGAGACTAGAAACCCACTTCGACTTTAAATTTTATTGTTGTAATTTGCTTTTGTTCGACTTGTTGTATTTTGCATCAAACAATGTACTTTCGATCTTAGAAATGAGATGAAATCTCGTTTATTTGAATATTTGTCACAAAATAGCGTTATGAAGTCTCGAGCAATATATTTCGTCCCGCCCTGATGTTTCCGCCATCGGTTGGGGTGTGACAGCAACACTAAATTAAGAAAAAAATAAAAACGTGAATATCATGATAACGAATCATGTTATAAAGATTGCAGATGCAAACATCATTATACTAATTCTTGAAATACACAAACTGTGACATCTCCAAGATCCCCAGCATGGTGAATCTCATCATCAAAAGATTTTGTCTAATTTTGACACATCAGCAATCAGCGTGAGATCAGGAGCTTTACCAGCGTCAGGACCACATGTCTTACCTGGGATATTGACCGAAACAAATACTATGTCAGCCTCGCATACGTGCTTCTCTACATCAGTGTTGAAAAAAAAAATGTTTTTCCATCTATATTGCTTCACAACATCATCAAGCCCTTGCCCATAGATAGGGAGCTGGTCACTAATCCAGGCTACGATTCGAGGGACATAAATATCAACCACCGCCACTTCAGGCTTGATGGTGACTGTTCCAGGCTGCGATTCCGTAATCCTGTTTAAGCTCTTAATAGTCGAATCTTTAACGTTTTTTATTTCTTTTTCACCACCTTCCTGCAATAACTTTCCGGCTACAAGAGCCAGTAAATCAAATGCACACATTTGCTTGTTATTGTTATTGTTGTTACTGATAATGTTACTGTCTACGGTTTTCTTCCAAGATGGAACCCTCCTCTGTAAAAAAAACAAAAACAAATATAAGCCAAAATTATGAAGATAAGTAAAAATAAAAATGTGATTTCTTAACGTGATGATGTGTTTACCATGGCTGATCTGGCAACCCAGGGCGTTGGAGGCACTTGATACTCGTTAAATCCATATTCTAACCGCTTTTGCAACACCATATCTTAGTGATCATATCAAGAAGCCTACTTAAAGATCATGGTCATTGTTCTAATGAATCTTTAAACACCTGAAAATCGAGTGTAACATTTCAGGCAGATCATGTGAGACAAATTGGAAACAGAAGAATTTATCGAATTATACGAGTTGTATTGATGCCAACTTTGATCAAACAAATGACATGTTATGCCTCATATAAATAGTAAAAGATTATTGAACCAAAAAGGAACCTAAACTATCATCAAACAACATAACATAAAAACCATATAAGGCCTAGGTGCATTCAAAGACAAATCCAATCTCCGCTGATGTAGATTATCAACTTTCTCAGAACTACAAAATGAAAAAAAAAATAACTTGCTAATTCAGCAGCAGAACAGAAAAACCATATGTGAACTAAAAACGTCTAACCTCTCATTGTCCATCCTCTCGAAAACACCATATGAAGAACTTTAAAAAGTATTGCTCGAGGGTGGCATGTGTAACACCCTGTTTTGTAGACAAAAACAAAATACATATAATTTATTTTTTATATATTGTCAAACGAGTAACTATCAAGTAAGATGGCTATTTGTAAAATGATGGACGAGTATTTAGTATTATAAGAGACCATGTAATAAAATATATTATATTTGACCTTACTCCGTATTTATTAAAACTTGGTTGAGATGTAAAGAAAAAAAAACGGGTTTCAAATACTTACTTATAATTTTATAAAACGTTATATTTTAAAAGTTATAAGAGAAAAATAAGATTTAAGATAAATTAACTATATTATATAAAATAAACCAAACTTACAACAAAATTATATTTTATACGTACAAAGAAAAGAAGAAAAAAAGTTATAAAATAAATTGATATTTGTTAGTCATCGATTTCAGTTTATTATTTATTTTATTATTATTCTTATTTTTTTATTAAAACCTTATAACAATAATGGATGAACTGGATGATGGTTGTATTATATATTATATTTTGTGACGATGGTTTTGCTCTTTGTTTTCGCGACAATCATCAGGAGCTAAAAGAAATACAAATTCTGCACACCAGATGTTCAACTTAATGCTCACTTGAAAGTATATGTAAATTTGAGTGTTATTTGGCTTTGTAGATACTATATATGGCTTCCTAAAAATAAATTGATGTTTGTGCATATGTTCTCTGTTGATGGATGTCCTCTTGTCAAACTACTTCAAGATATGAGTAATGATGGTGACAGTTGGCAGGAACTTTGGTAGAGTACTGCTAGCGGGAGTATGGGTCGGGATGGTTTGACATACAGGATTTCACAATGGGGGACATCATGACGCCTGCAATCTGTGCCAACTAATAGCAATAGTTTTAAAGTTGCTTCACACATTGCAGGCCAACTAGAAACAATAGTTTCAAAGGTGCTTCACACAGCGACTCATCGGCAGAGGATGGGTAAGATAGGCGTTGACAATCAAAAGGCGAAAACCAATGATTTGCCCATTTGTGTGATGATATTGTTCAAGATATAACGAGCGAGTTCACATGGAATTATTTTTTGAAAATGGTGAATTGGAGGAGGGAATGGGTTTCAATTGTAAGGCATAAACTTTAAATCTATGTACGGTTGTATTTAATCATCGTTATGTACATTAATGTGTGTTTTATCTTGAGCTAAACAAGCATTTTATATATATAAATGATATTTTTTTATTTACTATAATATAATTATATATTATATAATACCCAACAATTGATATATTATGTTACTAAATATATATTATGTTATAAATTAAAGTAACTATATATGGTCCAATCATTTCCAACAGACATTTCTTATGGTTATTGTTGCTCAGGTACTGAAGCTATCTTTGCTATCTTGGCCATTTTACAACCTTCTGTATAAGTGCAAGTCCACCAATCTCTGAAACAGTAAACACAACCAAAACTCTCAAACCTAAATGCTAGTTGTGTTTTTTTTTTTTTTTTTTTTTTTATGAATAATGATATTAATATTTGCCCTTTTTTGCAGCTTGCATTTGCTGTTGTTGTACATAGGGTTATACAATACATGGGCGAGTTTTCGAACTTATCGAGCAATTACGGATTCACACACCTAAGCGTTGGAGATTTGCTCAGAAAAGGAATCTCTTCCAACGGGGTATACGTGTATGGATTCCTAACTTCACTTTCTTTTTTGTCAATGCACAAAAACTAGAGGTGGAAATGTAACATCCGTGTAAATCGGGTTCGAAAACCCGTCACATTTGATCAATCAAGTATAATTGTTTACGTCGTTTAGTCATCTATTTTGTTTATAATATTAAATACATAATGATGAAATTCTATGGTTAAAAATAAATTAATGAATAAAGTTAAATAAATAATATAATATAGTCCATTAAATAAATAAATCATTTAAATACTTAAAATTTTTAAAAAGGAAAACGGTTTTAAAAATAAATGGGCGAGCCAAGAAACGAACCCAGGTTCCCCCGGACACACACACACACTACAAACACCACTGGACTGCACACACTGTTGTGCAAAGTTTAGAATTCTAAATCTCTTATGTTGACTCCAAATTTAAACATGCAATCAAGGCCGCGATCAAAGACGCGCCTTTCCTTTCTTTTCGGAATCTCCGACAACTGGCCGGGATTATTTATGGCAAAACCCAATTAGTTCGGCTGTCATCCTTCTGGCAATTGCCAATCACCAAATTGTGTTACCATAAACCGAAATCGAAACCTTTTGCCTCTGCCTATAAATACTAAATGTTTCCTCAAACGAGACTCGCACCTTTTCCACTCTCTCTGCTCAAAACACCCTCTCTGCTCGCCGGAAAACTCTGACAGTCACCAGAAATCGAGCGCCGGAACTCGCAATCTTATTTCACTTCTGCCCGTCGGTATGCCCTTGATCCTTTGTGATTTTGTTTTAAACTTTACATTATATATTGATGTTAACCAGAAGTAAATCGGATTAAATTTTGGGGGGGTGTGAGTTGGTTCAAATACGCAATGAAGAAGATGATATGCGAGGTTTATATATAATTATTTATAACTACAATCACAGTCGGGTTAAGCAAACCAAACCCACAGTCGTTGGTTCGATCTCACGCAGACAGACCGGTTCAATTGATTTAAACCCCTTTTTAATTTAGCTCATCCGTATAAACCTATTTAGTACATAAATGTAATTAAATTTCAGGTATAACCGGGTTAGATACCAAGCCCAGTTGGTCGGGCTAGGTGCAAATTACAACAGAGATCATGGGTTCGAAACCCTTGGTGCGCACCCGGTTTGAATCCTTTATTCCCTTTTTAAATCTAATTAAAATTTAATAAACCTAACTTGTGTACAAATATAATTAAAATTCAGATTCTTTCGGGTTAGACACGTAGCTTAGTTGGAAGAGCTGCGTGCACGCAACCGAGAGGTCACGGGTTCGAGCCTCACACACGCATGCTTACAACACCGAATGAACCGGTCTGACACGTGTCAGACTGTCGTTTTTTGTTATTATTTTATTCTTCTTTTTATTTTTAGTTTATTTCTATTTTATTCTATTTTATTTTTACTTTTCTTTTATCATTTCAATGTTTTATTAAAAAGGGTTTATATTTTAAAAACACATAATTATAAAGGCTTAATTATATCAAAACAAATTACAGAAATAATCTAAAAACCTAAACAAAATATTATAACCTAAATAATAGTTTATTTATTTACCGAATTACCACGTTATTATTTCTAGGTTAGTACACCTTTATCGATTAAATTCCCAACTCGTGCGCTCTCTTTACCACTCAAGAATACGCACCCAAGGTGAGTGAATCTTTATAAATTCCCCGTTTTAATCATGTTTTGAGGTGTATCATGTGTCGTATAATTTCTTTTATTTTATTTAACACTTGTGCTAATATCATTTTCGTGATCAAATGTGTATGTTTGATATGTGGTTTATATGTGGATATATTTTATCATTTCAGTGCAATCATCTCATTAGGCCCATCAGTTCCTCGTGGAATACGGGTTGAACATCAAGTGACTCATTAGATCTGCTCCGTTTGATTGAGCCTTGATTTCAATTACATCATTTATCATATCATGTGTTCATCCAATGTGGTTCGTGTTTGGTCATATTTATACATCTGTTCACATATGATACATGCACAATTTTATTTAAACAACAATATAATTCAATTATTCAAATGTTTTATCAAGGTTCATTCGCCAACTCTTGCTTACCCAAAACTTTCTATTTTACGCATGATACAGGTGATCAAGCGAAGGGAAGAAACACATAGGATGGCTTTAGAAGAATAAACAATTTATTTCGTTTGGAACAATTGTGTTTGATTTGATATTTGTGTTTGTATGATATTTGTGTTGGATATTGAAGTTAATTTGAATTTAATAAATATGAAACTATTTAGTAAATATCATGAGCTTTGGTGATAACCCAATCATGCCCCGACTTTTATTCCGCTGCGGGTCTAACAGGAAAACTGGGCAAGTTGGGAAGGATCATAATGGGTGCAGGTCGATTAATTTTTATTTAAAGGTCAAAACAAGTTGGATTAGGTTGTGTCTACCAGCCAACACTTTTAAAATTCTTGTCAATATTAATGTACTAAATACAATTAAGAGCTATACTATAAATATTAATACAAATCTTTCTTAAATAAAGTAGATGGCTTTTGACCTGTATAACTTATTCTTATCCGTCCCATTTCAGTTTTAGCTACCTATAACCTTTGTTTTCAACGCTCACTCGGGCGCGCACCTAGGTTTACTTTTCAGAATCAGCGTAGCCTTCTCGCTACGCGTCAGAAGACCCACTTTCATCCCTTGAAGTTTAGAACCCATGGAGGTTAAAACTTCTACGGCTTACACTTCATATATGCCTTGAGGGGAAAAAAGGAAACACATAATAAGAAAAGCAAATTAACTATTGAGTCAATTTCTTTATGTATCGTAAGCAACTATTTTGTAACACTTATAAGATTATAGGTCATGCACTATAAGAAAAAGTTAAATGTTAAGTCATTTATTTCTTCTAAACAACATAAAAATATTTGACAATTCATCAAATATGATTGTTCTCCCTTGGTTTGTGCTCAAACCTATCTTTTTATAGGCTATTATGCGACCCATGTAAACATTGGTTAAATTTCAAAATTTGAAGTGACATTTGTTAATTTTCAATTAGAACAACATGTAGTAGCTTCAAAAACCTTACATTATTGCAAGTTAATTGCATCAATTGTTTAAACATCAACTTAATTGCTTAATTGCTGATTATGTTTATAATGAAGACTAAAGTGATCAATGATACACTTTGCAAATCAAACCAATTGTGTGAACACTAGAACTCCGTGAACATGTTAGATGCTTTTTATGATGCAGGTTGTATCTCTTCCATTGGACATCTTGCTTTGACTTTGGTAGTGTTTTACCTTTCTTTACATCACTCAATAGTATTTTCCTTATATATAGTTTCATGTTGATGCATAAAGATGTGGATGCTCAAATTCCAAGATATCCCATTCTTCAGTCAAAATTCTTCAGCATCCTTCCATAGATTAACGTTGCATGTATGCCCCTTTTTTCAACTGTTTTATTGGTTTATATAGCAAGTTATTTTAGCAACTTTTTTTCTATAAAAGCCTACATGTTAGAAACTGCTACTGAAAGGAAATAAATTTAGAGACAGAAATAAGATAAATGGTGAACCGGGCTTGTGTTTGACACAATTCGCTTAAACAGATTCGTCGTCTGTTCCCAGGGTACGTCGGTCCGAAGCAGCAACAAGAACGCATTGCATGTTGTAGAGAAAACTAGAGAGAAAGAAGAGAGTTGTGACACTTGCAGAACCAAAACCATTTATACTTGCAGAACCAAAACTGAATTCTGGTCCGGCTCAACTTATGCAACCCCCTGCGCGCCCGCGTAGGAGTTTTGGTAAAACATGGGACAATGTTATGTTAGTTAGGTAAAACATTACCTTATAAACTAACTTCCACTTTTGTTCCCACATCAATGTGGGACAAAGTTCGAGACTTCATTCACACACACTCAAATTTCCAACACTGTATACTTACGAAATGCAAAAAGATAGAAAAGTCCATGGTTTTAGAACAATGTTGTATGTCTAGAGAAAATGTCACGTTTGGTGATCTAAGGCTGACTTGGTATCATGTTCTTATTTATATACTCATTCCAAAAAATATGTCTTTTTCAGGCTGATGCAGACGCAGCCTCACAGTGCAGTCGCAGATGAGGCATATGCTCTCATGAGTTATGACACTGCAATCCCTTCCTTCAGTATGGGTGAATTAATTATTTAGTGACTCAAATTTAAATAGTTGACTATATAAGTTGACAATTTGATGGAGAAGCATTAGCCTGATCTGCTTAATGAAAGCAAGTGATACTTTTGTGTGCTTTTCCTCTTTTAAATTGTCATGGGTTTACCTTTTCTTTATAGAAGATCGCCTTATGTGTAATCAAACTTGATTCGTTTACAAATATTTTTTTTTCATTTTGTAGAACGACTTGGCATAGCGCACCGCAACGCATGCGGGTAAACCCTAGTTATTAATATTTTGTAGATTTTAAAGTTGATAATTATCAAGATACCAACTCCTAAGATACACTTTGCATGCCATGAGCCAGATTTCCATTTTCTTTTAAGACGTGCCAATTTTACATACTGCCATTATACTCAAAGATATGTGTTGTTTTCCTTGTTCAGCAAGTAGTTATATCCGTTAGGTACCTTGTAGGAGCACTATAAAGAGACGATATTAGAATGAGAAAAATTGTGGTGAACAAAGTATTACAGAAACATTAGTTTTAGAAATATATCGAGAAGGTGTAGTAATTAATAATAATATTGAGACGTTAAGATGAGTTTAGGATACTTTTCAACAATTAATGAAGTTCTAAGCTGTCACCCAGCTCACTGTTGATAAGGTGAATACATTTGTTGCTTTCAAAATTATATAAACTGTTTTGGTTATATTCAAAACCCGCGTGCGAACTATTATGTGTTTAAACCAGGGTAATCTATAGAAAGCACTAAGGCTATGTGTATACATATGATTTGATCAAATAATACATGCACGATGATTATGATCTAGTGGGTCTGGCATAAATCTTTAGACCAAAGGCGTAAAATACTTAAAGACACCGATAGTAGTGTATCTTAAAGTTGCAGTACTATTGAAATGTTTATGCCAGTGTATACGATAGTTATTTTAGATGTGTAGCTTACTAATTCCAACTATGCTTAAACATTATTAATACTCCGTATGCCTAAAATGATTTGGGTCATATAAACGATATTCACTAGCTTAATCGCTTACGTATTATTTTTAAATGTTTTCAGGTAAAGTATAAAATATATGTTAGGCACAGGTGCATGCTGAAAGGATATATAGATTCCCTAGGCATAGGAAACCTGGTGGCTTATAACATATAAAGAGGAATAAACGCTGAAGGGATTAATCGACTCCTCATGTCTAACAAAGTTTATTTCTTCTATATTGTAAACCTGTTTGATACAGGAGATTTTAATATAAATTTTGTAACTAAATATAAGGATTTTTAGTCCTCAAATATATATACACAAAGTTTATTCAACTTATAAAAGTTGTTTATATAAATAGGACCGATATATTCCGCTGCAATATTTTATAAATAAATAAAAGACATATCAAGGTACCAACATGTCACATGCCTGAGGGTCCTTTCGTCGGGTTGTGACAGTTGGTATTAGAGCCGCCTGAGGTTTTAGCGAATTAGGTATTGCACCAGGAATACCTAGGCTTTAACCAAAACATCCTAGGGACTAGGATGCCTAAGTCTTGCATTTGGACTTGATTGCATTGGGTATCCTTAGAATGCTTAAGGATGAATAATGGAACTCTCAGGCATGATTGCTTGGATCATGACTACTAAGCAATAATGGAACTTAATAGATAGGTCACTAAGAATATTGTCATAGTTCATGATAACTAGATTGTGCTCGATGAGGAAGAATGATCATTAGGTTTTTTATGTTGGTCCAATGTTAACGTGATTAGTATGCTAAAACTCGAATCATGAAAGTACAAGTATGTATAATAAAGACTAAACTAAGAACTAGTATTATTATATATGACAAATCTGTGCACTTAAGTTGTGGCTAAACTAAGTACATACTATTGAGTATGACGTGATCATTTAATTGAAACATGGTGGTTTTATCTCCAACATGTAAATATGTATGAGGTGGCCGGCTTAAGAATGAAAGTAATCTATGTACTATCTTATATAAGATAATACCCTATGTGAAGAAACACCAAACTAATCTGATGAATAGTTTGTGGTTTGTATCTCGACAAATAAAGATTAATCTTCTTTTGTCTCGTCTGATTAGCTACAACGATCCTGCAAAAACCAGCAACACACTGTAAGCTCGTTACAAGGAGGAGAATAGGGGGTTCTCCTTGTAACCACTCTCCGGCGTGAGAATAAGTATCGGCTTTGAGGAAAATCGTGTGTGTATTAAGTGAGAGAGCTATCCTTAAACCTGGTGGTGAAGTCCTCTATTTATAACCAGGGTGATTCGTGAAGGATATGGGCTGATGGGCCAGAGGTCGACAATAAGGAATATCCATTTTGCCTCCTCTGCCACGACCGTTAGTGATTCCAGGCGAGAGAGCAGTTGGTGCAAGGTGAATGGATCCACGTGTCCTGACAATTTTCCTTGTTGTCTGGCCTGTCATCAGCAGTTAGGTGGAGATCGTGTGGCAGTGGTCGGAGCAAGCTGATTGGTGCCACGTATGTGTCCTTGTGTACTTCTTGTCCCTTGGATCATCGTGCAGCATGATCCCATACAGCATGTTGAGTGCGTATTGGCCCACAGCTCTGCAACTTGTACCTTTTGTAATTGTTTGACATTGCCCTGTGCTTCTTCCTTTCGCGTGATTTGTAACATCCGTCAAAAACCGGATTTATCAAACCCGCTCCGTTTATTAACCGAACAATCAGTTAAAAATTTCGTTGCGTATTTAATGACCCAAATTAATTTTAAACGATACATAATTAATAAGTATATTGGAATATATAATTTATATTTGAAAAAATATTAAAAATAGTGGTTTAAAAATAAAACAAGGCTGCCGGGTTTCGAACCCGGGTCAGCCGGGTCAAACTGGTCAAACAACGATTTAACTCTCATCCATCAAACCATTGCGCCACTTGTGTTCTTTAGTAATATATCCAAACAATTAATTCAAATAATGAAACAGAAATCAAACCCAGTCAACTGACGCGCCCAAATCCGTTGACGCCGGAAAATCCGACTATTTCGTCAAACGTCGTCGGTTATCTATGACTTAACGTAAACATTAACCTCAACATCGGTTATAACCGATGTCCAGTCCGCGACACAAGTCATAACCGCCGGAAAGTTATTGACCGACGAATCAAGACGGAAAACGGACCAAATTCGTCGATGTTCGGCCCTATAAATACACCCTCTAACTTCTGTTAGCTTTTTCGCTCACAATCACACTCTTTCCCGACGTAATTACACTCGCCGGAAAACTTCTGCAACTCGCCGGAAAACCGAGCCTTTCACCTTCTGTGCCTTACTCTAAAAACTGAACACCCAGAGCTCATACCGAAGCCACCCACACTCATCTCAAGCTCCCTGAAGACCCTCTGCCGCAGGACACACGTCGCCGGAATCATCTGCTGTCGTCGAGTTTCGCCGGCGAAACAGAGGAGCCCTGTTCGGTATATCTTACACTTAATCTCTCATTCTTTCTATTAATCTCACATGTAACTAATCACAACACACCAAAGAACTGATTATTTCTGTCAAAACAGTCGGACACCGTTTCTGGTTAAGTTTAACGAAGAAGACGGAGTTATCAGTTGTGTATAAGTTTAATTTAAATCAAGATATATCTCGGGTTAGACACACAGTCCAGCGGTGGACTGTGTGCACATAAACACGCATACGTCCCGAGTTCGATTCTTGTCCCACGCACACTCACCTTAATAAAAATGTTCCTTTTTTAACTGAACCGGATTCAGTGCAAATAGATGATAAGTTTAATAAAAACCGGAATAATAACCAAGATAGACACACAGTCCAGTGGTGGACTGTGTGAACGTTTAAATCACATGTCACGAGTTCGAGTCCAGACTACCGCACCGGTCCGGACAATTATCAAACTTTTTATATAAGGCAGAAATGAAATAATTTAGTTTGTATATAAGTATAATAAAAATCAGAGTATTTACCAAGTTAGACACGCAGTCCAGCGGTGGACTGTGTGTTAACCTAAACCACAGGTCCCGGGTTCGAGACCTGTGGAGAGCACCGAGCGAGACATTTAAAATCGTTTTTGAAATAAATGATTTTCGGATTAATTCAATTAGTATATAAATATAATTAAAAACATAAATATTTCGGGTTAGACACGTAGCTTAGTTGGTAGAGCTGCGTGCACGCGAACGGGAGGTCTCGGGTTCGAGCCTCACCCGGTGCACACAATTACACAATAAAAATCGGTCAACAGGTCAACGGTCAACAGTCAAAAATCAACATTTTTTTTATTACTTTTATTTATTTATTTACATTAAAAATACTTAAAAATAACATTTTTAAGGTTAGAAAATAGCCTTAAACTCACAAAAATATATCCAATAATCCTACTAAAATTGATTAATAAAATCCGCTTACTTACCGAACCATTATGCCATTATCTAGATTAGTTTCACTCGTGGTTAAAACCAACTTCGTGCGCATTCAACATCATCAACCGAACGCACCCAATGTGAGTGAATCTTACAACTCCCCTTTTTAATTACACGTTTTGGGTGTGTCATGTGTCACTAAAATTAACTCGTTTATTTAAACTTGTGTCATACCATATTGTGATCTAAACGTAGAATGTATATATTGTTTGTAGTTATATATTTCATATTGTCAAGTTATTTGCAAATCATTCATTAGGCCCATCAGTTCCTCGTGGGAGACGAGTTGAGCAACGCGTGCCTCAAAACGATCCATTATTGTACTTGTGTGCATTATTTAATATTAAATGATTGGTGAATAAGTTTACATCTATATTTTACTCATATGTGGTTGTGCACTTTATTTTATAATCAATTCAATAAACTTGTTCAAATGTTTTTCATAGGATTCACTCGCCAACTTTTTGTTGATCCAAAAACCATTTTTACACATGATACAGGTGAACAGGATGAAGCAAGGAAAAACATAGGAAACGCCTTAGAAGAAAACAATGAAGTCTAGAATGATGTTTAGGACATGATATAATTATGATTGTATGTTTCCATTTAAATTGTAATAATGAATATGAAACGTTATAATAAATGTCATGAGCTTTGATGATAACCCAATTATGCCCCGATCACCTTTTCCGCTGTGGGTCGGGGTGTGACAGATTGGTATCAGAGCCATGACTATAGGGATATAGGATAGGTTATTAGACCCTTAGAGTCTATACTATAGTTGACTAGATTTTAATTGTTTGTGTGGTTACATGCAAACTTATGATATTTATTTGTTTCATATTTGTTTATACTTACAGTCAAACATACATACTTACATACACATTCATCATACATATTTCAATGTTCATATATTCAAATCATCTTCATACTTTTGTTATTCAAAGATTTTGTCGCAATTTTCAAACCTCATCGAAGTAAGTTCTGCGACGGGCATGTAGTAACTGGAAGGGTACAAGTACCGGTAGTCGGAACGTCCTGTCTAGGTTGGCATTCGTATAAATCCAATATAACGGACCAGTTTGCCTACCTGGGGACTATCGATGAGAGTACGAAGGACCTATTAGGCCAAAGCATGCCACACCAAACGTCGTTCGAACTAACCCCACTTTGAGGTGTCACCGTGTCCATACCTGGGCACATTCCGAATATCATACGTTACATATTTCTCAATTTTCTCCGGGTTTTAGTGTACGTAACCAGGCTAACACATGCGAACCATATGAAAAACCCGATATTCATGGGGCCCACATGATTACGAAGGTGAAGTATGGCGGCATGGAAGGCCCAATGACGAGCAAAGCCCAAGACATCCTATGGATGTAGTAGATTTATTTTTCTATATTTATTTTATGAATGTTCATTCCTAAATACGACCCATGATCCCAAAAACATCCAACTTATACTCTTGATATGTATTCCTTGTAGATGTCTTCTAGCCTCGCCCGTAGGAAAATGAGAGCAGGAAAAGCTCGCGAGCGCATAGCTGCCCTAATCGCTCAACAAATGGCTGTCGTAATACCCAACATTGTAATCCAAGTCCAACAAGCACTTACCGCTAATCCTGTCAACCAAGAAAACCAAAATGTTATCAACCCTCCCCCAAATACCACTAAATGCACCTACAAGCATTTCAAATCCTGCGACCCTCTGAAATACGAAGGGACTGAAGGTGTCACCGCTCTCCTTCATTGGTTTGAAGAAATGGAGAACACTTTTCTAAATTGCGATTGCCCCGATGATCGCAAAGTGCGATATGCTACTGGTCGTTTATATGGAATAGCACTTACTTGGTGGAATACAGAGAAGGCCAAACGAGGCGTTGAAGATGCTATGACTTTGACTTGGGAAGAGTTGAAGGAAATCATGACAAGACGGTTTTGCCCAAGTAGCGAAATCAAGAAATTAGAAGATGAGTTCTATTCGTTGAAGCAAAAGGAAGGCGACCACACCACATACAACAAAAGATTCCTCGAGTTAAATCAAATGGTTCCCAACTTGTTCACTCCCCTCTACCGTTTGATCGAGCACTACATTCGAGGTCTTCCGTAAAAAATTCAAGACTCTGTAATAAGTACCACGCCTGCAACTTTGGAAGCAGCAATGGAGTTAGCTACAGAGCTCACCGAAAACCGAATCCGGAACA
This sequence comes from Scalesia atractyloides, assembly GCA_947069175.1. Classification (NCBI taxonomy): domain Eukaryota; kingdom Viridiplantae; phylum Streptophyta; class Magnoliopsida; order Asterales; family Asteraceae; genus Scalesia; species Scalesia atractyloides. Next base: position 34,864,496 of record CAMTDV010000011.1, read on the forward strand.
AAGACTTCAAGGAGGAGAAGAAGAAGGATAAGGCATCGACTGAAACTTCAAACTCCACCCGAACCGAATCCCCTTCTCAACCCACTTTTAAGAGAAAACGAGATGGGCAACTTTTCGCTGTCACACAACGTAATCAACCAATTTCACAAGCCATACCCATCCAAGCTATCCCAATCACTCAAGTAGCACCCAACTCAACTTACCCAAATAAGAAACCATACCTTGGACCTCACCCTCGATGTAACACCTGTTTTTATCACCATCCATCTACCTTACCTTGTCGACTGTGTGCGAATTGTGGACGCTATGGTCATTTGAGCAAGGTTTGCCGCACCTCTCAAAACCAAATCTCTCCCCCTACTCAAAACATGATCCAAACCTATCAACAACCCCAATACCCCATGTTCCCATATGTTCGAGCTTGTTTTAATTGTGGCGACCCTACCCACTTTAGAAACACGTGCCCTCGATTGGTTAACATCATAAATGCTCAAGCTCAATCAAACCCAGTTAACCAAGTAAATCAAGAAAACCCAATCACTAGGCCACCAGCAAGAGGAAGAGTTTTCAACATCAACGCCAATCCTGTTGAAGATAATGACGGCCCAAACGAAACCACCCAACTAGTCCCCTTCACCGAAAATCAAGATTCAACTCCAACCGCTTAGTTTTTATGTTTTTCTTTATGTTGTCTCAGTTTCCCCGTATCCCAGTTATAAATGGGAATCTTATCCAAGGATCCTAATGCGAATTACTATTTCAGTTTGTTTATGTTTTAAAGTCACATAGAACTAATCATAACTTACGGATAAAGCCAATGAAAATTTGACAAGAATATGGTGGATACGCCGCTGGTACTTCCTATATATAAGTATTCTTGCCAAAGGATCAGATGCATTATCTGGCGGTTATGAGAAGTTCCATGTAGAATTTAGTATTGTCTTGATTGAAGTTTGTTTTGTACTTACTGATTTTGCATTTATGGCATCTTATCATTTAAAGAAATTGGACTGTATTCCATTTCTACATAGACTAACCTCTCTATCACAACAAACGAGAGAGGTATTGTCATCATTCAAACATGTATACTATCAGAATTAAGACTCAAGTTTTGGTTGTTGTGGTTGTTTTAGAGTCACATAGAACTAATCATAACTTGCGGATAAAGTCAACGAAAATTTGACAAGAGTATGGTGGATACGCCGCTGGTACTTCCTGTATATAAGTATTCTTGTCAAAGGATCAGAGGCATTATCAGGCGGTTATGAGAGGTTCCATGTAGGATTTAGTATGTTTTGGTCGAAGAGCGTATTCAATTTCATCATTTAAAGAAGTTGAGCTATGTCTCACTTCCACAAGGACTAACCTCTCCATCACAACAAACGAGAGAGGTATTGTCATCATTCAAACATGGATACTATCAGAATTAAGACTCAAGTTTTGGTTGTTGTGTTTGTTTTAGAGTCACATAGAACTAATCATAACTTGCTGATAAAACCAATGAAAATTTGACGAGAATATGGTGGATACGCCGCTGGTACTTCCTATATATAAGTATTCTTGCCAAAGGATCAGAGGCATTATCAGGCGGTTATGAGAAGTTCCATGTAGGATTTAGTATAGTTTTGGTTGAAGTTTGTGTTATACTCCATGATTTAGCATTCATATCATCTCATTATTTAAAGAAATTGGATTGTGTTCTATTTCAACATAAACTAACCTCTTCATCATAACAAACGGAAGAGGAACTGTCACCATTCAAACATGTATGCTATCAGAATTTTGACTCAGATATTGGTTGTTGTGTTTATTTATGTTCTAGAGTTACATCATAGAACCAATCATAACTTACTGATAAAACCAATGAAAATTTAACAAGAGTATGGTGGATACGCCGCTGGTACTTCCTATATATAAGTATTCTTGCTAAAGGATCAGAGGCATTGTCAGGTGGTTATGAGAAGTTCCATGTAGGATTAGTAATTTCTTGGTACTTTGGTTGTGGTGTTTGTTTATGTTCTAGAGTCACATCATAGAACCAATCATAACTTACTGATAAAACCAATGAAAATTTGACAAGAATATGGTGGATACGCCGCTGGTGCTTCCTATATATAAGTATTCTTGCCAAAGGATCAAAGGCAATGTCAGGCGGTTATGAGAAGTTCCATGTAGGTTGTAGTATTAGAAATTTTGTTTTAGGATATAACCCTATCTTTCCAAACTTATCAAAACTCTTACGCATGAAATCATACTTAGTGAATCAACTCCGCTTATCAATATTTTTACCGTAGGCAACAAAAAGCGATTCCTGTAGCAGGGTACTTAACCCTTACAAGGGACGTTACCGCCTCAAACAAAAAAATTAAACTCTTACTCTTTTTCTAACTATGTAACTGTCAAACTAAACACCATCCTTTTTAGACAAATATGTCACTACTTAAATTTCGGGACGAAATTTCTAAAAAGCAGGGGATACTGTAACATCCATCGAAAACCGGATTTACAAAACCCGCTCCGTTTATTAACCGAACAATCAGTTAAAAATTTCGTTGCGTATTTAATGCCCAAATTAATTTTAAACGATACATAATTAATAAGTATATTGGAATATATAATTTATATTTGAAAAAGTATTAAAAATAGTGGTTTAAAAATAAAACAAGGCTGCCGGTTTCGAACCCGGGTCAGCCGGGTCAAACTGGTCAAACAACGATTTAACTCTCATCCATCAAACCATTGCGCCACTTGTGTTCTTTAGTAATATATCCAAACAATTAATTCAAATAATGAAACAGAAATCAAACCCAGTCAACTGACGCGCCCAAATCCGTTGACGCCGGAAAATCCGACGATTTCGTCAAACGTCGTCGGTTATCTATGACTTAACGTAAACATTAACCTCAACATCGGTTATAACCGATGTCCAGTCCGCGACACAAGTCATAACCGCCGGAAAGTTATTGACCGACGAATCAAGACGGAAAACGGACCAAATTCGTCGATGTTCGGCCCTATAAATACACCCTCTAACTTCTGTTAGCTTTTTCGCTCACAATCACACTCTTTCCCGACGTAATTACACTCGCCGGAAAACTTCTGCAACTCGCCGGAAAACCGAGCCTTTCACCTCTGTGCCTTACTCTAAAAACTGAACACCCAGAGCTCATACCGAAGCCACCCACACTCATCTCAAGCTCCCTGAAGACCCTCTGCCGCAGGACACACGTCGCCGGAATCATCTGCTATCGTCGGAGTTTCGCCGGCGAAACAGAGGAGCCCTGTTCGGTATATCTTACACTTAATCTCTCATTCTTTCTATTAATCTCACATGTAACTAATCACAACACACCAAAGAACTGATTATTTCTGTCAAAACAGTCGGACACCGTTTCTGGTTAAGTTTAACGAAGAAGACGGAGTTATCAGTTGTGTATAAGTTTAATTTAAATCAAGATATATCTCGGGTTAGACACACAATCCAGCGGTGGACTGTGTGCACATAAACACGCATACGTCCCGAGTTCGATTCTTGTCCCACGCACACTCACCTTAATAAAAATGTTCCTTTTTTAACTGAACCGGATTCAGTGCAAATAGATGATAAGTTTAATAAAAACCGGAATAATAACCAAGATAGACACACAGTCCAGTGGTGGACTGTGTGAACGTTTAAATCACATGTCACGAGTTCGAGTCCAGACTACCGCACCGGTCCGGACAATTATCAAACTTTTTATATAAGGCAGAAATGAAATAATTTAGTTTGTATATAAGTATAATAAAAATCAGAGTATTTACCAAGTTAGACACACAGTCCAGCGGTGGACTGTGTGTTAACCTAAACCACAGGTCCCGGGTTCGAGACCAGTGGAGAGCACCGAGCGAGACATTTAAAATCGTTTTTGAAATAAATGATTTTCGGATTAATTCAATTAGTATATAAATATAATTAAAAACATAAATATTTCGGGTTAGACACGTAGCTTAGTTGGTAGAGCTGCGTGCATGCGAACGGGAGGTCTCGGGTTCGAGCCTCACCCGGTGCACACAATTACACAATAAAAATCGGTCAACAGGTCAACGGTCAACAGTCAAAAATCAACATTTTTTTTATTACTTTTATTTATTTATTTACATTAAAAATACTTAAAAATAACATTTTTAAGGTTAGAAAATAGCCTTAAACTCACAAAAATATATCCAACAATCCTACTAAAATTGATTAATAAAATCCGCTTACTTACCGAACCATTATGCCATTATCTAGATTAGTTTCACTCGTGGTTAAAACCAACTTCGTGCGCATTCAACATCATCAACCGAACGCACCCAATGTGAGTGAATCTTACAACTCCCCTTTTTAATTACACGTTTTGGGGTGTGTCATGTGTCACTAAAATTAACTCGTTTATTTAAACTTGTGCCATACCATATTGTGATCTAAACGTAGAATGTATATATTGTTTGTAGTTATGTATTTCATATTGTCAAGTTATTTGCAAATCATTCATTAGGCCCATCAGTTCCTCGTGGGAGACGAGTTGAGCAACGCGTGCCTCAAAACGATCCATTATTGTACTTGTGTGCATTATTTAATATTAAATGATTGGTGAATAAGTTTACATCTATATTTTACTCATATGTGGTTGTGCACTTTATTTTATAATCAATTCAATAAACTTGTCCAAATGTTTTTCATAGGATTCACTCGCCAACTTTTTGTTGATCCAAAAACCATTTTTACACATGATACAGGTGAACAGGATGAAGCAAGGAAAAACATAGAAAATGCCTTAGAAGAAAACAATGAAGTCTAGAATGATGTTTAGGACATGATATAATTATGATTGTATGTTTCCATTTAAATTGTAATAATGAATATGAAACGTTATAATAAATGTCATGAGCTTTGATGATAACCCAATTATGCCCCGATCACCTTTTCCGCTGCGGGTCGAGGTGTGACAGAATTTAAGGAACATCTGTATAGTTGGCGCAAGGTTAAAGGAAACAGGTTTTTTTTTTCTGAAAGACTAAGTGTAGGAATTGCCCTTGTCTTAGTCCTGACTTCGTGCGCGACTCAAGAAACATCTACGTAGCCGGCGCAAGGTCTGAGAAGTCGTCACTATGATGTATCTTGGGTATAGACCCGCGCGCGACCTAAAGCTAATCCGTATGGTCGGCGCAGAATTCAGGACCATACCCCTTCACTATGTTTGGAAATATAAATGAATAATGTTAATAATAGAAACAAAGGTCCTCTTAAAACCAAAACCCCATATAAGATAATAGGACTTGGGGAAGCATGAAAGTATAGTTAGATGAGAAGGTGATAAGAATGTTACCCAAGAGGTAGCCAGAATTATAGTTTCCACTCAATCAAAAATTAATTTGGAGAAATCAAAGAATAAACCAGAAGCAAGTTTCTTGTCATCTACAACTGGTGCGTTTAGAAGGAGCTACAAGCTTTTAGGGAAAAAATGACTATTCTAACCTCTAATGATAATAAACTTTTTAGTTATGTCAATTTTGGTTATTTTATACATTTTATTAAAAATTTCTACTACTCTGCCAAATACCTAAATATATCTAAAAAGCTATCAGAGCTACTTTTGCCAAACATACCTTAATACCTTAAGTGTGTAACATTTTATTGGATATAAGTTAGGATTGATATAAATAAACATAAGTATATAGGAAACTTACATTGATTTCTTGTCATCCTCCCATCTACTATTCTCAAAGTGACATCTTGAATGTTGCTTTTCTTTTGGTTTCTTAAAACGTATACACTCGAGCTATCAAGAGAAATTTCTAAAACAATTTTAAATTGCTTTATATTGCGAATACATTCTAAAATCCTATACAAATCCTAACACAAAGGCCATCGTATGTCACAAATTTCCCATCTACTTAAATCATTAGTTCTCACTCAAAACATGCATCAACAATCAGTTATAACTTACAAAAAAAAATAATTTCATTCAATCATCATCTTCATTAACTTCCTTTTGCAAAAATCACACTTTCATATATATACACACATAAACCCTTAAACTTTAAACATGTAACACACATAAAACACTCCAAAAAGAACTAGAAAAAACAGACTTATTACACTTCTCATAATTCACACACTTTGTATATCTATCTATGCAAGTCATGTACCCTATCATTTCAAAATTCAAACATACAGATATTTTTGTAACAACATACATGCATACCCCCCATTCTACTCTAGAGCTTGGGCGGCACGAAGAATCTCCCTATACAAATCCCAACACAAAAACCGCCTTCTCCCCATTCTCCTCCAACCGCTAGGGTTTCACTTTCACTTTCATTCACATACTCTGCAACCAGATCTCACCGTCAATGGCGGACGAACCACCGCCACCGTCATCACCATCCTCTACCTCCACCTCCGCCGCCGCGCCGCTCGGCCACAACGTCATCCCGATCGTCAACAAGCTGCAGGACATTTTCGCTCAGCTCGGGACCTCCAAAACGATCGAACTCCCTCAGGTCGCCGTTGTCGGCAGCCAGAGCAGCGGTAAGTCCAGTGTGCTTGAAGCGCTCGTCGGCCGTGACTTTCTGCCGAGAGGATCTGATATCTGTACTCGCCGGCCGCTTGTGCTGCAGCTTATTCAGACGAAGCGGAAGCCTGACGGAAGTGATGAGGAGTATGGAGAGTTTTTGCATGTGCCTGGAAGGAGGTTTTATGATTTTAATGAAATTCGGAAAGAGATTCAGGTAATTGCTATTAGTTTCTGTTGTTGTGTTTGATTAAATGTTTAGAATGATTTCGTAGATGCGTTATGTGAGAATATGTTTAGAATGATTGAATAGTAGATCACACACGGTTTTTATGATCTATTTAGGGTTAGGAATCTCGAACAGGTGAGAAAGGCGTAGAAATGTGATGCAAAAACAGACTGGAAATTAATTGTTAATGTTAATTCTAGCGGTATATTATTTTAAGCAAAGCGGCTGGGGACAGTAGCATGCTTTTTTGTGTTAGTTTGTGTTACGGGATTGCGTAGAGTATTTGTATTATCCATTGCTGAAGTTGAACTATATCATTCCATACGAAAGTTATTCAGGGATTGATGAGAGCAATGTTGGTATAGATCGTGTCATGTGAATCGATTTTTGCGTAAATATGGTTGGCTTTTGACCAGATCACATCTTCTTATAGCTAAGAATCTAGCAGGTGTGTTACTAGCTGCAAAATTTATTCATGCCACATTTACTTGTAACTTGAGTGGAAACGAAGGGCGAAGCAATGGTTTTTAATTGTTTGCTATCTTGAGATATAGCACTGTACCTGTGGTTATGGATGCCTTGATTTGTAAATTGCCACTTAGACGAGTCAATTTCAAGTACAACACTTCATATCAATGTTTTTCTGGAACTTTACATGCTGTCTGGAGTTGGCTGAGTTAGCAGCTCAGAAACACGCTACAAGTGTTTATAGATCACCAGTTTGTAATCTAGACAGCTGCATAAATTTTCGTGGTTCTTACTTATTAGTGAATATCACAGGTATGAAAGAGGATACGTTCATTAGCTGAAGCCCTATGTAGATCAAATAAAGTTTACTTAATTAAAAGGCTGCCACTCTTATCCGTTAGAAGTATACAAACTGCTTTTCATATTCATAACCAAGATCTCTATTTTTCTTAGTGAACTATGACTAGGCTTATTAATCATTTATTTGAGATAATTACACATACAGTCAATGTATTGAACTTTTTTTATCAGGTGATCTTCTTTTACCTACCCACTCATCTATCCCCTTGTTAACCAGTTGTTTTCTTTGCTGCTTTTACTAGCTTTGACAACTCTATCTTCATCCTCTTTTTAAAAACAGGGGTCTTTTGTTTTCTTTGCTGCTTTTGCTAAACTGAGAAGCATCAGAAAGAAATATAAGAGATTTTCTTTTCTCCCTCTTGCTATTTGATGTTGACATAAACCAGTTTCTCTCACGTCCATCTTTTTTATTGCTTTATAGGATGTGACTGATGTGGAAGCAGGAGGCAACAAGGGTGTCTCTGACAAGCAGATCCGTTTAAAGATCTTTTCACCTAATGTACTTGACATCACTCTGGTGGATTTACCGGGTATAACAAAAATTCCTGTTGGTGATCAGCCGTCCGACATTGAAGCTCGTATTAGAACAATGATAATGTCCTACATTAAGCTTCCTAGCTGTTTAATACTAGCTGTCACACCAGCAAATGCTGATCTTGCCAATTCCAATGCACTTCAGCTTGCTGGAAATGCAGATCCTGATGGTAGGCAGTATACAAATTGCTTGTTGATCAAGTCTATCTCTTTAACACGGCTTCTTTTCTTTTTGTGTTTCCAGGTCACCGCACAATTGGTGTTATAACAAAGGTGTAATTTACATGTTTTTTTTTATCTCTTTCATTGTTTTGTATACTTCATTCTGACCTGTGTTATCCCTTTGGTGCTTTAGTTAGATATTATGGACAGAGGTACAAATGCTCGGAATTTTTTGCTTGGAAAAGTGATTCCTCTTCGACTCGGCTTTGTTGGTGTTGTAAATCGTAGCCAAGAGGTAATATTTATATCAAGGTTAATAAATGAAAAGGCTTAAAAGTGTTGTTTTTTTGCTCTTCAAATCTCACAATGGGTGTCACATTTTTCAAAACAGGACATTATGCTTAACCGAACCATTAAAGATGCACTAGTGGCTGAGGAGAAATTCTTTCGCAGTCATCCGGTACGACATCATTTTTCTCTTGCCTTTGACAACTGTATTTAACATCGTTTTCTGGCTGAAATAACTTATTTTATAATATGTAGGAGTATCATGACCTTGCAGATCGTTGTGGTGTGCCTCAACTGGCCAAAAAATTAAACCAGGTAAGAATACATTGGGCATTTTGATAGTGATAGCCTCTTGATTGGTAATTTGTGAAGATATGCACCGAACATGTGTATGGCTCATGTCTTTTTTTTTGCAGATTGTGGTTCAACATATCAACACAGTGCTACCAGGGTTGAAGGTACGCATTAGCTCTCAATTAGTTTCAGTAGCAAAAGAGCATGCTAGTTATGGAGAGATCACAGAGTCAAAGGTCTATTATTTTCTGCTTATTAAACTTATATTCTGTTCATCTGGAATGAATATATTGCCTTCTGACATGTGCTTCTTAATGATCTGTAGGCTGGCATGGGAGCCCTTCTTCTAAACATACTTTCAAAGTATTCAGAAGGTGATGCATCTTTTCACATTTTTAGTTTATTTATTATTTTTATCAATACATACTTGTATATGTTTTGGATTCTGGATCTCATGTTGATTCCTTTAAACAGCATTCTCTTCAATGATTGAGGGGAAGAACGAAGAGATGTCAACATCTGAGCTATCTGGAGGAGCAAGGATACACTATATATTTCAGTCAATATTCGTCAAGAGTTTGGAGGTGCGCCTTCACTTGTGTATCTATAGATGTATCAATGCAGTTCCTTTTGCATGATATTGACTTACTGTTGAAGCTGATATTGATTTACTGTTGAAGGAAGTGGATCCTTGTGAGGACTTGACGGATGATGACATTCGAACTGCCATACAGAATGCAACACCGGCCCTAGATCTGCATTATTTGTGCCTGAAGTAGGTCTTACTCCATGTATTACTATATATGTGTATACATCCGGTATATCTTCTTCGGTATTTGATTTACTTCTATAAAGTGCTTATGTTTTAATTTCTAACCTGCAGGTTCCTTTTGAAGTTCTAATTAGAAGACAAATTGCTCGTTTGCTAGATCCAAGCCTTCAGTGTGCAAGATTTATATATGACGAATTGATGAAGGTAAAGGTTCTACACTTCTACAATATATCTGTTTTATAACGACATGGTGTAACGGGATGATAATTGATTTGTTTCCGTTTTAGATGAGCCATCGCTGTATGGTCAATGAGTTACAGAGGTTTCCTGTTCTCAGGAAGAGGATTGATGATGTTCTTGGGAACTTTTTACGGGATGGTCTCCAGCCTTCAGAGACTATGATTGGGCACATTGTTGAAATGGAGGTATAGTACACCCAGTACTAGGGCTGTAAACGAACCGAACGTTCAGCAAACAGTTCGGCCTTAATGAACGAACACGAACAAGTCCTTGTTCGTGTTCGTTTACAGCCCTACCTATTACAACGGTGTAAAATTACCCATTGCTCCAAGGGTCACCGTTTTGTTTGATGATTACTTATATATAATTATTGCAGATGGACTACATAAACACCTCGCACCCAAATTTTGTTGGTGGGAGTAAAGCGGTCGAGATAGCGTTGCAGCAAGTCAAATCCTCTAAGATTGCATCAACAATACCGAAGCAAAAGGTATGCATATAATCTGCTTTGCAAACTCTGTAGTATAATTGTATAACATCTTTCCTTACATTCTTTTGATTAATTAGTAGGATGGAGTGGAGTCCGACAAAGTTCCACAATCCGAGAAAGGTATCAAGTCACGCGCAATTCTTGCCCTACCTAATGGAATTGTCACAGAGCAGGTTCTTTCTATTTAGTGTTTATTTGATTAGCATATGCAATGGTCACAAGTTCTAATACATGCAGTAATGCGATAAATAATTGGATATCGCGTGGGATATCGGTAATTTTTAATATCATGCAGAATTTATATACATTATAGCAATTTTACACTAACCTTTCAGTCGGTATACTATCCTACCGTTAAAAATTAACATTTTGCATCTTGCAAGACACTTAACAATTCTAGCAAGTAGAAACTGATTAAAATTTTAATGATATTTGACACCGATATACTAGATGGGGATCGATAACCGACATATCGGTAATATATCACCGATATATCATCAATGTTAACTGCATTGGGTATAATATCGTTTTTTAGATGAGGCGTGATTTCTGGTATTTGTGTTAATTTTTTTGGTTATTTTGTTTTTACAGAATAGTCAACCAGGGACTCGGGCAGTTGGTGAGGTTGAGAAGCCGATTACCGGTAAGCTTTTTCTTTGAAACCTATAGATCATATCAAAAGCAGAATTGATCTTGTAGCAGCACATCTACTTTGTTATTTAATCTACTTTGCTATTTATTTTGAGTTTGTTTTATGAAATAATTGCTCGATAGTTATGATCTTTTGATGCTTGTGTTTTTCCAGGAAGCACGAGTTGGGGAATATCATCTATTTTTGGTGGTTCTGATGGTCGTAGTTCTGTCAAAGAAAATCCTGCAAACAAACTATTTAGTGAACCCATTCAGGCTATGGATCATGCATTTTCTATGATCCATTTAAGGGAGGTATTTAATTAAAATTGCTGTCAGCTTCAGAGATTATAAACTTTAACAATATGCTTATATCTGTTCAAATTTCAAAACAGCCCCCTGCAGTTTTAGGCCCTCAGATGCTCATTAAGATCAGGAGGCTATTGAGATTCATGTTACAAAACTGCTGTTAAGATCATATTATGACATTGTTAGAAAGAACATTGAGGACGCCGTGCCTAAGGCAATTATGCACTTTCTGGTAATGATCATGATAGTTTAATTGTAAATTTATTCCATTGCATCATGACTTACAAAACCCAGAAGATAGATTTTGTATTCATGGTTAAATATATTCTACAATACTATATCATTTTTGCGTTATTTTTTATCCATTATCAGGTTAACCATACGAAAAGAGAGTTGCACAATGTATTCATCAAGAAGTTGTACAGGTAAGAAAGAAAAGAATGTCACGATATATCCATCTGCTTGTAGCTTAGAAACACCATCAACAACGAACCATTTTGCTGCCATTTCAATATGGGTTTGCTTCAGTATCTAACGCCTTTGTTTGTCACATGATATGAAACAGAGACGATATGTTTGAGCAAATGTGCTAGAAAGAGAAAACATACTCGGGATAGGCTGCGTGCTCTTCAACAAGCTTTTCGGGTAAGTTTTATTGTAGAAGTGGCAATTTGCATTATTTATGTATTGGATGATTTGTTAATATTGAGTTCTTTGTTTTGTTACAGACGTTGGATGAGCTACCACTGGAAGCAGAAACGGTGGAGAGGGGTTACGGCTTGACAAATAATGACACAACGGGTTTGCCAAAGATGTATGGACTTCCCACATCATCGTTATATACTTCAAGCAGCGGTTCTTCTGATTCTACAAAGAACCAGAAATCGCGTAAGTCTACTTATTCGGGAGAGTTGCAGTCTCCATTTTATGGGAATGTGGAATCCAATGGGAATGGTCGCAATTCATCACTTGGTCTTTATCCTACAATGGATTAGCTAATTTGCATAAAGAAAGAAGCAGCTTTACATAATTCATTTGGTTACGCATTACTCGTGGTACCACCCTCAACCGCAACAATATTTACGTGGGGGCCTTTTTTTGTCTTTTACGTTGTCGTTGTATTCGGTAATCATCGTTTCATTATAATATATAGATTACATAAGTGCATTGTTTTGGAGAGTTAAATTAGCCATTTGGCAAAATATGAGTTTGCAATTAACAGCAAGTAGCAAATATTTATTGAATGTTTAAATGAATCAAATAAAAGAGAGTAATGTCTGTATATGTTAGCGTTACAAATACAAAACATATTTTTTTGTTCATTAAGAAAATGAACTTGCTTTTGTTTATTTATGTCTGTTAATAATATCTAAACATACAACGATACATAAACCAACTTTTACAGTATAGAAGTAAGTCGATAGCTGATAATTTGAAGCATTTTATGCTTCTGTCATTTAATGAAGATGTAAACAATACTGTTGTTTAATGTCGCATGCTCACAACCCTTGGCTTTAATTCATTAATATTACCCAAAATTTTAATAAGCACATAGGATGAAGAGTCACTTCACAAAGATGTAAATTAAATAGCAAATCTCTAAAAATGGTGCAACAGTCCCATCATGAGAACCAATATCTACAGTCATTGTAACAACTACTGTGAATGCAACATCTCTTATTTTACACCTTGTGCAAGCAACAAAACTTGAAGCTCCTCACCTACTTTCAGGTGCCGCAGCTGAGGTGTCTACCTCACTAAAGACCACCATAGTATTCGCATTCACAGCATTTGTGTCATTCGCTTCTCCATCACTCTGAAAGAAGCCGTCAAGATTTTATCAAAGATATTATGGTAATCTCAAATTTACAAAATAAAAGCGTGTACCTGTTCAATAGTCTTTCCGGTAAGGTCCGGAGCCCCCGGTGCTGAAACCTTGTTAAGGTCACGTAAAACTCCCTACACAAACAATCTCCCATCAATCCAATTGGTACAAATAAGAATCGCGTACCCAACATTCTCACAAATCAATTACGGAAATCAAATTGATTTCAATTTCGATATGATTAACACCTTTGCTTCAACTTCAGAAGGTGCGTTATAGAAACGTGTTAATAGTATATGGTTACATTAGGCTTTCATGCCCTTATTTTAATATAAACTTATACATATAATGGGGTACTCACCTCATTACGTAAACAACCAGAAACAAATATTCAAAATTTGATCGTCATCATTATCTACTAACTCTTTAAATAACCAGTTGTTCCAAACCCTTAAATACATTTTGATTATCAACTTCAAACATAAACACGTCCAAGCACTATCTTCTACTGTTGGATCATCATCATCATACTCGGTAAATCCCACTAATAGCAAAGCTAAGGCAGGGTCTGAGGGTAAGATGTAGACAACCGTACCTCTACCCTGTAGGAATAGAGAGGCTGCTTGCAGTGAGACCCTCGGATCGATAGTAGTTTTGCATCAAGCCTTGGACATGAGACAAATAACACTCAGCAATCGGGACAAAGACCGATTAGTGCATGTACCATTTTGTCTTTCAGCTATCAACGCCACCACATGATGCATGATTAATCGTCCCCCGCTTTTAACGTTATTTTCACGAAATTAGTAAAATAACGTTATAAATTAGTGCACTTTCACTTTTGCCCCCCGATGGCCCAAACATATATATATTATATGCTGTTGGATGTAATATTTGTTACATCTAATTATTAAATAAACCATAATCACATAAAAAACATACATCCAAACACCGCCTAGAAGCCAAAGTTCAAACTAGTATGTTGGATCCCAGAGTCCACAGGAGATGACAACGGAAACATAATGAGTGAGCCGGAAACAAACCTTGTTGGCCCATTTGAGTCCGCATGCATTACACAATGTCCTTGGGCCAGAAGGCCCACGACGCATCATTGGAGTGGACTTTGAGCTGATTCCACAGTGTCTACATCTGCAAAAAGTAACAGACACAAGCAATTTAAGTGGAAGATTGGCCAAAAAAGATGTGACTGACAGTAATATGATTCAAAAGATAAGAAATACGCTAAAAATGTACACAAAAAGCCCCAAAAACAGTAATGCGAAGAAGGCTACTGACATTGTTTCTTCATCCTGGCCCGGACCACCGTTCCAATCTGATGTAGCTGAACCAGCTTCATCAGAGACTGCCTTAGATGATGTAAACTGACCCTTTTTACGCTGCATTCTGGTAGAGCATAGATACATAAATCCAAGTAAAAAAAAGTTAAAAAAGCAAGCAAAGAAGCATGTATATAATCTCACAAATTCAAGTAGCTCTAATACCTTAAAGCAACTTCCTTGCGTACACTATAACGGATTTTCTTATCGAAACATCTTTCCTTTCTCTTCTCCCTGAACCGACTCAACGAAGCAGCTCTTTGTGGTTGACTCGACCTTGCAGGAAATTCAGTCAAAGCCTAGACATTTTCACAAAATAACCCAATAAAACTAGAATGATCAAGAATTTTAAAAGTCAAAATTCGCACGAACAATTTGAGGTACTCATACCCTTTGACTTTGAGGTGGGACCCCTAAAGTAGGGGCACCAGTTGGCACTTCATACCCACCCAAGAGCAACAACACAGCTTGCACCTGCACAACATTTATAAATTAGCAGCAGATCAATAATTACAACAATCATACATGCATTCTAACCCAATCCATTTAAAACACACAAAATGGATTTTAATGATCCGTACTAATAATTTGACCAATGACACTGCTAACTTTCACTTTTGTTGTCAAGGGCAATCCGAGTTGAATAATAGTCATAGATTTCCACTTGATTTCGCTCACATTGATAATTACGAGCGAAATCAAGTAGAAACCGAGTGCAAACTACGACGATCATTCAAGTGACATTTCCTTTGACTACGCAAATTAAAGTTAGGAGTGCCACCAGTCAAATAGTTAGTACAAATTATTATTATTATTATTATTATAGTTATGTACCATCACGTCATAGTTTGGATTATTAAAATTCAATTTGCGTTAAATCTACACATGCATAAATAAGTCAACAACCAACACATAATAACCCTAACACCACAAAAAACACAAGTTATAAACCTTTTCGGGCGAAACGGCATCAAACACATAAACCTCCCCTTGAAACGATAGCGTAAGCTGATCGGCACCTCCACCGCCTCCTCCACCACTGACCGGCTGAATATCACTCTCCGGCACATACAACCCATGCGGCTGAACAACACCAACACTCATATCCTCCATACCACCACCACCAGCAGCAGCAGCACTCTGCAACTCATGCTGCTGCAACTGATGCTGATTAATATTAATATTATGATTATGCTGTTCGTAACGCATCTGGCTAGGGTTATCAATCGACTCCTCTTCTCCACCTACAACATCATCATCTTCCTGCACAATCACATCTTCAACCATTTGTTGATGATGATGATGGTGATGGTGTAGATTAACGGAATCGTACATAGATTGATGCAGATGGTGCTGATTGTTGGTATTAGGTTCAGACATTGTGTAAGAGCATGAATAGAGGTGAAAATTGGAAGGATTTTAAGGTGGACTCATGGCGGAGGGAAGGAATTGAAGCGATGGAGTTAGGGTTTGAGAAAGGGGGAAAAGTGAGGTTTTTGGAGCCCTAATTGAAGATGAGGAGGATTTTAGAACGTTCAATTTGATGCTTTTGTGTTATAAATGATATGCTTTGTGAGTTGTACTATGTGCATGTCTTGTTGTAAGTGGATTTTGGTATTCGAACTTTGGAAGTGCATTGAATATTGAGTGGCAATAATAATTTTATATTTGTAGATAATAAATGTGTATATATACCTGGGTTGTAATATTGGCACACTTAAATTCTTAAATCGACACTTTTAATACGGGTCGTATAGGTCTATACGAGTCGTATTACTTTTTTAATTTTCAATAAAGGTTGATGTGTCAGATTTTGTCTATCTAATTGTACTTATACGGGTCGTATAGGTCTATACATGTCGTATTGGTTGAGTTTTTTATACATTTGTTTATGGTTTTAACAAAGTTTTCTAAAAATATATTTATTTTTTAAATAAAAACTTCCTTAATTTTTTTGTGAGGTTTAACAAGATGAAGGTTATACGACCAAATGGGTAAACCTTTTAAGTTCCAAATAGGGGACAAAGTCATGCTGAAAGTGTCACCTTAGAAATGTGTAATGAGATTTGGAAAGAAGGGCAAGCTAAGCCCAAGATATATAGGACCATTCGAGATAATCGAATGTGTTGGCGCTGTAGCTTATAAGCTTAGGCTACCAGAGGAGCTCAGTGGAATTCATTATGTATGTCACATCTGCAATCTTAAGAAATGTCTAGCCGATGAGTCGCTAGCAATGTCACATCATTATGTGCAAATTGATGAAAACCTGAGGTTCGTTGAGAAACCGATTTCGATCGAGGATCGACAGGTTAAGAAGTTCCGAAAGAAAAAGATACCTATATTAAAGGTTAAGTGGGATGCCCTACGAGGCCCCGAGTATACATGGGAGGTTGAGTCCACTATGCGACAAAAATACCCCCATCTTAATGAATAAAATCTCGAGGTCGAGATTTCTTTTAAGGGGGTGAGGATGTAACACCTCGTAAAATCGTGTCCAATAGTATAGTGACACATGCTCTTACTTTTATAATAAGTCCATTAAAGACTAATAAGGACTAAAGGTGTCAACATGCTCAAACTAAGCCTCTGAGTGACCTTCTGGTGTCAACATGCGCAAACTAATCCTCTGAGTGACCCTCTGGTGTCAACATGCATAAACTGAGCCTCTGAGTGACCATTAGTGTCAACATGCTTAAACTTAGCCTCTGAGTGACCATTTGTGTCAACATGCTTAGCTTCTGAGTGACCATCAGAGTCAACATGCTTATACTGAGCCTCTAAGTGATCCTTTATGAAGTCCTAACTCTCATATGAGTCACTGGTTGGACGAGAGAGATTAATTATGTAAATATGTAAAAGTTGGACAATGGGGGGGGGGTTAAAAGTGTCAACATGTTAATTTATACCTCTGAGTGACCATTTAACGAATCGAGAGCTTGACAATGTCCGGGCATACTCCCGGGTATACCAAATATTGGCTACGGAGGGCTAATTATGCCTATAAAGGTGTTTTAGAGGTTTGATAAGTTGAGGGGCTAAATGTGACAAACTTTGAAAGTCTCCATGGGGCGCTCGCGGGCCGCAAGAGACATAGGCTTGGTCTCTCGCGGGGCGCAAGAGGACTATGTCTGTAGAATTTTTGCTTGGCCTCCACACATGTGGCCAAAAACCATTTGATTCGAAACCATGGACTTTCAAACTGCTATGCCACGTTTTAGGACACTTGTAAGCTCCCTCTAACTCTCCCTAACACCTGGCATCACCTCCTTCAAGCTCCCCAACTATAAATAGGTGCATTAGTTTACCACTTGAACTTGCACCATTCTCATTTATCACTCTATCTCCCTCCTCTGGAAGTTCCTAACTGAAATGAGCATCCAACTTAGTTCTATTTATCCTAGGAATCACTTGTAAGTGTTCCTTTCTCTTGCATTTTCGTTTATAGGCTTTTATAGCAAAAAATCAAGCGTTTTACGGAACACACCTTGACTTTCGGTTAAGACCATTATGGTCCTGCCATTGTTCGTAACGAACATGGCTAAATGATCGTAATAAGGTAGGTGTTAATCCCTATAAAGGGCCTCCACACATGTTGCCAAAAACCATTTGATTCAAAACCATGGACTTCCAAACTGCTATGCCACATTTTAGGACACTTGTAAGCTCCCTCTAACACTCCCTAACACCTGGCATCACCTCCTTCAAGCTCTCCAACTATAAATAGGTGCATTAGTTCACCACTTGAACTTGCACCATTCTCATTTATCACTCTATCTCCCTCCTCTAGGAGTTCCTAACTGAAAGGAGAATCCAACTAAGTTCTATTTATCTAGGAATCACTTGTAAGTGTTCCTTTCTCTTGCATTTTCGTTTATAGGCTTTTATAGTCAAAAGTCAAGCGTTTTACGGAAAGCGCCTTGACTTTCGGTTAAGACCATTATGGTCCAGCCATTGTTTGTAACGAACATGGCTAAGTGATCGTAATAAGGTAGGTGTTAGTCCCTATAAAGGGCACCTCCTGAAGATCACGCTTGCTAGACCGATGGACGGTCAAAGTTATTATATTAAAAAGTCAAACATGCCATTTTTCGGAAATGTTACAATTTGATCTTATATATGTTATGAAACCTGTTTTGACACTTAAAGAAAGTTGGTAATAATTATTAGAACATGTAAGAACATGTTCGGCTCGTCAATTTCAGTTCTAGGGTCGGTTCGCAACCGAAAGTCGCAAAGTTTAACTTATGCTTTGACTTTCGATTCTGACCCTATTTAGATTAGTTAGCTACTGATTAAAAGTTGCATTATGATTGTAATATAATGTAGCATAACCCTCTGAGGTTATATTACATGATCATAACCAGAATCTGAGTTTATGCACAAGTTCCGTTATTATGTCATTTTGGCTAAAATACCCTTTTTGCATAAAAAGAGATTTAATCGACAATGAACTTGAAAATGAATTTCCTACTGATGTAATATCATAAGTAAGATTATTTGGGATGTCAAGTCAGATTATATACTGAGTTTACGTATAAGTTCTTGTGTTATGTCGATAAATGACGATAAAGCCCTTGTGGCTCATAAAATGGTTTTTAATCATACTTTTCCATATCAAATCTTTTACCTACTGATATGTTATATTAAATAACATATCTAAAACAATGTAAACTTGATCTTAACATCATTTTTTATTAAACTTCGCACAAATCGTCATTTTACGACATAAGCGTCGTTTCGGCGCATAGTATGGTTTTAAACCATATTTAACGATAAAGACTTGTTACCTACTGATTTTAAAACTTATGTAAAATATTTTTACAATAGGTACATGATATAAACTCAGAATCCCAAATAAAGCTATCATACTATGTGTAAAATGACCAAAATGCCCATTCGGTGCATAGTTTGGTCATAAAAGATAAATTACACATATAATCAATATCTTACTGACAATATATCATAAATTAATTATTTTTCTAGAATACTTATGATCATAACATTAAATATATTTAAGTTCCATTTATACGGTATATAATTACCAAAACGCCCTTATGAGGCATAGTTTTATTTTAAAACCTTAACGGGCATGTAACTTGATATCCTACTAATATTACAACTTATTTAAGGTATAATGGCATATAGAACTTGTCCATGACTTATCCGGTTACCCGATATCGCCTATATGCGCACGGTTAAGTATATGTAACTAGTTTACGGAAATTAACCGAAACGGGTTTAACCTTATCATTTTAGTCTCAAAATCCAGAATGCTTATGGTTTACCCATATTATACAAGTCATAGTACTTGTTGGGTTTAAACTACATTCTATCCGGTCATCGCTTAATGTAGCATATTATACCGTTTTGATCCTGTACGCTAGTCGATCTAAGTCTATAACTTAATTAAGACCGTTAGCATTTTAATTGGTTAGATTATGCCATAATCCAGACTAGAACCTTCCGGTAAATGCTATCTGCACTTATTTCATTTTGGATACGATTGAGATATTAAATCTTGCATTTTTAAATCAAGACTAGCTCAGGTAAATACTCTTGACTTATTTTCCCTATACGGGCTTGGGTTACGGTAAATTATTACCGCTTGGTTGGAAATGCGATCAATCGAATGCCTTGTGGCTAGTAAATCCGCATATTCCGTTTTAATCAGTTTTGTTTGATAACTTAAACATTGGGGGTTAACGACCGTGTCCTGGATATCCTCGGCTCATTACATTAGTTAATTGCCACGACCAAAGCGCGGGGTGTAGGCATACACCTGACAGATGCTCATGCTAAACTATTTTTACCCACTAGTTGGGGATAACTCCTTCATGGGTTCTTAAGTGGTGTGTACGTTAATCATGTCTCGGTCTCTATACTGGGCCCCATATGTATGGACAAACACGTGAATCTGTTAACAAGGTTACAAGGCTGACTTTCCCAAGTTATAAAAGATTTGTGTCCTGTGCACTTAAATCTAATTTTTAAATTTTTTTCAAACTGATTCAGTTGGGTGTATTTACCAGCGAAAGCTGACGTATTTTCAAAAGACTAAGATGCAGGTACAATACGAAATAGGCTGGAAACTGCTCGCTAGTGATATAAGAGGATCTTGCAAATCCTTAGACCTACCCAAAGTCTGTTATACATTTTTATACATTTTACGATCCGCCTGTGGATCTTCCATTACAAGCCGTCTCTATATTATTTTTCATACTTTGAACCTTTGGTTTGTAATAGTAATTTAACTTCAAGACTTCTGTTGTGCTGTGTTTAATTGACTATGCTGATATCAACTTACGTCACGATATTCCCCACCCGGGCCCACCGGCGTTTGGTTGTAAATTTCGAGGTGTGACAATATATTAAAACCTCGAGCATTTTGAACCCCAGCTTCAAACAACCCAACAAACTCTGGATACTGAAAATTTTCAGCAATCACACTCTTAGAACTCTCACAACTTATATAATATGCTTCATATATTAAAATCTCAAGCATTGTGAACCCTAGCTGCAAACAACCCAACAAACTCCAGTTATTGAAAATCTTCAGCAATCATACTCTCAGAACTCTCACAACTTATATAATATGCTTCATATTTGAAAAAAAAATATTTGGTCGTATAACCTTTATCTTGTTAAACCCCTTTGTTAAAACTATGATTAAAAGTATACAAATGTTTGAGAAAAAACAAAGCAATACGACCCGTATAGGCCTATACGACCCGTATAGGAACAACCGTCAAACAAGAACTGATATGCAGTTTTAACTTTTGACTTTTGTCCAATACGAACCGTATGGAAAAAGTAAATTGTGCGGATAGATTTGCTGGTGTGCCGAACCCCTACTTAATAATAATACAAAAGACACAAATATACATGTGCTATTGGGTTGGTTTGTGCGTTACGACGGATGGTATTAAGTTTTTTTAAAGAGTATAATCTAACTCGATATGTTTTAAACATTGATTATATTTTTGTATTATTATTATTATTACTATTATTATTGTAACAATGTAAATATTTATTAATTATATACTTACGTATTTAAATAAGATAGTACTATGCGAGAGGTAGGTGTCATCGATGCTCTATTGTAGAGCACAATCTAACCCTTATGCCTTAAACACTGTTTATATTTGGTTATTATTATTACTATTATAAATACTTAGTAATTATATACTCAAATATTTATAAGATAATTCCTAATTATATTTGGGTATTATTGTTATTATTATAAATACTTAGTAATTATATACTTAAGTATTTAAATTAGATATTACCTAATATATAAAAAGTGGGTTGTCTCGTGCGATGCAACGGGTATCACCGAGGCTCTTTTGGAGAGTGTGGTTTAACCCGACCCGCCTTAAACAATATTATTACAAGTAGTAAATGAACGGAATTTCTTGTTCATGTATGTTCATTTAATAAACGAACGGACATAAAGAAACTTCCCACCGAACAGTTCACGAACTATTCGTCGAAAGTGTGGTTCGTTTATAACCTTAAGTCTAATGATTTATATAATTCCAAATATGTTGTTGTGAGGTGCTTATGCTTATCTACGTTTTGATCAAAATCGAACATGTCAAGTGTAATTGATTTTTCGTTCTTTATTGTGACGAACCAAACTGATATTGTCTAAATAACTTTGGTAGCGGCACCCACATTCATTTTTATTATTTCTAGTATAAATTTCGTTGAAAACAGAGTTGTATTCTTACTAAAGTATTAATTTTATATCATAAGCTATAATGAGTGTTAGACTGAATGTATACCGTCACTACAATATCGGTACCATGTTTAGTCCGTCCGTCCGTCCGAACAAATCAATATCGATATGGGCATTATAATCGTTACTCATATTCATTTTTATGGTTTTCGATTTATGTAAAATATGCGTCGATATCTTTTTGAGCATATCTAGACTTTATTTTTTTCTATCTTTTGGTTGCGATACCCATACTATACGGATATTGTAGTTAACCGAATCAATACTGACCGAATTCCTAATAACATGAGAACGAATTATATATCTATATTAAAAGCAAAGAAACTCTTATAGTATCATCTTGCTAGAATGTAACTTGATCAATGGGTGCATCTTCTTCTCTCTCATTTTCTTATTTTTTTAATTTTATTTTACACTTCATATTAATCTTATTACTATCTTAATATCTTTCATAATTGTTTAGTTAGGTTTTTTTAATTAATCAAACCGATACCATTTTTTTGGGTTTTTATTTTCGCTTGATATATCATATATTGGTATTGTCGAACAAATTCTTATCTCGTTCTTGTGGCAAGGCCACGAGTTTAATCCAGCTAGTTCTAATAGTTAGGTTATTAGTGTGTGTAATAGATTTGTTACCCGTTTGATCTCTCAAAATCAAGGGTTCAAAATTAAGCGGTGGTATTTTGGTAAATATCATGTTCAAACATTTGAAAAACAAATAGAGAAATGGTATTCTTGTATTTTCTCACTTGAATTCATTCCCTCTTTATTTTCAAACGGCTATAACTTTTTCATACGTTAAGATGTTTTTTAAATTACACCGTATTAACGAGCATTTCATTCTCTTTAATTGGAGCAGACTAAAGCTATAGTTTTCTTAATTATCTTTACAAGATATGTGATTACACATTCAATTTAAATCATTACGTGATTACAAATTCAACATAACTCATTATATGATTACACATACAATATAAGTCTATTATGTGATTACACATTCAATATGATTTGTTATATTATGTAGTACTAGAACATAATCAATGAATACAAAAATCACGTACCATATGTGAAAAGTAGTAATAAATTACATGACTACGTGATTTTGAATACCTATTACATGATTTCATTATATTATTTTATGTGAAACCCCACTAAGTGATTACATAATTATGTAACAATAGTTGACTATGTATCATTACGTGACTACGTGATTTTGAATACCCATCTCGCGATTACGTGATTTCATTATAGTATTTATGTGAAACCCTACTGAGTGATTATGTACTAACCATAACTCTAATAAAAACACAAACATGTAACACACAATATTAACTAATATTTCAGGTTTAATCACGTATTAAGTATAAATCTAATACAACACATTAGTCAATCAACCTATAATAACCAGATAATGCTGCATATTAGAGATTTAGTCACGTAATAAAGCATAAACAATTAAGTTCTTATTATTGAATGTGTAATTACGTAATAAGCATAACTGTAATAACATCAATTATAACAAATCATATTGAATGTGTAATCACGTAATAGATTTGTATTGAATTTGTAATCATGTAACCATTTATAGTGAATGTGTAATCACGTATCCTGTATTTTTTAAAAGAAAATTATAGCAATAGTCTATTCGAATTAAAGAGAATGAAATGCTCGTTAATACGGTGTCACTTAAAAAAATATATTAGTGTATGAAAAAGTTATAGCCGTTTGAAAATCAAGGGTGAAAAAGTTTATTTTAGAAAAGACTATATTACCCTTCCTGCCTTAGAATAGAAGTGACACTTGTCACTCCATGGATCTTACGAAAATTTGTTGTTATACATGATCTCTTATCTATTTAAATTTATTATGATCAGTAAATGGTGTTCTTCTAAATGACTAACTTGTACCCTATAAAATTACTTATAAATCTTCTACAAGACTAGATATCTCTTAGGCTACTCAAGTTAAAAAAGACTAAAGATTACTAAAACACCATATTTAAACCCTAACAGCCCATAATAACATCAGATACACTATCATACACTATTGTAGAACTCTGAATGTAAAACACAACATGATAATCATCATAAAACACAATAATGTTAGTCACTCAATAATCAGAGTCTTATCATCCAAAACACAAAACAAAACCTACATATATAGTGTTTTCGTAATCTTCATTATGTTATTTGTAGATTTTGGGTGTGTTTTATGGTTGACGTTATGATATTTTATGACTTTTTAGGAAATTTAGACTTTGTAGCTAACTTCTAGCATATATATATATATATATATATATATATATATATATATATATATATGTATGAAAAAGACAAGTGTTGCCAGTAGGCTCAAGGTTGGACCATGGATCGACCGTGATGTTACAAATGGAGAGTCAAGTCATTTCTTGACTGTTGCTTTTTCACCGTATTCAAAGAAATGATATTCTCACATTTTAACCAACCTTTTAGCCATAGAAAATTATCTTTTCTAAATTAAAGATCTAAAACAAGAGTTATTCAATGCAAATCTCATGTGGTATGTAATATGTATATGCAAGTGGTGATTCGTGAGAACAGAAAATGTGATCACTACCTAGACTACTAGACTAATTTCAAACCTCTTGATTATTGTCATTTAATCTTCAAGTTTTCATAAGAAATATTTTCTTACCAAAAAACTATTTTCTTAAAAGTGGTCGACTTTTTTTTTTTTTTTCTAAAAAGGAGCTTATTCCCCTCTAGCTTCTTACATAAAACAAAGCAATTACTCTCAAATTAATATTCATTCTAGACCAGTGGCAGATCTAAAAAATCTTCGTAGGGGTCACGTTTCATAGAAAAGGGGTAACGAAATAAAAAAAAATGTCAAAATTTTCAAATATTTACACTACCGTCGGAGCACCAAGGGGTAGCGGAGGCTACACCTACCAAAAAGGAAGGTCTGCCCCTGATCTAGACTTTCTCCTTCTCAGTAACGACTTCTTCCACCACCATGAATCTTGTAGATATACTTGAATTAACTTTGAATTCCTTTCAGTATTAGCAAAAGTTCTGGATTACATCCTTACAATATTGTGTTACGTATTCTTGTAGTTTTGATCACAACCATAGCTTCTAGACCCTTGACATGTTCAAACATGTCACCATGATGTTTCTTGTCTTCACCAATCATATAATTCGGTATAAGTGTTTATCTTTCACCAAATCTAGTTTTACGCTTCGGTGGATCTTTGCACGTCGAAGAAGTCCTTAATGCAAAATAAATATGAAAGTACAAAGAGGTAGATGAATGATGGGTTTCTTTTACTAGAGATGTGAAACAATTATACATTTTTATAGTATGTACAAGAAGGATATATAGTTTCTCTTGGTTATTTAGCCATGACTTATGAGAACCCAATTATCCCATGATTAGGTCTCGGAGAAGTTTGTGAGGAAAACTATTTGAAAACTATTATCCTGAAGCCTTCATAATTTCTAGATCTTTCAAACAAAAGCCTTTATCACTACATACCATGTGAGCACACGATATTTGACACTATGATAGTGGTTTGAATTGTGACAACGTTGAAGGTCCTATATACATTATCTTGTTAAGAGTTTGGAACAAAATGGTGGGTCTTGTTCTTAACGCCTTTTCTTCTCCTTGATGTTCCATTTATAGAGTTTTGTATAAAACATTTTAAAAATGTGGTGGGTCCTATATACCTCTTATTGATGTTCAAACCATTTTAAACAAGGTATAGGTGATGTTTGTTTTTTATAGAGATTTGCGCGGTCTTTTATGTATGTGCCGCGCAGAATCTGCAGATTTGGCCCAGTCACTTCTAAGATCTTCTAAAGTCTGCCCACCACCTATCACTACCATCCACCACCACCACCCACCGTCCACGTCCACCACCCACCACCAAGTCCACCACCACTATCCACTACACTACAGAGGTTTGGTTCACCTCTTTTTCTACAGATATCTGCAGATATTGTCCGTATACTGCAGACAATTTACCTCTTAAAAAACAAATAGCACCTTAGTCATGGTATGTTTTTTTTGCTTGAGATATAAGAATGGTTTTTTGCTTGAGACATAAGACTACAGGGGCGGATCTAGAGCCATTTAGGGGGTTTCTTAGGAACACGTTCGGTTCGTAATTTATAGTATTATGTCATTAAAAAGCTTCTGAACGAACCCTTTAAGGAACCTTATAAAGAAATTTATGGATTAGTCTAGTGGTAAGTAAGCGCGCTTTCTATTCTTGTGATTCGGAGTTCAAGTCTTGTAAAGCTTCTTTTTTCTCCGTTTATTTTTAAACTCAACAACGAATTACGGTTTAGTTTTCTCTTTTCCTGTTTACTCTCAAACCCAAACACGAACAGAACACACACTAGACGCAGGCGACCACTCCAGATCAGTCCTACCACTCATCCAACCGTCACACAAGCACTTGCCGGAGCCACTCCAGCCTCAACAACTCAGTCACGCAACCCTTCGGCCTTCCCTCAGTCCCTCACTTAGTCACTCTCTTCAGCCCTTCACTCCCGAGGTTCGTTTAAACCCTAAAAGAGTATAAGTTGTTGATTTTATCTTTCAGTTTGCTGATTTACATGTTTGTTTAGGCATTCAATTTAATTTCTAGGTAATAAATTGTTGATTTTGACATTCAATTTGATGTAGCATTCCATATCAGTATAATTCATATTCTAAAACTTGTTCAAGGAATAACAAATTTAGTTTTTTTTTGCTTATTGTATCCACCTATGAATCTTTATTAGTTTGCTAATTTTGATAGGAATTTGTCTATTTCTTCTTGTAGTTTAACTGCATAGAAAGATGTATTTTTTAAGTTTTTATTTATCAAATTTGTGAGTGCTTATACACTTGTTGCTTAATGTTCACAGTTATATATATTGCAGTATCTTGCTTATAATGCATAGAAAACTTGACGTGAAAAAAGAATTAATGTATTGTTAAAAATACATAAGCTATAAACTTATGCTAGTCGATTTTTGAAATTAAACTGGCAAAGGCACAAAAACTAATCATAAAATTCCAGTCATTGAGCCACACCAGGTCTTGTATGTAACAAGAAAATGATTACGGTCACTTTACTTGTTATGAGTAAAATAATCTATTGCTATTGTTAATGCTTAACAAAATCAAATGTTGTACAATAGTGCATTAGTATAGGCTGCTTGTTCATGACCAGATCATTCAACCCTACACAATTGCAAGTGTGCAGGTGTGTTAGCATGATGGTATGAAGAAAATGGATTAACCAGACATTATGCACAATTGTTGGATGATCGGTACATGTGCTTGATTTTTGTTTATAATATAAAAATAATACAGGCTGCTTATATGATGAACCTTATCAGACCCGAACCGTCGAATCGACCTGAAATTTTTATGTTCGGACATATGAATTTGGAACACTTAAAAAAGTGAACCCATTGGAATAAATTTTTGGATCCGCCACTGCAAGACTATATGGTTTGATCAACAACATTGATGACTTGACGTATCCAAACGTGATGGTGAATGTCTTTGGTAATATTTATTGGTGAATGTCTTTGGTAATATTTATTTGGACTCAAGTCATTGATCGTACATTTTAGGGTTTTTATATGCGTCTTAAGCCATTGTTTTTACATATATTTGAAGCAATGTTAAAAGAATTTTGTGATTGTTAACTCTGAAGTATAAATATATATGTATATCTTGAAGTAATATGAGAAGAATTTTGTGATTAGTGTTACTCCTTGAAGTATAAATAAATATGTATTATCCATGATGTTTGCTGAATGTTGGATACCCCTTTTTGTATACATAGAAATTTATTATCTATGATGTTTGCCACTGTTAGACGATGATGCTGCAAGTGCTTATATATAACAAGGGTGAAGTATGGCAATGACATGTAAAGAATTTGGCGCAAAGATGGCAAACGAGCTCGAACCTGGCGGCCAAACACAAAACACAAGACCCAAAACATTAGGAACGAGTAATAGGGCATATAACTGGATTATATGAGACCAGATTTATGGAACATACAAACACGTTTACTCAAACCATACCCACCGTAAACTTCTTTTTTTTCTTGTCATTGGGTGATAAAGAGTAATCTGCTAATTCACTCACTTTTTGGTTTTTCCATTAGGTACTAAAATTATATACAAAATAAAATAGTAAAAAATATACTTGTGAATCCAACAAGTAGCTTTAACAAAGTAACAGGATACACTCAAAGTATACCCAATACGGCAATACCCGTCAGCCCATCTGGTGATGAGTAATCGCGTACATGATGGGTATAGAACACGGTTTACAATCGAATATAATACTAGAATTATCAATACACGCGTCTTTACCATCCTATCGAATATAAGACTAGAATTATAAATAAACGTAACACGCCTCAGATTGGTATTGGTTTGCTCGGATGGATTTCTCTACAGCCCTAAGTGAGGCTTGTAGACTATGTTTGATATGATTAAAATTATTCAAGAAGTTTCTAATATTGTCCTTGTTTATGTCGTTAATAAAAGGAAAACAATACAGCTGATAAAACATAATTGTGTTGTGCTATAATTAACTCCACCCGAACACAACCCTTTAGCTATATACAACTATACGCCGCTAAACACCAACAAATATAGCATTAACTCAACCCGAACATGACCCTTTAGCCATAGTGCCATCCACCTCACTTAATATCTATACGTATTAACTAAGTGAGTTACATAACACGCCCCAACCAATTCAATAACATAAATGACACAACATGACATATATAACACGACTATTGACACAACATGACAAATGACATGCTATTTAATAAACTAAAACTTATCACAAGTTACTATCTATGAAATCCATAGAGAACAAGTCGATAACTGTTAAATCTGGTCAAAAACTGACATTTAGTGTCATTTTTTCCATTGATAAGTTATCATCTTGACATACACTACGAAACTTTTTCTTTCTTGTTCCTAATTTCAAATTGAACCATGAAGGTGCATGGCATGCACGGTGACAAGTGTTCAAACATCTTTAAGGCACCAGTCAGGGTTCAAATTGAACAAAAAATGAAACTGCTATAAATTACAGTACGTACAACAGCTATATTACCTGAATAAAAAGCACTTGTTGACTATCTTTGACCCCAGGGATCCTTAAGATTAGTCAGAAAGTATGAATGCTTGAAGGAGGCTCTGAGCTGACTTGGTTTGATCAGGAGTACCAGATATGACAACAATGTGGTCAGTTGTTCCCGACTGTGGTTCGTGAACCACAACCTTTGCACCCGAAATCTGGTTTGACATAAAACAAAATTGATTCACACATGACTCAAGAGCACTAAAAATCAAGATGTTTTATTTTTACAAGTAACAAGAAAAGAAAACCAAACGGCACATTCTAAATTGAAGTAATAGGCTCTAATTAGTTTGAAAGTCCTAGAGGGGAGTTGGTAAATGCATCAAAATAACCACTACATATATTAACTTCTGTCTGCTTTTAGCCACTTCTACTAATTCGAATTTTTTTGTATCTAAAGGACAAATAGCCGAAACAACACTTTGTTTTTTTTTTCAATGCCCATTTAAGCAATTAGAATCTTTTAACACAAGAAGTTAAATCAGAGAATTGTGTTGTATTAGAAGTTGTAATTAGGGTTACATTAGATGTGGTTTATATAGACCACAATGTTACACTTCTAACCCTATACTAACACAATATTATATTTTGTCTAATACTCCCCCGCAAACTAAGCACACGGGAGTGACTTTGTTTGAAAACTTAAAAACATAAAAAAAGAACGATAGTTGGTCTTCATTCTTTTCCTCCTTGCTTTCGCCTTGTTCTCCCGCAACAATTCTTAGACTGCAACACTTTTGTGTAGAGTTTTTTTTAACTGTTTTTTTTTCAACCGACAATTTTAATAGGAATTTGTTTCCCCTTGTCGGTCTTCTCCCATATCAAGACCTCTTTGTTTTGTTTTGTGAGGTGTTAGTCGCCGGAAAAAGGCCACTGCTGTAATGTGGCTGCGACGACTTAGGGTTTTGATTATTGCAGGTTATTTCTGCAATCCTAAGCGCTGGGAGGTATGGTTGTTTGTAGCAGCAACGACTGCTTGTTTGTATCAGCTGCGACGACTTAGGGTTTTGATTATTGCAGGTTATTTCTGCAACCCTAAGCGCTGGGAAGTATGGTTGTTTGTAGCAGCAACGACTGCTTATTTGTATCAGCGGCAACTGACGGAGCTAGGGTTTCATGGGGATGACGGCGACGGCTAGGGTTAGGGTTACCGGCGGCGGCTAGGGTTCTGGTTGTCGTGGCAGTGGTGGTTATCGGCTTTAGTGTAAAACGATGGTATTTGTGGTGGCGGCTAGGGTTTCGCCAAGGGTGGAAGCAATTCCGGTGATGTTGGTGTTGTGATGGTTAAGGGCGGCAGAAGGGTAGAAGAGGAAGACCGCGCGCAGTTTTGTGGTGGTGGTAGGGCAGCGGTGGTCGGCCGCCCCACCGGTGGTTGTACTCCAAAGCTCTGATACCAAGTTAAATCAAAGAATTGTGTTCTATTAGAAGTTGTAATTAGGGTTACATTAGATGTGGTTTATATAGACCACAATGTTACACTTATAACCCCATACTAACACAATATTATATTTTGTCTAATACAAGACAACAAGTTGTATTTTCTTTTATTTTAGGCAATTTTGTAGAAGCGGGTTGCTAATCCCCCTGAAAAGAAATTAAAATCGGACCTCACGAATAGAATAAATATTAGCTAAAATCAGAAACAAACAAAAGTAGGTTGCTAGTTCGTGCGTATTGCCCTCTTTTAAAGTATAAAAGTTGGTTAACACAAATGCAAGCAGTGGTTACCTGTCTTAGACGAGTTAGATTGCTTTCATTCTCCCCATAAACCCGGCCAATAACATTTTGAGGTACTACAATTTCTACACTCATACCGGTTACTACAGCCAACCTACCTCCACTGTAAACATCACCAACAAAAAAAATATATAAATAAAGTCACTTGCTTATAACTTTTTAATAGATGCAAAAGTAGCTGATATAAGAAATAAAATTTTCATTAAAGTAAGCAAAGTCCAAGACACGACACTATACAGCATTCTTTTCCTCTAAAACAATAACTAGATGTAAGACTAGTAAGAGCGGAACACCCTATTAGCAATTTAACATCATCTATGGAAGGGCTTCCATATACACAAATACATGCATGTATGCATGCATATAATTATAGATGCGCGTAGACATGCATGATACATGTATGTGTGTGTAAATGTATGCATATTGGCTATTGGTTGCTATAGATTATGTAGTGACAACCTATGCAGTTAATGCGGGAAAATATCGGATATCTGTCAAGGACCAATATTTGAGATATAGGTTATCTCGGTGGGATATTGGTAATTTTAATATCATGCAGAATTTATATATATAGCAATTTAACACTAACAATTCAGTATACTCTCCTACCATTAACAAATTAACCTTTTGCAACTTGCAAAACACTAACAATCGTAGCAAGAAGAAACTGGTTAAGACTTAAAACACTAACAGTTAACAATTAAGACTTAAAACACGAATAGCAGCAATAAGAAGAGAAAGACGAATGGTAGAACTAAGAAGAAAGGTACTGTATCGGGAAAATCGGTGATGTACCGGTCAAATATCGGTCAATATAATATGTGTACCGATATTCTGACCGATATTTGATACCCTTATTTTACATGGGGACCTATAACTTTCATATCAGCGATATTAACTGCATGGGTGAAAACTTATTGTTCGCCTACGTATATAATTTTTTTTAACTTTTAACAACAATAATATAGAATGCTTTTTAACGAAATAAATACATAGAGATGTTAGTTGAGGCACACCTGGCAAGCTCAGTACCACCTTTAACAAAATTTGATCCCGCATTACCCGCTCCTATCTGCAATCAACCCACAATAAAGAAGCATGACTTCAAATACTAAATATGGAAATAATAATATATAAAGAATAATATATTACCCTAGAATGTGAGTTTGCAAGTGGTAGAGGACAATCGATGCTACTTGACAATTTGAGACCTTCCATACTCTGAGGTAAGTTTACATACGCGCCCCTGGTTCCATGCCCCTTTGACATTTTACTGGAGAATAAGTTGTTCCTTAGCCTGCCAGTAACACTGTATAGCGCGTCTCGTACGTTTGAAAACTCTCCTGTCATCTTTAAATAAAGACAGTTCATTTAACTCACAACTAGAGAAACAAACATATGAACACAAAATAGAAATTCAACGCGCATAAAAAATACAAATAAATTGTTAAAAGCGGTGGTTTCGCTCCCATTTACCTATAGATGGGTTAATTTGCGTTGCATTATATTAATACCTTAATTTCAAAGGTCGGTGCTGATGGCCTTTGAAATCACCATTCACTCATCAAGTTTTGTGAGTTTACAAAATTCACCCCTCAACCCTCTAAATTGACAAAAATGACCCCCCTACTTTCTAACTTGACAAAAAAGGCTCTGATACTTTCTAACTTTTCTTTAACCCTCAAACCTTATATATTCAAGTTCGTTTACGCTTTATCATATTTTTTGTTTGAAAATGAGTCAGGTCAGTTATAAAATGTTTACTTTTTACGTACGTTTTGAGTTGGACTATGTTTTGATGTAAATTTTGTTTGGAAACAATCGGGTCAAATGTAATACGTCTCGATTCGACGATAAAACTTTGAGTTAGCGTATGTTTCGACGTAAATTTAGTTCGAAAACAAGTCTGGTCGATTGTAGTCTATACGTTATCATGTCGCGTACAGCACCGCCGCAACGTACGGCAAGAAAAAACTCGCGGTGGGTAAAAAACTAGTTTTATCTTAACAGGTCAAATGGATTAAATTACAGGGATCAACAAAATGGATTAAAGGTCTTTGCAGATTGGCCCAACCGACCACGTTCTGACACACACTAAGAAATTACTTATTTTGACCCAGAAATTGTTAGGGAAGCAGATATGAAGGAGCTCACCAGCACTACTAGATCATTCTCGAGAGCACACTTTGGGACTTGATCGTCACCAGCTATCTTTATTACTGCACCGGTTACTTTTCTCATATCTGCAATTATGGACCCACGTTTACCCAACAAACAACCCATTTGGTTTGGTGAAATCAAAAGTCTAGCAGACGTTATCACGCCAGTTGATGATGGACGAGCCGCCTCTAACCTATTGAAAACGAGCATGACACCATTTTGTGCAGGCGAGTTCTGTGACTCTACGGTCTACAATAAAAAAAAGTATTAAAAGAATATATATAGCATAAGAAATGATATCTATGAACAAATTATTAATAGCAAACCTCCATGGCAGCAATAGTGATCAACCGTTCATCACAATCAGAGACCGGAGCTTTGAAGCTTATACTAGCACCTGATTCTTTTTGAAGAGCTTGAATAATTGTTCCGGATTTGCCTATTATACTGCTCACACGATCACTGGAACATAGCATCCGGAAAACTATTTCATGTTGAGAAGCACGGATATCGGTAGAAGGATTGGTGTTACTATCTGAAAATACGGGTTGGATGTCTGTGTGGTCGTTAGTTATGGTCTCCGGGAGAACTGCATGATGGGGTCTAGCTAAAGCCGTCTTTGTGTTGGGAGCATATAGGCGATCTTGAAGGCAACGGGTGACAGCAACAAGTGCTTTTTTAATGGCCAGTATATCACCCTCAATCTGGAATAAAGCAAATGAATTATATCTTTCAGAGAATTATCGATATTGAAGAAACTATAAACTGCAACAAGAAAGATACAATCATAGCAGTCAAAGTCGCAAGGAGCACTTAAGACACAAAGGGCTCGCCTGTCGCCTAAGCACAAGGCACAAAAAGAAGTGTACGACCGAGGTAAAAGGAGAAAATCTTTGAAAAAAAATAAGAAAAACACATTTAGTACTATGCATACGATATTTGGTCTTTGAAACATTTGATAAATGGACTCGATAGATAATCTAAAAGACAAGGTTTGATGGACTCGATAGATGATCTAAAAGACAAGGTTTGGGTAAAATCAAGTAAAAATATATTCGAGTACACAAAATTTCACCTTGTGTTCATATTAGCATTAAGATTATATCATATTTTGATGAATGACGGCATTCAACCAAGATAACAAACAACTAGAACAATCATATCATATAATCTTCTAAAACCAGATATTGTCAATATACCGTACAGTTCCTAAATAACAAGACAACTTTGCATCTAGTGATGTATTTCCCAAAAAAGCTTGCATGACTTTTTTGTTACCAACAAGCTATGTTTCTTGCATAGTAAAACAAAAACATGGGGCTGTAATAGTGACCACTTCTAGACAATTAGAGACATGCATTTACAAAAAAGAAAAAAAAATAGTTAACTTCACTTTTGCAAATAAGTATTTGCTGGACTCTCTTTTCCAGTCAAAAACATATTCAAAATAAGAAACCACTTTCATGTATAATTTATAAAGAACCCTTAGCAAAAATGTCAAAAAGAGACATGTTTAGCAAGAATTAGCAATTATGAACAAAAGTGCAGTTTAGGTTCTTTATTTTTGCAATGCATGTTCTCAAAATGCCCAAAACTGATGGTACTTTCTGCAAACTATAATATTTCCTTTTATATCTTCACAACAACTATTGTTCTAAACTGCAACCCATTGAGACATAAACACAAACACCTTAACTGCAATCAAAACAAAAACTCTAACCTCCACCATTTCATCACCAGGCAATGCACAAGCTGGCAACTTATCTTGTCCCAAAACCCTAACCTTACACCCAGTCTCCTTCCTAATCTTCTCAATCACCTTCCCCTTTTTCCCAATCACCGAACCGATACCACTCTTATCCGCTAACAACCGACACGAAACCACCCTTCCACATTCCAAACCACCCCCATCCACCTCAGCAGCCACCACCAAAATCCTCTCAAAAACCCTAACCAAAGCCTCCTGTGCAGCTGAAACCACAACTTCACTACTCTCACCACAATCAATATCTCTACTACCACTACTACTACTATTATCTTTAATATTACTATTACTATTGTTATTGCTAAACGACATCGTTCTGTTAACCGAGGTGTTACCGATAACGGAGATGACACGGTCGTCGGAGCTAGGGTTTGGGACGTCGATGCGGATTTTGGCGGAGGTTTCGTGCTCGAATTGTTTGATAACGGAGCCGGATTTTCCGATGACTCCGCCGATGCGGGAGGCGTGGCAGAGGATACGGAAGCATGTGAGCGGCGGTGGCTGCCGGTTTTTGATGCGGTTAGGGCCGCCGTTGACGGTGGTGGTGGATTCGAACATTCTGGATGCGATTGGAGATTCGTTGTTCAACGGTGGACTACATGAAGATGAGAGATGTTTGAGTAGTCAGCTGGGTTGAATTTCATGGAATCTTCTGTCGATAAAAACGGTAGTAGATGAAAGTAGCGCTCTTCACGAGCCGAACCAAACGATCTGGGGCAAAACTCGGCTCGGCTCGATTAAATAAATCGAGCTAGTTTAGTTCGGCTTAGATTTGAAACCAAGCTGGTTTAGCTTGGCTTCGAACCAAACGAGCTTGGGCAAAACTCGGCTCGACTCAATTAAAAAAATCGAGCTAGTTTAGTTCGGCTTAGATTTGAAACCAAGCTGGTTTAGCTCGGCTTGATTTTGAAAAGAAAAATTAATACATGGCTATTAAAATTAAGTAATCTAAAATATTATTCAATAATTCAAAAGAACATATCTAAAATAAGCTCAACTTAGTATATTATAAGCAAAATCAAGTTTAACATAAAATACGTTCAAAATTTCAATGAAATACAATACAAGTTCATTAGCATAGTAATCAACCTTTAAATGTGGTATAGATATCAAATTACACTCCTAGTAACATGCAAATAATAACAAGTTTTTGTGATATATTATAATGTATACAAAATATAAAATCTGTTAAAAGCAAAATAATCCAAGCTAAGCCGAGTCGAGCTGGTAGTCGAGCCAAACCGAGCCAATTTGGCTCGTTATGAGTCGAGCAGCTAGACTCACTTTCTAACCGAGCCGAGCCGGCTCGGCTCACTTTCAAACTGAGCCACATCGAGCGAGCTTTTTCCAAGCTAAATCCGAGCGAACTCCGAGTCGCGAGCTTTTTTGACAGCCCTAGATGAAAGTGGAGTTTTTTTTCCCATAATGGTGAAAAAGCTGTTTATTAAAATGATGTTGTTAGAAAATTATTTATCAAAATGATATTTTTAAAGATTTTTTTCCTCACTCCTAATCTAATTGGATAAATCATATTCATTTAATAACTATTGATCTAATCATATTCTTTTAGACCATCACCAATGCATAGCATTTGCAATGCATTTGATGAGTGTGAGATGAGATAAATGAAGCTTTGGAAGAGAGAGGACGCAAAATGTTTATGGCTAAGTGCTAGCACTTAAGAAGAGAGAAGAATTGCGAGTGAATATGTAATTAATGAAAAAAGAAAACTGAAAATAAAATCTATTGTATGGTGATGTGTGTAAGACCCATATTTACTTTATATAAATTTATATAAAATTATGCATTTAGTAGAAGTAATGCAACTTTAACTTACATCCAAAGTACTAATTTGTTTAAAAGTTATATGTATTTAAGTCATCTTAAGATATTTTAACTAAAGTTGATACATAAGATGAACAAAACAAAACGGAAGCTTCAAATTCAGAAGTGTTCGGTTCTTCGTCCCAGCGTGAACATCGTCCGTGAATTTGCTTAGATTTCCTTTTCAGCTAAAATTTGCAAATTAGTTAGTATCATATTGGATAAGGAAAGTGCAATATAACTAATTACACAAATAATCAATAAGAAAAATTTAAAATTTCCGGGATGGCGTCGGCGACGCC
The DNA here is from genome assembly GCA_947069175.1 of Scalesia atractyloides. Lineage (NCBI taxonomy): Eukaryota > Viridiplantae > Streptophyta > Magnoliopsida > Asterales > Asteraceae > Scalesia > Scalesia atractyloides. The sequence continues at coordinate 34,901,654 of CAMTDV010000011.1, forward strand.
ACGTCTAGTGTTGCGTCGGAACAGAACTACCATAGGCGGTAGTATAGGGCGTTGGGTCAAGATGTTGCGTCGGTGATGACCAAATATGGTGTCGACAACGTCACATGCTGCAACAGTTTTGCTATTGTGTTGTTTTACTTGTCCGTTCAACCCGTTTCAAGTTCCGTACATTAAAACATGACTCGGGACTTGCAGAAACACATCCATAAAACATTATTTCCTGTTTTCATTCCAAAAGTACCTTCGTTACAAGTGTTTACGCTATCGATTCTAAATTTGTAAATCTAATAGTTTTGACCTGTTTGCACATTTGAGCAAACGAACTTGATATACCACATTAATTTTACAAAATTGATAATTATATAAATGTACCCCATTCTTCGGGATAACTACTTATGATTTACGCATCTGTTACTTGGTTTACGCTTATTTTTTGGTTTTACCCTTTGACCGGGTTTAAACCAAAATAGCCATTCACGCATCCATATCGATATGCATTAAAACTTCATTTTGACCCGTTTGGTTTCCTTAGCGAAATCCATCGCTTTTATTTAACCAAACCTTTATTTATTTCATCATTTTGACCCGTTTGGTTGCCTTAGCGAAATCCATCGCTTTTATTCAACTAAACATTTATTTATTTCATCATTTTGACCCGTTTGGTTGTTTTAGCGAAATCCATCGTTTTTATTCAACCATTCCTTTATTTATCTTATAATTTGACCCGTTTGGTTGCCTTAGCGAAATCTGTAGCTTTTTATTCAACCAAACCTTTATTTATTTCATCATTTTGTCATCACCTGGTTCGTTCGTGCGAAATCCATCGCATATGAATAAACCATATTTCACAAGTGTTGCAATCGATAATCAACATATGTTTATGCAAGACAATCAAGAAAATTCAATGAAGCATAAAGCCACGTACTTTAAAGTTTTCCTTTCAAGCGTGTGTCAGTCCCAGCTTGGCCACTTGACACTTCACCCAATTTGCCTATAGAGTTCAATCCGATATATGGTTTAGAACTCATAATACAACATAGGACATGCGTCATTGTCAAAATCTCATTTATGTGATTCTTTTGTACTTCTCAACTACTCATGATCATTTAAACGTTACATCAAACACCTTGTGGGCACGATTTACGTACTACCTTTATCAAGCCTATGATTTGTCTAATAGCCATGTATTCTTATCCTTTCAAACCTCTATGTCTAATATGTATAATTTACATCTAAATTAACATTATTGTCACATCCAGACCCGCAACGGGATATGGTAGTCAGGGCATGATTGGGTTTTTATCAAAGCTCATGTACTATAATAAAGCTTCATATTTATTATTCCAAATTAAAAGGGAAAAATTCCAACAAACACATAAACCATACAAGCACAAAATGTTCTAAGCATGACGTTCAAATAATCCTTTATTATCTTCTAAGGCCCAATCCTATGTGTTCCTTGCTTCAACCAGTTCACCTGTATCATATGTAAAAATAGAGATTTGCATCAACAAAAGTTGGCGAGTGAATCCCGTTTAAACATTTAAAAGAAATGATATGTTGATTAATTTAATAAAAATGTGCATAAACCAAATATGAGCAAACGTATATGTAAACTATCTACAAACCACATAAACAACTAGCAATGTACACATGAGCATGATAAATGATGAGCTGTGAGATCAAGGCTCCATCAAACGGAGCCGATCTAAGTAGGCAACACGATGCTCTACCCGTCTATACAGGGAAATGATGGGCCTAATGTGAAAGCTTGACTGAAATGAGAAAGTATAACCACAAATAACAATAAACAAATTATCACATAGCACGTTAGTTCATATAATGGTAATAGCACAAGTGTTTGAATAAATGATTTAAATAAAAAGACATATGATACACCCAAAACATGAATAAAAAGGGGAAGTTTGTAAGAGATTCATTCATAGTGGGTGCGTTTTCTTGAATTGATAATGAACACGCACGATTATAGATTCCAACCTATGAGAAAACTAACCTGAATAAGCACGTAATAATTCGGTAAATATATTTATTTTATTTGCTATTAATATTTTTATTTAATGCCTTTTATTAGACTTTTAAGTCTATTTTTATAGTATTTATTACAAAATACTTGTCATGAGTTCCCTAAGTTGTTCCCAAGTTAGGGCTACTACGCCTTCGGCACCTCTTCTGCCCTTTTCGGCATTCCACCAAGTGAGTGCTACCCCAAATAGATGACCAGTAGCGTATCGAACCTTTCGGTCGTTGGGACAATCACAATTGAGGAAAGTATTCTCCATCTCTTCAAACCATCGAAGGAGAGCAGTGACCCCTTCAGTTCCTTCGTACTTTTGAGGGTCACATGAGTTGAAGTGCTTGTAAGTACACTTGGTGGTGTTTGTGGGAGGATTGGCAACATTTTGACCTTCTTGGTTAATTGGGTTGATAGGATTAGCGGCAAGAGCTTGTTGGACTTGAATTACAATATCGGGAATCACAACGGCCATTTGTGGGCTATTTGAGCAGCCATGCGCTCGCCGGATCTTTCTGATCTCCTACCTCTACGAGAATACCTAGAAGACATCTACAGGAAATGCGTAACGAGATTATGAGTTTGGCGTTTAGGTGTCATGTGTCGTGTTTAGAAATTAACATCCACAAAACAAATTAAGAAAATAAATTTACTACATCCATAGGATATCTTGGGCTTTGCTCATGTTTGGGCCCCCATATGTCCCACATACTTGGCCTAGGTAGTCATGTGGGCCCCCATGACTACTGGGCTCTTGTAGGGTTAACATTGGTGTTGGCCTATTAACACTTGCACCACCCGAATGAAAATCGTAAAACATGATGGCGAGATATAAGGTCGGAAGGTGTCTTGGTGTAGACACAGTGACAACTCAAAGTGGGGTTAGTTCGCACGACGTTTGGTGTGGCATGCTTTGGCCTAATAGGTCCTTCGTACTCTCATTGTTAGTCCCCAGGTAGGCAATCTGGTCCGTTATATTGGATTTATACGAATGCCAAACCTAGACAGGACGTTTCGACTACCGGTACTTGTACCCTTCCAGTTACTACATGCCCGTCGTAGAACTCACTTTGATGAGATTGAAAAATGAGAACATCACAAAGTCTTGAGAAAGGAAACTTGAAAATGTTTTAAATATGTGAGAACTGAAACGTGCGTGGTGCGTATATATGTAAGCATGTTATGTTTGACAATATGCATAACACATTGAATATCACACAAAATCATATGATAGTGGGAGTGCTTGCATGCATTTGTGTGTGAAATAAATGTAAAACAAGTAAATATCATGAGTTTGCATGTAACCAAATAACACGTAAGCAATTAAAATCTAATCGATTATAGTATAGGCTCTAAGGGTATAATAACCTATCCTATATCCCTATAGTCAAAGGCTCTGATACCAACCTGTCACACCCTGACCCGCAGCGGATATGGTAGTCGGGGCATGATTGGGTTTTCATCAAAGCTCATGACATTTACTATAATAAAGCTTCATATTTATTATTCCAAATTAAAAGAGAAAACTTCCAACAAACACATAAACCATACAAGCATAAAATGTTCTAAGCATGACATTCAAATAATGCTTTATTATCTTCTAAGGCCCAATCCTATGTGTTCCTTGCTTCAACCTGTTCACCTGTATCATGTGTAAAAATAGAGATTTGGTTCAACAAAAGTTGGCGAGTGAATCCCGTTTAAATATTTAAAAGAAATGATATGTTGATTAATTTAATAAAAATGTGCATAAACCAAATATGAGCAAACGTATATGTAAACTATGCACAAACCACATAAACAACTAGCAATGTACACATGAGCATGATAAATGATGAGCTGTGGGATCAAGGCTCAATCAAGCGGAGCCGATCTAATTAGGCAACGCGATGCTCTACCCGTCTACACAGGGAACTGATGGGCCTAATGTGAAAGCTTGACTGAAATGAGAAAGTATAACCACAAATAACAATAAACAAATTATCACATGGCACGTTAGTTCATATAATGGTAATAGCACAAGTGTTTGAATAAATGATTTAAATAAAACGACACATGATACACCCCAAAACATGAATAAAAAGGGGAAGTTTGTAAAAATTCATTCACAGTGGGTGCGTTTTCTTGAATTGATAACGAACACGCACGATTATAGATTCCAACCGACGAGAAAACTAACCTGAATAAGCACGTAATAATTCGGTAAATATATTTATTTTATTTGCTATTAATATTTTTATTTAATGCCTTTTATTAGACTTTTAAGTCTATTTTTATAGTATTTGTTACAAATTTTAAGCTTAAAAAGTCTTATTTTTATATATTTTTAAGGATTTTTGGAGAAAATAAAGAAAATATTTATTAAAAAAATACCCCTTTCAAGGGGTCGAACCGGTCATATATGTGATTTTTGGCAGCGTGTAAGAATCGAACTCATGACGTCCCGTATACGTGCACGCAGCTCTACCAACTGAGCTACGTGTTTAACCCGAAATAATCTGGATTTTAATTATATATATACTAACTAGGCCAAACTATATTTTGGTTTTATTTTAAAAAGGTTTGATTTATTTCAGAACGCGCATAACCTTGCATCGACCCGGCTCGAACTCGCGACCTCTGACTCGTGTTGCACACAGCCCAACCAACTGGGCTGTGTGACTAACCCGGTATAAACTAGATTATAATTACATATATATACTTACTCGGTTAAATCATAATTTTATGTATTTAAAAGGTTTGTTATATGAACGGATTGCTGCACACAAAGAGACTCGAACCCGGGTATCTCCGATTGCAATGCACACAGTCCACCATTGAGCTGTGTGTCTAACCCGATTTAATCTATGATTTTAATTATTCTAAATATACTAACACATCTTCATCTTCTTCATGTTAAAACTCCAGAACACCAACCCGACCGTTAATCCATCAATTCTTATTGGATTTCTTGTTTTATTTCAGCAAATACAAGAATACATAAAGAAAGGTTCAAAGGAAATTATACCGAAACAGAATTGATGTTCAATTCCTCCGAGAGGTTCCGACGACGGCGTAACTTTTCCAGCAAGGTGCTTTGATCACAGATGGTCTTCTGAGGGTTTAGTGAGTCGTTTGAGAGTGTGTGAACGAGTTCAACAGAGATACAAAGATCCTTATTTATAGATGAAAGGGTGGGTTTAGGTTCAGAATTCGGTTTCAGACGTTTTCGGTCAAAGAATGATTGTCTCAATGATTTGTAACCTAATTGAGTCATAAGGCGTGACTGAAGATCGGTTTCTTCGATTTAATTCGAAGGAGAAACGGTAATTGCTAAAGATTTTGGAGTTACAGTCGTTGATGTTGAGCGGGTAATTTGAATTGATTTTAGAGTGATGCCTTGATATAAGATTTATTTGTTTCAAGTTAATTTCAGATGCGTGTGTGTAGCTTAGTGATGTATTGTGTGTGTGTAGCTCAGTGAAGACCCGGGTTCGAAACCCGGTCACCCTTTATGTTTATATATATTTTTTATTATTTTCAGTTTATTTATAAATAATATTATTAGTTTTTATTTATTATCATCATTATTTAACCCTTTTGATTTATTTAATAATTAATAAAATTAATATAACAGATTTGAACGGTTAACATAAATACGTAACGAAACTTCATATCATTTATTATTAACGGAACGTGTTTTAAAATCCGTTTTACAATGAATGTTACAATTATAACATCAATACTATAATTTCACTATACATCATTACATTCATAATTCATACAATCAATTGGGGCTTTTCATATAAGAGCAAAACCCACTTCTTTATGTAGAGCCATAATAATCTCTACTTAAATTTATAAATTTATCATTTATTATTCATTAAGTTATGATCCTCACTTAAATTACACCTCCAATAAGTCATAACATCAATTAGTGTTTCAAGAACTTCAATCATCCAAATCAAGTATCACCAAATCAAAATTACAACTTACCTGGTGATAGGCAAGTATGGATGATCGATATTCTTATATTCTTGATTCAAGCACCAATAAAGGCCTCAATCCACCCTCCAATTTGATCACCTCAGTGAACTAGGGTTTGGTTGTTCTTCCCTATCTCTGGTCGCATACACACTCACACACAAGAGTGTGTTGTATTTTTTTGTTTAGTTTTAATAAAACAACTTTTACCCACTTGGCAAGTTTAGTCCCCCATGTTTAGTTTATTATCAAGAGAATCACAATTCATGATTTTTATTTTTATTATTTGACAACCTATCATCAACTAGGTTAAATGTCCCTAGTTATATATATACATATATGAATTTTAATATTTTTTGGGTTACAATGTGACAAAGTTCTTATAAGAATCTGCATGTAGCATTGAGTTTGGTCTTAGAATCTAAGAAGAAAATAAGTTTTTTTTTATTAAACCTACTTTGAAACAAAAACATATTTATAAATCTAAATATCTGTATCTGATTATAACAAAAGCTCCGTTGTGATTCTTATAACTTTAGTTACCCCTTCATATTCATGTTTAAGTTATTCAATCAAAAAAGTAAAAATTCACTCAAATTGTCATTGATATATTTCCGTTGAAGAATATTATATTTCAAAAAATAAAACAGTATAGTATAATTTTTAAAACTAAAATATCATTAGATATTTGCACAGAATGGACTTTATAATAATTTTATATATTGTTATATTGAAAACTGTTTAAGTTTAACCCGTAAATAAAAAAAAGCTTTTTTTATTGTTATTCTTTATAAAAACAAAGTTTTCTGGATTTAATTACAACTGAGAAAAATTTTAAAGTCTAAATCGTGTTTTAATTAAAGTATTCTCTAAGAAAAATTCACATAGAAATTATGTATTTCGTGTTCGAACACACGAAAGAGATAGTAGGTTCGAACCTACTAACTCTTTATAACATGTATTAACGAATAAAGTAAGGACTGGATTTGAACCTACCAATTCTTTTGGGTGTTCGAACACGGAATACAGAAATTTTATGTGGATTATTCTTACATAATATTATACTCAACACACATAAGTTTTATTCGTTGTAATTAAATCCAAAAAATTTGTTTTACTAAAAAAATAAAAATAAAGAAAAGCCTTTTTATTTACTAGTTAAACTGTAAGTTTATTTACATTGTTAATGGATGGAATAAAAATGGCCTAACTCAAACCTTGAAAACTTGATTTAAAAATAACAAATAAGGTATCAACGGAGTAGGTGTCTAAAGATCCCTTTTTTTTAATCAAATACAGATTTTTAGAATATGTTTTTGTTTCAAAGTAGGTTCTATAAAAAGTTTTTTTTCTATATTCTTATAAAAATATGATTAGATCAATAGTAATTTAATGAATTGGATTTATCTAATTAGATTGGGAGTGAGAAATAAGAAAAAAAATCTTCAAAATACTATTTTGGTAAATACTTTTCTAATACCATTATTTTGGTAAATAGTTTTTTCACCAACATTATTATAGGAAAAACTATTTCTCTCTCGTAACATGTAGGTTTCTGCCCCGCTCGCGTGGCGTGGCATTAAGCCGAATATGTCTTTCTCGTAACATGTAGGTTTGTGCTTAGAGTATTTGTACATACTACTCATAACACGTCCTAGAAAAATTACATCGAGTCAACCAATTAAAACAAAATACTACCATAGTTTTGCTAAAAAAAAGGAAACTAAAACGATGGAAACACTATAATTTTAAACTAGGGGCAAAATTATAATTTTTCAGGACAAATGAGCCTTTGCCAGACAGCCAACTGGCACGAATAAAAATTACACCGATTCAACCAATTAAAACAAAACACTACCATAACTTTATAAAAAACACACTAAAACGATGACATGACAGTAATTTTACATTGGGGTCAAAATCTTAATTTCACATGAGAGAAAAAAAAGGATGGCAAAACTGTAAATTTGAGCTGAGGGCAAAATCGTAATTTGGCTAGGAAGAAAAAAACAAAACCAATGGGAAAACAGTAAATTTAAACGGGCAAAATCGTATTTAGCTTGACCAATGGGGAAATGCCAGCGTAGTAGCTGGCCGCTCATTTCGACCAATGGCAGGGAAACACCATTCCCTACCATGGTGATTGTTGTTATAGGTTAAGGTAATATATTAGTGGTTGTTAAAATATGGTCGTATTATTGGCACCCTTGAAATCCTTAGATCGAAACTATTAATACGGGTCGTATAGGCCTATATGACATGTATAATGCAAAAATCAATTCTCAAGGTCAGTGAAAGGCTGACAATGTCTTCACATGCGTGACCTATACATGTCGCATAGGCCTATACGACACGTATCATACGAGGTTGTCACTCATTCCTAACAAAAAAGGATCACGTGCAAACCCTATACAAGTCGTATAGACTATACAACTCATATCAAGTACGAGGTGTCACACCCTGGTCGTAGCGGAAGCGCAAGTGTGTGACTATTAGGTAATCATTGCATCCAATATAGTAAACATTATAAATTAACAACGATGCATGCCATTCATAAGTTTCGTTCCGATATTACAACCATCAAAAGGTGAAATCACATTGTTATCAGTTTCAGATTACCATTACAAACATAGTTTAATAGACATTGTTCCAAAATATGATAGTGTTTTCATCACAATTTCATGTTGAGGCTTTGACCTCTGTATACCCAAACGAGGTTGGGATATAAAGGGCGAACCCTCCAAAAGTAGTACATCGTTGTCTTGAAAATCCCATACCCGGATCCCATCACCAGCTCGAGTCCTGCGTCCTGAAACACATGTAATTTTAAAAAGTCAACATAAAGTTGGCGAGTTCATGTAGTTTAATGTTTTCGTATCCAAATGTCATCTTTGAAAACCTGTATTGAAATCCAAGTATGTTATTAGCATCAATGAGTTAATTTAGGATCTATCAGTGTGTCGCGAGCACCCTGACATACTAGTGCCATAAGTAAGTAACCAAACCGAGACTTCTTTGACATTTTGGGATCACAAAAGCACTCCAATGGGTATACCAACCAGTAGTGGAGCGGGTCTCAAACTCAATAGATCTACCTCTTTTGCACCTTGGTCACTAAGTGATTAATGGTTACTACTGTTATTTCCTACTTACGCACAGTGATCTATTATCTGCTAACTCATAGCTAACATACTATTTTGACATGACATGTATTTCCCCTCGATAGTTTAAACAAAACTTAAAGTAAGTGAAAGGGGGGACATAAACTCACAGTTTTTGCGTTCCTTTAAGTCGTACTGTTTAACTTCCGGTGTGCGCAACGTATGTAACCTACATGCGTATTGGTTTCATTAGACACCTAGGTCTCAATGGACCTTGTATACGTTGTTCATCTTGAATTCTTGTTATTTATTTACTTGTTATGATTGAACAACTTATAATGTGATCATAGTGTTGGTAGTTTGTTTGTTCGTTTAATATCGTTATATATATTTCTAATATATATATATATATATATATATATATATATATATTATTGTTTTCAAACCATGTGTGAACTAGGCCTTGTCTTTCACATGTCATTGGGCCTAACCCATATTTTCTTGTCACCGGGCCTAGCCCATGTAGTTTTGTGTCTTTGGGCATGGCCCATGTTTTCTTGTCACCGGGCCTAGCCCATGTAATTTTGTCTTTGAGCCTAGCTCATGTCTTTTTGTAATTGGGCCTAGCCCATGTCTTTTTGTCTTTGGGCCTAGCCCATGTCTTTTTATCTTTGGGCCTTGCCCATGTCTTTTTATCTTTGGGCCTAGCCCATATCTTTTTATATCCTTGGGCCTAGCCCATGTACTTTATGTCTTTGGGCTTTTATTTGTTTTTGGGCGACATCCATGAATGCTTATGGGATTTGGGCCTAACATATTATTTTCACAATTTTGAGCCTAGCCCAAATGTATATGTATGTAAGCCCATTTTTATTATAAGTGTTTACTTATAATTTTTCTAATTTTTAATACACTTAACCTTCCGGGTTTTGGTTTCGATAACATATATGTCGTCAAAAAAAATATATATATATATATTTAGACTCGTCGTCGGCGTTGTTCATTGTATGCTCATTTTCGTTGTCATAGCGACCTTTCGTGGGTGTAATATTGAATGTCCGCCTATTGTTCGCATTGCTTTAATTGTCCGATTTATTGTTTCGGCGCTTTGTGAGAATGTATTTATTATGTCACCAATACTTGGTATATTGTTTAAGTGTTTGTATTTTGTATAAGATTGGATATTTCATTGTGAATACCCTAAATTTATAATACATACATATACAATACACACATGTATAAATACCATTTATTAGTAACAAATATTCATACAATTACTTGTATTATTTTCCATATAAGAATATATTTTTTGTAAAAGTATTTATTTTTACTTGGAAATATATATTTACAACTTTGTTTAAACACTTGGTTATTTAGGGATAACCCTTGTCATTAGAGTCCACTTAATGACGATTTAGGTTACTAATCGCTTTTGGTCCCACTAATCACCCCACTAATCATGCTTTAATCACGATAAGATTTTTAGAAAATTTCGCCATAGTTTCCCCTAAACTATGGCGTTTTCCACGTTTTAAAAACGTATTTAAAACCTGTTTAAACTCATAATCATCATAAACAAACCATCTAATATTTATTTAACATAATCTACATATCATCATCCATGACTTTTGTTGTTTAAAATCCTAGTAAATCAAGAGGGTTTTTAACGTTTATTATCCTTCTCAAAACAATACTTTAGCATGTTGTTTAAACAAGTTCATGCATGTAACCCTTTGATTACCACACATTTTTAATGTGATTACAACTTAAATACAAATGTTTGCTTCTTATAAAAATCATTCCTATGTATAAAAATTATCTTTAAGTTGTAGTATTTACATGGATGATGTAGGTGATGATCTTGTTTAGATTTAAACCTTATCATGTTTAAATCCTTATTTTTATACTAAATCACACAAGATCATCTCACTTTTATATCATAATATCAACATAAACAACTTCAAGATACAATCTAACAATCATATAAGCATATAATCAACACAAAATCAACAATATTTAGTGTTATTTTTATGTTGTGTTTTAGGGTTTTTAACTTATCTTTTCTTGATTTTCAAGATGATCAACTTGTACACTAATAATCTAAACATAAACATAAGCTAAATTATGGAGAAGATTAGCTCACAATGGGTGCACAAGTTCCTTGAAGATTTAAAAGAAAAGTACGCTCCTTAGAAGGCCCTAATGATCTCCATCCATGCAAGCTCCTTTACTAGTCTTGATTAGGTTTCTAATGATGTATAAAGTGGTGTTCAAGGGTGGCACAATGGTGGCTTAGGGTGATGGTGTTGTTGCCGTGACCAAGAGGGGGAAAGGAAAAAGAATGTGTTGTGATTTTTTGGTGAATGAATGATAAGGATTTTGTGAAGTTTAACTTATATAATCATACATATCTTTCCATCTCCATCAAGATCTAATATGTCATGCTTAGCATCACCATTTTTCAACTAAAATCAAGTGGGTGAGACCCACTTTGTGACCGTCAAAATGGAGGGGGTGAAGTGTATATTATTTTTACCACATGTTTAAAAGAATAGATATTTTGGTAATTAAATTAAGTATGGTGATTAGGGTTAATGATCTAGCATCTTAAGCATAAGATTTGTTTTTAGGGTGTAATTACATGGCATTTAATCCATATAATCCTCCAAAATAAGTTTCGGATGACGGATACGTCGCTAGATCGCTCATCGTCGAGATATTCGCTAATAAACGGAACTATATATTTATTACCAGAAGCCTTTGTTTTCGACTACCACAACTAATATGGTGTCAAATTAGTGCATTTCCGATCCAAAAATATTCATGACTAGTTCGCTAGACGAATACATGATGAGTTAGGATAGCTGATATGTCGTTCGTTCGACCGTTTGATCGATATCGGCACTTTTATGATCCGCCGTGGAACTTTTCCGAAAGTTGTGTTTCCGTGACCTCATGTTAGTTGAATGGTTCCGAGTTCCAAATAATGCTTAACTAGTTCATTAGACGCCCGGATGAGGCTATCGGCCACTAAAATATTCGTCGTTTCGACGATCGGCCGCTCTCCGGTCAAGTTGTGCACTGTTTGCCGAATGACCGGAAACGATGTGTTATGTGCATTTTTGCTATTCTCACATTATTTTAGGATGTTTAGCATTGTTTTATTTTTATCTTGACATCAGGAATCCTCCAAATTAGTCTTGTGGACAAATCGCCATTTGTCGCCTTTTTGGTCGAAACGGACAATTTTGCAATTTAGGCGTTATACCGGAAAGTTATGTATTATTGTAATAGTTGTTCTCAAATACGTGTTTTCATTTGTATATGGACTCAGCTATGGCATTAACATGCCGTTATTTCGTGTCTTGATTTGTTTCGACACAGTTAGTGTCACCGCAATTAGTGCGTCCAGCACTTTCTACCAACACTTTTAGGTCATTGTTTTGGTCTGTTTCTCGTCGTAACAGAAACCAATATATGTTATGATCAGATTTACTTGCCCTAAAACGTATGACTCAGTTTTGAATTTAAATTACGATAATTATGCATGAGATTATAATATGAACTTAGTGATTACATTGTACGGAATTACAAGTTATTTGCCAGTTGTCACACGAGGCTAGCCTGTTGTCACTCAACAGTGATAGAAAGTGAAGGATGTGAATATTAGATAGAGCATTCACATCCAACCCCCAAAATTGTGTGAGGGGGGTTTTTCATTTTATGAAAAATAATTGTAGGTGTTCGTAAGTGGAGTAGAGACAAAATGTTACTGTTCATTTGTAAATTGGGGGGGGGATTGTTCACCCTTTATAATTTTTTAATATATTTTGAAAGTGGTTGTGAGTGGAAGAGAGAGAAAATATAATGATAAAGGTTTAAAAAAAATATTATTTAATTGAAAAAGAGAGAGAAAAGATAGTGATTTTAGTGTAATATAGAGTAAAAAATGAGGGGTTGGATTTGAATGCTCTTTTACACCATCTCATCTCTAAAGAATACATCATTAAGAGTGACTCTCCACATCCTTAACTCATCTTTTGTATTTACTCTTATATTAATGTATGAGCCTATAAGTAGAGGCTTTGTATTTCATACTTACACATGAATAAGATATATGTCTACCATTCTCTCTTTATCTCTATATGTTAATAGGCTAGTTGTTATACAACAGTTATCAGCACGATTTGCTTTTAGAATGGATGATATTAATTTTAAGTGTTGCAAATATTAGTGTACCGTGACGTCGGTGGCTGTTGTATCACGTATGGGGACCTCCACCAAGAACATAACTTTTCGATGGCCATCTACTCAAAATATCAGGTATCCATAATGGCTTTATATACTCTGTTACTACTTAACTATTAATCAGTCATATAGATTAATTACTGAAATCAACAAATATATATTATATGATAAAATTAAATTAGTGGGTTGCGAATAAACTTGTATGAACACAATGACACCAATATTCTTGAAAACGGTTCACTCTATTGGTTGTAACAAATTTAATAATTAATATAAAATTCGTGGACATTAATTTGCATTGAAATTTATGTTAATGTTTTATATCTTTTCTATTCACGGCGTTTTGTTTTCTAATTAAAAGCAAATTAATTAATTATTTAATCTAATAAATACTACACTAACTATTTGAAGTATTATAATAATTTCCTTTATCATATCAGTTATGATTTTAAATTCAAATTCCTCAAGTAATTATAGTATGTAATACAGATAATATGTCGCTAGATAAATAGTAAAAATCTCAGTATATTTATTTTCTTATGTAGTGCTTCATAATATGGTATTATCTAAAAGAGTTATGTTTTTAAACATCTTGATAATTGGTTAACTTATTCCTTAGCTATTCTTATATATTTTATCTTATTCTTTGAAAAACAATTTTAGTTTGTTTATATTTTTCTTACTAAAAAAAGATAAATAAAAGTAAAAGTAACTAAGAATTTGCTTATACTTTCAACTCTAATGTTCATATAATCATCTCTAAAGTGTATAAACATTTTGAATCTCTCATAATATTTCATTATTGCTTTTTCTTTTGGTTTAAATGTGCAAACACGCTTGAATACACCTAGATATACCTATTGTATTTAGAGATTGCAAAATTTCGGTTGTTGCGCCATGTTATTTTAGAAAAAATGGAATAATCTGCAAGTAAGTTGTATTGTCATATATCCATGTCTTTAGTTTTGTGTTTACGATGAGATTTGATTTGTAACAACATGTTTTACATAAAAAATTTAGCTAAGATTCTAGTTTGACTTTTATATGCATGCATATATAAGTGTATTTTTATGATTCTAAGATGTATGATTTGATGAAGTCTTACATTGTTTTCAGTTTTGTCTTTATGGAACTACAATATTTTGAAAGTCACATACTTAATATTGGTAAAATAGAAAAATCCTTAGATAAGTTGATTAAAATACTTGAAAGATTGTGAACACTTAGTATTATTGATTTATGGATACAAATTCTATAATCATTATCTTTTATACATGTTAATCTTCTACCTTTAATAAGATTTTAACATGTTAATTGGGTTTTATTTGGTTATTATATTGTTGAAAAAAAACTTTGCACATTTTGTGTATAAAGGATAAAGCTATAAAATACCTTACAACTTATGCATGGAAATTAAGATGAAAGATCATACATATTTCATGTCATGCTTTGTATAATTTGGAAAACTTGAAATGACATAATATTATATGCTATTAGTGAATACTCTAAATCATGGATATATTTGTATAATTTCAAGTTAGAGTGCAAAAATGTGTATATGAGATATACTTATGCGGTTATATCGTGATGAGTTACTAGGTAAATACATACTTCATAGAAGTGATGAACGCATGTTATTTCAAAAGGTTGTATTATAAGTCATTTTACATAATGACATGACATAAAATTATGCATTATATAATCTAATCTTGTGTATACATTGTGTTCCATATCTTCTAAGTTTAAAAAGAACATCCGAATGACCAAAGTTATGGTATACGATCACAAGTTATAAACATGATTAATTTGTGATCAAGGTTCAGTTTTAAAATATGACAGTGTCTATAAAAGCTTGTAAGATTTTGAACCGATAAATCTTAATGATTTGATCATGTAACTTCTTCTTAATTGATATTATGTGATGAGAAGGCTATTTATACATTGTTATATGAAACATATTTTTATTATCAAAAGTCAAATATGCTCTTGAAGTAGCAAGATTATTAAAGAAAATAATATAAGGTTTGAAATGACCATCATGAAAGTTGTGTGGTTATAATACTTTCCCTAGAGTGAATGTGAAGCCATGTAGTTCTAATCTATTCACTAAAGTAAAGGGGAGATGATCAGTGTAAAGGTCACGATCATGATTAGGGAAATTGTAATGATGCCATCAAGAAAGTTGTGTGTTAATGATACTTTCCCTGAAATGAATGTGATGATATACTTATCGACCGGTTTAAATTTTGTGATCATAGTGAGAAAATCATAATAATGCTCATGTTAACAATGAGTTCAACCATGTTAATAATGTGATGATTATACAATGATCCTTGTAAAGGTTGTGATCATGGTAAATGAGAAAATTTTGCAATGATCCTCATGTTAATAATGAGTCGACCATGTAATAATAATCTAGCCACAAGAAGTGGTGCATTAAGGGAGTGAATATAAAAGAATAAAATATGGGAAATATGTTATAAGATGAAATTTTGAAATAATAATACATTATTCTCTTGTATTTACAGTCGTGTATTAGACAAACAAGAGTGCACATATATGGTCATAAACCAAAAGTTTATGGATCATAATTATTTAATTAGTTGGCATGGCCGGTTAGACCACACCGAGTATTGATGATGTGAGATGTATTAAAGAACCATATCTTCTTGTTAGTTAAACATGTAAGTGGAAATTAATTATTTATCAGCTAAAGTAGGGTATAAATCCCTAAATATTCTGGAAATGTTAAAGGATTTGTATGTATCCTAACATGAAACCATTTAGTAATTTGAAATCGATACATCGTCTAAATGGTTATCAAGTTCGCAACTTGAAGTACTGATCATTTATGGCTTAGCTAATAAGATAACAAACATATTATTCCAGATTGACACATTTATTTTGTATATAATGATGAATTTGATTCCCATGTTATTAATGATCATTGGTATAAGTGTTATTGTTGAGACGAACATCTAAAAGTCTACAAGTGATTGAAAACCAATTGATCATGAAACAAAAGGTTCGTGTTTATATTTAATTTTACATGTATTCACATCAAGACAACAAGTTATTATATTTCTTCCTCGTTATAGTTAGTTTTGGTAAGGAACCTAATCTGTCCCTTCAAAGGTTTTTGATTATTGGCATGAATATTTAAATTCATCCACCACACCACACAAAGATGGGAACTCTAAAAAGGTTGAGAATATGTTGGGCGTAACTAGTTGTCTATGATTAAATATTTAAAGCCATTAGTAAGAGATTTATTTACGGCTCATTGTTATTCACTTTAGGGAATGAATGTTTCCAACAATCGGAGGAGATAGAAAGCAGTTGCAAAGAAAAAGTGGAATGAATTATCATATTATCTTGATCCTTAGACTATAAACTATGAACCATAATTTCAAAAGATAATTCATTTACCAATATAAAGAATAAATTATCAGACGAGTTCACTGACCTAAATAGAGTGACTAAGAAAGTCACATAGTCAACTGTGAATGCTCCAATTAAGTTAATTGTCCTAGAAGGACAAACCATATATTAGTAATGAGTTTCTTGCAAGCCTGAAGCATGGTAAGTCGATTCCAAAAAATAAAAATTACTCGAAAAAAATTTGGAGCAAGTAATGAAGAAGATGATCAAGTCGAGGCTATAATGAAAAGGTCTCCTGAATAGACATTAGACATGATGGTTGCAGAAGAACCTCAGGTACCTGAAAATAAAGAGCTCTTAGTAAATTATATCATGTCTAGAAATGTTTTGGAATCGAAATTAAAACGACGTCGTTATACTTTTGTATATAATGTAGCACTTTAAATAATTCAAAATTTAAGATCTGCCTATGAATTAATACATACATATAAATGATTGGTCAAAAGCGAAAAAAAAAACGCAAATGAGGCAGAGTTGAATTCTCTAATAAAATGGGAAGTTTTTCAGATCAACAGTCCATACAACTGAATTTGTTGGATACAAATGGGTCATTTATGCGAATCATGTGAAAATCAACTTAAATGAGATAAGGCAAAATTGGTGGCACGAGGATTTTCGAGAAAACCCATGATTGATTATAAAGAGACGCATTCTGAAGTGGTGGATGCCGTGACTTTCTAATATTTTATTCATCTGGTAATACAAAGAGAGAATTGTTATGCGTCTTATGGATGTTGTGTATCATTTGATATTGAAATTTACATGAAGCTCCATGATGGATTTATATTATCAAAATCATGTAAAGTAAGTTCTTGAGAACACTATGATTGTTATATGCATATTAAAATTTGAGTACTTTGTGATTATTTAATATGTTGATTATGATTGGAAGTCTTGATGAGTTTCCTAAAGCAGTTGGTTGCTTAAAGTAATCTGAGACATCATAGGATGTAATTTTGTGCACCAATATATACACAATGAATAAATAGAACTTGGTGATTATGATATCCAAATGTTAAGAATGGTACAATGTTCATTCGAACTGATTTTAATGTTATCGATGTTCCAATTGATTTGCTAAATGATAAAGTTTATGTACCAAAACTCTTAAAGAGTGAACGCACATGCATAAGTGGTCAAGATGGAAAAAGTCCATGATGGATTGATGATGCTGGAAGCATTAATATCAATACCCTAAGAGCGTTATCTACAAAGTTAACAAAATGTGTAAGGATTAAAATAGTCGGGTTGAGTGTTTTATAACTCATGTGATATTGTGATAAAGAGGGATATAAGTTTGATTAAGTTAGCCATGCTTCTATTTCACTTCTAAAAGTTTGCTATAATCATAGTTTACAGTGATGATGTACACATTATCGAGAGAAACTATCGAGCTTTTAGAGAGAAATTTTTTTGAAAGACCTTGACTCAATTTAATTATTTCTTGACTTGCAGCACGAGTATATGTGTAATGATATTTTTATCAACCCATCAAAGTACATTCGAAAGTTGTTATGAAATTTTACTATGAACAAAGTTCATCTTTAAAGAACGTTAAATTTTGTTCATTACATGATACTAAAAAGAAACCTTATCATCTCCAATTAAATAAATTGAGAATTTTGGTTGAGAAGTACCATAGTTAAGTGCAATGGGTGAATTTATATTTCTTGTTACCATGCATGATTATAAATCTTTTACTTGAATATATTGACGTAGTCTAACATTTGTCAAGCGAAGAAAAGTTGGAATTAGTTAAAACAACTACTTTGATACATCTAAGGTATGAAAATTATTTTACTAACCAATCAAAACAAGTTTGGTTAGCCTTGTTGGTGCAGGGAATGTCACACAACACGGTTGTTGATCTTGTCGTACGTATATATGAGAGGAGGCAGTAGAAGTCTAACATGAAGGTCATGCATCATTGCTTAGTTTAAAGAATTGCACATAAGGAGATCAAGCAACAATTCATTGACTACCAAGTTTTGAGAAACTTACAAAGACGATCGACATTGTCACTTAAAAGATACATATTAAAATGAGGGGGAGTAATATACACGTTATTCGTTCCTCTTCACTAAGTTTTCTGCTATCGGGTTTTATTAATAAGGTTCTTAACGAGTAAACAAATCTGATCCAGAAGTATTAGGGGGAGAAAATACACGCTGCACTCCATTTTCCCTTGGCTATGGTTTTATCCCACTGGGTTTTCCTAGCAAGCTTTTTAATGAGGCAACATCACCAAACGTATTAGAAGAATACTACAATATTTCATCATGTGGATAGTCAAGAGGGAGTGTTATGAATACATCATTAAGAGTGACTCTTCACATCCTTAACTCCTCTTTTGTATTTACTCTTATATTAATGTATAAGCCTATAAGTAGAGGCTTTGTATTTCATACTTACACATGAATAAGATATATGTCTACCATTCTCTCTTTATCTCTATATGTTAATAGGCTAGTTGTTATACAACAATTTATATATTTTTGTTATCATGAATTTTCTATTCGAGTCATCTGATTCCAATCTCGAAGACGAGATCATTACTGAAACTGTTAAATTGGTACGCAAGTTATAAATCATCAAGCACAAAGTTCACAACAATGTACAAAAGCTAATATTATTAAATTGTTTTGAGAAAAGGAAAGGATAATCAAACCCCTTTAAATCATGTGCTAATATTATTCTCATGTGGACCTACACAATGTGATTGAAAAGGTTGACCTTACAAGGTTAAGATTACTAAAAGTAAAGTCAAACATAGGCATGATTCAAGATACAGATGTGGCAAATGTTACTATATGTGATGCTTTGTGGTGTGATTATGGTGCTACCATGCCTCAGAGACTACAAGGTATATAGAGAAGGGCATGAAGATACAATTAACATTTGGAAAGAAAGTCTATCTCAAGGGTGTTGTCATGGTTCTATAATTAGGAAAAAACTTAGTTTCAGCATCTGAACATTGTGTAAATGGTAAGAAAGTTATGACAGGATTAGGCAATGTGTTCCTCTCTATTGCTAGTATGTTGAAGGTAAGGCATATGTTTGTCATGACATGTTCAAAGTATCCGCCTTTGACGTTGATTACTTATTTAATTCTAGATTTAGTATTAAGTGTACGTTTGTCAATTTATGGCATCGACCATTAGGATTTGGGATACATTATGTATTGGACAATGAAATGCATGTCAAAACAAGGAAATAGCGTTCTAACATAATGGTATTTGTGAAGCATGCGTCCAACGTAAAATTGAATGAAGTTTTCACTATAATTAAATATTTTTTTTGATATGTGTTTATAATTGATGAAACGAAAGATCAAGTATTTGATATACTAAAAATCCTAAAATTATAATTAATTTTAAACTAAATTAACTAAGACGACTTAAAATGAAGTGTCGAAGTGAAACTTAATTCAATGATGATGGAATGACTACCTAGGTTAGAATCCTTATTACTATTAAATGGTTTTTATTTGAATATTAATGTGATCGGGAATCGGGATCTTAAAATACTAAATCATAAGGAATACCGAACAGGACTCCCGACACTTCTCAGGAAGACACCTATGATACCCTAAAGATAGCTATGTTTACCGATTTATAAGATTTCCTTTCGGTTATCTAATGTTTAATAAAGTGTCTATAATAGCTAACTATCTCTCAATAGGGAGCTTAGACTAACTAGGGTTTTGGTTTGGTTTAACCGACACAAATTTGGCAAGTAAACTAAAACCGGGCTTCTCTCAAAACCTAATCCTAGCAATCTACCTATTTAATTCAGTTAATAAACTACTATTTCTCAATAATTAAGTTTAGTATAATGTTGAGTTTTAATTATATTTTGTCATTTAATTGTTTCTAGGGTTTATTGGCCAATTTACCGAAAGATTACCTGAACCCGTTAAGACTCGACAATCAACATAAACCTATTCTTTGAAAGACATTCAACTAGATCTATACGAAACAATTAAACAATCAATAATTACTTCAAAACATGTAAATACACCAAATCAATTTACCAAAGTTTACTATTTTATCAAAAATCCAATAAACACATTATAAATTCAATAAAAATCCAAACTTTAATAATAAATCATCAAAACCTAGGTACCAACAGAAAATCTAGTCAATAATCATTGTTTTAAACATAAATAAAGTGAGTTTAAAAACTGAATTCATCAAAACGAAAACGAGAAAGCTAAAGGATAGAAAAATCGGTAAACACAACCCAGAATTTCTTGATCTCTAGGCTCCCAGCTTCACTTCAATGATTCCCAAACAACTTCTACTTAAAAAACTAGCACAAGATCACAAGAAATCACCTCTTTAGCATCCAAGTTCGTCTATGACTTGTTATTAGAGTTAAACTCTAATATAAATAACATTCTTTAACACAATCTGATCAAATTATTATTATTTCTGATAAAACATCCTCTCACCGCCGCGAGAGGCATATAGTATCCTGTTGCACCCCGCGACCGTGTTGTAATTGCTTGGAGAAACATCTTCCTCTCGCTGCCCACTAGAGGAATATCTTGGTGCGGTCGCGGGCCACCAAAGATCAATTTTCCCATTTTTTTGATTCATTTCTTCTCTCGACTTCCAATCACGATCCGACTCGGTTTCTTCAACATTTTAGCTCATTTTCTCCTCTTTTCAGCTACTTTCATGAACCAAGACCTGAGAAACATAATTAGATTAAAAGTAGATAAATTCTTATAAAACTAAAATGAATATTAACGAAACTAATAGAAAGTATACACGATAAATAGATGTATTATTCAACACATCACGTACAGAGTTTATGGCAGTTTTCTGATGGATTGGTGAGTGGATTGGATGTACCGGATGAGACGAAACAGTTTGTGATGTTCAGTTGGTAGGTGATAGCAGTGATGGTGAACATTCGATTCAGACTTCTTTGTTAGAAGTACTTAAGCGGTGTTTTCTTCATAAAATCGGTAAAGATAAGTATGAGAATGTAGTTGGGAGTTTAGTTTGAAGGAGATTTTCGGTGTTGGGTTTAACGTCAATTTAGATGCCAGTACGTTAGCCGGTTAACGAAAACATTGGAACACCGTTGTCCCCGTAGATTATGGATACAGTTGATGAGTCAGGAAGGACGATGAGATCGAAACCAACAACCACAGAGATAAAAAAACGAAAACTGAAAGATAAACCGGTAGTCGCAGTGGGCTCAGGAGCGACAACCATAATCGAAGAAGATGGGTTTTCGATGAAGAAGATGATAAGTCTCTAAGTTTTATAAGGGTTTGTGTTTAAATGGGGTATTAAGTTGAATCAAATGGGTATAATATATTTTCTTTTGGGCTGAAATGACATAATTGCCCATCATGTGAGTTGCCCATGACATGTTTTTAACCTAAGTTATGAGTGAAGTTGTCTAAGGGGCCAAAATAGTTAGATAAACTAAGGTTGGGGTACATATGTTAAAAAATTCCTTTTTGGGTTAAAAGGGTAAAAATGATATAACCACAGGGACTAAAATCGTAATTTACTCTTGTCAATACTAAGATTTTGGGAAGTATTTATTGGAAACTATAAAAATAGTCATAGCTTTGGTAAGTGGGTGATAGTGTTAGATAATGGGTAATGGTTAATGCCCATAGGGCATTTTTTGTTACATCATCATCATAATGCTCCATGTAAGACCATGAATAATGGGTGTTATAAGGGCATGAAGTGGATTGATAATGCCCTTAATACCACCCCCGTGGGCTTTATAGGGGCGTGAAGAAGGAAACATTTCTAATATAATGCCAAATAAGGAAAACAAAATTGGAAAGTAACGATGGAATGATGGCATTAAGAGGGTTAACCATTACATAGTTTTTCTAAGGGGTGTTATAATGTTGATGTGGTGGAAAATGCCCTCTAAGAGGCATGAACCATTACGGACGGCCTAATGGTTAAGGTTTCTCAATGCCCTTTCATTTATTCGTTTCCTTGTTTTTCCTCCTCATTTGACATTATTGTAGAAATGACCATCTCTCTTCATGTCTATGTCTGCTCATAAGGAAGAGTGTAGGGACATTATCAAAACCTTTCACTCCTTTATAAAGCCCCATTACGTATGGCCTCAGTAGGAGTACAAACAAGTCAAGCTACTCAAGCTCGACTAGAAATAAGTCAAGCTTAAGCGATCTCTAGCTCGAATAGGGTCACGAGCCTTAATGAGCCCGATGTTTATATAATGTCCCCTGTATTAATTGACAAATATACTCTCCGTCACATTATTATTGTTCATTTTTGTTTCTTATGATTGGTCGATCACAAATATAAACTTGCATTGTTATAAACGTATCTTCCTTCAGGTAATTTTCAACCCACGTGCAGAAATGTGTCCTTTATCGAGCAACATGTTTCAGTTGTATTATCTTTCCTTGGTAACACCCCACACCCTAAATAACACCCACACCCTAAATGTCATCATCCATCTGTTAAATATTTTCCAAAAAAAAAAAAAATTAAAAAAACTAACTGAGAGGAGGAAAACGGAGAAGCATAACCAGTAACCTCCATTGGAGGCATATAACCATTGAAACAGCCTCACCATCGCCATTAAGGACGCCTTAAAACCATCGCTCAGATTATACCAGCCATCACCAACTACGGGTATGGTTGTTCACGAGTCAAACTGAGCCGATCGGACCTTTGCTCATACTCGATTTGTTTACAAACTGAACCTAAACTAACCAAGCGTTTTTTCAGCAAATCCAATTTCGAACGAGCATCTTTTCAATCCAACATTTTTCGAGCAAACGTCGAGCGAGTATCGAACGCCACATAACAAAAGAGGAAAGTGACAACAGAGGTGTTAGTTTTTTCCCTAAGGTTTCGTCCGATTAGAACACATATATAAATTTAACACATAACAAGTTTAAAGGTAACATATAACAATGAATTAAAAAACACTCAACTGGTTCTATCAAGATAAATTGAGCGGAAAGATGAATCGTTAACCGATTGAAGCAATATCGAAAGTTCGGAATCGAGTGAACCGCTTAAAGCAAAACCCTGGACAATTGACGTCTTCTCGAGTGGCGACGGAGAAATTGAATAATGATGGTCGATGGAGAATTTTGATTAGGATTATGTATTTCTAAATCAATTACGGTTACAAAACGAACCAAATATACAAATTCTTATTCGGTTCAATTTTCGATTTTAACTTAATAATAAACATTCAAGCTATAACAAATAAAGAACACCCTAATGTTTCAATCATATTGAAAGCCTCAAACATGTTATAACCCATATTTCAATTTTATTTTAATTATTATAATGAAATATGTGAATCAAACAGGTAAATTATATAATTAGATTTTATTCCATTCAATTCCAATATATCAAACTATCCTATCATAGAAGTACAACTTTCTTTAACCTTTTTTTTAAATAACAAATGTTTACACTTAAAACTACAACGGCATCATAACAAACATCATTTTTAGAAAATAAGTTTCGCTAAAGAAATTATTAAAAAAGTTTTATGCTATCATAAAAAAAAGTATAGTTTTGTTGTCACAAATTCATATCAACGTTTGATTATATTTTATGAAAACATAAATAATCACACCCCTAAATCTAAATCGGTAGCAAACGGTTTGCATAGGCCGGAAAACTGCACCGGCAACCATGGCTCGAGACATCGAGGAAGCAGAACCGCTAGCTAACACCGCTACCACCAGTTCACCAAACAACCCGACAGTCAAACCCAAACCCGACCCGATACTCGCTACCTGTCGATGTTTCAGCTTCGTCACTGTTGTCGCTTCGCTTCTTTGCATTATCGCTAATGTGTTTTCAGCCATCCGATCCTTCACAAATGGATTAGATGTACGCCCTTGATCTGTTTCCCTTTTTTCTAGATAGTGATACGTTTGTTGCTATAATCGTTGTGATTTTGCAGATATTTGATGGTATTTTTCGGTGTTATGCTGTGGTGATTGCGGTTTTTGTGATTGTTGCTGAGACTGAGTGGTCGTTTGTTACTAAATTCTGGAAGGTTTGTTTTGTTTCTATTTGTTTATTAATAATAATAATTGATTGATTGTTTGCATACTAAACCCTAATGATAAAACAGTATATATATATATATATATATATATATATATATATATATATATATATATATATATATATATATATATGGATCTGTTTATTTAGGTAAGGTTTTTAATAAGCCAAACTATATTTGCGGAAAATAATATATACCGGCATTGTGAGCGATGACACTCCTAACTTTCATTTTCGTTGCTGAAGGCAATTCCACCCTAACGGAAAAGTAACTCCTAACTTTCATTTATGTCGTTTCAAACTAGGGTGGGATTGTCCTTGCCTCCTTGGTAATGAAGGTGAAAGTTAGGAGTGTCATTGGTCACATTGGATTGGTGGTATGAGTTATTATTGGGCATTGGGTTATGGTTTAGATTTTTAAAATCCAATTTGCCTTTTGGTAAACTCAGTGTTGTCAATAGCGATGATAATGGTCGCTATCGCGCGCTTTGTAGCAATGCGACCTTATCTCGCAATCTGATGGTTAGTGACTCCATAGCAGGATTTTAGGTTTTTTTTCTTTTAATATAAACAGCGATGCCCACTAGGTTTTTTTTCTGGTTTTAATATAAATAGCATATTTAGATGAAATATAGATGTAATAACAACGTATTTTGATAAGATATACATATAAAACATTTCTTAAATTTTCTTCTAGTGTATCGCGAAACATGGAATGGCGTCCGCTATTGACAACTACGGGTAAAGTTCTATTGTTTATTGCAGTTGATTTCAATATGGTAGTGCTATGTTGTTGGAGCTTTACCGATATGAGTTTATCCAATGCACTGATTTAAGCTTCATTTGATGTGTTTCAGGTACTGGAGTATTGGGCTGGCAGAGGCATGCTGCAAATTTTGTAAGCTAGTTTTACATGTACTATACCTTTTGATGCATTGCTTGAATCAAGTTATGTTTTACCCTATAATATTACTTAATTTTGATGCAAAAGCATATAAAAAGCTTTGAACTCATGATTGCATTTCTTTTGTCTCATAATGCAAACCCGAATCACTTTAACGGTGCTCACATCAAGGAAGTCTGCACAAAAGTCAGTTTCAGTGGCTATGTGTTAATACGGCATGCGTTATTTACAAAATAAAAATTCTTCAAATTGTAAAACCCGTGCTCCTTTCTGTGTGCTTATTTGGTTAATGGATGTTTTCTTGTAAAGGCCCTTGTGAAATTAAGTATTCTATTGTCCTTAATTCTACAAGCGTACCCGTCTAGAAATTTTTAACATTCTTTTAGTTTTTAAGCTCTTACCCTTCATCAAAAGGGCTAGATTGGTTTCACTTGTGCGCCTATTTGGTTGAAGGTTAATGGATGTTCCCTTCTTTTAAGATCCACTTAGACAATCAGTAAAAACAACCATTTGTCTACATGGTGTCTATGTGTTTATTTCGCGTACTAAACAAGTGTTCCAAGTAAAAGGGTGTGCTGATTGGGGAGATGAAAGATTATTTACATAGGGGCGCGATGCAAATGAAATATTATGTTGAGAACCACGAGAAGTGCATACGCACCGCACATGGATATAGAGCTTAAACGAAAATGGTTTACCTTTAATAAATAGTACAAGGGTGCAAGCGGTTGTTAACACATACATAGCAAAGAACCGCGAGAACTGCATAAACACATGTACCTATTGCTTTACTTCTGTATTTGTGATGCATAAAGCGCTTATGTAACTGCATAACTGTCACTCTGTTCCTCCCCACTATATCTTGTCATCACTACGTACAAGTGCTTATGTGCTTCTCGCGGTCTCTACTTAAAGTTTGCTTTATATTGAACTCGCCTTTCTATATATAATGTCATGATACGATATCTCATGGAAGTTATGTGGTTCTGTTTCTATTTCAGTGTTGCTGTTATGACAAGAGCGTATCATGATACATACGGGGAGCGACACGAGATTCTTCTTCTACAAGAAATAGCCAGTTACATGCTCCTCGCTTGTGGCTTGATTTATCTTGTTTCAGTAAGTCAAATATACATCGTATTAATTTGTAAGCTGGTTGATGTTCCATTCTGAATTTGAGAAATATGTAGGGAGTCCTATGTCTTGGTTTCCTCAAACGGGCTCGCCAAAACAAAGAAGTTTCAGCACAGCAAGCCATTAAAGATCTGCAGGTAAGCAGTTCATGTTAATAACCCCGTAAATTGATTGTTTCATTTGTGTCGAAAATTAGTATATTTAGCATCTGCTTCTCATTACTCTAATTTTGAATTGACAATTATGATTAATGACCCGTTTATCGGTTTGGGTTGTGTTTTTTACTTATATCTCTGATGGGTCAAATAGGTTGAAAATCATCCAAAGATTATTTAACTGTATAAAATACAGTTAATCTGTTTACTGGAAAAAAAAATATTTGTATTTGCAGTAACATAGTTTTTGATCTCATAATTAGTACATTAGTTGCTTATAAAACTCGAAAAATTTATAAAAAAATGTTTTGTGGTTCGTACCAATCCAACCCGACAAGTGACGTTACTGAATAATTAACCGGTTACCCAATCTGTCCGACCCACACATACCACCTCTACTGTTATATTTGCAAATTATTGACATCAATAATTGGAAAATGAAGTTTCCATGATATGAAACAAGTTTTTCTGATCTGAACATGATAGGAACTTGAGCGACGTCGAGCCGAACTCGAAGCACTGCTGATCGTTGATACCCCATGATGCTGATATCAAACCACAAACGCGCGACCAGTATGCTATAACTATAACGAAGTAAAGTGGGAGTGACTTTGTTATTTCTTTGGTTTCGGTTGTATGAAAACTGAATTTGAATCTGTTAGTGCTTATTCTGATGATTACAGGATGTAATTAGCACTTTTTGATGCTAGAAATTGTTTGTATTTATTCCATTTAGCTTTTAAATTTTGTTAAAGTTGTGTCATTGGCCTTGGAAATTTTGAATCACCCTGCAATTGGTGTCAAATATAAGCTACAGATTATATAGATTTGTCAGTAAAGTAATCTACCTGGGCATTGCCAATGACTTGGGGATGCCGAAAACTTCGTTGACCTAACTTGGGTTGGATATTGCGCCATGTCTTGTCTTCTATCTTGATGTTATGAATCACTCATACTAGCTTTCTTGTGGCTTCTTGGTGTTCCAAGTATAAATTGACATCAACAGATAATAAGTTCGATGCTGGTAGTGGTGTGTAACTTGACATCAACACAGACTAGCCTGGTGAAAGTGGTGTAAAAGTATTCTAAAAAAATGAGTCGCTCATAAACAATTAACTATAACTTGTAGATGCAAATTGCTTTTTATTCTTTAAAATCCATGATAAGGTATAGTTCTTTTCTGTTATTGGTCTTTATATACTCCATATAAATCATCGGGGAAAAACAAAAGAAATAATAATCAAATCTAGTGGATGTTAAATGACATTAACTTATTCGTCAATCGTCATAATCACTTATTTGTCAATCGCCATAATTGACCAATAACATAAAAGATCTATACCTTATCATGGATTTTAAATATATAAGGTAATGGCTTTCACTGATTTGTCAACCACCATAATTGGCTAATGGCAGAAGAAAACTATTCCTAATTATGAATATGAATTTTATTTTAATTATATATATATATATATATATATATATAATGTAATACACTTAGGAGGTTACATGAATACTGCTTTCAATTTTATTTTATTTTTTGTCTTTTTTTGTTTTTTATATATTACCCCTCAATTTTTCGCGGACACTTACAATATCATAACTTTTTAAAGAATTTGGAATCGAGTTTTACGTGCTTATATTTATGTACGTGTTGGTATAAATTAAAGTTGATTTACGTTTCAACATAATTTTTTCATGAAAATGAGTTGGGTTAAATATAATAAGTTCTTATGCTTATTATTGTGTACGTTTTAAGTTTATCTACGTTTTTGCGTAAATTTTATTTTATTTTTTTTCCAGAAATTAGTCGGATCAAATATAATATGTTTTCATGCTCATTTTTTTGTATATTTTCGTGCTTATTTTTATGTACGTTTTTAGTTGTTCTGCGTTTTGACGTAAATTTTGTTCGAAAACGACTCAGGTCAAATATAATATGTTCTCATTAGACTGTATAAATGTGAGTCACTTTACGTTTTGACACCGCCGCAACGCGCCGTACCATTTTTAACTTAAAAAAACAATATTTCCATGTGTGCTTCTCTTTCTGCACGCTTCACTATAAATTGACGTGAATTTTCATTAAAGTTTAAAGATAGTGTTTACATTTTTATTTACAATTAATTTAAAAACAGCCCATATCTCTGTCCAATTTAAATTTGTTTTTATGGTTTTTTGTGGATGTAAAACATGTCTAGATTTTTTTTGAGCATGTTTCTTTCGGCTACTATATTGTACCAAAATACAAATCGACCAAACCAAGGGACGTAACGTGGGTAGTCTTACTAGTTCCTTTCTCAACTACCACCACACTATGAAAATTAAAACTATGAATTTTTTTTCTTCAAATTTTGTAATTTTTAAAAGAAGAATACATAGCATAACATTGTGTTAATTAGTTAATAAATAAAAGGGTTTATTGTTATTTAAAAAATAGTTTTAGATAAAGCTATAAAAATGAGTAAAACGAAAAAAAAACCCGCATAAAATACTTTTCTAACCTTCCTTATCGTTAATTTTGAGCCTTTCTAAGCCTATTAATTATTTAAATAATATTGTTTTTATATAGGTTTTCACTTAGGTTGCCAAGTGTTAGAATCAGAATTGAATTGAACTGGTATTGTAATGAAACAAAAATGTATTGTAGCATATTTTAAACCGAAAGAAGAAATGTTTATCCTTAATAAGTTTAATTTAATATTAAATTAAATAATAAGAAGAATTAGTATTGTAGGTTTATTGTAATTAAATAATAAATACGTATATCTCTAAACTTTCGGTTGCGAACTGAGTGCTGGAATCAGAATCGAACCAATATCGTAACAAATCAAACATTTATTGATGGAATTTCATTCTGAACTAGATGGAACCCCCACCACGTTGCGGCTAGGGGCTTACAATTAAAGCGCAACATATACAAATACTAGATGGAAAGCTCACGCTTTACAGTGATGAAGGTTAAATAACATCAAAACATTAACTATGTAAACACTATGATAACACAACTTTTACATTAATTCAAAGATTACTTTTACAAATGCATCGATTGAGAGGAAGACCTCATTTCATCTCTTTAATTCCAAGATGGCAGACTTGCTTTTAGTAACCAACACTCGACTTTCTGCATAAAGTAGTAGTAGTAGAAACATGTATGTCAATTTAAAAAAAATGATGGCAACCATTGAAAGAAATATATAAAGAAAGTGTTTAGGATATACGATTAAATAAAAAAAGTGATTTATATAACTGATCTGAAACGTTGGCTTAAAAACTAAAAAGAGGCTTGGAATATAAAAGGAACAAAAACATCAGGTAGCGTACAAACGGAAGCACATACAATAAATATGTTTACTAATTTAAAACTCATACATAAAACTTACTAACGGCTTAGAGATATGCAGATATGCAAATGTCTGACTAATTCAGATTAAAGTTTTTAATTATTCATACTTAGCATAGTGCTTAACCATTCAGATGCAAATGTCTGAATCATTCTGAACCAATAAGTGCTGAACCATTAAGAGTTCTGAACCAAAGCCTTATTAAGAGGTAAACAAACAGCTCCTTAGTGTTTCGAAATCTTGCACGCTATGTCCTTTAGGCCAAACCAAGTTAGATTTTTTGGTTAAATCAAATTACAAAAGGGTATTTAGTCTTTTTGCCCATTTATTTAATATCATTTAAAAATAAAAAAATATTTTTATTTTTTTAAATGGGAAAAAGACTAAAATACCCTTTTGTAATTTGATTTAACTAAAAATCTAACTGGATTTGACCTAAGGACATAATGTGCAAGATTTTGGAACAGTAAGTATAAAACTTGTCAACTTTTACGCTATGTAAACATAAAGGACAAAACTTGTAATTTACTCTAGAAAAAAAACAATTCATATTCGTTGTAATAGTGCATCTTCAGTTACATGTATGGCTATGTAATTAGTATACATAAAGTTTTTATACATGAATAAAGCATAATGGCATGCATTGATCTTTAGCTTCATGACAACTTTTAAGTTTTAAACTTCGGATTTGTTAAATCCTACTTGAATAAGTAAATGATTTATCTATTTTTTTTCCAAACAAAAAGTTCTTGATATCATCTCAAACATGCATACTTATCGATCTAGAAAGTTCAAAATTTATGAAGAAGAAAAAACAACAAACATCAATCAAATAGAAACCCTAGCTAACAAAGCACAAAACAACAACAATGAGATAGAAGCACTAAATAAAATCAAAGATAATCGAGTATCCACGGAAGAAGGCGTTGTCAAGAAAACCGGCTTCAGTTCAGGCGTCCGTTTAATCAGAAAAAACCAAATCTCCAGAGAGATATTTGGTTTCAGTTAGATCAACTACACACGTTCAAACCTTCATCGTTAGGTACACTCTGCAATTGACAGTATTTGTCACACCCCGGATTTCCAACTCAAATCCATACACCGGTGGGCCCGGATGGGGAGTATCGTGACGTCAGCTGATAACATCATAGTCAATTAAACACGACACAACGGAAGTCTTGGAGTAAAATTACTGTTGCAAACTAATTGATCGAAATACAAAATAATATACAGGCTCGTAATAGAAGATCCACAGGCGGATCATAAAATGTACAATAAACGAATATAAAACAGACTTTAGGGCAGATCTAAGGATTTGCAAGATCCTCTTATTTCACTACCGAGCAGCTTCCGACCTATTTCGTATTGTACCTGCAGCTTAGTCTTTTGAAAATACGTCAGCTTTCGCTGGTAAATACACCCGACTGACTCATTTTGAAAACATTTTAGAAATTAGATTTAAGTGCACAGGGCACAAATCTTTTATAACTTGGGAAAATTACTTTGTAACCTTGTTAACAGATTCACATGTTTGTCCATACATACAGGGCCCAATACAGAGACTGAGACATGATTAAATACACACCACTTAGAACTCACAGAGGAGTTATCCCCAACGTCTTGGGTAATTTGCATTTGAGCGTCTGTCAGGTGTATGCCTACACCCCGCGCTAAGGTCGTGGCCATTATCTAATGTAATGAGCCGAGGATATCCAGGACATGGTAATTTAACACCCAATGTTTAAATTATCAAACAAAACTGATTAAAACGGAATATGCGCATTTACTAGACACAATCCGGCATTCGATTAATCCCATTTCCGACCAAGTGGTAATAATTTACCGTATCCCAAGCCCGTATAGGGAAAACAAGTCAAGAGTATTTACCTGAGCTAGTCTTGATTTAAAATTCAAGATTTAATATCTCAGCCTATTCCAAAATGAATTAAGTGCATATAGCATTTACCGGAAGGCTCTAGTATGGATTATGGCATAAGCTAACCAATTAAATACTAACGGTCTTATTTAAGTCATAGACTTAGACCGAGTAGTGTACAGGATCAAGACGTATAGCGCTTGATTAAACGATGACTGGATAGAATATAGTTTAAGCCCAACAAGTACTTTGACTTGCATAATATGGGTAAGCTATTAACATTCTGGATTTTGAAACTTAAATGACAAGGTTAGACCCGTTTCGGTTAATTTTCATAAATTAGTTACATATACTTATCCGTACGCACATAAGCGATATCGGGTAACCGGATAAGTCATGGACAAGTTCTATATGCCATTATACTTTAAATAAGTTGTAATATCAGTAGGATATCAACTTATATGCCCGTTAATGTTTTAAAATGAAATTATGCCTCATAAGGGCATTTTGGTAATTTCATATTGTATAAAAGGAACTTGAATATAATTTAATGTTATAACTATAAGTATTCTGGAAAAATAACTTATTTATGATATAATATCAGTAGGATATCAGTTATATGTGTAACTTATCTTTTATGGCCAAACTATGCACCGAAGGGGCATTTTTGTCATTTTACACAAAGTTTATAAATTATTTGGGATCCTGAGTTTATATGATGTACCTACTGTAAATATATTTAAAATAAGTTTTAAAATCAGTAGGTAACAAGTCTTGGTCAATTAATATGGTTTAAAACCATACTATGTGCCGAAATGGCGCTTATGTCGTAAAATGACGTTTTATGCGATGTTTAATGAAAACTGATGTTAAGATCAGGTTTATGTCTTAGATATGTTATTTAATATAACATTCCAGTAGGTA
Source organism: Scalesia atractyloides (assembly GCA_947069175.1). Lineage (NCBI taxonomy): Eukaryota > Viridiplantae > Streptophyta > Magnoliopsida > Asterales > Asteraceae > Scalesia > Scalesia atractyloides. The sequence goes on from CAMTDV010000011.1 coordinate 34,934,830, forward strand.
AAGGATTTACCTTGAAAAGATTTGATTAAAACCATTTTATGAGCCACAAGGGCTAAATCGTCATTTATCGATATAATTCAAGGACCTGCTTGTAAACTCAGTTTATAATCTAGTTTAACATCCCAAATAATCCCACTTACAATACTACATCGGTAGGAAACTTATTTTCAAGTTCATTATCATTTAAACCTTGTTTTATGCAAAAAGGGCATTTTGGTCATTTCACACATAGTTTATAAATTATTTGGGATTCTGAGTTCAGATCATGTACCTACTGTATAAATATTTAAAATAAGTTTTAATATCATTAGGTAATAAGTCTTGGTTGGTAAATATGGTTTAAAACCATACTATGCATCGAAACGACGCTTATGTCGTAAAATGACGATTTGGGTGATATTTAATGAAAACTGATGTTATGATCAGATTATCAATTCTTAGATATGTTATTTAATATAACATATCAGTAGATAAAAGATTTACTTTGAAAAGATGTAATTACAACCATTTTATTAGCCATAAGGGCCTTATCGTCATTTATCGACATAATACAAGGACTTGTTTATAAACTTAGTTTATAATCTGTTTTGACATCCCAAATAATCCTACTTATAATATTACATCAGTAGAAAACTTATTTTCAAGTTTATTATCATTTAAATATCTTTTTATATAAAAAGGACATTTTAGTCAAAATGACATAATTACGGAACTTGCGCATAAACTCAGATTCTGATTATGATTATGTAATATAACCTCAGAGGGTTATGCTACATTATATTACGATCATAATGCAACTTTAGATCAGTAGCTAACTGATCTAAATCGTATCAGAATCAAAAGTCAAAGCAGAAGTCAAACTTCACGACTTTCGGTTGCGAACCGACCCTAGAACTGAAATTGACGAGCCGAACATGTTCTTACATGTTCTAATAATTATTACCAACTTGTTTAAGTGTCAAAACAGGTTTCATAACATATATAAGATCAATTTATTATTTTTCCGAAAAATGGTCTGTTTGACTTTTTAATAACTTAACTTTGACCCGTCAATTCGTCTAGCAAACGTGATCTTTAGGAGGTGCCCTTTATAGGGACTAACACCTACCTTATTACAATCACTTATCCATGTTCGTTACGAACAATGGCTGGACCATAATGGTCTTAACCGAAAGTCAAAGCGTTTTTCGTAAAACGCTTGACTTTTGGCTATAAAAGCCTATTAACGAAAATGCACAAGGAAGGAACACTTACAAAAGGTTTCTAGGATGCAATAGAACTAATTTGGATGCTCCTTTCAGTTAAGAACTTCCAGAGGAGGGAGAAGAGTTATGAATAAGAAAGGTGCAAGTTCAAATGGTGAACTTGGGCACCTATTTATAGTTGGAGAACTCAAAAGAGGTGATTCCAAGGGGTGTAAGAGGGAGCTTATAAGTGTCTTAAAATGTGGCATAGCTGATTGAAAGTCCATAGTTTCGAAAAAATGGTTTTTGGCAACATGTGTGGAGGCCAAGCAAAACTTTCTGCAGATACAGGCCTCTCGCGCCCGCGAGCGTCCCATAGGCAGTTTTGAAGTTTGCCACATTTAGCCCTTCAACTTATTAAATACCCTTAAAACCTTCTAAAACACTCTTTTAGCATATTTAGCCCTCCGTAGCCAATACTTTGCGTACCCGGGATTATGGCCGGACATCGTCGAGCTCTCGGTTCGTTAAAAGGTCACTCAGAGGTATAAATTAACATGTTGACACTTTTAACCCCTCCAACGTCCAACTTTTATTTAATTACGGATTCAATTCCTCTCGTCCAACGAATGGGACATATGAGAGTTAGGACTTCGTAAATGATCACTCAGAGGCTCACTATAAGCATGTTGACTCCGATGTCATTCAGAGGTTGGGCATGTTGACACAACGGTCACTCAGAGGCCAAGTTTAAGCATGTTGACACTAATGGTCACTCAGAGGCTCGGTTTATGCATGTTGACATCAGAAGATCACTCAAAGACTTAGTTTGAGCATGTTGACGCTTTTAGTCCCTATTAGTCTTTAATAGACTTAAAATAAAAATACGATACATGTCGTTATATTATTGGACACGATTTTACAGGGTGTTACAGTATTTATATATATAATATGTGTAATTTATGAGCTAAAAGTTCAAATTCATTAGCGTAATTTTGTTTACTACTGGTTATGTTCTATCTCTCAAGTTTCTATAAATGTAATCAATTCATTCCCCAAAGTTTGAAACACTTAACTTCAAAGATCTCGCAACCTCGGCAGTCACTTGTACGATGACTTAGTATTAGATGCCCCATAGTCTTCAACATGGTATATGTAGGGATGAGCATGGTAGTACGGTACTCAGTTCAGTATCAAACCGGTACCTGTACCGAAGAACGGGAAAATTGGTACTGGTATTTATCGGTCTTTTACTTGTAAATACTGGTAATGAAAAACTGGATAACTTTTTTGTTACATTGTAGCTAACCAGTCTTTGAACAATTTTATAACTAACTAGGGTTGTCCAAAAAGCTCAGAGCTCGCTCGGAGAAAGCTCGTTCGATATGGCTCAGTTAGAAAGCGAGCTTAGTTTGGTTCAGGTCGTAACGAGCTGATTTGGCTCTTTTTGGTTCGGCTTAGCTCAAATTATTTTGCTTTTAATATGTTTTATTTTAATATACATATAATGTATTACAGAAAATTAGTTATTATTTGCGTGTACTTAAAAATGCAATTAGATATATAGCATATTTGGGGTTGATTAGTGTATTGGTCAAAAATCGGATCAGGATAATGTAACCAAATTAGTAAAGTGAGGCAGAGTGCTTCAGTGATGATCGATATAAAATGAATGCTAGATGAATAAGGCATTCGAACACAGAGATTTATACGAGGAAAAGCCCTTGATGATTAGTAGATCGCCGGCATAAAAATCTCGGATAGTGAAAACTATCACTATCAACTATATTGCACAAATGAAAAAAAGATTACCACTTTGGATGTTGATCAAGCGTTTTACAGTTGAAATCTATGAGTGATATATGTGTGTTCTGGTTCGTAATGTGTATGCGAGAGTGTGTAATGTGTCATTTAACACTTGATCAACCCATTTTGAATAAACCTTACAAATAATTATGATAATCTTGCAAGACCATTTTCAAGCCACATGACCGTTTGTGGAAATAGCTCGCACAACATCTTGAATGAATTATTCTCGAGATTCTAGCTAAGACTCGGTCCACTTTGTTAATAACCTGCACATGAAACAAACGTTGAGAACAATTGTTAGAAACTTATTACTAGTAATAATAAGGATCCTTGATCCTCTGAGTTCCTTCACTACCCGTTAAGGATAACTGATCCAGACAACACCTTAGGATGTATGATCAACAATTATAAAAACCTATACCCTAACAACTGCCCCAAATATGGCGGTTGTGATAAGGATTCCCAGTTGTCATATTGCCATTCAATTCGGACTAGCTGTTACACTAATCAACTAGCCGTTAGGATGTCTAACGTATGTGATTGACTGGCTATAACCATCATTATGATTTATAGGGATAGAGATAATTTCTCAATCTCTTTAAATATCAAAAGGTCCTTTCATATATCTTCATTCCAGAATTCTAATAAGGTATTACTTTTTTCTCTCTCTCTCTCTCTCTCTCTCTCTCTCTATTTTCTTCTCAAAATCCTTCACCCCTTTCTCTGTAAATGAAGAAGATGATCACTCGATCCTCTCCCGGCGCCGGTCCGGAGAATGATACAGAGTCAGAATCTCCTGATGAATCCTTCATTAGAGATCTGTAAGTTCACTGACCCGGAGCTTGAGAGACTTTTCCCTTGTTTCCACCGGAAACAGTTTTCCAACTGTTCGACCCATCGGTTTGTAGCGATGCGATTTCGCCGGTGTGGGTTTATTTTCCAGCCTTGCCTTTTCTTCTCAGTCATTCTTACCCTTTTCCAGATCTCACCCAAAGATTCTTCACCCTGACCGGAATCAGCTATAGTCAGGCCATGTCCATGCTTTGGAGAGCTCTTTATGCCATCAAAGAGATTATCAAAGCTAAAGAGCTTGATTTTAACCTGTCTTAACTTTCACATCTCTATTCCTTAGTCACCCTCGGCTCTAGTCGTATTCTATTCAAGGTTAAACCTCATCAGCCTCTTCCAATCCTCAAGACTACTCAAAACGATTCTACATGGAAGAACCAGTTCTTCTTTGTGAGAAGGGACTCGATCCCCTATGGGGATAGTTTGCCTAAAAAGTGAATCTTGAAGGGTAGGATATAAGATCCTTAGGTAACCAGTGTAGAGATTACTATTTTTTATAACTTATCCTTTTCTTTTGTTTACATGTAGTAACCAACTTCGCTTGTCTTGCAAGCACTCCTGCAACAAAAGAAAGGGTCGAAGATTTTTTAGCACTAGACACGTCTGTGAGAACGTTCAAGCTGAAGATAAAAGACTCTGAATAACACACTTCCACGTCCTACACCATGTCAAGTAAGTATTTGTATATAAATTGTAATTTGAATTTAAAAAATGTATAGAATGAAATACTTATCTGTTTGTTCCTGAAACAGAGGCTCAAAGATCTGCCAGCAAGTCTGACTCCAAGTTTGGGTTGGATGATATCAACATCATGCTCTCTCCCTGCTCCATCATGAATATTAACAAACATCGAGAACAACGGTTAGAAACAATAAGTACTAATAAGGATCCTTAATCCTCTGAGTTCCTACACTACCCACTAAGGATAACTGATCTAGGCAACACATCAGGATGTATGATCCACAATTATGAAAACCTATGCCCTAACAATTAGGATGCTAGTGAACTTATATTGTATGTGAGATTTGATACTTACTCTGTATATGGTTGACCTTGAATTTGGCTTGTAATATAAGTGGGTTGAACTTATTTTGGATATGTCCTTTTGAACTATGGATTATATTTTAGACTATTGAATTTTGAAAGTCATGTATTAATGTTTATTTTTAAATGCGAGCCCAACCAAGCCGAGCTGAGTCGGCTTGGTTTGCTAAGATTTTCAACTCGTTTTCAAATCCGTGCTGTAGTATAATCAAGCGGAGCCCGAGCTTACCCTGGCTCGACTCATGAATAACCCTAAACTCATGCATGATCAGCTTCTTTATTCAGTTACCGTTTTTTGTTTGGTCATAGCTTTTAAAACTATTTACGATGAAAGAACAAATCAACCACCTTTTTACTAAATATTTTAATAAATTTATAAATTTTAGAAAGATTAATGATTCTCATAATAAATTAATTTCAACTTTTAAAGTATCATTGTAAATGCATTAGCTTTTTGATGTTTTCTTTAATCAAGAAGTTATGAGTTATATTGGAAGGATACACATTTTTTAAATCTTAGAAAGTTGTATCCTATGCTGCAAAATCCAGGGTTGAGCATACGTGAGGAACCGGACCGACTCGGGTATAACCCAAACCGACCCGAGACTGAAAAACATGTAAAAATAGGAACTGAGAACAAGACCTACCTATCAATTTTAGGTTTCAGTTATTTTCGGGTCTGCGCATCAGGTATACAGTAAAAGAACGAGACCGAGATGGTAAGCGTGTGAGTTACGCTTCGCCATTTTCGTACTGTACACACATAGTTATATTCTCTTCCAACCTCACTGCGTATCCCTCCCTGTATGTGGTTATACGAACCTTTTGCAAAAGCATACTGAGACAATAGATGCATTGTGTAGAAAACTTAAACATGTAAGAAGTGTATATTTTTTATAATGATTGAAAAGGATGAATTACCTTTACTTCAGTTTGGAACGAGATAGTTAATTAAATGCTTAAGCACACCCATTTTTAGTTTATCCTATGAAAATATTTAGAGAGAAAATACCTTTACATCCTGTCCATTATATTCTTTCATTATGAAGGGTCTCTAACCCTAAAGATTGCATGTTTCTTGTAAATCATGCTGGGTTTTTGAAGTCCCGTTTTCCTCGCAGGTGATTACCGTTGACTTTAGTCCACGCTAAAATGGTTGAAGAAAACGTGTGGAAAAAACCTTCGACGGTCAGGAATGAAGATGACATATTCCCTGGAATTATCAGGATATTTGTTATTTAGTTTTTCTATATAAATGATGCATTGAGATTGTAACAGGTCACGTATTATTCACCGATTAACGCTTGTTCTCACTTCTACACGACACAATGCACAACACATCTGCTCTGTAACACATAGCAACGATCATCAATTGCTCTTGAGTTGTAATCTATTCTACAATCAATAAAAGAAATAAGAGGCAACATGACATTTAGTCACCTTTCGAGGTTTTTGCCGGAGATCCTCAAGGATTGAGTGCTTTCCTCGTGCATTTGATCAAGCACACTACCCCACTTACAAATTTAATCATAGAGTTATTCTTGAAAATATTTGACCAAAACAACTAGGATTTAGTGTACAAGACTCCTGTCAGCATGAGGCCTTTGCTTCTGGCGCTTGAGTGGACTTTAATTATGCCACCTCATGTGGACTTTAACTTGCCAAACACATTTGGAGGGGTATGGTCCTAAAAACTCTGTGCCAGCGCAAGAAACCATATCCTCAATAACAAATTGACAAGAATAACTTTGCGCGCAATGGGCAACGGTGCGCCTTTCTTGAAATTAGCAGGTCATACAATGAACCTTGCGCAACCTGCGCAATGGTAAGTTAGACCTGGAGGCACAGGCCCCTTGACCCTGTGCTAACAGACAAACCTTGCGCGCAACACGCAAGGGTACTACAACTCCAATGCTAACAGGTCACACAACGAACCTTGCGCACTCAGCGCAACGACAAGTTAGACCAACTCTTATAGGTCTAATAACGAACCTTGCGCACTCAGCGCAATGACAAGTTAGACCAACTCATAAAGGTCATACAACGACGGCAAGTTAGACCAAACAATATAAGTCACATAACGAACCTTGTGTACTTGGCACAACGGTAGGTTAGACTTAGACGCGCGGGATACTTGACCCTGCGCGGATCAAACAACCCTTTAGCCGCGAAGTCCTAAACCTTGCAAGGCCAAGGCAAGCATGAGAACAACTCATAGTCTTGTGGACAAAAGGATTTATCCATACAACTTTGCACTGGCCAGAAAGCACTAACAAAGCCTCTCAGAAGGGATAAGCGAAAAGAGACGTTGACTATATACAAGGGTACATTTTGACAAATTTAGCCGGTGGGGACGTTTATAAAAATAAAAGGAACATTTTGACAAATTTAGCCGATGGGGACGTTTATAAAAATGGATTGAATTTTTTAGGTTGATTTGCTGTAAATAAAGTTTGGATGGAAGGTTAAGGAAAGAATTGGGAATATCGTTGTATGGTAGTGAACGATTCGGTAGGTGTATGCGAGGGGTAAAAATGGTATAATATCGGATAAAATGCGAACATGGAATGTTGAGAGATGATAGTGATAGTTGTAGCGGTTAAAGCTAACGATTTTGAGAATGAAGCTTTGTCATGGGTAATCGAGTACTAATCATTTCGAAGTTGGGTCACCAAAGTTTGTTATGAATCAAATGTATTTAACAAGGTCCGGGAAAACACCGTATTTCTCATGGCACGTTTTACAAAAGTTTGGTAACATGGTAGGGACACTTATATATAGGAAGTATTAATAGCGTATCCACCATGTTCACACCATGTTACGTCGTTTCGCTATTCGATGTCATGTTACGTTCCATGTTCCGATACACAGTAGGACCCACTATGGTTTTCATCTGCCTACCAATATAATCCCGTGTGCACCCGCGATTATTTTGGTCTGCTCATGATCCGCATAGTTTGTACTAGTAGTGTACGGGTCAGGTTACATTTAGTATTACAAGAAAAAGGTATGTAAGATAGCGTATAAAGATTAAGCATGTAAGCATGATTGTATGTATGCACAAGTGTGTTGAATATAGACGAAACCACTCGGGTCATGCCTACTTATAGATTTCAAGTATGACTACCAAGTAGTGCGAATATATGAGTTTGGTGTATGATTGATGACAAATACGCATAAAATTAGCATGTAGTATAGATAGTATAAGTTGAAATTTACATGGCGTTAAGCACACATAAGTCTAGTATATAGTTTGAGTGTATAATAAAAAAAATAACAATGATATGTGTAGGATTGCTATGAAATATTGACTGCATAAATTGAATCGTGTATGATGATATGCATGTGTATAGTTTTTTGAGTCAAAACATTGAGTTTGTCGAAATCAGTCGGGTTTGTCGGGAATAAATGACCAAAATTGTGAATGTCAGGTGAATATTGAGAAAAGTATTAATTTTTGATGTAAAATGTGATTTGTAAAAAGAAATGTTACTTTTGTTTTAAAATTTGTATTCGCATATGAAATTTCTTGCCCATGTGTTCAGATTTAGATTTGCTATTTTGAAAAGGTTGTAAAATAGTGAGCTTGCTATATTTTATTTTATTTTATTTTATTGATGCAAGAAAAGTCGTGTTTTGAAAATTTTCGTGTAAAACTTAAATTTTTTTGAAAAGTATTTTAGCAAAGTACTTATACGTATGTGAGAGAAAGTTTTTGTTGGTTTCTTATTGGAAATAAAATGTCTTTAGAATGGTAGTATAAAGAGAGTGTGTTTAGGACGAATTGTGAAAATCGAGGGCAAGAGGTTCGTTTGACCGACTAAGTTGACGGGTAGCATTTCATAAAGTTTTTGAAAAGTTGTGAAAGAAATGTTTAAAGTGTCATTAGGGGTTTCGTGTATGTAATTTACGTGAATATGTTGTAGGGTGAGAAATCGTTTGGATAAAATAATAAGGTTCGAGGTTTATGCATGAATGAGAAAAATTGAAACAATGATAAAAGGTTTAGGTATAAGTTTTGATATAGTGATCGTTATGAAAATAGTCGAGTTGGAGTTGGAGTTGGACTTCGACTCAGTTCTCCAACTTGAGTTTTGAAAAAAGACATCTAGGTGATGGACCATAAAAATCACGTTTGAGCATGTAAGTATTTCATAACACGTATGAGTTCACATGGATGACATAAGCATAGCAAGTATTCAAAAGTATAAACAAGTATGATTTCGTAAGGAGTATAAATTTAGTTGGATTGCGAGAATTTATTGTTTTTGGTTGCGGGAAAACGTGCAAACTGTGCATGGGGTTTGAAATAAATGAGGCATCAAGTATTAAAACACATAAAAATTGAGATAACATAAAAGATAGGCTTAATAAAATATTTGAGTGCTTTGGGTTGAGAAGTGTCGACTATTCCAAAGTGAATCGAAGATCCTTTCAAATTAGAGGAACGTGCTTTGGCCTATAGGTAAAATGATCTCGTCGAGAAGTGATTAACGGCATTTTACCCTTCTCGTTACTACACATCTTTAATTAATCGAAAAATCAAAACTTTGGCGAGATCGAAAATCGAGGAGTGGGACTAGTTAACAAGGTGCGGGTTTCACCCTAACTTGACAACATCGTACCCTAAGCATGGTTAGTACTTACCAAACGAGGAGTGAATTTGACTCGTTGATAAAGGTCCACTAGATTATAAAACGGAACTTTTCCATCAAGGTATGGATATCACTCCTAACTTGATGGCGTAATTTCATGAAAAATCGAACACGCGGATTGAGAGTGATCACCAAAGTGCGGGTTCACCCCTGTTTTGGTGAGATCGTCTCGTTAGTGTGAGTGTCTTCAAGTCTTCAAGTGTGTATATTGTGTAAATGTCTTGGGAAAGACATATTTTATATATTAAGACCAAAAGAAACAGGAAGAATCAAGGTAGGAAGAATTAATATTTTAAGCAAGAATCAAGAATGGTCAAGTTTGGTCACTTAAACTATAGACTAGGTCGAACATGGCAATTCTACCTAATTCCCTATAGTTATGGCTCTTATACCAATCTGTCACACCCCAACCGATAGCGAAACATCGGAGTGAGACGAAATAGATTGCTCAATGCATCATAACACTATTTGCGACAATATTTAAATCTAAACTCGTTCATTTCGTATATCAAATTGTCAATTACAACATAAATCAAAATACAATAACTTCAACAAAATTACAACATGAAAGCCTAACATTCTAGGTGCGTTTCTATGTCGTCCCTACTAGATTTGTCATAAGCATCATCATCAACCTGTAACATGTTAAAAGTATAGTTCAATACAAAATTATTGGCGAGTACACAAGTTTGATAAAGCATAAGTACAAAAGGCTTAAACGAATCCACATGTTAAGCTAGCATACAAGATTTATGTAAACATGGCATGCAATCTATAAGTCAATCCTCGTGTGTACCACAAAATAGAATAAAACTTAACATGACCTCTAGAATGCGAGCGGTGTGTTACTCCTATAGCGCTATACATGTTAAGGGGGAGGCTTTAGCCAAAGTTAATGCGAATAGTATCACATAAGAATGTTCCAAGTGTACGAATCGTGTATCAAGTAACTATAGCATGTATGATGGATTGTTTGTGTGATTGCATAAAAGTATAAGTGTGATTGCGTGTATTTTGATAGGTTAACATATTGCACCCAAAAGTGTAAAGCGTAAAAAGGGGGTTCGAGTGTACTCACGATTTTTCAAGCTTCCACTTGGTATTTCCGTAAAGTGTTGGGAGAGTTTGAAAGATGGAGCACTGAGTTATCCTACAAGAGGAAAACGTAGGTTGTTACGTATTCGAATGATAACAGAGGGTTAGGAATTAAAATACACTAAAGTATGTATACGGGAAAATAATCATCTAGACTTAATACTCGTTCTTGAAACTATAATACCCATTCGGGTTGATGTGTTTTCATGGGTTAGGATACCCGTTAGAATCGTAACGAGAAATTAAGTGCTTAGGTGATGTAACCTAGTACCATGACCGATAATCATTTGACTACCATCAAGCATTCGGTTAGTATATACATATATATATACATAATAAGTAGATCATAAACATCATGGAAATTCATAGAAGTCATGCATTGAGGTAGGAGGATAACATTCCTTGTAACCTCTTTCGTATAGTTCACCAATACACGAGTTGTCACAAGGACGACAATGATGGTCATGAATAAGCTAAACATAAAAGTAAAAGGCAAATAAAGTAATCAAAATCATCAAGTGAGGTGGTGGATTGAGGTAGGATAGCCAAGACTTCCAATTAATCACACACCACCAACTAAAGTCTCGTTTCAAGAACAAGCTTGGAAGGATACAACACTTGTGGGTTAAAACGCTACTAAAACAAAAGGTTCTTACACTTGAGGCCTCATACATGGTGATGCTCCAAGTTTGTTTTCCATGGAAAACTTATGGAGACATTCCAAAAGGTAATTCAAGTGTTAAGAAGGAAGAAAGATCAAAAGGAGAGAGGTAAGGGTGAGTTGAAACTCACTTTTGAAAACCTTGATCATTTAGATGGAGAGAGCTCTTAGAGCTTTAGAAAGAAGAGAAGAAGAATTTTTGAGGTGTGAAATGAGAGTGAGAGGAGGTGGGCATTTATAGTTGAGGTTAGGAGGTTGTTAGTTGAGTGTATTTAATGCAAGAAACACAAATTGGACCAATCCATGAGCTGGAAACCACTTTTCCAGATTATGCCATTTTTAGTCATTGAACTTAGTTTATCTTTCATTTTAGGCTATAACTTGTTATTTTTTTCATGCATAACGCATATAAATATGATTTGAGTATCGAGTGTGAATGTATGAGTCTTTGCACGTATAACAAGTATCAGTTTGTTTGTATGTAAACACGTATTTAACAATTGAATGCATGTAAGACAAGTATGTAGCAAGTATGGATTTTTATTACGATCAAAGTCTCGGATTACAAGATTGGAAAAGATACACGAATACGATATACAAGTTTCTATAAATAGAAATACGATTACACTTTCTAATTAATGAAAATATGAAAAAACGAGGCGTTACAAATTATTTTTCCAGAATACTTATGATTATAACATTATAATACATTCAAGCTCCTTTTATACGGTATATAATTACCACAATGCCCTTATGAGGCATAGTTTCATTTTAAAACCTTAACGGGCATATAAGTTGATATCCTACCGATATTACAACTTATTTAAAGTATAATGGCATATAGAACTTGTCCCATGACTTATCCGGTTACCCGATATCGCTTATATGCGCACAGTTAAGTACACGTAACTAGTTTACGGAAATAAACGAACTGGATTTAACCTTAGCCGCAAAATCTAGAATGTGTATGGTTTACCCATATTATACAAGTCATAGTACTTGCTGGGTTTAAACAACATTCTTTCCGATCATCGCTTAATCTAGCGTATTATACCATTTTGATCTTGTACACTAGTCGGTCTAAGTCTATGACTTAATTAAGACCGTTTGCATTTTAATTGGTTAGCTTATGCCATAATCTAGACTAGAGCCTTATTGTAAGTCCCGATAATCCTGATCTAACAATGATATCACACGATCACCAAGGATGGGCGGAATCCAAACTTAATGATCTTCAAGAAAATCGAAAAGATGAAGAACAATACTAATTCACTTTAACACCTTGCACATGATTCTATTACTTGAACAAGTAAAACCGTCTGGTATAAGATGGAGGTTCTCTAGAGAAATCCTAAAAGTCTTAACCCTAGAAATGACATAAGCTTAGCTTATTTACCTAGGGTGAGGCATGCCTTATGGGCTTGCCTGGCCCTCATGGCCTATGACATTCCCAAATAACCTATAAAGGTCCAAACCTAATACAAACTAACCCAATTAACTACCATAGACCGTTGCGTATATTTGATGCTTCAGTCTCACACTTATAGGACCTAAGAATCTCCCCTTAGACTGATGCATCAAATTGTCTTTATAGCATCAATTTAGCAATATCTTCAACATAACCTATGGTTTTCGCTATGCTGTAAGTGTTGTGGAAGTCAGTCTCACACTTCTTCAACAAACTCTGAGCACCGGGTCTCTTTCTTCAGCTCTTGTGGTTAGCTTCATATCAGGATCTTGAACAACTTTGCTTGAAACATCTTTGTCAAAAAGAATGCGAGAGGACAAAACTCAGCAACTCTTTTATTCTTCTTCTTCTTCTTCTTCAATCTTTCTCTTTCTAGCAAGCAGGTTCACAGGTACTTCTTCAAATGTACTATCACCGTCAGATGATTACTGGCATCTGGTTCTTCTGACTCAGGTACACTTTGCTGTTGTGATACTTCATGCTTTGTCTGCAACTATCAGCATCTCAATTTCAGCAACCCCTGTTTCTCGATCTAAATCAAGATCTGCATAATTCTCAGAAATTTAAAAGTAAACATTCTTATGCAATAGGGAAAGTACCGCACGAACACTTGGTACATCCAAGTATTTGTTCTCGGATCAAAATTCAAATTTCTTCATCTTTTGATGATCTATCAAATCTTCAAGAACAGTTAAATTTTAATAAAACGATTAAAACATTCTATTTTTGTATTTTTGTTTTTCTATTATTTTTTAATTTTTAAATATAAGAATATAAACAGGAATACAAATAAGCGAAGGTTGTAACTCCGTAGTTACAACGATATAGTAACTCAGTAGATACAACTATATAATTGCAATGGGATCAAAATCGTTTTAAGGCGGACCAAGGAACACTTTTCGGTATGAACTCATTCAAATTGGTCTATGCGATTGCCGATATGTTTGTCCACTTAAACTTTAACGCTCAACTTTCAATTTTTCAACTTCGTGATATGCTTAAGGTAGTATTATACTATAATACCCTTGTGTCCCACTCCATGACATACCCCCTTGATCAAGGTAAGCACAACGATTCATCATAGCAGGTGAGTATACTGAGATCATCCTTTGTCTTTTACAACGTCAGACTATTGGTGAGCAGGTTAGTAATTTCGTACAACAGAGTGACCAATAGTATTTGACAAGGGTTAGGAAAATACCTTATGTGGTATATTTGACTTTTCAAGCACATGGAATTTTCTCATGATGAGATTTCCTTTCTTTTAGGTTTTGGCCCTACTATTTTGGCTCTTTTAAAGGATATCCTGACTGTGTCTAGGTCTGCATATAATCTGGATGCAACAAAAGGGCAGCCAAGATATCCCTGGATAACTTAACAGCAAAAAGACCCGTAACCTCAGGCGTTGGCTATCTATCAACACAGGACATAAGACCATGAAATCATACGCCGATGGTATGTTACCCACAAGATACATAGTTCATTATGTTTATATCACTTAGTATCTTTTAATCACTTTGTGCGTTAAGCCTACCGACATATCACACTAGATCCTAGTCTTTTCAGCTATAACACCTTATATGTGTCAGTCATGCCCTTTATCACGAATATTCATTTCATTTTCCATTTGATGCAAAAAGATTTTTAATTTTTAATTTTTTTTGTTTTTCAAATGTTTTTGTATTTTTCTTTCTCCCCCTCAAACAATACATATATACATATATCGCCCTCTTTCCCCTAAATTTGTGCATCATACTTTATGCATAAATTTACCTAATAAAGAAAACGTATGTACAAAGTTTTAAACGAAAGGAAAGGAAAATATTTTTTTGTTGTTTTTGCTTAACCGTTCACGACATATCACATTAGATTAAAGACTAATCAATTTGAAAATTAAAGCATGAAATTTAAATTTGTACCTTTTCACTATCTTTTCTTACCTCATCTCCTCCAAAGGAAACATCACACTCACAATAAAAATTTGAACTTTTTGCAACAGTGAGATGTTATCCGATATGTCCCTGGAACAACCGCTATCAACATTCCAGAGATTGTCAACAGCTCCTCCTTGTTCCTGAAAAATAAGAAGATTAGTAACACAGTGGGACCCATGCCATTGTGGTCCTGGATTTCCCTGAAGCATGAAATAAGACACTTTTTTCAAACACAAGTCCCCTTTTGTTTTGAGGATTGGTGATGTTACTGCCACTTTGGATTTGGGTTTCCAAATCTGTTTCATTTTAACAAACGCGGTTGTTGCCTTTGATTGAGCAACTTTGGCTGTTTCAGGGGTCATTTTAGAAGCAGATTTTTGTTTCTGAACAACCTTGCGTTTGTTTTTGGCAACATTCCAATCTCCATCAGATGGTTTAACCTTGGATTCACATTCTTCATTGCCTTAGTGGTGATACCTTCATCGGCTTCGAACGATTGTTATCCTTAGGCGTAACCTTCTGATTATGAACATTATACCAAACATGGGGACTACGTGTGCCGTTTCGAGCAATGTGACTAGGAATGCCGCAATTGAAGCATGTTTTTTTCTTCACATATAAAACATTCTGATCAGCTTGATTTGCTCTTGCAGGCCCTGAAGGATGAACTGATCCCTTCTGTGCTTTATTTCCTTGCACGTTTCTTGCAGACGAAGATGAATTTGGATGTTTGTACTTGTCGTTTGCAAGGGCCTTCTTCTGTTGTGGAGATTTCTTTTGATTTTACTTGTTTTGTTTAGACTGCAAGTCTTCTTCAGAAATCTCCCCAACCTTTCCAAAAGCTTTGCTAGCACGGTCAAAAGCATATTTTTCACATTTGCCATTAAAGACCAGCTTAACAAAAGCATTTTTCATAACACTAGCCTTTTGAGGGCTATTGCTGCCCACTGATGATTTTGGAGAGTGTGATTGTCCTTCACGTTTGGGCTTCTGCTTTCTTCGTCTCCGATTTGCTCGGTTATGCTCTTTTAGCTTGCTCTGAACCTTTTCATTAGAAGCAGGAGGTTCAGATTGTTCAGTTTGCGCACTTGGAGCCTTGTTCACGCCAGCTCTCTCTTCCTCAGCTTTGATAAAGTCGGAGAGTCCTTGTTTATCAGATGAAGAACCAGACACTCCAGCTGAATCATTAGAAGAGTCAACATCATAAGATGGTTCCTGTGTGTCTGACGTATGATCACTTGGTTTGCCGTACACCATATGTTGTGCTTTCTCAATATCTTCGTCGATTTCAGGCATTGTTGTGTAGTTGTGATTATACGGTGGGGCAACCTCATTGAATCCAAAACCCTTCCCTTTGTTCCCATTATATGCCCGTTGCACATTGCACACGTCTTGAACAAGCTTGCTGGATGTATCAAACTTCTTTATATTAACTTTGTTTTGTTGATATTTCCAGTAAGAAGTCCCAGTTCAACTCTTACCAAGTTGCATTTCATGGTTTTTGAATCTAATCTGGTTTTGTAATCATGGACCCTACATTTTTGTTGATTTACGTCCAGATGGAGCTGAGCTATTTCTCTCTTTTGTGCTTCAACCTTTTTTGTGAGTAACTTGTTACTTTCTCGAAGGCTGATGCACTGAGCCATTGCATTGTTGTATTCATCAGCCATCTTGGAATTAAGTGCCCTGAGTTGAGCAACCCTATTCTTGCAAGGTTCAGTTCACAAAAGGTAGTTGACTATGTCAATGGACGAGTTTGATTTGTCAACATGAGTTTGGGGTTGTGGTAGAGTTGAGTGACCTGAGTTGAGCAACCCTATTCCTGCTGGGTTGCTGATTGGTGCTTGTTGGGCTTGATGTTTCTGTTCGGGCACGTCTTCAGGATAAGACTCTGTTGATTTAGCATATAGATCTTGGAGATCTTGGTTTGATTGTAAATGATCCCATAACCAAGATACAAAGGAGTCTTTGTCATCTCCCAAAACGCTATTCATCTCTTACTTCCTCTTTTCGCCTCCCACGCTCTAGTAAACGCATCACGTAGTTAGCAACCAGATCAACATTGTAGTTTCCAATAAACTCATTTAGCTTTTCCTTCACTTCATCCTCGCAGGTTCGGGTTTGGATTTCGTGCTGGGCTAAAAACTATGCGCGAGTGGTGAGCTTGGGCAGTAAACATCTTTGGATAATCGAAACCGCACCGGTAAAAATGATAAAAAATGTGCGAAAACTATTTTTTTTTACCAAAATCCCCTTAGACTCGACTCGACGATACGGGTCCAATGATATATGCTGCCCGATAGTGATTTTAGGAATTTTCATGCCTTTTTTTGTCCTAAAAATCACACGAGTCTAACCGTGCACTCAGTTTGTGAAGAATGTCTACGAATCAAATTTTGCGTATGAAAACGGTTAACTCTGGTTACGTCAGCCGGATAACTTTCCACCTTTGTGGGTACAACTCGGAAGAGTACCGAATTCGAAATAGTAACTCGGATTAACATTCCGAGATGGAATCCGGAAACGGTGATCCAAGATGCTAATCCGAGATGGTGATTCGGAACAGTGATCCGAGGTGGTATCCAAGATGAGATAATCCGAAATAGAGAAACAGACCCGGAATGAAACTCTGATCCGGAATGAAAGATCAAATCCGGAATGAAAGTCTTATCTGGAATGAAAGATCAAATCCGGAATGACAAATCCGATCCAGAATGAAGATCAAATCCGGAATGAAGATCAAATCAGGAATGGAACATCCTTATCTGATATCAACGATTTAGCCGTGTTGTCAAAGTATTTTGGTTTTTTCTTTTTACTATATTTTACAGTATTTTGTTTCGTCTATATTATTGATGGCTGGTTTCATTTTTGTTGAGTTAAATACATATGGGCTTTGAGTTTGATTTCATTTTTGTTCCGTTGTTTTGACTGTAAATTCAATTCCAGTCTTTCCAAATTAACAATTTAACACTACACAATCTTAATTATCACAAAAAAAATATATAAGTTGCAGGAAAAAAAATACCTGGGAAAGATGAACTACAAGTGGAGGCCCAAAGCAAAGGCTTCACTTTACTCTCCTAAAGACCGGCCTTGAGCCAAAGGTGTATGGTTTGAAAAAAATGGAGAAAGAAAGGTTGAGCGGAATTATTGTAGGGTTGCTGATGGAAAAAGAAAAAAAAGATAAGGCGGAGAAAGAGGTTATGCATGATAGGATCACAAACATTAAATAAAGTTAAATACTTAGGTCAGTCTCAAAACGTCTACTCATCGAGTTAGGTTATAAATACTTTATTTTGAGTATGTATTATGTTTGTATAATTGTAATATTAAGTTAAATTTTTATGTAATTTTGATAAATGCTTAAATTTAAAAATATGAATATTATTAGCATGTTTGAAATAGAAAATGACCAAAAAACAAAAAAAAAAAACATTTTGCGCAAGTTTGTTAGAGGCAAGTGATGATTGCAACTCGCATGTATTTAAGAGGCAAGCGGTCGCGAAAACCATCATAAAAAAACCCACAAAACTAGAAAAGCTCGCAAAGTGTGGGACCACTCTTTACGTAGCAAAATCCAATGGCAAAAAATAGCAGCACTCGGAAAAGTGGTCCCATTTTGCGACCACTCTTTAAGAAGCAAAATCCAGTGGCAGAAAATGAGCAGCACTCAGAAACTTGGTCCCATTCTAGAAATTATGTTTTGCAGAGGAGTAATGAAGTTGAGATCCATTACAAAACTTGTTATTTTGTAAAAATAGTTAGAAGAGATCCTGGCTATCTAAACTTTTAGTCATGGTTTGTATTTATTAGACATCAACCTCTTAGTATAAGTTATGTAAATCAGTAGTTTTAAGGGTATTTTTAGTAATTTTGTTAATTATATTAAATAAAATGATTGATATTAAAGTTATCTTATGTTGACTTTTTCTACTAGTTTCACCATTTTTTAAATAATATAACTTTTATATACTTTTTTATTTTTCTTAACCAAATACACTATAAAATCAAGCATTTTTTATCTTTAATATGTGTATAATATTGCTATATATACATTTTTAAATGACTATGGTTAGAAATGACAAGTTCTATAAAATTATTGGTATTTATTACACATCAACTCCCTTGAAAGAAGCACTTCAAAACTGAATTGTGTTGGTTTGGAATTTGTTTTGTGCCTTTTCTGCTTGTGTTGGTTTCAAAAAACTGTACATTCGACTTTCAACCCTATCTATGCTAATTTCGAACATGTTTGTACTTTTAGTATTGGTTTTGTCTGTACTAATTTCAAACTTGTTTGTGCTAGTTCTTATTGTGCTGGTGTGTCCGAATAGTAGATGAAAAACAATTTACAAACTAAAAAACAGATTAAGATTGATCAATAAATAAATCTTTAACCAAAAACAAACGAAACCCAACCCAAATCAACAAAAAACCGAATTAACAAAAAACCTATTAATCAAAACCTGAATTAACCAGAGCAAGCTATCGAATTTTTGTACCCTCGTTTAACTAAAATTTACCAGACCAAACGGTTTATATTTTCACATGTTTCTATATTTTATACCTTGATTTCATGTATTTCATATTTATACCTTCATTTTATGTATTTATGCTTCCATTTCATTTCATATATTTATATATCCATCCTTTACATGTATTTACACCTCAATTTCATGTAATATAAGCAAGGTTTTTGGTCAAAGTTTGTTTTGGCTATTAACCAAATTAAACTAAACAAATCAAACATCAACTGAAAACTAATTGGTTAATAAAAATAGAGTAATCAATGAACTTGATTTCGGTTGAGGATAATAACGGAACTGAACAATGCACACCCTAAAAGCGTATGTGTTTCCTGCTACACGTACACCCTTCTGGATTACATATATATATATACAATCATTGATACACATTTCTACGTACATATATGTACATTATCAAACATCCATATACAATACTTATGTTTCAATTTTAAACACGTATATACATATACTTAAAGATTGACAACATACACATGTGTAATTTTTTTTGTCTTCTATTTTTTTTTGAAGTTTTGCTTAGGAAAAATGTGTGGTTCCTAATGATTCTCGCATGTCTAAGTTACCTTAGTGTTTCTCACATTATCCTAACCCTATATATATCCTTGAGTAGGCGCACGCACAAAAAAAACCTCATGTGTCCTATTTATGGAACAAAACAATATAATTTTTGTTAACTTGGATTTGTTTCTTTGTCCACACGAACTAAAGAAAAATAAATTATTTTCTTGTTTATTTTAGTTTTCTTAGTGGTGTACGACTCCAAGAAAAGAGAACCCCAACAAGACAAAATTTTTTTGATGGGAATGAATGGCTAGTAAAGGCGGCTAGGCTGCCAACTACAAACCTAAATCGAACAACTCTCTATGACGTTGTGTTTCTCGCTTGTGTAGCGAGTGGTACTCTCATACCACTTGGTTGGGATGCGAGAGTATTTCTCAATACACGTGAACGCAATTAATCTGCGAGAAAAACTAAAAATGAATATGACGCGCAAGATTACGTGGTTTGGTCGATATGACCTATGCCCTGGTATGCAACTAGAATACTATTTATTGTTTTCTGCGTGATGAGGATATTACATATACAAGACATAATATATAGAGGCTGATCCAGGGTTTACATCTTGTTGAACAAGAAAACACAAATGGGCTATCATAAAGTGATATTGAGTCGGGTCAAAGCCTCCCATATCTTCAATCTTCATTAAACCAAATAAGGAGTCTTCTAAGTCTTCAACTAATAAACCGAGCCCAAATTAATATTCAAAACCAACAATAAGAATTGAATGAAAATATTAGTAGATAACTACATATAAATTTAGAAAAGAATAACATGGAAAATGTGAAATAGGACAAGAAAGAAATTGATGCTTAATTGTTCATATGTTGGATGAGGAGCTTCAAATTGTTCATGTAATGGTGAATATCCTTTTCAATTTCTCATCAACCTTCATTAATTCGAGTGGCGGTCGACAACCCTATTTAACAACGCTCCATTGCCAGCGTTAATGTTATTGGAAATATGTGACACATTGGCAACGTGATCTTAGGCGTGTAACATTTGTAAAAATCGGGTTTTCAAAACCCGCTTCGTTTTGTAATCGAATATCAAGTTATAAAAGTTACGTTGAATATTTATGATTATTTTGATATAAAAGGATACATAATTAATAAATAGACTAAACTATAAAAATTATATATGATAAAAAGTTAAAAAAAATAAATAAAAAAATCATGTTGCTGCCGGGACTCGAACCCGGGTCAGCCAGAAATCAACTTCAGCGACTTAACATACACTCACATCACCACTCCGCCACTTTGTGTTTTCTGTTATCTCTAGGAAACAAATGAGATTTATACACAAACTCGGTTGAAACCGGTTGCGCCATCTGAGAAACGGTAATCGGCAAACCAATCGTCAATTCGTTTGTTTATTCGCACATTCAGTTTATAACCGATGCACTGACGGTTTTTAATCAAGTCGGAATTGATTAAACATAAAGCCTCATCATTATCGGTTTTTTTAAAACCGAAAAATCATCAAGTCCAGAGTTCTTCAACTTCAGACCACTCTCGCGACTCAGAAATATCATACCAATACTCCATTTCATTTTCATCGCATTTTCAGACCATCAGAACGCCTAAATCAGCTTGCCGGAATTTCCTGCAAAAGTCGCCGGAAAACCGTATTCAACTCAAACCGGTAAAATACCTCTACTTTACTGTTTCAATCAATTGTTAGAACCTTACTAACATTAACCCATCGCTCATAATCAACCACAGACGACATTGCTGGACTTTCTGTTTTCGCCGGAAAACTTCTGGAATTGTCGGAAACTCGTTGATTACCGGTATGCTCATTCCAACGTGCTGATAATCAATACTCATTAGTTCAATTTCACATCTAATCCCTTAAACCTGTTAATTGATTCTCACAGCCGAAGGTTCCAAAACAGAGCCGACGAGCTTCGCCGGATTCTCTGAAGAAGACGATCTGTTCGGTATTTTCGTTTCCCTAAACTTTTCGGTTCAATGCATTCAAATTGTTCATCATGTTCATTAACTAAATTAAACGCGTATCAGTTATTTTGATTGATGTCTGTGTTT
This sequence comes from Scalesia atractyloides, assembly GCA_947069175.1. Lineage (NCBI taxonomy): Eukaryota > Viridiplantae > Streptophyta > Magnoliopsida > Asterales > Asteraceae > Scalesia > Scalesia atractyloides. The sequence continues at coordinate 34,956,682 of CAMTDV010000011.1, forward strand.
GTATTGAAGAAGACGAGTTCAGAGATGACATAAGATTAATTAAAATAGGAATTATAAATGGGTTAGACACACAGTCCAGCGGTGGACTGTGTGCAAACAAAAAACATACACGTCCCGAGTTCGATTCCTGCTATACGCACTCCTTATGTAATAAAATGCCTTTTTGCTTATAAACTAAACCGGGTTCACTCAGTTAGTTGTTAAGTATAATAAAAACCGAGATAATAACCAGGTTAGACACACAGTCCAGCGGTGGACTGTGTGCAACACAAACCATACGTCGCGCGTTCGAAACCCGTCACTAGCACCGGTCCATTGAATTAGAATGTTTTTGAAATTAAAAAGAAATTTCGGTTAAACTGAATAAGTGTATAAATATAATTAAAAACAAGATTATTTCGGGTTAGACACGTAGCTCAGTTGGTAGAGCTGCATGCACGCGTACGGCAGGTCTCGGGTTCGAGCCTCACCCAACGCAAACCATGTCCTGACCGAACCGGTCAACAAGTCAACAGGTCAACGGTCAACGGTCAACGGTCAACGCAAAATAAACAAATTTTTTTTATATTTTTATTTATTTAATTTAATTTAAAAATCAATTAAAAATACTTAAAAATAACATTTTTAAAGATAGAAAATAGCCTTAAACTCACAAAAATATATCTAAAAATTTCATTAAAATCCTTAATAAAATCCACTCGTTTAATATATTTTTCCGTTATTATTTAGGTTAGTATTTCTCGTTGTTCCGCTCATCTAATTCGTGCGCATCTCACCATCTCCAATCCAACGCACCCAAGGTGAGTGAATCTTTACAAATTCCCCGTTTTAATCACGTTTTGGGGTGTATCATGTGTCTTGATATATATATATTATACTTAAACCATTGTGCATACATCATATCATGGCTAGTGTATTCAGTTTGTTTCTGTTGTGTAGTTATTGTTGGATGCAAATTTATTATTTTCAGTACATGCAATTTCATAGGCCGCCGCTCCCCATTACATTATGAGCGTTGAGCATGTTCTCCATTTCATTATGAGGTTGAACCTGGCGTGCCCACATACGATCGGCTCCGTTTGATTAAGCCTTGATCGCACAGACATTTTCATTTTCAGTACATGCAATACGATCGGCTCCGTTTGATTGAGCCTTGATCGCACAGTTTCATTTATGTTATTTACAGTATGATGTTGATATGTTCATGTATGCTGTCATGTGTTATTGTATGTTCTAGTTGTGACTGCTATTTGCCATTGTTTGATTATTTACATTTGCTCATCTATGATTATGCACAATTTTTCATTGATAAACTAACAAGTAATTCATTAATAAATGTTTATCTAATAAGGTTCACTCGCCAACTTATGTTAACCCAAAAACCCCCATTTTACACATGATACAGGTGAACCAGCAGCAGCTAGGAACACATAGGACTTGGACTAGAAGAATAAAACGATTTAGACTTGGGATTGTTATGTTTGGTTTATTTTCTTTGTATTGAATGAACATGTTTGGATTTTTGGAAATGTAACTTTGACTTTATTAAATATGAAACACATTAGTAAATGTCATGAGCTTTGGTGATAACCCAATTAGGCCCCGACTCTTATTCCGCTGCGGGTCGGGGTGTGACAAGGCGAATCCATCTTTAATTCTTGTTTGGTTACTTCTGTTTTTTTGTTTAATGACCACAACTCTGTTTTGGCTTTGGCGTAAGATTTTTATTTGGTAACAAACATATTGCCCTCTTCCCCATCTATTATTTTTCATATGTGAAGTGTCGTAATCTTGCTATTAAAATTAGAATGTCATATAAGTTATCAGCACTCATCATACACTGAACATTCACAAATTAAAAAGGAAACCCATAGACAATATTGAAAAACAAGTAAAATGAAGGGGGTAGAAGAGAAAAAAAACACAACTTACCCATACCCAGGTACAATCATAAAAACCTAGTTTTCAACAGTTCAAGAGACGTATCTTTTCTAGCCAGTGGCGCCGTTCACAACCCTAAGTGGTGACCATCATTAACAATATTAGAGGAAAAGAGGCAATGTGATATCAAGGTGAACCTTCAATCTTTTTTTCTATTATTATTCAGACGAGTTTTCCATCTTGATTTTATTGTAAGCTTTCGCTTTTGTTACTTATATTCAGTTCAATCATGCACGAAACTGAAGAACGTACATGTCAATCGGTCATAACATGCTGATTGCTTATATTGTTAGCCCGTGCATTTTGACTGCCCATGGTAATTTGTGTTGGTCCTGAAATTGGATCTCGAATAAAGTGATTTTGTTTCGGATGGTGTAACGAGCGTGGAATCCAAGCTACACCATAAACCAAGCCAGACAGTGAACATTACGCAAAGATATAAACCATTAATGGAATCGTGTATTCATTTAGACAGAGTTTCGGTAAAAGATTACACACATTATGAGCACTCCAAAACTCACCCTCTCTTAACACTCTCTGTCTAGCTCATTCAAGCTCTCTTAACAAATGACACATACACCACTATTTATACTGAACACAGATAACCTTGTCCACAGTCCATATGTTGAAGTCGGTAGTCATTGTATTGTTGTTAACATCAACAATGATATGTAACAATTGTTATTCATTATCGACAGCTGAGGCTGTCACACCCCATTTTTGATGTAGCGGAAGCGTGCGCGAGGTGTGGCCAAAGCGGCAATCGTTGTATTCAACCAAGTAAACCACAATTGCCATACGTTACAAAATGTTCATCCATACTTTTTATTTAACACAAAATTTACATACAAACTTTTGTTTTTAAAAACATACCACAAGTTTAACAACATTACTTAAATTTCAAACATAACTTTATAAAACATAACAACAAAAGTCTGGATGAAATATAACGTCTTGACTTTACAGCATACGAACAAGTTTTCCCCCAAAGGCCATCCACTTGTTTCCTGTAATACATGTTAGTTTTGAAAACAACGAATTCATGTTATAAATTTTGTATCAAATGAATCATCAAAAACATTTGAAATAATAAATTCGTTTAATATAGCTTAATGAAACTTGTAAGATCATTAGTGTGTTGCAAGGACACTAATCTGTATGCCGAATAAGGGGGCAACAAACCCTTGTCGATTTATTGTGTCTGAGACACTTGTTTTAGACCCCAAAGCACTCTAATACCATATGCTATTATTTCTGTAATAGAGTGGGGCTCGCCCAAACCCAAAGATCTATCCCCTTGTTCCTCGGTACTTGTTATTCATTAATGGTCCCAATGCTTGAGTCTTGTTCACATGTGATCTAAATATTTTCATTTCCTAGCTATACTAAATGTAACATGTATACATCCCCGCACATATAAAAAATTATAGAAACGTTAAAATAAAAGGGGAAACATGAACTCACAAATTTGCGAACTGTGCAAATCTCTATTCGATTCTTGATATTTTGTCGGTTTCTCGACCTACAAGTGTTCTAATCTATTAGACACTTAGGCTATTTTATCTTGAAGTTTATACTTGTAATTGTTGGTTTTTCTTTGTTGGTATACATATATATATTTCTTTCATATATATATATATATATATATGTAAATGAATCTAGCCCATAATTTAATTGTGAAAAATTCAATCTAAAAGTTCATTACATATGGGCCTAGCCCAATAGTTTTTGTAAGTATGGGCCTAGCCCAATTTGCTTACTATGTGTAGGCCTAGCCCAATTCGTTTTATTAGATGTGGGCCTAGCCCAACCTAATTTTATTTAAAGTGGGTTAAGCCAAATTGGTTTGTAAAAGTGGGCCTGGCCCAATTTAAAAATAAAAGAGTGGGCCTAGCCTAAAATAGTTTATAAAATTTGATTAGCCCAAGTTTAGTTTTATAAAAGTGAGCTTAGCCCAAAGTAAGTTTTCATAGAAATGGATTAGCCCAATTTATTTTTTTATAAATGTTGGCTTGGCTGAAAGTTAATTTTTATATAAGTGGGCCTAGCCCATGTAAATTTTATAAAAGTGGACTTAGCCCAAAGTTAATATTATAAAAGTGTGCCTAGCCCAAATTATTTATATAAATGGGCTAGTCCAAATATTTTATAAAATGGTTTTAGCCCAATATAATTTTATGAAAATCGGCTTAGTCGAAAGAATTAGTTTAGTTGTGGTTAATCCAAGTTTTTAAAATATTTACTTGTAATTGTATAACTTATAAAAAGTTTTATTTGTAAAAACTGTTAGTTATAAGTTAAATTTTTATAAATCATAGTAGATATAAAGTGTAACCGTTGATTTGTTGGTTTTGACCGTTATATTCGCGTCGACCATTTTATTGGTTTCGTCTTTATCGTTTGTTTGGTTTATACCATATACTTTATTTTGTCCGAATTGTCCAAGTTGTCCAAATTGTTCAAGTTGTCTGAATTGTCCGATATATTATTTTGTCAAAAGTTGAACATTTACACATATTTTTATACAAAATATATGTACACATATTTGGTGATTTCAACACATATTTGGTGATTTCACTTTTAATCACAAAGTCTTTAGTTTAATCACATCTAAATCAAGATTAAGTTTTTAGAAAAATTTTGCCATAGTGTCCTTGATAAATATAAGCTTTCTCATGTTTATATAAACATGTTTTGAAGTAATTTTTCTAACTCAAATCATCATCAAATCACATATATTATACAAATGTATTAACAAAAATGTCATGAACTTGTTATAGTTTTAAACTTTCTTAAAATGGAAACTTTGTTATCACTTTTTAACAAAATTTCTAAATCATAACTTTTATTTAATAATCTATAGTTTGTATGATCATCTTTGAATATAATATCATGTTCATGACTATTTTTGTTAATGAATCTTCATAATCTAAACATCGTCTTTTTATATATAAAAATGCAAGATTCAAGTATACTAGTTTATGACAAATTCATGATAATCCATAATCATCAAGAAAATCATATAATTATGTTAGTGATTATAGTTTTATTAGTGTTTTTCAAGTGGGCTTTTAAATATCTTTTAAGATGATCTTGTGTATTTTTAAGAAAGTCGAAGTATAAGATTAGGTTAAGAAGCTTACAACTAGCACTTGGCTAGGGATGATCTAAATGATGGTAAAAGATGAAGAAAAAGTGTTGAAGAAGAGTTCTAAGCTTCAAAGTGAGCCTCCTAATCTTTTCAAACTCGTTAGATCATCCTTGGATCTTCATGCAAGCTTGAATTCCTTGTGTTTGGATTTTAAAAAAAGTTTAAGGTGAAGATGGTAGTGTTTGGCCGATTTTTTGAAGGTGAAATGGAACGAAAATTGTTGAGTTTTGGTGTGATGAAAGAATGGAAGTGAATGTGGCTGATGGTTTTGTGTTATGATTCAAGTTCTTACACCAAACTAAGCTCACATTAAGCCAACACATTATTCAAGTGATTAGTGGCATGGGGAAAGACACCCATGTAGCGTGAGGCGTGGAGGGGTGTGGTTTGATTAATTTGTAATTTTAATAAACTTTATAAACTTTAAGATTTTTATATATAAGCTTTTATAAAAAAAACTAATGCCCCAACACTTTAAGTTGATGTTATAATATGTCAAAATAACTTACTAGTCTTATTGTTTGGTTGTTCGGTTGATAAATTTAGTTCGGGTCTTGTACCGGGTAAATACTAATGAGATATTGTGTTACTTATATAATTTTATTTACACAATAGTTCTAGCACAATTTTATTTTCCTTCTTATTATTCTAGCTCTTCAGACTAATAAATTGTCATTTTGAGTTCAGTTCCGGTACCGGCTTTGTTATCGGGTTTTACTGAACAAGCTGTTTAGCTTTAAATAGCAAGATTTATAAATGGGTTTTATACTATTTTTAACACCCATTATTATTTTAACTAAAAATATTTATTTTTGGTTTTTCGGACATTTGCTGTTTTGTGCTGCAAAAAGCTGTATTTTGCTGCAGACTTGGACAATTTGGTGTTTTAAATAAATTTTTTATGGTATAACAGTGCAGACATATCTTACGTCTTAATTCTGAAATATTAGACTGTACGGTAACCAGTATATTTATTACGTGTTCGCGCCTTTGTCATCCGTTTAGGATATCGTTATATATGTTCATGATTGTGAAGAATTCATTATCATACCAAACTTTGATTTTGTTGAATTCCTAGACTTTTGAGACTTAAAAACTATATTTTAAGTCAAGTTGTGAGGTAAATAGACAATGTAATAATTGTTCAAGTTATACAGAATTACCAGAATTTTACAAATTGTAACATTCTCTACTTGTGCAAGAAAATTTCGTCGGGAAATTTAACTCGTGTCATGCTTTGCGTAGGATTTCTTGAACAGGTGGAGGTACTTTCTTTTGATTTCGTCTTCCCGTTCCCAAGTGAACTCAGGTCCGTGCTTTGAGTTCAAATGGACTTTGACTAGTTTGATACGACTCCTCCTTGTTATATAGATAAAATCTAAAACATCGACTGGTTCTTCCATGAAATGGAGTTTATCGTCTATATGAATTTCGTCCGTGGGAATGATAAGTGATTCGTCTGAAAGGCACTTTTTAAGATTTAACACATGAAAAGTGTCGTGAACGTTACTAAGTGTTTCAGGCAATTTCAGCTTATATGCGACTGTTCCAATCTTTTCCAAGATTTCATATGGTTCTATGTACCTCGGGCTAAGGTTTACTTGCTTCCCGAATCTACCTACGCCTCTCCAAGGCGAGACCTTTAATAGCACTTTGTCTCCAACCTCAAAGGATAATAGCTTGCGGCGTTTATCCACATAACTTTTTAGTCTATCTTGAACTGCTTTAATACGGTCTCGGATTTTAAATATTTTTCTGTAGTTTCTTGGATTAATTCTGGACCTATCACTTGTTTGTCGCCTATTTCCATCCAACATAGCGGTGATCAACAGTTACTGTTAGGTCCTAGAACTGTGAGACTGAAGCATCAAATATATGTAATGATCTATGGTAGTTAACTGGGTTTAACTAGGTTAGTTTGTATTAGTTTTGGATCCTTATAGGTCATTTGTGCATGTCATAGGCCATGTGGGCCAGGCAAGCCCATAGGCAAGCACATTAAGGTATGCCTTACCCTAGGTATATAAGCTAAGCTTATGTTATTTCTAGGGTTATGTTTGGGGTAGACTATCAGGTTTTCTCTAGAGAACCTCCATCTTGTACCAGACGGTTTTGCTTGTTCAAGTAATAGAATCGTGTGCAAGGTGTTAAAGTGAATTCGTATTGTTCTTCATCATTTCGGTTTTTCTTGAAGATCATCAAGTTTGGATTCTACCCATCCTTGGTGATTGTGTGATATCAGTGTTAGATCCGGATTATCGGGACTTGCTGTCACACCCCGACCCGCAGCGGAATAAGAGTCGGGGCATAATTGGGTTATCACCAAAGCTCATGATATTTACTTATATGTTTCTTATTTATTAAATTCCAAAATTACATCCTCAATATTCCAAACATTTTCATACAAATACAAAGAAAGATAATTAACTAAACAATCCAAAATCTAAACCAGTTTATTCTTCTAAGCCATCCTATGTATTTCTTGCTGCAGCTTGATCACCTTATCATGTGTAAAAATGGGGGTTTTTGGGTCAACATAAGTTGGCGAGTGAACCTTGTTAGAAAACATTTATTATTGATCTCTTGTTATCTTTATCATGGAAAATTGTGCAATAATCATATGTGAGCAAACGTAATTAAATCTTACAATAACAATAACAACAACAAACAATAACATACAATAACAACCAACTTGCATGAATATATAACATGAATGAAACTGTATATGTTGGCAACGTCACGTTCACGCTCATAATGTAATGGGAAACGGACGGCCTATGATAAATGTCTGTGCGATCAAGGCTCAATCAAACGGAGCCGATCGTATGTTGGCAACGCCTGGTTCACGCTCATAATGTAATGGGGAACAGCTCAACGCTCATAATGTAATGGGGAGCAGCGGCCTATGATAATGTATGTACTGAAAAATGATAAATTTAATCTAAACAATAACCACACAAACAGTTGATACATGTTGAATACACATTTGTTCATGGATATGATAGATGCACAATAGTTTAAATGTGATAAATAATAAGACACATGATACACCCCAAAAACGTGATTAAAACGGGGAATTTGTAGAGATTCACTCACCTTGGGTGCGTTCGGTTGAAGATGATGAAATGCGCACGAGTTTAGAGGATTGATCGACGAGAATTAACTAACCTAAATAATAACGAAAGGTATGGTAAATGAGTGGATTCTATTTATAATTTTAATAGGATTTTTAGATATATTTTTGTGAGTTTAAGGCTATTTTCTATCTTTAAAAACATTATTTTTAAGTATTTTTAATTGATTTTTAAATTAAATAAATAAACAAAATATATAAAAAAATGTTGACTTTTGCGTTGACCAGTGACCGTTGACCGTGACTGTTGACTGTTTGACCGGTTCGCTAGTGTGCATGTGTGCTCCGGGTAAGGCTCGAACCCGAGACCTCCCGTACGCGTGCACGCAACTCTACCAACTGAGCTACGTGTCTAACCCGAAATAATTCTGTTTTTAATTATATTTATATACTGTTTTAGTTTATTCAAAATTCTTTTATTTTCAAAAAGGATTTTAATCATCGAACCGGCGTGTGTAACATGTCTCGAACCCGGGACCTGTGGGTTAGTGTTGCACACAGTCCACCGCTGGACTGTGTGTCTAACCTGGTTAATATATCGATTTTTATTATACTTAACATCTTCCTTGAATTAATCCGGTTCAGTTAAAAAAAAGAACTTCTTTATTACAGCTAATGAGTTTGTGTCAAGGATCGAACTCGCGGCGTGTGATTGATGTGTGCACACAGTCCACCGCTGGACTGTGTGTCTAACCCGAGTTATAATTCAAATTATATTAAACTTATATACAAACTAACTTCGTCTTCTTCGTTACAATATCACAGACAACGATTACCCTACTGTTTCTTGTTTAATTCGATTGACAAACATTCAAATGATTAAAATGAAATGGCAGGGAAGATTTTGGAAGTAAACATACCGGAGAAATGATCTTTCTCAGAGTTCCGGCGAAGTCGTCGGCTCTGTTTTTATGGACTTTGTCTGAGCGGACCAATTAACAATTTTGATTAGCTAGATGTGGAATTGAAGTACCGAACAAGAGTTATCAGAATGTTTAAAGGTTTATACCGTTTCACAGCGAGTTCTAGAAATTCTCAGAAATTTTCCGGCGAGTGATGATTATCCGATATCGTCGCCTGGAACTGATTCTGATTGAAGGGTTTGAGTTAGCAAAAGCTTAACAACTGATAGAAGATAGAAGAATTGAGAAACTTACTGTTTTAATGGAAGACACGGTTTTCCGGCGAAAGTCCGGCGAGTTCAAAAAGCTTTTCCGACGAACTGAAAATAGAGCGAAAGTGAAATTGAAGGTTCTGCGGATGATTTTGAGTCGAGAAAGGAAGCTATTGTTGGAGTAATTCAGGAAATGAATATCTTCGGTTATAAAAACCGAACATCACCAGAATTCAAGTTAATTCAAGACTGAATTGATTAGGATCGTCGGTGCATCGGTTATAATCTAGAATCCGCGATCACTCAAACGTTTTGGACGGTTGGAAGCCGATTACGGTTTTAGTTTGGCGCAACAGGTTGATTCATGGTTGTTCATAAGTTTTAATTGTTTCCGAAAACTTACAAAAACATCAAGTGGCGGAGTGGTTATATGTACGTGAGTTAAAGCTTTGACTCACCCGGCTGACCCGGGTTCGAATCCCGGCAGCCGGTTTTCTTTTTATTTATTTTATTTTCACTTTTTATTAATTATAGATTTTAAACTCTAAATTGTTTATTAATTATGCATCGTTTAAAATTAAAATAAACATAAATACACAACAAAACATTTATAACTTGATATTCGATTACAAACGAAGCGGGTTTGAAAAAACCCGTTTTTGACAAATGTTACACTTGCAAGTGGTATCAGAGCCTGTTGAACCTGTTTTCCAGGCTCAGATATGATATTACACGATTCTATTTGGTTTTTGCGAAAGAACACGAAGAATATGAAGAACACGAAGAAGATTCAAGAATTTCAGATCAATATTCAAGGATATCGGATTTTCTGGCTACATTTCGGATTGATTTCGGATTAATCTTCAGTATTTCGGATTAAAATCCTGCATTTCGGATTGATTTCGGATTAATCTTCTATATTTCGGATTAAAATCTTGCATTTCGGATTAATTTCGGATTAATCTTTGCATTTCGAATCCGAATTCGTTGAAGATCATGAATTACTGTTTCGGATTTGGTCTTCATTCTGGATTTGGTCTTCATTCTGAATTTGGTCTTCATTCCGGATTTGGTCTGCATTCCGGATCAGGGTTTCATTCCGGACTAGATTCACTATTTCGGATTCTCTCATCTCGGATTGCATCTCGGATCACTGTTCCAAATTACCATCTCAGATCACTGATTCCGGATTCCATCTCAGATTGTTAATCCGAGTTACTGTTCCGAATTTGGTACCCAAAAAGGTGGAAAGTTAACCAGCTGACATAACCGGAGTTAAACGTTTTCATGCACAGAATTGATCCTCAGACAATTTTGACAAGCCGGTTGCACGGCTAGACTCGCGTGATTTTTAGGGCAAAAAAAATAAATAAAATAAATTATAAGGCAAGGAAATTACAAAAATCACCATCAAACATTATATATCATTGGAATTGTATCGTCGAGACGAGTCTAACGGTACCTTTTGGTAAAAACAGTTTTTTGGACATTTTTTATCATGTTTACCAGTCCGGTTTTCGATTATCCGAAGATGTTTGCAGCCCAAGCTCAGCACTCGAACATAGTTTTCAGTCCAGCACTAATTAAAAACCCGAGCCTGCGGGATGAAGTGAAGGAAAAGCTGAATGAGCTTATCGGAGACTACAATGGTGATCCAGTTACTAACTATGTGATGCGTTTGCTTGACCGTGGAAGGCAAAAAGAGGATGTAAGGAATGATTTGAATAGCTTTTTGGGTGATGACAAAGACTCTTTTGTAGCTTGGTTATGGGATCGTTTACAATCAAACATCTCCAAGATCTATACGCTAAATCAACAGAGTCTCATCCTAAAGAAGTGTCCAAACAGAAATCAATAGCCCAGCAAGCAGCAATCAACAGCCCAGTACCTCAACCTCGACCTCAAGCCCAAACTAACGTTCACAAATCTATCTCGTCCATTGACACAGTCAACTATCTTTTGTGCACTGAACCTTGCAGGAATAGGGTTGCTCAACTCTGGGCTCTTAATTCCTAAATGACCGATGAATACAACAATGCAATGGCTTAGTGTATCAGCCTTCGAGAAAGAAACAAGTTACTCAAAGAAAAGGTTAAAGCACAAAAGAAAGATATAGCTCAGCTCCACCTTGATGTAAATCAACAGAAATGTTGGGTCCATGATTACAAAACCATATTAGAATAAAAAGCCATGGAATGCGACTTGGTAAGAGTTGAGCTAGGACTTCTTACTGGAAAATATCAACAAAACGAGGTTAATATAAAGAAGTTTGGTACATCCAGCAAGCTTGTTCAAGATGTGTGCAATGTGCAGCTGGCATATAAGGGGAACAAAGGGAAGGGTTTGGGATTTAATCAGGTTGCCCCACCATATAATCACAACTACACAACAATGCCTGAAACTGACAAAGATATTGAGAAAGCACAGCATATGGTGTACGGCAAACCAAGTGATTATATGTCAGACACCTGGGAACTATCTGGTGCTGTTGACTCTTCTAATGAGTCAGCTGATGAAAAGAGAGCTGATGTGAACAAGGCTCCATGTGCGCAAACTGAACAATCTGAACCTTCTGCTACTAATGAAAAGGTTCAGAGCAAGCCAAAAGAGCAAATCAGAGACGAAGAAATAAGAAGTCCAAACGTCAAGGACAATCACGTTCTCCAAGATCATCAGTGGGCAGCAATAGCCCTCAAAAGGCTAATGTTGTGAAAAATGCTTTTTTAAGCCGGTCTTTAATGGCAAATGCGAAAAATATGCTTTTGACCATGCTAACAAAGCTTTTGGAAAGGTTGGGGAGATTTCTGAACAAAACTTGCAGTCTAAACAAATGAAGAAGAATCTAAAGAAATCTCCACAACAGAAGTAGGCCCTTGCAAATGACAAGCACAAACATCCACATTCATCTTCGACTGCAAAAAACGTGCAAGGATATCAAGCACAGAAGGGATCAGTTCATCCTTCCAGGCCTGCACGAGCAAATCAAGCTGATCAGACTGCTTTACATGTGAAGAGACAAACGTGCTTCAATTGCGGCATTCCTGGTCACATTGCTCGAAACTGTACATGTGGTCCCCATGTTCTGAGTCATGCTAAAAATCAGAATGTTACACCAAAGAATAACAATCATTCCAAGCCAATGAAGGTAACGTCACCTAAGGCAATGAAGCATGTGAATTCCAAGGTTAAACCATCTGATGGGGATTGGAATGTTACCAGAAACAAACGCAAGGCTGTTCAGAAACAAAAATCTTTTTCTAAAACGACTAAACCTGAAACAGCCAAAGTTGTTCAATCAAAGGCAACAACCGCGTTTATTAAACCGGAACAGATATGGAAACCCAAATCCAAAGCAGCAACAACATCATCAATCCTTGAAAACAAAAGGGGATTTGTGTCTTAAAGAAGTGTCTTCTTTTGATGCTTCTGGGAAACCCAGGACCACGATGGCTTGGGTCCCACTATCTTACTAATCTCCTTATTTTTCAAGAACAACCAAGGAGGAGCTGTTGACAATCTCTGGAATGTTGGTAGCGGTTGTTCCCGGGACATGAAGGATAACATCTCACTGTTGTAAAAAGGTTCAAATTTATACGATTGTGATGTTTCCTTTGGAGGAGAAGAGGTAAGAAAAGGTCAGCAAAAATGTACAAATTTGAATTTCGTGCTTTAATTTTGAAATTGATTAGTTTTAATCTAATGATGGAACGGTTAAGCAAAACAACAAAAATATTTTCCTTTTCCTTTTGTTTAAAACTTTGTGCATATGTTTTCTTTATTAGGTAAATTTCTGCATAAAGTATGATGCATAAATTTTGGGGGGAAGAGGGCTATATATGTATATATATATTGTTTGAGGGGGAGAAAATTAGAAAAACTACAAAAACATTATTTGAAAAACAGAAAAATCCAAAAATAAAAGTCATGGGAAATGAAATAAATATTCATGATAAAGGGCGTGACTGGGCACATGTAAGGTGTCGTAGCTGAAAAGACTAGGATCTAATGTGATATGTCGGTAGGCTTATGCTCAAAGTGATTATAAGATACTAAGTGATATAAACATAACGAACTATGTATCTTGTGGGTAACATACCATCGGCGTATGATTTCATGGTCTTAAATCTTGTGTTGATAGATAGCCAACGTCTGAGGTTTTGGGTCTTTATGCTGTTGAGTCATCCGGGGATATCTTGGCTACCCTTCTGTTGCATCCTGATTATATGCAGACCTAGGCATAGTCAGGATATCTTTAAAAGAGCCATAATAGAAGGGCCAAAACCTTAAAAGAAAGGAAGTCTCATCATGAGAAAATTCCATGAATTCAAACATACCAAATAAGGTATATGCCTAACCCTCATCAGATACTATTGGTCATTCTGCTGTACAAAAGTACTGACCTGCTCACCTGTAGTCTGACGTTGTAAAAGATAAAGGATGATCTCAGTATACTCACCTGCTACGATGAATCATTGTGATGGTATAGGACACATGGGTATTATAGTATAATACTACCTTAAGCATATCACAAAGTTAAAAAATGAAAGTTGAGCGTTAAAGTTTAAGTGGACAAATATATTGGCAATCGCATAGACAAGTCTGAATAAGTTCGCACCGAAAACTGTTCCTTGGTCTGCCTGAAAACGATTTTGATCCCATTGGAATTGTATAGTTGTACCTATTGAGTTAGTTTCTTTGTTTATTTGTGTTTCTGTTTATATTGTTATATTTAAAAAAAAAGTTAGAAAATTTAAAAATCCAAAAAATAGAGTGCTTTATTTGTTTTATTAAAAATTATTAATCGTTCTTGAAGATTTGACTACTCATCAAAGGATGAAAGAAATTTGAATTTCGATCCGAGTACACGTACTTGGATGTACCAAGTGTTCATGTGGTACTCTCCCTGTTGCATAAGAATGTTTGCTTATAAATTTCTGAGAATTGTGCAGATCTTGATTTTGATCAAGTAACAGGGGTTGCTGAAAATTGAGATGTTGTTAGTTGCCAACAAAGCATGAAGTATCACAACAACAAAGCGTACCTGAGTCAGAAAAACCAGATGCCAGTCATCGTCTCACAGTGATAGTACATTTGAAGAAGTACCTGTGAACCTGCTTGCTTGAAAGAGAATGATTGAAGAAGAAAAGAGCTGCTGAGGTTCCTCCTCTCACATTCTTTTTGACAAAGATGTTTCAAGCAAAGCTGATCAAGATCCTGAATGAAGCTAACCACAACAACTAAAGAAAATTACACAGTGCTGAGAGTTTGTTGAAGAGTGAGGTCCTAAAAGTATGAGACCGACTTCCACAACACTTACAGTATAGCCACAACCATAGATTCTGTTGAAGACGTTGCTGATTTGCACTATGAAGACAATTTGATGCATCAGTCTAGGGGGAGATTGTTAGGTCCTAGAACTGTGAGACTGAAGCATCAAATATATGTAACGGTCTATGGTAGTTAACTAGGTTTAACTAGGTTAGTTTGTATTAGTTTTGGACCTATATAGGTCATTTGGGCATGTCATAGGCCATGTGGGCCAGGCAAGCCCATAGGCAAGCCCATTAGGGTTCTGCCTTACCCTAGGTTTATAAGCTAAGCTTATGTTATTTCTAGGCATAAGTTTTGGGGTAGACTATCAGGTTTTCTCTAGAGAACCTCCATCTTGCACCAGACGATTTTGCTTGTTCAAGTAATAGAATCGTGTGCAAGGTGTTAAAGTGAATTCGTATTATTCTTCATCATTTCGGTTTTTCTTGAAGATCATCAAGTTTGGATTCCGCCCATCCTTGGTGATTGTGTGATATCAGTGTTAGATCCAGATTATCAGGACTTGCACTTACGTCCGTATAATGCTTCAAATAGAGCGACTTGAATACACGTGTGATAATTGTTTTTTTATGAGAACTCCACTAAAGGCAAGTGAGTATCCCAATTTCTGCCTAAGTCAATTACACCAGCATGAAGCATATCTTCTAAGGTTTAAATGGTGCGTTCACTTTGGCCAACTGTTTGGGGATGAAAGGCCATAGTTAGATCTAAGCGAGATCCAAAAGTCTTTTGAAAAGATTACCAAATTCTTGATATGAAACCACCATCTCGATCAGAGATTATGGAAACAGGCACTCCATGTCTTGCCACAATCTCTTTAAGACAAAGTTCGGCTAACTTCTCGATTTTATCATTCTGACGTACCTTAAGAAGTGAGCTGATTTGGTTAGTCGGTCGACAATTACCCAAATCATGTCATGACCGCAAGAGGTCCTAGGTAATTTTGTTATGAAATACAAATAAATTTGTTCCCATTTCCAAGTGGGAATTTAGGGTTGTAACAATCTTGAAGGTTTTTGGTATCCGGCCATAATTTTTGCACATGTTAGACATTTACCAACATAAGTTGCAATATCTCTGTTGAGATTAGGCCACCAATAAAATTCTTTAAGATCGCGATACATTTTTATCCGCTCCAGGATGTATCGAATATTTGGACTTATGGGCTTCATCTAGAATTAGGTTTCGCAGATTATCAAAAAGAGGAACCCAAATTCTGTTTACAAAGTACAAAGTTCCGTTCTCATATGGTTTTAAATGTTTTCCATACCTCTAAGCATCTCTGCTTTAAAATTTTCGCTCTTAAGGGCTTCCTGTTGAGCGTCGTGAATTTGAGAGGTATGATTATTGTGGATGGTGAGTCTTAATGATCATACATGAAGGGGCTTCACTCGTTCCTTTCGACTTAGGGCATCTGCAACAACGTTCGCCTTGCCTGGATGGTATTTAATTTCACAATCATAGTCATTCAACAATTCAAGCCAACGTTTTTGGCGCATATTTAACTCTTTCTGGTTAAATATATGTTGAAGACTTTTATGATCGATAAAGATTGTGCGCTTTGTGCCATAAAGATAATGACGCCAAATATTTTTGCAAATACCACTGCATATAGCTCTAGGTCATGTGTGGTATAGTTCTTTTTTGTGAAGTTTTAAATGGTGTGATGCGTATGTAATAACTTTCTATCGTTGCATTAGTACGCATCCTAAACCTTGATGTGAAGCGTCACAGTAAACTACAAAGTCATCTATGCCGTTTGGAAGTGATAAAATTGGCGCATCATAATTGAAAAGCTTTTTCTTGCTTTTCTCCCCAATTGAACTTCTTATCTTTCTGAGTTAGGGAGGTTAGTGGTTGAGCGATCTTCGAAAAATTTTCAATGAATCTTGGATAATAACCCGCCAATCCAAAAAATTGGCGTACTTCGGTGGGTGTCTTAGGTGTGTTCCAATTCTTAATCGCTTCTATTTTTGATGAATTGACATGTATGCCTTTCTCGTTGACTACATATCCGAGAAATTGGACTCCACGAAGCCAAAATTCATACTTAGAGAATTTTGCGTACAGTTTCTCCTTCTTTAACAACTCAAGAATGGTCTTAAGATGATGTTCATGATCCTTCTTATTCCGTGAATATATCAATATGTCATCAATAAATACTATCACGAATTTATCAAGGTAATATTTGCACACACGGTTCATTAAATCCATGAACTCCGCCGGCGCATTTGTTAGACCAAAAGGCATAACACGGAACTTGTAGTGACCGTAACGCGTTCGGAATGCTGTCTTTGGAATACTTTCTTCCTGCACTTTAAGCTGATGGTATCCTGACCTTAAGTCAATCTTCGAGTAAAATTTTGATCCTTCAAGTTGATCAAACAGATCATTGATCCTCGGTAACGGATACCAATTCTTGATCGTGAGTTTGTTCAATATCGATAATCTATGCACATTCTAAAGGTTCCGTCTTTCTTCTTTACGAATAGAATTGGAGCTCCCCAAGGTGAGAAGCTTGGTCTAATAAATCCTTTGTCCAACAACTCTTGAAGTTGTGTGGATAACTCTTGCATTTCCGAAGGAGCTAATTGGTAAGGGGATTTCACTACAGGTGCAGCTCCTAGAATCAAGTCTATGCGGAGTTCGACTTGTCGTTGTGGTGGTATTCCTTGCAAGTCCTCTAGGAAGACTTCAGGGACTTCCTTAACAACAATGATCTCCTCATGTTTTGGCTCCTTGGATTTCTTGTCAACAATGTGTGCTAAGAATGCTATACATCCTTTTCACAAGCACTTTTGAGCTTTCATACAAGAAATAATTCGCAATGGCGTTTTGATATTCTCGCCATATATAAAAAGTGTTTCATTATTAGGAAGTGGAATGCAAATAATTTTGTCGCAACACACGACTTTAGCTTAGTTATTGGAAAACCAATACATACCAATTACAACATCAAAACTACCTAACTGTATGGGTAATAAATCGATGTTGAATTTTTGTCCACCTAACTCTAAAGAACATCCTTTAATAATCTCATCAGATTCAATTACCTTTCCATTCGCTAGTTCAATAGTGAATGGAATATCTAATTTATTTGAATTTAGTTATGAAACTAAAATCTACGCCAGTATCATATAAAATAGATGCGAAATGATTATTGACAGGGAGCGTACTAATGATCACATTTGAATCCTGACGTGCCTCGTGAGCTCCTATTACAAAGGCTCGCCCATGGTCTTTGTTCTCCTTTGGGAAATTCTTTCTAAAGTAGCCCAATTCATCGCAACTATAGTAACTTTGATTTCTTCCTCGGTCGTTTCCATTTCCATAACCTCCTTCTTTCTTGCATTCATTTCTGTTTCCTTTGTTGGTACGGTGTCCCAACTTCCGGCACTTATCACATTTGGTGGTTTGGCATCCACCATAATGATGATAATTGCACTTGTTGCACTTAGGTGCATTTCATGTATAACCTCTCGGTTCTGTCTCTGTTGTTGCCACAAATGCTTTATTCCTTTTTGTTGTGGGAGTTTCCTTCTTCTTGTTACTCGGTCGGGAACCCTTTTTGAAATGAGTAAACTTTCTCTTATTCTCGTGTGAGGTTGATTCTACATGTTTCTCCTTGGGCATCTCCGCACTCTTTCTTGAAAATTTACTCATTCTTACCGCTTCATCGGTAAGGCTTACTTCAATCGTGATTGCCTCAGTGATGGGTGCTGGATGTGACGAAGTAACAATACTTCGGATTTCCGGAGCTAATCCCTAAATGTATGGTTCAATAAGTTTGAATTCGGGGCGGAACGACTCGTGAGAGATCGTGAAATCGCTGAGTATAGCCATAGATGTCGGATCCAACAATCGCTAGATTCCAAAACTCTGTTTCCAACTTTTGTAGTTCGGCCCTTGAAAAATAGTTCTCACGCATCATTTCCTTCGGTCTCTCCCAGATGATAACGTATGTTGCTTTATCTCCTAACATTTGTAATTGCAGATTCCACCATAACAAAGCTTCGTCAATGAGCAATCCCGAAACATACAATACAGTCTGATTAGGGGAACGATTACTCATGCGGATACAGTATCCGTCTTTTCAGTCCATCGAAAAAATGCTACAGCTCCGCCTGTGCCTTAAAAGTTCAATGGTTTGCAATCTAAAAATTGCTTATATGTGCATCCCTAAATGTTGGTTCTCGAAATTGTCAGAAATATTTATTTTGCAAATAAAATATTAATTACAATTTCTTGTAAGGTTATGAGTAACCAACCATTCATAGGATTTTTTGTTATTGGTGGGGCTTGAGCCGTATCTTCATTTCTCAAATTGGTGTGATTTGCTTCATGTTGAGCAATCGCATCCGCTATGCGTTGATTCACAAAGCATCAAATTCAGCTTGAGAAGTGGGTAAGGGAGTTTGGACTTGATGTATGCTCCTTCTTCTTGGTGGCATGATCTTCATATGTAAAATCATATAGAAGAAATTAGACAAATATTTCAGATAAATATTGTCACTCATGGATCAAATAGAATAAAATATATGTTAATATATTTATATATATAGGTCAAATAAATCGAATCATCTCTGATGTGAGATATCCATACAAATATCGTCATGACACAAACATAATGAATAATCAACAATGCATGATAAAAGAAGGATAATCAACTTTCAAATATATATATATATTGTCAACTTGTTACATCATTTTTGTGAAGTACAAAAATATAATTCGAGTTTCATCGCTCCAACATACATGTTATACACAATACATAAACAAAAGTAGATATTTTCTTCACATGGTTTCTTTAGAGTCTTCAAATTGACTTATATATATCTTCAAAATCCTTCAATCTTCTACTATCCTGATACGGGTACTACCTCCAAAACCTAATGACATACCAAACTAGACTGACGGTGGGGGTGGGGGTGCAGATGTGCGGATCACACCGCGGAAGTACTCCATCTCCTCCTCAATCGCACTAATTCGCCTCTGAAGTGATAAAGAGGTGGCATGGGTTAATGTAAGTGATGATACTAATAGGGATGGTGGTGGAGGTGATGATGTGGGTAGTGGTGGCTAGGATGATGATGGAGCACTCTGAGATGCTCGAATAGTAGAAAGTTGAGCACTAAGCTCACGAAACTGTCGAAACAAGATACTAAGCTGTATGTGACCCTATACTCGGTGGTGGTAAGTGGTAAATGGTTCGGGTGGTACGGATCAGATGGGCTCATGCCCGGAGGTGGCTGGTCATGTGAAACAATATAGTAAGGTGAGGGGTATGCAACAATACTATGCATATGTGGTGAGGGATGAGACAGATCTCTAGTAGGGGGAGTCAGAATAAAAAGAGGATACTCAGTCATTCTCATAGAATGATTGGGTGAAACATGTGATGGCCCTACAGCAAACGGGTCCTGATAGGTGTCTAATGTCGGTGTAATAGTAGTAGAAAAAGATCCACCAAAAGGATAAGGGGGTACATGATCAGAGGCTGAGAAGTACTACCAAGAGTAAAAAGAGACGGTCCAGCAAAAGGGTTATGTATCCGGTGATCACTGTGGTGTGTGATAGCTCCAAAAGAATGCAGTGGTGGTGCAAACTCAAATAAATGATCAGTGGGGAATGTGTCTGGTAAAACGGAATCAACATGTACAGATAGAGTATATGAAGATGGTGGTTAAAACGGTATGGGGTGAAATCATAGGTGATAGGGTCAGAGGTGTGGAAGGTGTAGACGATGTAATGTCAACTACTGTGGCCTCTGGCTAGGCTACCTTTAATATAACAATGTCAAAGTCCTCACCAATACCGAGGTTGTCATCAACATGCTCTACATGTATGACTGGAATAACATCGTCCTCAACATCAACAATAGGAGGTACAGGGTGTCCGTCCTCATCGATAATATCATCAAATATATCTACCACATTAAGTGGTATAGCGACATAGGCAACAACATGTTCACCCTCAGGGTGACCGAATATGACCATCTCATGAAAGTGGGGTACAGCCAGTACATCATCCTCCAAAGGAATGTCAGCATGATCAGGCTCAGGTAAGGCAAAAGGCTGGAAGTCGATATTCATCCACTCATCGTCCGCAAGCTTGTCATCAGAGATGATGATGATAACAGATGGGGTAGGGTCATCTAGTGGTATGTAATCGGTGTTCGAGGCGCATCTCATAGAATGGTGTTGGAATCGGAAGACATGGTCCTGGCAATATAATCTGTACAACTCATATATGTGAACAACTTATAATAAATTTTTTGGCAATTATATTTCAGTTTCATTGTAAGTATGTCATGTATCATTTTGATTCATCTTACTGTTATCGTGTCTAATCCTCAAAGACTCTCTGGTATAATGTCCTTGCATTATTGTTTTGGTTTATCGTTGTTTAGTACTAGTGGACCTTCGTATACATGCCGTGGGGAAAAACTCTTGTTACAATTTCATAAACAATTTATGACTTTCATAAAATGACCATTTTGAAATTGTAGACCAGACTCAAAAGAATCTTAGTTCACTACAATTGATGCTCTGATACTAGGTCTGTCACACCCTGATTTTTGATGTAGCGGAAGCGTGCGCGAGGTGTGGCCAAAGCGGCAATCGTTTCATTCAACCAAGTAAACGACAATTGTAATATGTTAAAATATATTCATCCATACTTTTTATTTAACACAAAATTTACATACAAACTTTTGTTTTTAAAAACATACCACAAGTTTAACAACATTACTTCAAATTCAAACATAAGTTTATAAAACATAACACAAAAGTCTTGGATGAAATATAATGTCTTGACTTCACAGCATATGAACATGTTTTTCCCGAAGGCCATCCACTAGTTTCCTGAAATACACGTTAGTTTTGAAAACCATGTCAACAAAAAGATCGTGAATTTATGTTATAAATTTTGTATGAAATGAATCATCAAAAACATTTGAAATAATAAATTCGCTTAATGTAGCTTAATGAAACTTGTAAGATCATTAGTGTGTTTCAAGGACACTAATCTGTATGCCGAATAAGGTGGCAACCAACCCTTGTCCATTTATTGTGTCTGAGACACTTGTTTTAGACACAAAAGCACTCTAATACCATCTGCTATTATTGCCGTAATAGAGTGGGGCTTGCCCAAACCCAATAGATCTATCCCCTTGTTCCTCGGTACTTGTTATTCATTAATGGTCCCGATACTTAAGCCTTATTCACATGTGATCTAAATATTTTCATTTACTAGCTATACTAAATGTAACATGTATATGTCCCCTCACGTTAAAAATCATAAAAACGTTAAAATAAAAGGGGAAACACGAACTCACAGATTTGCGAACTGTGCAAATCTCTATTCAATTCTTGATATTTTGCCAGTTTCTCGACCTACAAGTGTTATAATCTATTAGACACTTAGGCTATCTTTGGTTTTTCGTACAAGTGTTTTATCTTGAATTTGATACTTGTAATTGTTGGTTTTTCTTTGTTGGTATACATATATATATTTCTTTCATATATATATATATATATATATATATATATATATATATATATATATATATTCTAGATTGATTACATGTCAATGGACCTAGACCATAATTTAATTGTAAAAATTCAATATAAAAGTTCATTACGTATGGGCCTAGCCCAATAGTTTTTGTAAGTATGGGCCTAGCCCAATAGTTTTTGTAAGTATGGGCCTAGCCCAATTTGCTTACTATATGTGGGCCTAGCCCAATTCATTTCATGTATCCGGGCCTAGCCCAATTCATTTCATGTATATAGGCCTAGCCCAACCTAATTTTATTTAAAGTGGGTTAAGCTAAATTGGTTTGTAAAAGTGGGCCTCGCCCAATTTAAAAATAAAAGAGTGGGCCTAGCCTAAAATAGTTATAAAATTTGATTAGCCCAAGTTTAGTTTTATAAAAGTGAGCTTAGCCCAAAGTTAGTTTTCATAGAAATGGATTAGCCCAATTTATTTTTTTTATAAATGTTGGCTTGGCTGAAAGTTAATTTTTATATAAGTGGGCCTAGCCCATGTAAATTTTATAAAAGTGGACTTACCCAAAGTTAATATTATAAACGTTGGCCTAGCCCAAATTATTTATATAAATGGGCTAGTCCAAATATTTTATAAAACTGGTTTTAGCCCAATATAATTTTTATGAAAATCGGCTTAGTCGAAAGAATTAGTTTATTTGGGGTTAATCCAAGTTTTTAAAAATATTTACTTGTAATTGTTATAACTTATAAAAAATTTTATTTGTAAAAACTGTTAGTTATAAGTTAAATTTTTATAAATCATAGTAGATATAAAGTGTAACCGTTGATTTGTTGGTTTTGACCGTTATGTTCGCGTCGACCATTTTATTGGTTTCGTCTTTGTCGTTTGTTTGGTTTGTGCCATATACTATATTTTGTCCCAATTGTCCAAATTGTCCGATATATTATGTTGTCAAAAGTTGAACACTTACACATATTTTTATACAAAATATATGTACACATATTTGGTGATTTCAACATATATATTTTTATCTAAAATATATTTTATCTCCTTTTAAGTTTAAGAAAATTTAAGTAATTATTTCTTAAACTTTTTACCCAAACTTTTGTTTAAACAAGATTAAAGTTCCTAATCACTTTTAAGCACACAATCTTTAGTTTAATCACATCTTAATCAAGATTCATTTTTATAAAAAAATTGCCACCTTTAAAATATAAGCTTTCCCATGTTTATATATAAACATGTTTTAAGTAATTTTTCTAACTCAAATCACATATATTATACAAATGTATTAACAAAAATGTCATGAACTTGTTATAGTTTTAAACTTTCTTTAAATGGAAACTTTATTATCACTTTTTAACAAAATTTCTAAATTGTAACTTTTATTTAATAATCTATAGTTTGTATGATCATCTTAGAATATAATATCATGTTGATGACTTTTTTTGTTAATGAATCTTGATAATCTAAATGTGTTTAGATCGTCTTTTTATACATAAAAATGCAAGATTCAAGTTTACTAGTTTATGACAAATTCATGATAATCCATAATCATCAAGAAAATCACATAATTACCTTAGTGATTATAGTTTTATTAGTGTTTTTCAAGTGGGCTTTTAAATATCTTTTAAGATGATCTTGTGTATTTTTATGAAATACAAAGTATAAGATTAGGTTAAGAAGCTTACAACTAGCACTTGGCTACGGATGATCTAAATGATGGTAAAAGATGAAGAAAAAGCGTTGATCAAGAGTTCCAAGCTTCAAAGTGAGCCTCCTAATCTTTGCAAACTCGTTAGATCATCCTTGGGTCTTCATGAAATCTTGAATTTACTTGTGTTTGGATTTTAAAAAAGTTTAAGGTGAAGATAGTAGTGTTTGGCCAATTTTTGGAAGGAGAAATGGAACAAAAATTGTTGAGTTTTGGTGTGATGAAAGAATGGAAGTGAATGTGGGTTTTTGTGTTATGATTCAAGTTCTTACACCACTACACTAAACTAAGCTCACATTAAGCCAACACATTATTCAAGTGATTACACCACTACACTAAACTATGCTCACATTGAGCCAACACATTATTCAAGTGATTAGTGGCATGGGGAAAGACACCCATGTAGCCGTGAGGCGTGGAGGGGTGTGGTTAGATAATTATTGTTTTTTTATAAATAATTTGTAATTTTTATACACTTATATAAACTTTAACATTTTTATATATAAGCTTTTATAAGAAAACTAACGCCCCAACACTTTAAGTTGATGTTATAACATGCCAAAATAACTTACTAGTCTTATTGTTTGGTTGTTCGTTGATAAATTTAGTTCGGGTCTTGTACCGGGTAAAATACTGAGATATTGTGTTACTTATATAATTTTATTTACACAATAGTTCTAGCACAATTTTATTGTCATGTTTATTATTCTAGCTCTTCAGACTAATAAATTTGTCATTTTGAGTTGAGTTCCGGTACCGGCTTTGTTGTCGGGTTTTTACTGAACGAGCAGTATAGCTTTAAATAGCAAGATTTATATATGGGTTTTATACTATTATTCTTAACTAAAAATATTAATTTTTGGTTTTTTGGACATTTGCTATTTTGTGCTGCGAAAGGCTGTATTTTGCTGCAGACTTGGACAATTTGGTGTTTTAAATAAAATTTTTATGGTATAACAGTGAAACATATCTTATGTGTTAATTCTCAAATATCAAATTGTACGGTAACCGGTACTGATATTTATTATGTGTTCGCGTTTTTTTCATCTGTTTAGGATATGGTTTTATATGTTCATGATTGTGAAGAATTAATTATCATACCAAACTATGATTTTGTTGAATTCCTAGACTTTTAAGACTTAAAAACTATAATTTAAATCAAGTTGTGCGGTAAATAGACAATGTAATAATTGTTCAAGTTGTACAGAATTACCGGAATTTGGTCAATTGTCACAGAGGCCTTGTCGACAATCCACATAAGCCTTCACTCCGACAGTTACATATGATGATCGACAATCTTCAACAAGTCTTGGATCCATAGTTATAACATGTAATTATAAGTCAACAGTTATGTATCCTAGTACATGATCGACAACGGATGTTGTATTTGTATTCCCTACCATAAAAATTGCATCCATGTCGTTCTCGAATCCACATGGTTGTCGTCACTTGTATTTTTGTTCTTCGAGTTGTACGATGGAGGAACGTTGTCGACTTTCGTCTTAAACCGAACCTCACTAGCAACATACACACAAAAGTGCATCAACGAACTCCCCCTAGATGTTGCTCATGATGCTTCATTCTTCACAATAACGGATCTTCAAAAGTCATCACGGGTTACAGTCAAGAGGTGCATCATATAACTCCCCCTTAAATGTAGCCTGTGAATCTTTGATTTTCAAATCTTCAGATCCTCGTTATGTCGATGAGTGGCCAGCTACAAATAGATCCTCTTGATCCATTGATTGCATGCATGTCATGTAATCACTCCCATAGATTATCTTTAGACACATTCTCTTTGCCTTTAGCCTGTTTGGATGCCACATCTGTACACACAACATTGCTAAATACGTAATCAGAACAAAAGCTAGGACTTTAACCAATCTTAGAGAATTTTCATGAAAGTTTTTTTTATCTATCTCTAACCTTCGAACTTAATCTTGCACTAATCATGGTTAACGGTCCTAAACTGGAATGTCACCTACTCTGTATGAATTTAAACATACTTGCAATACAATAAAATAACTTTCAAGCTAATGTAAACATTACTAGATAAATCAAACAATTTAATTAAAACTACTTAAATCAGTCTTTCACTTTGGCCCTTAGACTTTGCGTTTTAGGATTAACATTTTCATTGGAAAAGCGATGTCAATGTTATAGGCAACATGTGACGCATTGACAATGTGTTCTCAGGGTAAGCCTTCTTTATTTCTTTAACAGTGACGGAACTCAGTTATGGCTATATAAATCAAACAAGTAGATCGCGCACTCCTCAGTGGATTCTTTTTTTCATATGTGAAGTATCATCATTTGGCTATGATAATTAGAATTCTACATATAACAGGACATTCCCAAATTAAGAAGGTAAGCCATAGACTAGCATAAAAAACATTGAGGCGGTAGAATAGAAAATATCACACCTCGTCCACGCACATATTCCTTTTGTTATTTCAACAATTCAACACACGTATTTCAGGGTAAACCCTCAATCTTGTTTGCTATTATATATATATTATGGTGACCATATTTCCTTTAGGTTTTATGAAAAGCTTTTGAATTTCTTACAGCTAATTGCATTCCATACAATCATGCAAGGGTACATGTTAATCCATCACAACATGCTGATTGCTCACAAGGTTATAACAAGTATCCCATGCAATTGGACTACAGATGGTAATTGTAAACTTTACATTTCTGAAGTTTCAGGTCAACTAGATTTTAGATTTATTGCAAATGACTACAGATTTTGTTGAGATATTGTTGATCTCCCATCTGGATTTGCTGGTGCTTTATTGATCCAAAACCGATCACCTTAAAGATCGTTTAGCTTTCAGTAATAGTGTAGGTCTTACTTGTTTATCTTTGCTGCTTTCAGAGGTTGGATTAATCAACTTTACCTTCCATAGAACATCTTCACCTCCATTTCATAGTTGAATATATCTTAGTTTTTGGTAGATTGTTGGTTTCTCACGCTTTAATGGATTGCTGATCTTTTTTTATGTTTGAATAGATAGTTAAGTTGATAGGGATTGATTTTTGCTATGGATTTCGATTGAACGTTAAATCTAAAGGTAGTTGATTTTCCTAAAATATGAAGATAACTACTTAGATAATTTTACCTAGAAATTTTGTAATATAAATCAATGGTTATTGTTTCATTTTGTTCCGTCTTTGGCAAATTTTTCACAAAAGCTCCGGCATAGGCATTAGTGGCCATAATTTTCCCTTCTATTAAACATTAGCGGCATGTAAAATTGGTGACATCATTAGTGGCCACATATGTCGCCAGTATTGCTCTAAATCTGAGTAGTGACATGCGTAATCATAAATACTCCTCCTTTGGTTATTTAATCAGTTGTGTCTTTTCTAGCCTTCTTTGACTCCCACGGTCGACAACCCTTATTGGTTACGCTTCATTGCCGGTGTTATTTAATAGGAAACATACAACACACTGGCGATGGGATCTCAGGCGAAGCTTTCTTTAATTCTTGTTTCATTGCTACTATTTTCTTAGATTTGTAGTTGTGATGCGTACTCGGTTTTAGCTGTAGCTTAAGCGTCCGATATTTGGGCTCTCTTCAATATACATATTCCTTTTTTATGCGAAGTGGCATCGGCTTTCTATTAAAATCAGAATGCATATAAGTTATCCGCACTTATATATATTAATGAACGTCCACAAATTTAAGGAGGGGTAAGTGATGAAGAAGACTAAAACAAAAGTGTAAAATAGAGGGGGTAGAATAGTAAATGTCACTCTTACGCACAACCATAAAAACCTAGTTTTCAACAAACAATTGGACAGACAGACGTATCTTTTTGAGCCAGGGTGACGCCGTACGTACACAACCCTAACTGGTAACGATCAGTAACAATGTTAGAGGAAAAGAGGCGACGTGATCTCTAGGTAAACCTTCAATCTTGTTTTCTATTATTATTGTGACGAGATTTGTCTCCAATTTTGTTCTTTCATAATAAGCTTTGGGTTTTCTTACTTGTGTTTGGCTTAATCATGCAGGGAACTGAAGAATGTACATGTTACTCGATCATAACATGTTGACAATTCATAGGTAACAAGGTAATGTTATTTCTGAAATTTCAGTTCAATTGCCTTTTAGATCTGTTGTAAATGACTATAGATTTTGTTGATCTTCCCTCTGATTTTGCTGCTGCTTAGTTTATTCCTAACTGACCACATTAATTAGAGATCGTTTTGTTTTCAGTTATATTATAGGTTTTACTTGTTTTCTCATGCTAGAATGGATCCATGGATAGTTATGTCGGTAGAGCTTGATTTTCCTCAGGATTTTAATTTATTGTTTTCTCATAGATATGAAGAGAGTTAGATAATCTATACAAGTAATCTCTGTATAAAGCATCTCCTTAATCATATTTTTATTGTTTCATACTGAATTTTTTATTTTTTTTATCTTTGGTTTGTATATTGGTATTGTATGGGAATTCCTTCCTCGTATTGATGATGTTAAACGCCAACCAACTATAATTAAAGATTCTAAAGAAAAGATTGGCCAATTTATTTTAGAATGTGGCCCAATAACAATACTAGAAAGAACGTCTTTGAAGGATTTGTACCATATGTCTAATCAATGAAGTTGGTTGAAGGTGATATAGATAACTGCAACCTTTACAGTTGCAAGGTGTCTTGTTTACGAATTGTAAAGTTAAATTTACGTACTATATTTTCATCATGGTGGTGCTAGTTTATGTGTTCTAGCATATGACTAATTATGGAACGCATGTTTATAATGATTGTTTTGTGCTATAGATGGCATTTGAGTAGGTTGAGTGATAACTTGAACTTTTAAATGGTGTAAAAAATGTAAGTTTTGCTCACCTGTAACTGTTGATGTTCAAGATTTGTTGATCATTTGCTTATGATTAGATAATTATATGGTAGGCATTACTTATGTTTGGTTAGCAATTGATATTCAATCTATATATTACGTCCAGCATTCTACTTGGAATACAATTGTGTATTTTCTTTTCCAAACTCTATTACTAATATGATTGTAATTGTTTGACTCTCACTTTTCGGAGGTTCATAATAGCACCCAATGCCCATCACCTACACCTCAAAGCCCATCTTCAAATGAACATGACACAAGTGGTAATCATGAAGAGGGCACATGTATAAATGTGATTCTGGTCCATTTGGAGCTGTTGACTGTCCATGAAAAATGGTCAAATCAGTTGAATGATGTGGCGGGAGAAGAACCATAATGAATGATAAGCAAATTCATATTATGGTAAAGGCTTTACTTGATCAGACTGTATCGCAAAGGAGAGATGTAACAAATTATTACTTTTCATTTACTCCTTTGCGGTTAAGGAATTGGTAAGAAAGCTTGTCCCATTTTCTTGTTGTATAGTCATCTTGTGGTAGTAAAGAATTTGAAATTTGCGAATATTTTAGAGGTTCACTTGAGTTGGAGAACAGGTCAAAAGGGATAAACTTTTTGTCACTGGCTGGTTGACCCTAAACCCTTTATATCTAAAACTGTAAATTTTTAATAGACATTTACTGAGTCAAATGTATGTGATCTAAAGTTTTCAGTCACCCCTTTTTTCAACAATAATCTTGTTTTTGTAATACTAGGATTTAGTAGGAACTATTCATTAATAATACACTTTGAGCAACCTCAACCCATTTGACCCGCTTTCTTAAACCTTCAACCCATTATAGATAAAACATAACTGAACTAACCTATGCATATACCAACCGCTTTTTTTTTCAAGTTTTCTTTCTTGTTTTATGGCTTAACAGGTTAAGTAATCGTAAGGCCAAACTAGCACGTGTAGCTGCCAAGGATACTCACATGATGGGGACCATGCTTTGCTTTGTCCGAAAGCAAACTGGGTCAGGGCCTGACCCGAATTCATCTGAGAATCTTATGGAAGAAGATTATGACACGTCTCCATCTGTTTCTCAACTGACCCATGAGAAAGATCATAGGGGATTGGTTTTAAGAATTTATGGTACCAAAAAGACCAAAGATACCATTGTGGTCCCAGCAAATGTTAAACTCAAGATTGGACAACACGTTATGCTTATAGATGGTCAAGAAGAAGAGGTTGGAAAAGGAACCATACATCTAGTCAAAGGTGTATGGTTTGGAAAAAAAATGGAGAGAAAGGATGAGCGGAATTATTGTAGGGTTGTTGATGGAAAAAGAAAAAAGATAAGGGGAAGACAGAGGTTATGCATGATAGGATGGCAAACAATGAAATAATGTGAACGCAGGGGATCATTTTAATAATTTCTGGTACCTAAAAGACCAAACATACCATTGTGTTCCCCGGAGAAGAGGTTGGAAAAAGGAATCATACATCTAACCAAAGGTGTATGGTTTGGAAAAAATTGGACAAAAGGATGAGCGGAATTATTGTAGGGTTGTTGATGGAAAAGGAAAAAAGATAAGGCCTAAGAAAGAGGTTATGCATGATAGGATGGCAAACAATGAAATAATGTTAACACAGGGGATCGGTTTTAAGAATTTGTGGCACCAAAAGACCAAAGATACCATTTTGGTCCCTGCAAAGCATTTTAAACTCAAGAGTGGACAACATGTTATGCTTACAGATGGTCAAGGAGAAGAGGTTGGAAAAGAAACCATACATCCAGCCAAAGGTGTATGGTTTGGAAAAAAAATGGAGAAAGAAAGGATGAGCGGAATTATTAAAGGGTTGGTGATGGAAAAAGAAAAAAGATAAGGCGTAGAAAGTGGTTATGCATGATAGGATAGCAAACATTGAAATAATGTTAAATATTTAGGTCTCAATACGTTTAGTTATTGAGTTAGGCAATAGACATTTTATTTTGCGTGTTTATTATGTTAGGATAATTGTAATATTAAGTGAAATGTTTTATGTAGTTTTGATAAATGCTTAAATTTTAAAAATATGAACATTATTAGCATGTTTGAAATAGAAAATCACGGGCCCTGTGCGGTGGTCCTCCTCGCACACCCTCATCTGATAAAGAGCCTGAGCCCGGCTTCTTTTCTCGAGCAGGCTACATAATTTTTATTTTATATATTGACCATATATTTATATAATAGTTAGTGTTATAATGATTATGATAAAAATAGTTGAGTGAGAACATGAACTTTTAAATGGTGTAAAAAATGTAAGTTGTGGTCACATGTAACTGTTGATGTTCAAGATTTGTTGATCATTTGCTTATGATTAGATAATAATACGGTAGGCATTATTTATGTTTGGTTAGCAATTGATATTCAATCTATATATTACGTCCAGCATTCTACTTGGAATACAATTGTGTATTTTCTTTTCCAAACTCTATTACTAATATGATTGTAATTGTTTGACTCTCATTTTTAGGAGGTTCATAATAGCACCCAATGCCCATCACCTACACCTCAAAGCCCATCTTATAGGGTTGGTGATGGAAAAAGAAAAAAGATAAGGCGGAGAAAGTGGTTATGCATGATAGGATGGCAAACATTGAAATAATGTTAAATATTTAGGTCTCAATACATCTAGTTATCGAGTTAGGCAATAGACAATTTACTTTGCGTGTTTATTATGTTAGGATAATTGTAATATTAAGTGAAATGTTTTATGTAGTTTTGATAAATGCTTAAATTTTAAAAATATGAACATTATTAGCATGTTTGAAATAGAAAATCACGGCCCTGTGTGGTGGTCATCCCCGCACACCCTCATCATATAAAGAGCCTGAGCCCGGCTTCTTTTCTGGAGCAGGCTACATAATTTTGTTTTATATATTGACCATATATTTATATAATAGTTAGTGTTAAATGATTATGATAAAAATAGTTAAATAGAACCAATCATGTTATGTATAAAAGTTATAGTTAAAATATATTCATGAAAACTTATAAATCAATTAATAATTAATAAACAAGCCGAGCTTGACGTTTAGAAACATAGCTCGAATCAAGTTGAGCTCAAGCTTTAGCTTCATAAGTAAAACAAGTTCAGGCTCGGTACTGGCTTGGATCTAGGTTGAAAATCTACTCACGAGTCAAGCTTGAGGTTTAGAAACATAGATCGAGCTCTTTTAAGTTAAACGAGTTCAGGGCATAGCAGATTATTTGAAGAATTTTGTTCTTGCTTTTTAAATTGTTCTTTTCAGTTGTATCACACTTTATATGGAATGTGAAGTGCTTCAACTCTCAATTGTATTTGGCAAAAATATTTTTGGATTTTTGGTTTGAAAACTCATTTTGTGCCTGGATTAACTGCTGTGGTTTGATGGTGTAATTGTTGTATAAAACAATGAAAATACGTGCTAAAAAGTTTATGGTACCTTCGTCATGAGAAACATATCATTCAGAGGAACTTGAAACCCTCAAATTTGCTTATGAATCACGCGGTGAAGTAAAGATCACTGATTTTGGTGTTAGTGCCATACTTGCAAGCAAATTTGGATTGGCTAATACTCAAATTGGCACTTATAATTATATATATATATATATATATGTAAGCACCTTTAACTATTTGAAGTCACAATACTCAGTTTTAAAAATTTAAATAATGTTCTTGTTCTTGTTTTGATTATGATTAGTTAGGCATAAAGAGTCAGTTTGCTATCAATTGCAACACAAAAGTAATTATTTAGGGTAAAAATTTAATATCATTGTGATGTTTGAACTTTTTTTACCAAAGTTAAAATAAATTTATGTTTTTGCATATACGTACAGCCTGGGAGAATTATTGGAGGCAGTTATGGTTACAAAAGTGATATATAGAGCTTGGGTTTAGTTTTGCACCAATGTGCAATGGACCAAATTCCATTCTCTCCACCACATCCAGAGGAAGGATGAGGATGGGTCAATGTTTACGAGCTTATGGAAATCGTTGTTGGTCAATTGCCTCCTCATGCAGCTTCTGACTCCTCAGCTTCTTCTGATATGCCTTCTCTGTTTTAGATATGGTGAAATGGGTGGGGTGTGTGTAGGTTGGGTAACATGTCACAACAGGTAGGTTGGCTTCACCTGCAAACATCTTTTTGTTGATTTTTAGAGTTTGTAAATAGTTAATGTGTTGTGATTACAAAAAACTGTATTATTTCAACAACAATCTATTTCTTTTTGAAATAAATCAATTTAGGGAGGCTGTTTGCATCGGAGTGCGCATAACTAAAATCAGTTTGGATCAACTACAACTAAAATCTATCTATTTATTGCTAATTATTGCGAAATTGCCACTTTTGGTTTGTACAATAACCAAAAGGGCCCTTCCCCTTGGCCTAAACCTGGCCCTCAATTTTTAAGAATGAGCTTGCTTCATCTAAAGCCAAACCCCTTCTTAGACTTTTGTTGAGCCATACCTCATGTCCTACTCACCTCACATCTCTTTTGTTCAACAAGAACAAAATAAGTTGTTATTTTAGCGTGTCCAAAGATCCCAAGGATAGGGCATCTAGAAATGAACTTATGATACATTTACCTTCCACAAAAAAAAAACAATTTTTATAAAGTCTTTCATGATTTTAAACTCACTTAAATGCTTCTTTTCTGTTTTGATCTCCAGTGGCAACCATTCATCAAAAGCAGGATCCCTTCTTAAAACATTGTTCTGAATCCTAGGTGCGTATTGAATTCCATACATATAAACCTACTTGTGTGTGTGGCATGATTAATCACTTTTCATATGGTGTGCCACACTTTAAACTGAAGAAGTGAAGATGGCAAAATGGATGGGTTGAAACTGCAAACTAATTTTATATAATTGGTGTCCATGTATTAGTAATTGGCTCAATTGTAGTAATGATATCTCTTATGTTGTGCTATGTGTTATCACTTCTTTCCGTTGCAGGAGTTCTGGGCATTTGATTCGCTATTCCACGCTGCACTATCGGCTATAAAGGTGTGTCCTTTTTGCTATTCTTGGTCATATATGATGTTTACAAGATCCCTAATATATATAAAAAAAGGTTATAGGAAGCAACACATATTTTTCTCTTCATTTCCTACATATTACTAACATACCATTGTCCTATAGAGCTAGCACATCAACAATGGATAAACAACAAAAGCCACAAAAGATATGTCAGGTACTAACTCAACATCATCCATCTATCCAACACATATCATTGTTGCTATTTGCTAACAAATATGACATTGACTCTTTTCAGTACCAGACCCTCTGTAGGCCCTCTCCCTATGAAACAGTCGAAGCCAGAGCAAACTCCTGCCCTAATAATAATGAAACAACAAGGACGTATATTGCAAGAAAAATGTCGTTTGGATGTTTCACAACCTTTTTAAATGAAACATAACTTTCAATATAATATAGGGGTGCAAAGTGTTACACCGTACAAACAAAAAGGTACATGAAGGAAAAGAAAAGTGCGAGGGTGGCAACCTGCTCCCGCCACCAATCTACAGGGAAGCAAGTGGCATTTTACTCTAAATCAAATGAGAAAAATACTTTTGGGCTTAAGTTCCTATTATGGTTCGGGCCCTATTTCGTTAATATGGATGACACTTATTAGTTTATAACCAAAAATATATAGAGACGCTTTTCTCCTTTAATAACTCACTTCCTCAAAACCCTAGATTTATAGTTATTGCTTTCGGTGTAGACGTTCATATAA
This sequence comes from Scalesia atractyloides, assembly GCA_947069175.1. Taxonomy (NCBI): domain Eukaryota; kingdom Viridiplantae; phylum Streptophyta; class Magnoliopsida; order Asterales; family Asteraceae; genus Scalesia; species Scalesia atractyloides. The sequence continues at coordinate 34,991,187 of CAMTDV010000011.1, forward strand.
ACTAATGGTATCTTTATGAGCATTTTAGTTTTTTCTTAAAATTAATATGTTACGATCGTCGCATTCCTGCATTTCCACGTTGTGTCACACCCGTTCATAAGCGGAAGCACCAAGTGTGATCTGATTGATTCTCATTGCGTACAATATAAGTGAACATACTAAATGAATAAAACAAACTCCATGCAATTGCCAAAATTGTTTCAAAACGCAACACAAGGTTAAGTATATGGTTTACAACCCTTCAAATGAAAATAAGTTGCGAAATTGTTATACAGCAAAATGCAAGTTTTTAAATGTTAAGGTTTTGACCATTATATCACCGCAAGAAGGCGGTATATAATAGGAAAACCCTCCAAAAGGTGGCATGGAGTTTCGACCATTGCTTTCTTGATACGAATTCCTCGCATAGTCCACTAGTTGCCTCAATTACATGTTAAGTTGAAAACCTCAAACAAAGTTGGTAAATTCATGTAGTTGTTTTGTATCAAATGAGTCTTTAAGTTGTGAGATGTATATGTATAAAATCTGGTATGTTAAAGCGTCTATTAAATCGTTGATCATTAATGTATAGCTAGGACATTAATATGTGTGTTGACATAGGAAGCAATTCAACCCTTGATAAATTTTGTGTCGATTACCCTCGACTGGACACAAGCACTATTTTATGTGGGTCTAATAACCAAGAGTGGGGCTACCCAAAACCCGATAGATCTACCCCTTCCGTTGCTCAGTCTAACATGATTAATTGTGCTTAAGTACCACCCATTCGCACATGATCTAAGTGTGTTTCATTCCTTAGCTTATCATACCATTGTCGTGTGTCTCCCCCGATAGTTGTAAAGCTCAAAACGTTTAAAATGAAAAGGAGACATGAACTCACTGAATGGCATTCCGTAGAATACTAAAATCACAATTGATCTTCTTGTCTTGAAACATAATCTACAAGTGTCCTAAATTCCGTTAGACACTTTAGTCTACGTTTATCTATGTCTAAGTCTTCCATCTTGGATAAGTATTAGAACTTGTATTAAGTTGTATGGAATTAATGTGTATCAACTATGTTTTAGATGTATAAGTTGTTAAGTTGTTAATATATATTTCACAAAATATATATTCTTGTACACTTGTGAGTTGTATCAATGTGTAGGGCCGTGCCTTCTTGTAGTCGGGTCTCACCTGGTGAACGACGTTCAACAGATATGTTATATATTCTAAAATGTATTTTCTTGTTTAATGTGATCTTAGATAATCCTTCAAGTGTATATGCATATATATTTTTAAATAAAAATTTATATAATCCAATTTGGATGTGTTAAAAATAATACATTTTTAACTTATACTTGTATTATGGTATGTTGCGTATTCTTGTCTTGGTGTACCCTTGACCAAGTCAAAGTGGATATAAACTTTTTGTTAAATAATATTTTCAATATTATTTTAGTATAAATATACTTGTGTTTTCACTAAGAGTATACTTAGACAAGTATACCGGTATTTAGGCATAATACTCATGTATTTTGTATTTAATGTCAAAATTCATTTCATATAATTTTTATATTTTTCCGGAATTATATTTCTAAAAATTAATATATTTTTAAGGCTTGCTTTTAATATATATTCTTGTCCATGTATTTGTCCAATGTCCAAAGTCCATAATTTTATAAGGGAATATATAAATATATATTCTTGTATGTTTGTCCATATACCCATATATGAGTAATTATGTGTATATTATACTTGAATATTCTTCCATTGTATTTTAAGTGTATTGTATTTATATTCCTTATGAATGTTTAGTGAAATTACAGTTTCCTACATGTATACTATAATGCACATAATATACAAATAATCACACAATTTTTGGGTGACCACTAAATATATATAATTTTCCCTAATTATGTATATATATATTTATATCCAATTTTTATCTATAAGAAAACTCTATTTTCTTAACTCATATTTTGTATGGGTTAGGAAAAGTTATGTTTAATATTTTTAAACATTTAGTAGTAAGATCTAGACAAAAGAATATTTTTGTAAGTGATAGAATTTTACAAAAATTTTGCCATAGTTTCCTTTGAAACAAGGACTTTTCGGATGTTTAAAGACATGTGTTTTTATGTTTTCAACACTCAACAAATCATCAAAAATTTAACAAGACCATTTATACTAAAATTTCTAACAAGTAAGTATGAACTTGTAAATAACATGAGACCTTTAAATCCGTAACTTTTTTGGTGTTTAACACCCTTTTTAATAAGTTTATGTTAACTTTGTAAACACGCTTTTTCAAGAATGAAATATACTAGCAAGATCTTTTCATATATTTACTTGTTACATCTTCTAAATATCATTTTATACCACTTTCAAGTTCATAACATCAAGTTGGTGGATCTTGCTAGATTTAACATTTTTATGTTAGACCTATGCTTTTAACATAATGTTAACAAGATCCCTTGGTCCATGACCACCATCTTACTAGATCTAGCACATAAACAACTTAAATGTAGGTCCACTTGGAGGATCAAGATAACCTACCTTCTTGTAATAACACACAAACGAGTGCGGAATCCACGTAAGTATGCAAACCAAAGAAGATAGGCCCACCAAGAAGGTGTTCTTCGTGGCCTATCATACGAACAACCAACAGATACCAAATAGGGTTCTTCGTGAAGTGTTACTCCCACCAAGAAGTGGGTTCTTCGCGGGAAGGCTGCAAACAGGCAGTCTACACAGAGAGCAGAAACAAAAAAAAAACATAAAAACAAATCCTATCAGTATGCACACATGCAACTGTTTTACAACACAAACAAACTAAATGTCGTACGGATATCTTGTTTGGTCAACACAACGAAAACTATACAGACTCAGAAAATAAAGACCGTACAATTACAGACGTAACCAAGAACAAGCGACAGACACAAAAGTGTATCAACAAACTCCCCCTTGACTGTTACTTGGTCTTTGATCTTCATTCCTGCTGGCCTGCTTCGGATCATGAGTCCCAACGTGAATACCTCGATAATAAGAAAAACAAGCGACGCGTCGGAATAACAAATCTTGATGAGCATCCTTGTGTTCGTAGAAGATGTCATGTTGAAATAGCGTCTTGATGTCACCAGTAGACATGTTCATGATCCACATTGGATCAAGCATACAAAAATTTCTTCGTTGTTCTTGAAAACGATAACAGCTTCATGGGTGTCCGAGTCATAACAGCACAACACCATGTTTCCAAGAAAGTCTTGCTTGATTGGGATGAGCGGAATCTTGTCCATAACCTTCACCGTATACAAGCTTGTAACGGGCAGTGTTGGTGTCTGGATCTAGCGTGTACTTGATCTGCTCGTGCATTGGAAACTGTGGCCTGTCTAACTCGTCCTTCAAACCCTTTCGACGTTCCAACCTTAGTTTGCGAGCGAATAGCATAACACCTTCAAATTTGATCGTTTGATCACATTTAACTACGCTAAAGCTGCAACATCATAAAATGGTAAAGTTAGTAAGCTAAGAAGCGACTTGAAGTACTGGATCCCATGTTCGTACTTCAGCGCCATGTAGTGTAATTCCTTCACAACATCCAACTGAGAATTCTTCCTTGAGGATGATCCTTCTCAAACTTCATATAGTCGACTTGAACCGGAGGAAGAGCTGCTTTAGAGTCTTTGCCAGAAACTACTTTCTCCATTCTTTAAAAGTGTTGGTTGAAACATTAGATGTATCATGACTCTTCAACTTTTCGTCGATCTCATCCATGTTATTCTAAAGCCAGTCATCATCAAACGGATTGTACTCTGTTTCGTCTTCTCAAACATACTTAGATTTCTCTGCTTTTCCTTCAAACACGATCTCCTCAAGATCATCAACATTCGTCGCATCCGATTCACTTGGTAGTTCATCAATAATAGCATCATCTGCTACCTTCATTTCCTTTAGAGCCAAAATCTGTTCACTTGAGAGCTCAGACACAAACTCTCATTCCACTAATTCTTCTCCAGTTACAGTTACAGGATGATAAACCTGTAATCCCATATCTTTGCTTGGTGCCACCACTAATTCAGCATTTGTTGACGAACCTTCACCAACATTCATAGAAGCACTTTCAACCATTGCCAACTGAAGACCAGTGTCTTCAACACTCTCTAAAACATCAAACCTTTCGGTTTCTCTTGAGTACCACCTGAGGCAATTGGTTCGGCCATGATCTGCTGTTTACTAGACCCTACCACTAGAGTTGCAGCAGAACCCTCTGGTTGTGCGGATGAAGCTGAAGAATCAAGATTACTAGGGTCTTCACCGTCGTGATCACGCTTACGTTTTATCTCCTGTGCTTTGCATCTTTCATTCCATAGAATGTTCACCCGGTTTCTGCTTATCTCAAAACCGTCTTTAATACTATTAAAGCCTTCAACCAGTGTAGTATTCCAAGAATGATACCATTCTCTCATGTCATCATGTTTAGCGGCTAGTGTTTCAGCAGATCGTTGTAAAGCCGTACTATGTTCTTTCAGCATGTTCATCTCAATTCCATGAGCGTTATCAGCTACTCGCATCTGTTGTAACTGAGATGCCCTTTCAGCATCTGCAACCTTCAAACGTTCATTCTCCTATCTTAACTGCGTAATCTTAGTAGCATGCTTTCCAACAGTTTCCATCAAAGAGTTGATCTCTAACTGCTGCTTAATAATGGTATTTTGATTCGAAGACATAAACTCCGAGTGCCAGTTGATCTGAGTTGCCGACCTTGTAGTTGTGAGAACAGAAAATCCACACTTTTCATCCTGTTCCATTTCAGAGAATAAACGACTGCGTCATTCTGTACTTCCCTGGTGAGTTGCGGACCGGGATTGCCGAGCTGAAGAAGTAGTGTGTTGTAGTTGAACTAGAGTAGCCGCAACCGAAGGTGTCTCTGTTGCTATTGTAGTTGTGGGCTATGGCTCAGAGGTTGTAGTAGGGGACGTCATTAAAGCTTTAGTCTCCTCCACTATGAAGGCAAACTGAGCTTCTTCAACTGATTCCAGTACGGTTTCTTGTTGTGTGGTTGCAGGTTGTGCTGATGAGGTTCCCATTGACTTCTTGCTCTTTTTCTTTCTACGAACCGCAACTTTCTTTTTGCGTGCTCGTTTAGTCTCAGTATGGGATGGAACATAATCTACATTTGGATCTGTTGGAATCCTTCTAATCTACCTATCCCCACGCTCATCAACATAGCGGTTGTGACAACTGTCACTTTTGGATAATTTTTGTACAATTTAACAGTAAAGTATGTGATATAAATATGTGTTTTGAATGACTGAACTGCTTGAATTGCATGACATCAATCTAGAAAGTGCACTGGATATGTTATATGATGCATATTATTTGTTTAGTGGTTACCATTTAAAAACTGCCTGAAAAAGTGCATCGGAAATGACTATTAGCCTAGCTGCGACAACACAGTGTCAGTACGCAGTTAAATTGCAGATTTAGGACTTAGATGAGAGTCCCATGCAAACTATATATTAAACCCCATGTGGGAAAGCAAGGATTAATGCTAACACTTTCCGAAAACAATACATGCACTGAAAACTGCCGGAACTATACACTAAACAACAATTCAGCAAAATCCAATACAAAATTCAGCAAATACAAGCTTAAATAATATGCAGAATTATTGTTAAACATCTTGCATTGCTTAAAAGACATTAAAAGTATTGTTTGGCACAAGAACGTATCATATCACATAAGTCTTGAAAGTTAACGTTTTAACGAACCGACAACGAAACGAACACCCGGACACAATCTGAAACATCATATGAACTAGTTAACAATATTTTACATCATACAACTAGTTAAAAACATTAAACACATTGTTTTAATTTAAAATCCCAAAATCCCTACTAGTTACTTAAACCTTCGTTTAAGGACCCGTTAACGAACCGAGCACTCGTTAAGCAACCGAACACGAACTAGACATAAAATATAAACTAGTTAATATTATTTAAGAATATTAAGCTAGTATATGGCATCTTGTATCTTAAAATATATTAAAAACACTTAATATATAAATACCCCTAACTAAGCCCCTAATTCTAACTAAATGCCTAACTATGAGACTTAACCAAGTTAGTCCTAGACTAACACCCATTTGGACGGCCAAGAAAGGGGTCCCACCACCAACATTTGTGTCCCCCATGTCTCAACATGTTGGGAGGACAATTAGAATGCATGAAGGATCTTGTATGAGTAATTATGCATAAGTAGACAACATGTACACATTAAGACACACTTATCATCTTCATCAAAAAAATTCAACTCTTCGTCTCCTTCAACCCTCCACAACCTACGACCACTTTGTTCTCCATCCAACCTCCATTTTCAAGTTTAATTCAAGACATTCTAAGTTGATCCAAGGGTGTATCAAGCATAGTTAGGAGGGTGACAGGTCTTGGAAGTGGAAGGACCTCTCTTGGGAGTTTTTATCCACCTAGTTTACATCATCATCTTCAAGTGTTCATCTTGCCACTTCCCTAGCCACAAGAGCTAGTAGTGAGCCTTCTAAACTTTCATTTGATATCACATTACTAGTATCTTGATAATATATAAGTTACACCATGCAAGAATATCAACCTTAAAAGATGAACCTATTAACAAGTAACATAATCTAAAGGAAACAAAGCTATCTTGAAGTTGTAATAAAGATGTAGACGATTATTTTGTGCTATGGATCATAACCATCATATGTGAACTTGTTAGATGATGATTAGAAACATGATCTAACAAGTATACACATGGATCTTACAAGATCCATGATCAAAGAATCGATGAACATGATATATATAATAAATGATCTTTTTAAAGTGGATAAAATGGTTTGTAAGATTCTTGAAATGTTGGATGATCATATGGTTAAAAATAATAAAAAGCTTGATGAATATATTTTAACATTAAGGATGATCTTGAAAATGTCACTAAAATGACTAATAATATTTTCTAAGAATATATATAAGTAAGTTGTTAAAAATGATTTTTAACAAAGTTAGTGTATATTAGAAACTAAACCCATTTTTAAAGATGTATGAACCTCTTAAACACATGGTTAAAAGACCACATGTTTTGGTAAAGTTCCATGTTCATCATGACCTAAAAATACATATATGTGTACATGTATTACTTGTTGAGAAGATTGGGAATACATTGATGATTTTTGAAGCTTAAAACATGTTCTAAAAACATGGGAAACCTCCTAATTCTAGGGAAAACTATAGCAAAATTTTTATAAAAATTAAACAATTAGAAAAATATATGGTTTAAAGTTCTTACAAGTAAACTTGTTTAAAACCATAAACATAAAAACTCCCATGTTGTTGTATAAAATATATGTTCAAGAAGACATGATTTTTATAATGATAAAAATGGCATAAATATATATATTTGGAAGAATATACATTTAGTGATCATAAGAATCACAATTTATATGCTTGTTATTTGTATTACATATATATATATATATATAGTTAGGAACTTGAAAATAAATCATACAAATAAATACATAATAATTGACAAACAAATAATTACAAAGCATATATATACCTATCCAATACCATACACGGAAGCAAATATGGACTATTCGGACGTTTGGACTATATATGAATTATGGACTAAAAATTTATAATATATCGAAGCTTGGTAAATATTATTTTGAAAACCGAACAAGTGACAAAATATATATTTTTTCAAGTATATACATTATATCGTATTTTGTCCATACTAAAAACATATTATTTTCGAAGTGTATAAAAATATATATTTCATAAACCCCCTAAAAATATATTATTTTTGGTGGAAACTAAAATATATATTTTTCTAACACTAATCGCAAAAATATATATTATTTAGATATATACACCTACCAAGCATTATAATATATATACTAATTTAAATATATCTTAGAATTATATAATTTAAGAATACACAAAAGTGAGGGGGTAATAAATACAAGAAATATACGTATTCCTATACTTACAAATACATGCCAACATATATACCATTAATGTCAGTGAAAATATCAATATACAAGTATTATACTTAGCCCTAAGAATACGAAGGTAAATACACACCTAATACAAGTATACCTATACTTGGGTGAAATACATTGGTATAATACTTAACAATTTCAATAGTTGGTCATACATTATGAAACATGCACATGAAATAATTATATATGAATACATGTTAAAAATAGATTATTTTTAACCAACCCATCGTAAACAAAATGATATATATAAAGAGGTGCATACAAATAATACAAGTTAAGAATATAATATTTTAAGTGACGCATCGAACTTTGAATTATATATAATTATGAAGAATTATATATGGAATATATCCGACGATGGAGTCGTCGAGGCAAAGGGTGGAACCCATCCATGAGGTGTCATGGAACACATACGTATTACTCGTGCGAGGCACGAAGTCTAGCGGGTTGGGCCCGTGCTAGCAACATATGCATTGCAAGGATACACATATACCTAATGAAGTATATCTATTGTCATCATACATTGAGATGTATATCTAAACAAAATCAAAACTGAACAAGTCTTAATAAATAATTAAGACAAGAAACAAGAACAAGAATCATTCAAAGACCAAAGTGTCTAACAAAACCTAACGCGTTTGTAGGTTGTGGTACGAAACCGGAAAAAAGTATTCGAGTTAATCAGTTTAGCAGAAAGCAAAGCAGTGAGTTCATGTCCCCCTTTTCATCTTAAATGTTTTACTGTTTTACAACTATCGGGGGAAATACATGTTCAATTGCATGATAAGCTAAGGAATGAAACAACTTAGATCATGTGCGAGTAGGGTGGAGCTTAAGCACCATTAATCTTATTTAAGACCACGATACAAAGGTTAGATCTAGCGGGTGTTGGCGAGCCCCACTCTTGGTCATGGACCCACACAGAAGAGTGCATTTGTCGTCCCAGTCGAAGTTAATCGACAGAAATCGTCTAGGTTTGGATTGCTTCCTATGTCGTCACACATATTAATGTCCTTGCAAAACATTAATGATCAACGATTTCATTGACGCTTTACATACCGGGTTTTGATACAAATACATTATACGTTTTATGGATTCAACTCATACAGTTAATACACATAAACTCGCCAACTTTTGTTGATTTTCAACTTAACGTGTATTTGAGGTAATTAGTGGATCTTTGCAAGTAGTTAAATCAAGAAACAAGCATCAAGTCTCCAATGCCACTTTTGAAGGATTTGTCTGGTATATCCCGCCTACTTGCGGTGATATAAAGGACAAAACCTTATATTTTAAAATCTTGTATTTTGGTTACTTATCAATTTGACAATTTAATGGCTTATAACAATATACTTAACTTATGTTGCGTTTGAACCCATTTTGAGCAATGGCATATGGAGAATGTTTTTTCATATAGTTTGTTCACTTATGTTGTATGCAATGAGAACCAATCAGATCACACCGTGCGCTTCCGCCTATGAGCGGGTGTGACAGATTGGTATCAGAGCTTCGATTGTAGTGAATCAGGATTCCTTCTCGAGTCTAGTCTACAATCACTAGGATCCTCTCATGAAAACAAATTTTCATCAACAAAGGGTTTTCATTGCATAACTATTTCAAAAGATCCCCTACACAAACTCATTTTACAAAATAATGCAAGGACATTATGGGATTTAGTATACAAAGGATAGACATAGAACACTAAGTTGATTCACTCAAAACAAATAGCACAACTTAAAACTGACAATATGTAATGCCTGCATCTTGTGTAATATATATATATATAAATAACAATTAATTATACATGTTGTACGAATCCTTTTTCCAGGTCACTATGTCTTTGGCAGAAAGCGGGGTTTACGACGATCATGACCCCATGGAGGTCTTTAGACGGTGAGCTTGGACCCATCGTTCACTACATCTCATCAGATCAAGAGGAGGACCCCAACTTCGTAGCAGAGGCAGACGTCCCTCTCGACGTATTAGCCTTGCCTCCCTAGCACCACCAGCAGATCATCATAGGTCACCGGGAGGGTGAGCACATTGTAGAGATTCTGCCGATTGACTCCATCCCTCTTGCTGCATGGCCACCTGTTATTGAGATATCAGATGACGAGGACGAGGTCCCGATATTTCATGTTGACCATTTAGATGAGGACCTTGGTGATGGAGAGGTGCTTGACATGGCTATTTTAGAGGTATCCTCCCCCATCGTCTCCGTAGCGGCCATCTCATCATCAGATGAGAGCGACCGCGCGTCCTCAGCTGCTATCCGCCGAGCCAGAGTTCGGGCGGACGCCACTGACAGCAGCTTCGACACACCACCCATCGCTACCCCGACACCTACACCCGTCCCACCCATACACCCATTGGTAACCCCACGCCCTCCACTGAGAGTACCATCCCTACATCTAGACCCGTAAGAGGCACTGCTCGGACTAAATCGATCCCTTACCATTAGGCTTTTGGCTCCCGTCACCCACCCTTCTCTGGACCGTCCTATATACCCCCATCCCCACGCTTTGAGGCGGGACCATCCCGGGTACCAACCAGCCCTACCCCATTCTCACCGCCACACTTTATGCCCTCATCCGACCCTTATCATCCCCACCACTATGACCCTTTCTCCACAGATAGCTGGATCCACTCCATGGAGCATCAGATCCAGACCCTATGTCAGAGGGTCTGGGACCTGGAGCGGCAGGTGGTTATCATGCCTCCAACACCACCTCCCATGCTATCCAATGGCCACGCTGCTCGGATCCTAATGCTCGAGCAGCAAATTGCGTCCTTTTGACGCCGTGTGCGGGAGCTTGAGCAGGAGGCTATCCACCTCCATAGCCTTATCATCCCTACCTCACCACCATCCCCCTAGCACCCTAGTATCTTTATTTGCAGGTACCTTTGCACGTCAAGTTTTGAAGGCAACTAGAAGAAAGAAGATCGCAAATGGAAGGAAGATTTTGTTTTTATATGTATTAAACTTGTATGACCGGGTGGTGTAACCCGAGTACATTATTGTTTCCTTCACAAACGATCATGTAACAAGTTGTCTTATTATATAAAATCTTGATGTCTTTGTTATGATGCGTTGCATTGATTTCTATGCATGGTGTTGCGCGGAGCCGACTTATATATTTTTTATGTGTTATTGCTTGTTTACTTGGTTATTTGCTTATATATATATATATATATATATATATATATATATGAATAAATACAAATTATAACCAACTGAGAGAAAATATAATGAATAAACGTCTAATCTTGGCTACCATATTATCTTGAAAGATCATGCCACCAAAATGGAGAACAACTCACACACGGAACGTAAACCAAGCCTAATCCATGCCTAGGAATGAGGCCGAACTGAATGCCTTACTGGAACAAAGAATATCCCAAGCCCTGGCCCAATATGAGGCCAACCGAAAGAAAAGTAATACTGTAGGGACAGTTGGAACGGGCGGAACATGTGGAAATGGTGGAACTGGCGGATCAGGAAGTCAAGGACAAGGCGGTTCCTCCAATAGGAACCAAGCGAACGGTAATATTTAGTTGTTATCACAACTTAAATAATTCTTTTTATTCTACTCGTGCGTTTCATTATTTGCTCATTAATAATCTGTTTTTGAATATTTCAGGGTGTACCTACAAGCAGTTTCAGGTTGTAGGCCACAGAACTATGATGGCACCGGTGGTGCTGTGGCCTTTGTACGCTGGACAGAGAAGACAAATTCCGCACTTCGAATGAGAAAATGCTCCCCAGACCAGAAGCACTTACTTGGTGGAACTTACAAGTGCAAACGCCGGGTGATGACGCTGCGTATGGAATGACGTGGGAAAGTCCGAAGGAGAGAATGAGAGAAAAGTATTGTTCAAGGGCTGAACTGCAAAAGCTAGAAACAGAGTTCTCGAACTTATCTATGAATGGAGCTGACATCGTGGGTTATACTCAGAGATTCCATTACCTATCTCGTGTGATACCATACCTGGTGACACCGGAGTTCAAGCGCATTGAGCGCTATATCTGGGGTTTGGTGCCCGAAATCCGTAGTATGGTAACTGCGTCGAGCCCTGCTACTATTACTTCAGCTGTGACACTGGCGGTTAGTCTTACAGAAGATGCGGTAAGGATGAAGAAATTATTTGTGAAAGGGGCAGAATGGAAGGAACACGTTGAATCGACAAACGATGGGAAAAGGAAATATTCTTACTTCAAGAAGGGTACACAGACGAACTACAACAACAATAATCACGCAAACCATCCCAAAAACAACAGTGGTAACAAAAGGAGGGTGGCTAATCAGACATGTGAAGCGAGAGTTTTCGTAGCTACTACCACCACTGGCCCAAAGAAGTATGAAGGCCCCTATCCTAAATGCGACAAGTGCAAGTATCACCATTTGGGTGCTTGTCGAGTTTTTAAGTGTGACAAGTGTGGCAGGGTTGGCCACTATTCTGTGACATGTTGGGCAACGACAGGAAAGGGTGGTACTGGAAATGGTGTTGGTACTGGAAATGGGAGCTGGGCGAGAGACTGGATGCTATGGTTGTGGAAGCAAAAATCATTGGAAGAAAGATTGCCCCAAGGGAAATCAAGCTCGTGGGAGAGCTTTTGTGATCGGGGCAAAGGATGCACGCAGAGACCCTAACATGGTCACTGGTACGTTCCCTATCAAAAATCATTTTGCATCCATATTATTTGATACCGGTGCCGACTTTAGCTTTATTTCCATGGAATTTAAAAATATATTGGGCGTAGAATCCAGTAAACTAGACACCCCCTACTCTATAGAGTTGGCGAATGGTAAATTAGTTGAGTCGAAGGAAATCATTAAAGGATGTTCGTTGGAGCTGTGTCAGCAAAAGTTCAACATCGATCTCTTACCGGTTCAGTTAAGTAGCTTCAAAGTAGTAGTCGGTATGGAATGGTTGTCCGATAACGAGCTCAAGTCGTGTGTCATGAGAAGATTATTCACGTACCGCTACCAAATGAGGAGATCATTGTTATTCATGGAGAGAAACGCGAGACACCGTTGCGGATGATTAATTGTATGAAAGCTAGAGTGTGCGTATGAAAGGGTTGCAAAGCCTTCCTAGCACATGTGGTTGACAAGAAGGCCGAGGAGCCTAAGCTTGAAGATATTCCTGTGGTGAAGGAATACCCTAAAGTCTTCCCTGAGGACTTGCCGGGGTTACCACCACAACGGCAAGTCGAGTTTCACATCGACTTGGTACCGGCAGCTGCACCTGTAGCCAAGTCTCCATATCGTCTAGCACCGTCAGAAATGCAGGAATTATCCACACAACATCAAGAGTTGTTGGATAAGGGATTCATTCGACCAAGCTTTTCACCTTGGGGAGCTCCAGTCTTATTTGTGAAGAAAAAGGATGGAACATTCAGGATGTGCATAGACTACCGAGAGTTGAATAAGCTCACCATCAAGAATCGGTACCCACTACCGAGAATTGATGACTTGTTCGATCAGCTGCAAGGATCAAGCTTCTATTCCAAGATAGACTTGAGGTCTGGATATCACCAGTTGCGAATACAGGAAGAGAGCATACTGAAGATGGCGTTCAGAACTCGTTATGGTCACTACGAGTTTCTTGTTATGTCGTTTGGCCTGACCAACGCGCCGGCGGTGTTTATGGATCTGATGAATTGAGTTTGCAAGCCCTATCTCGAAAAATTTGTGATAGTATTTATCGACGACATATTAATATATTCAAAGTCGAAGGACGCGCATGAGCAACATTTGAGAGCCATCTTGGAGCTGTTGAAAAAAGAGAAACTATATGCAAAATTTTCCAAATGTGAGTTTTGGATTCGTGAGGTGCAATTTCTCGGGCATGTAGTGAACGAGAAATGTATTCATGTAGACCCATCAAAGATAGAAGCGATTAAGAATTGGGAAGCACCCAAGACGCCAACCGACATTCGACAATTTTTTGGTTTAGCGGGTTACTATTGGAGATTTATTGAGAACTTTCCAAGATTGCTCAACCACTAACCGCACTCACGCAGAAAGACCGGATGTTCGATTGGGGAGAGAAACAAGAAGAGGCATTTCAACTCCTAAAGGATAAATTATGTGATGCACCAATCCTTTCACTCCCTGAAGGTACCGATGATTTCGTGGTGTACTATGATGCTTCGCATTAAGGGTTAGGGTGCGTGTTCATGCAACGTGAAAAAGTCATCGCATATGCATCACAACAACTAAAAGTGTATGAAAAGAACTACACTACGCACGACCGTGAGTTAAGTGCGGTGGTATTCGCCTTGAAGATATGGCGACATTATTTATATGGTACTCAGTGTACTATATTCACAGACCACAAAAGTCTGCAACATATATTTAATCAGAAAGAATTAAATATGCACCAACGATGTTGGGTTGAACTCTTAAATGATTATGATTGCCAGATCAAGTACCATCCGGGCAAAGCGAACGTCGTAGCAGATGCGTTGAGCCGTAAGGAACGAGTCAAAACCTTGAGGGTTCGAGCGTTAGAGATGACCATTCAAACAAGCCTAACTACTCAGATTCATGATGCGCAAATAGAAGCACTCAAGGAAGAGAATATTAAAGCGGAACTTCTCTAAGGTATGGACAAACAATTAGTGGCAAGAGAAGATGGAACTTTATACCTTATGGGGCGAGTTTGGGTCCCACTTTTTGGCGGTTTTCAGGAAATGGTGATGGACGTGGCACACAAGTCTAAATATTCAATCCATCCGGGTTCGGATAAAATGTACCAAGATGTGAAGGAATATTATGGGTGGCCTAACCTTAAGAGCGACATCGCAACCTATGTCGGTAAATGTTTAACCTGCGCAAAAGTTAAGGCCGAGTACTAGAAGCCCTCGGGATTATTACAACAACCTGAGATTCCCGTGTGGAAATGGGAACAAATATCCATGGACTTCATTACGAAATTACCTAGAACCTCAAGAGGTCACGACATCATTTGGGTAATAGTAGATGGATTGACAAAGTCCGTGCATTTTCTATCGATTCGTGAAAAAGACAGCACAGAGAAGCTAGCCGAGCTATACCTTAGAGAAATAGTGGCTCGTGATGGAGTGCCTATTTCTATCATCTCAGACCGAGACGGTCACTTCGTGTCAAGAATTTGGCAATCCTTTCAAAAGGCATTTGGATCTCGACTAGATCTAAGCACGACCTTTCATCCTCAAACCGACGGCCAGAGTGAACGAACCATCCAAACACTTGAAGACATGCTTCGTGCATGTGTGATGGATCTAGGCGGCAGTTGGGATACTCACCTACCTTTAGTGGAGTTTTCCTATAACAACAGTTATCAAACAAGCATACAAGCCGCACCGTTCGAAGCTCTCTATGGTCGAAAGTGTCGTTCTCTGCTATGTTGGGCGGAAGTTGGAGACAAATAGCTAATTGGTCCCGAATTAATCCAAGAGACTACTGATAAGATATTCCAAATCCGAGACCGTATCAAAGCGGCTCATGACAGACAAAAGAGTTACGCGGACAAGAGAAGAAAACCACTGTCCTTTGAGGTCGGAGACAAAGTTTTGTTGAAAGTCTTGCCTTGTAAGGGAGTAGACAGATTTGGTAAATGGGGAAGCTAAATCCACGGTACATCGGACCATTTGAAATTTTGGTGAAGGTTGGTACCGTTGCCTACAAGTTGAAATTACCTGATGAGCTTAGTAATGTACATGACGCTTTCCATGTGTCAAATCTCAAGAATAGCCCAATGCAAGAAACGGTTATCATCCCTGCTGAAGAGATTCATATAGACGATAAAATCCAATTTACCGAAGAACCTGTTGAGGTTATGGACTGGAAAGTCTAGAAAACTAGGAGGATTCGTATCAAGCTAGTAAAAGTTCGTTGGAACTCAAGACACGGACCCGAGTATACTTGGGAACGTGAGGATCAAATCAAAGCTAAATATCCCCACCTATTCGAAAAGACTCCTGCAACGAATGACTCAACTTGAATTTCGGGACGAAATTCTTTTTAACGGGGGAGTATGTGACAACTATCACTTTTGGATAATTTTTGTACAATTAAACAGTAAAGTATGTGATATAAATATGTGTTGTGAATGACTGAACTGCTTGAATTGCATGACATCAATCTAGAAAGTGCACTGAATATGTTATATGACGCATATTATTTGTTTAGTGGTTACCATTTAAAAACTGCCTGAAACAGTGCATCGGAAATGACTATTAGCCTAGCTGCGACAACAAAGTGTCAGTACGCAGTTAAACTGTAGATTTAGGACTTAGATGAGAGTCCATGCAAACTGTATATTAAACCCCATGTGGGAAAGCAAGGATTAATGCTAACACTTTCCGAAAACAATACATGCACTGAAAACTGCCGGAACTATACACTAAACAACAATTCAACAAAATCCAACACAAAATTTAGCAAATACAAGCTTAAATAATATGCAGAATTATTGTTAAACATCTTGCATTGCTTAAAAGACATTAAAAGTATTGTTTGGCACAAGAACGTATCATATCACATAAGTCTTGAAAGTTAACGTTTTAACGAACCGACAACGAAACGAACACCCGGACACAATCTGAAACATAATATGAACTAGTTGACAATATTTTTACATCATACAACTAGTTAAAAACATTAAACACATTGTTTTAATTTAAAATCCCAAAATCCCTACTAGTTACTTAAACCTTCGTTTAAGGACCCGTTAACGAACCGAGCGCTCGTTAAGCAACCGAACACGAACTAGACATAAAATATAAGCTAGTTAATATTATTTAAGAATATTAAGCTAGTATATGGCATCTTGTATCTTAAAATATATTAAAAACACTTAATATATAAATACCCCTAACTAAGCCCCTAATTCTAACTAAATGCCTAACTATGCGACTTAACCAAGTTAGTCCTAGACTAACACCCATTTGGACGGCCAAGAAAGGGGTCCCACCACAAACATTTGTGTCCCCCATGTCTCAACATGTTGGGAGGACAATTAGAATGCATGAAGGATCTTGTATGAGTAATTATGCATAAGTAGACAACATGTACACATTAAGACACACTTATCATCTTCATCAAAAAAATTCAACTCTTCATCTCCTTCAACCCTCCACAACCTAAGGCCACTTTGTTCTCCATACAACCTCCATTTTCAAGTTTAATTCAAGATATTCTAAGGTGATCCAAGGGTGTATCAAGCATAGTTAGAGGGTGACAAGTCTTGGAAGTGGAAGGACCTCTCTTGGGAGCTTTTATCCACCTAGTTTACATCAACATCTTCAAGTGTTCATCTTGCCACGTCCCTAGCCACAAGAGCTAGTAGTGAGCCTTCTAAACTTTCATTTGATATCACATTACTAGTATCTTGATAATATATAAGTTACACCATGCAAGAATATCAACCTTAAAAGATGAACATATTAACAAGTAACATAATCTAAAGGAAACAAAGCTATCTTGAAGTTGTAATAAAGATGAAGATGATTATTTTGTGCTATGGATCATAACCATCATATGTGAACTTGTTAGATGATGATTAAAAACATGATCTAACAAGTATACACATGGATCTTAAAAGATCCATGATCAAAGAAGTGATGAACATGATATATATATATAATTAATGGTCTTTTTAAAGTGGATAAAATGGTTTGTAAGATTATTGAAATGTTGGATGATCATATGGTTAAAAATAATAAAAAGCTTGATGAATATATTTTAACATTAAGGATGATCTTGAAAATGTCATTAAAATGACTAATAATATTTTCTAAGAATATATAGAAGTAAGTTGTTAAAAATGATTTTTAACAAAGTTAGTGTATTAGAAACTAAACCCATTTTTAAAGATGTATGAACATCTTAAACACATGGTTAAAAGACTACATGTTTTGGTAAAGTTCCATGTTCATCATGACCTAAAAATACATATATGTGTACATGGATTACTTGTTGAGAAGATTGGGAATAAATTGATGATTTTTGAAGCTTAAAACATGTTTTAAAAACATGGGAAACCTCCTAAATCTAGGGGAAACTATGGCAAATTTTTTATAAAAATTAAACAATTAGAAAAATATATGGTTTAAAGTTCTTACAAGTAAACTTGTTTAAAAACCATAAACATAAAAACTCCCATGTTGTTGTATAAAATATATGTTCAAGAAGACATGATTTTTATGATGATAAAAATGGCATAAATATATATATTTGGAAGAATATACATTTAGTGATCATAAGAATCACAATTTATATGCTTGTTATTTGTATTACATATATATATATATATATATATATATATATATATATATATATATATATAGTTAGGAACTTGAAAATAAATCATACAAATAAATACATAATAATTGACAAACAAATAATTACAAAGCATATATATACCTATCCAATACCATACACGGAAGCAAATATGGACTATTCGGACGTTTGGACGATATATGAATTATGGACTAAAAATATATAATATATGGAAGCTTGGTAAATATTATTTTGAAAACCGAACAAGTGACAAAATATATATTTTTACAAGTATATACATTATATCGTATTTTGTCGATACTAAAAACATATTATTTTCGAAGTGTGTAAAAATATATATTTCATAAACCCCCTAAAAATATATTATTTTTGGTGGAAACTAAAATATATATTTTTCTAGAACTAATCGCAAAAATATATATATTATTTAGATATATAACCCTACCAAGCATTATAATACATATGCTAATTTAAATATATCTTAGAATTATATAAGTTAAGAATACACAAAAGTGAGGGGGTAATAAATACAAGAAATATACGTATTCCTATACGTACAAATACATGCCAATACATATACCATTAATGTCAGTGAAAATATCGTTATACAAGTATTATACTTAGCCCTAAGAATATGAACGTAAATACACAAATACACCTAATACAAGTATACATATACTTGGGTGAAATACATTGGTATAATACTTAACAATTTCAATAGTTGGTCATACATTATGAAACATGCACATGAAATAATTATATATCAATACATGTTAAATTAGATTATTTTTAACCAACCCATCGTAAACAAAATGATATATATAAAGAGGTGCATACAAATAATACAAGTTAAGAATATAATATTTTAAGTGACGCATCGAACTTGGAAGTATATATAATTAAGAAGAATTATATATGGAATATATCCGACGATGGAGTCGTCGAGGCAAACGGGTGGAACCCGTCCATGAGGTGTCATGGAACACATACGTATTACTCGTGCGAGGCACGGAGTCTAGCGGGCTGGGCCCGTGCTAGCAACATATGCGTTGCAAGGATACACATATACTTAATGAAGTATATCTATTGTCATCATACATTGAGATGTATATCTAAACAAAATCAAAACTGAACAAGTCTTAATAAATAATTAAGACAAGAAACAAGAACAAGAATCATTCAAAGACCAAAGTGTCTAACAAAACCTAACGCGTTTTTAGGTTGTGGTACGAAACCAGAGAAAAGTATTCGAGTTAATCAGTTTAGCAGAAAGCAAAGCAGTGAGTTCATGTCCCCCTTTTCATCTTAAATGTTTTACTATTTACAACTATCGGGGGAAATACATGTTCAATGGTATGATAAGCTAAGGAATGAAACAACTTAGATCATGTGCGAATAGGGTGGAACTTAAGCACCATTAATCTTATTTAAGACCATGATACAAAGGTTAGATCTAGCGGGTGTTGGTGAGCCCCACTCTTGGTCATGGACCCACACAGAAGAGTGCATTTGTCGTCCCAGTCGAAGTTAATCGACATAAATCGTCTAGGTTTGGATTGCTTCCTATGTCGTCACACATATTAATGTCCTTGCAAAACATTAATGATCAATGATTTCATTGACGCTTTACATACCGGGTTTTGATACAAATACATTATACGTTTTATGGATTCAACTCATACAGTTAAAACACATGAACTCGCAAACTTTTGTTGATTCTCAACTTAAAATGTATTTCAAGTAATTAGCGGATCTTTGCAAGCAGTTAAATCAAGAAACAAGCATCAAGTCTCCAATGCCACTTTTGAAGGATTTGTCCGGTATATCCCGCCTACTTGCGGTGATATAAAGGGCAAAACCTTGTATTTTAAAATCTTGTATTTTGGTTACTTACCAATTTGACAATTTAATGGCTTGTAACAATATACTTAACTTTGTTGCGTTTGAACCCATTTCAGCAATGGCATATGGAGAATGTTTTATTCATATAGTTTGTTCACTTATGTTGTATGCAATGAGAACCAATCAGATCACACCGTGCGCTTCCACCTATGAGCAGGTGTGACAGCGGTCATACCCTGGTTCAAGCAGATTGTCATCAGAATCCGATTCTTCATCCGGTTGTTTACCCTTGTCACCACCAGTAGTACCTACACCACTTGCACCACCATCACCACCTTGATCATCACCGTCACCACCTTCATCATCACTGTCATCATCATCACCTTGATCCTTTCGCTTTTGACAACCAAACGTATCTTCGATCATCTTTTCAGTGTCGGTTCTTCATCATCCAACTGGCTACATCATGGAGCCACTTATCATTTTCCGGTGCTACATATTCATCATTTTCAAGAAAACCAAACAACTTCCATGGAGGTGTGCTTTCCTTATAACGTTTAGCTGCCACAACTCTAAAAATCTTCAACGAATGATCCATCATAACATCAACTTTTAGAACATCGTTGTCATTCTTTGGTAGATTCAGATGTTGTAAATTCATGATCATCTGACGAAAACGAGGATACATCCAAAACTTTCTTCCACCAATTCTGGTTCTTTTCGGATTTTCCTTCATGATTGCAAATATATACTTTGAAACACTTAACGTTTTTTTCAATGTTAAAGCTACCATCATCCTAACTAAGTCGTTATTTGCCATGTCATAACCACTTCGTATGTTGCTTAAACACTGAATAAAACATTTAGAAAGAACTTGTATCGGAGCGGCGACCATGCTTTGTTTAGTTGTCCTCCAAGAATATCTCTGGCACATCTCATTCTTAGCAGACATCCACGTTGACACTTCAACGGAACTGAATAAAGTAGTAACACTGTGTTTATCTCTTCAACGGAAACATTGACGTCTAAGCCATTTACTCTTTCGCGGATAAGTTCATTTCCATCCACTTCAACAACATTAGCAGAATCCCAAAATTCTTTGATCAACGTCTTGTATACTGTAGTTTGATGGGTGATTGCATAATGTATCCTTGAATCGCGTAGTAACTTCATAATACCGTTGTATTCAGCAAGCTTGTCTTCCGAATCTAAGTAAGCAACCATGTTGTGTCTCGGCGCTGACATAATTTCCACTTCCGACTTGTCAGTTTTCTTCATTGCGGGCTTGCTGTGCATCTTATACACAAAAGACAACCAGAATAAGAAGAAACATAAATAACCAAGGAAGCATACTAAAAATGTTATCTGTGAACATTCTGAATATATGCAGCCCCTTCACAAAGAACAACAGTTATACGAACAACTAACCTACACGAAGAACTTGTTTAGATATTCCACGAGGAACTGAGTGATTTAAGAAACATTTGTCGAGAAGAACCGTTATCAATGAAGAATAGGTTCTTCATCAACACAGGTTCTTCATCAACACAGGTTCTTTGCCTGTTGGTATTTCAACGAAAAATAATTTTTCGTCGACACAAGTTCTTCGCCAGTTCATAGGTTCTTCGCCCCAATTGGTTGTTCGTATCAGACAGTGACAAACAGCCAGATGGTAAAATATGTCTGACACTTTGAATCAAAATACCTAGTTTATTTTGTTTTTATTTCAACATCCATGTAACTGTCAATTTTGGTTCAATCAAACTTAAACAAAAAACATAAATAAACAAATCAGCCTTTAAACATGTATTTGTTCATTCGTTTGTAACCTATTTGTATGATTTTCAAGAACAACACCACTATTATTTAACACATGGTTAGTCAAAATAACTAGTAGAAACACTAGCGAGCTGGGTTTGCTTTGTTCAAAGGGTGATAACCAATCCAAGAGTCATCATTCGATTAATATTCAATCAGTGTATCTTCAAAGTATACCAACATTGTTGAACATACCTTAAAGATATCACAAATACTCACTTATTTTGAATGAAAACAAGCCCTATGTGATTAACTCACTTATTGATGAGGAACTTGATTTTCAGATGCATGCAGCGCACATGAGCAAGTCCGTGAACAGGTTAGTACCAACGTACCGACAAAGAGATGACTTAACTCCAGCATAAAAGCTGTGATATATTATCACTTATTGATTGGGTGGATGTGATATGTTTATCACTTATTGATGGTCGTATGCAATATTACACGTATGTATGGTATCATGGAAGTTCTAGACTTACGTCCACGTTATTTTTCCGTAAAAGATTCAACCACGATGCCCAGATGATAAACAAGCATAAAGACTGCATATCTCAGAACCTTTGGCATACTATCAAACGAAATTTCGTACCAAGACCATATGCGAATGAATGGTTCCCACCTTTCAGTCCGTTATGTTTATATCCACCTGCACATTTTAATCTGATTGTGATCCTACGGATACATCATTTGTAGAGCTACTTAGCATTTTTTGTTTTATGCTTTTCACCATATTTGACAGACCACCAGTGTATCATCATCTTCTCTTATCTTTCCAAGAAACTCATTTTTTATTCTTGGATTTAAATTTTTTTTGTATTTTTATGAATTCCTCCCCCTTAAATGCAGAACGTAAATGAATAAAAGACATATTTTTGAATTTTTCTCATGGTTTTGTATTTTCTTAAATTTTCTCCCCCTAAAATGCAAAAAGTAAAAAAAAAGGAAAATCTTTTTTTATTTTTAGTTTCAAGAAAATAGTTACAAAAACGATTAGCCGATGATGATTTACTCGGGTTTCACCTTGATGGCATTGACCAAAAGAAGATAATCGAAACCTGATTTATCAAAAGCTTTTGTAAAAAGGTTGGCACGTTGATGATCGGTGTGGATTTTAACAACATCGATAAGTTTCTTTTCATAACAATCTCGAATGAAATGATACTTAATCTCAATGTGTTTGGTCTTTGAGTGCTGTACGATTTACCAATGATCTTTAAAGAAGCTTCATTGTCAAAATAAATAGGAGTAGTTAGAAATTCAAAATCGTAGTCGCGCATCTACTGTTGGATCCATAAAACCTTAGAGCAGCAACTGGAAGCCGAAATATACTCAGCCTCACATGTTGAAGTAGCAACACAAGTCTGTTTTTTGCACTACCACGTGACTAGGCGATTTCCCAAGAACTGACATCTTGTTGATGTTGACTTTGCATCGATCTTGTAGCCACCATGATCAGAATCACTAAATGCTGTTAAATCAAACCTATTATCCTTAGGGTACTAGAGACCAGTGTCTGGGCGACCCTTCAAATAACGAAAGATTCTTTTTACAGCCATCAAACGAGAAACTTTTGGACTTGACTGGTAGCGAGCTAGAAGACACCTTGGATACATTATATCGGGTCTTGATGCAGTAAGATACATAAGAGATCCGATCATAGCACGATAATGTGATGGTTCCACATGTTCACCCATTCCATCAGGAGTAATCCCATGATTTTGAGCTAATTGAGTTCCCGATGGCTTCGAGTCTTCGATTTGAAATCTTTTGAGAATATCCCCAACATACATGGTTCGATGAATGAAAATCCCTTCCTTGGATTGATGAACCTGCAAACCTAAAAAGAAAGTCATTCCCCCATGGCGCTCATCTCAAATTTCTCTTGCATCACCCGCTCGAATTCTTTGCACATTTCGTCATTTGTAGACCCAAAAATAATATCATCAACATACACTTGCATCAGCAACAGATCCTCATTCTTTTCTTTGATGAAGAGAGTACAGTCGATCAACCCACGTCGAAAACCATTCTTGAGCAGATATGAAGACAACGTTTCATACCAAGCCTGTGGAGCTTGATGAAGACAATATAACGCCTTTTTGAGAAGCCAAACCTTGTGAGGATGGATTGGATCTTCAAAATCAGGCGGATGCTCAACATATACTTTTTCGACCACACCATGAAGAAATGCACTTTTCACATCCATTTGATAAACAGTAAACTTCTTGAAGGACGCATAAGCAAAGAAAATTCTTATTGCCTCAAGACGTTCTACCTGATTGAAGCGCTGGACAACCAATCTTGCTTTGTTTCTCACAACAATTCCTCGGTCATCCCTCTTGCATTTGTAAACACATCTAGTACTAATCTTCTTGTAGTTGTTGGGCCTTTTAACCAATTTCCACACGCCGAAGTTCTTAAACTCTAGAAGTTCCTCTTATATTGCTTCAACCCATGAGTCTTCCTTCATTGCCTCCTTTCAAGATTTCGGTTCAACTTGGCAAACATAGCAGGCAAAAGACCAATCATTTTGTCTCCCATATTCTCTGATCGTCGTATACAAACCAGCATTCTGGTTGTTCTTTAGCTGATTACATGTCTGCACTCCACTCTGGACATCTCCTATAATATTCTGCTGAGGATGAGTATCATGGATTCGAGTTATAGGAACAACGGGAACTCGAGTATCTATACCCAAATTGTTGATATTCAGATCAATAACTAAATCGATGGCTGGAAGCGACGAAGATGTAGATGCATGACCTCAGCCGTCCCTTGATTTTGCACATTTGAAGTCACTTCAGAAATACCAGGAACAGGAGCAGAAGTAGTTTGATGTGCATCATCGAACTCATCATCTTCCGACGAAACATTATAATCAGCAGCATCTTCAAACTCCTCATTTTGAAAAACATTATTAACCGAAGTAGACACTTGAGGGGTTAACAATAATTGGTCGCACTAAAGATCAATCAAATGCAGTATCACTTTCAAGTAACATTTGAGCCGCTGCAGACACATCATCAAATGTTGGCAGATTAAATGAGTCAAACAGTCCATCATAGTCAAACATCCAAGGAGCACCTGGAGCTCTTACTAATTCAATGTACCTTTGAACCTTGACCTCACCCCATTCTTCAATCTTTTTCGTTGTCAAATTCCACACTCTAAAATTTGGAGTAGCATATGTAAGAAAGAAACCTTCAATAGCCTTTGGACCGAATTTACCATGTGGATTAATCATAGTGCATGGAGCTCCAAAGGGTTCTAAGTAAGACACATCCGGTTTTCTTTTATGCAACAATTCAAAACACGTTTTCCCATACCGTTTAACCGTAAGAACTCTATTCATTGTATAACACGCAGTAGCCATAGCCTCCCCCCAAAACTGAACATGAAGTTCTGACTCTACTAACATAGTTCTTGCAGTCTTGATAAGTGTTCTATTTTTCCTCTCAGCGATACCATTTGGTTGTGGAGTATAACGAGAACTGTATTCACGTAGAATACCCTTAGAAGAACATAACTCATCCATAACAAGATTCTTGAATTCAGTTCCATTGTCGCTTTTGATTCTCCTTATCTTCAAATTTTATAAATTTTCAAGTAACGTGAGGAGATTCTTGGATTTCAGGAACTTCACTCTTGAGTGCCAAAACATTTACCCATGAAAATCTTGAATAGTCATTAATAACTAAGCAATATGCATCACCAAAGGTAGTCTTGTGTTTCGTAGGTCCAAAAGGTCCATACGTAGACGTTCAGAGGCATATTGACGGTGTTAATTTTATTCATAGACTTCTTTGCTTGCTTTCCCTTTTGGCACCATACACATATGTCTTATAAATGAAAATTATTGACTGGTACCATTCACAAGATTATGTTTCACCAAATAGTTCATTTTCTTCAAGTGAATGTGTCCCATTCGTCTATGCCAAAAGATTGACTCCTTTTCAATGGCTTTTGAGATAAAACATGTAACTTGTGCAGACGTAGTAATAGCTTGGCTCATGTCAAGAATATACAAATCATTTTTCTTGGAGCCGACAAAAGAATCCATTCTTTGGGAATCTTGAAACCAGGCTTTAGCACATAACAACCGGCATCATCAAAATGAACCATGAGCTTCTTTCATAGATTTGAGAAACACTCAGAAGATTGTGATCAGTTTGTTGAAGATAATTGATCTTGTCGAAACTAACTACACCATTGGAAATCATTCCCTCTCGAGTGATGTAACCGACTTTATCTCCATCAAAAGCAACATAGCCTCCCCTAATGCTTTACACATCATAAAGGAGCCTTAAGTTGCCTGTTATGTGCCGGGATGCTCCACTGTCAACAATCCAATGACAATTCATAGTTCCTCCTGGAACACCCTGCCCATTACATTACCCGATTAGTTTGAGATGGGGACCCAAGCCTTAGTGGTCTTGGGTCGACCCTTATCATCAAGAAATGTGATCTCTATTTCTTAATGATTTGGAAATTTTGTGCCTCCTCCTGAAACAGTACCGGTTTTAGGTTTCCAAGATTGTTCACGTTTACCAGATTTATTATTATGTACAGATTTAGACACTTCTAGTTTTAACGAACTTGTTGAACTTGGTTTCTTCTGTGTAACATCCGGTTTTAATGCCTTTTCAATTACTTTTACTTGTTTACGTCTTTTTATTTTTTCATGTTCCTTAACAATATGTTTGTCTTGTTTAGGTGACATAGATCGATGTTGACAATTCTTTTAAGAAGGAGCATTTTCAACAAACTTGGGTTTAGTTTGTACAATTTTTGATTATGTGGCCAAACTCCCCACATTTAAAACATGATCTCCCTTCAACAAATTTAGGAGATGTTGTTTGATGACTCCATGTTAAACTTGTTGGCCTAGAGGTATTTGGTCCATCATCACACCCATTCATGTGTTGAGTGTAATTGTTTTGGCTGTCATGTTTTAAAATCTTGACTTGATTCACAAAATCTATATTTGACATATTTTCAAAGGACTTGATTTTATCAGTTCCATTTGAGGCTACAAAGTTAAAATTCTTTCCTTTTTCTTATTGCGAGCTCCTTTAGCTTCAACCTTCGGTTGTGACACCTTAGGTTTTTCAGCTCACTTTTTTTGTTGTCTACTTTAAGAAGAAATTAATGGTTGTGGTTTGATTGGACTTTTCTTTCCCAAAAATTTGGTTGTTGAATTTTCAAAAACTTTCAATTGATGTTGGATTAACATTTTTGATATGAAAATCCGAGTAAATTTGCTCATCACCAATCAAAGTATACAACACATTATCACTCTTAAACGTAGAAACAAGCGTCTTGGAATTAATAGGATCAATCTCCTGATTTGTAACAGATGGCACAATAGGAGTAGTAGGATCACATAAGATATGATTCTCAATTGGAATTTCTATCCCTTTCCCTTTTCCCAAGAGATTGGTCCTGATCAGTCTTGTCTCACTCATCATCTAACGAATCTTCCTCCTCTATTATAGGTGGACTTTGATCAATTGCAAATGATAAGTTCTCTGTCTTTCTAGATTCCTCTGAGGAGTTGTCCAGTTTAAACCCTAACCCTGTTGCAAACTCTTCGGGATTAAGAGGTACAAATGATTCAAAATGTGGCATTTCCTCCTCGTCAGGAAATTTGGTATAATTGTGTTTCAAGGGTGGTTGACACGATTTATACCTAATGCATTTCACATCTACCTTAACTTTTTGAACATTAATGATGTGATCAGCACATATCGGGAGTTAGAATAACTCTCCAATTTTAGCTTAATTGCATCATGCTCACATTTGCAATGGGGCTAACTCCTTTTTCGTTTCTTCAAGAATATTAATGTAGTTATTAATACCAATTTTCTTGTTCAAAACTGTTTTTGTTAACTCAGACACGCTTTTCTTAAGAGTCTTGGTTACAGATTTCAATTCTTTTTCATTTCGAGTTAAAGCCATATTTGCCTCTTTGCATTTTGACAGTTCAACTACTAAGCTTTGATTGTGACTGTTAATTGTTTCAAATTTTGTATTTTAGTCAGCACAATCATTGCATATCCTAGGGGAGTTGGATTTTACCTGACTTCTTGAAGCTGCAACATTAGCCATAAAAACAGTATCATAAGAAAAAGATCCATCATTGGCAAAGAATTTCTCTATTTCCTTCGATGCAACTTCTGCTTTCTATCAACCCAAACTTTTGACTTTTCAGCTTCTCTGCTTCTTCCAGCAATTCATCGACCTCAGTATCAATCTTTTCCCTGTCATCCGAATCTGATCCATAACCACCCACACTTGAGCTTTCCTCATCAGAACTCCCATTATACCTAGAACTATCATCATCATCAGAAGAGTTAATACTGTGAACATGTTTGATATGATTGATTATCTTAGCATAACAAGCAGTTCCTCCTTGATTCTCATTTCCCAACTGAACTGACCAATCACATCCTTCATCTGCTTACACTACTAAAGGTCTGCTTGTGCTGTTTGAAGGCCCAGACTGGTTGGAGTTGTTTGGGTTGTTAACGATTACTATACCCTGTTCATTGTTAACTTGGGTTGTGTTGGATGAGTTTCGTTGATTTCGAAAAGGGTTTTGATTTCCTTACTTGCTAAGTCAAGTACATTCACATTTGAAATGACCTTTCGCACCACAGTTGAAGCAAGTAATAGCATCTTTATCAAAGCCATACTTTGTGTCTTTCTTGCTTTCCAAACTTGTTCTTCCAGTTCTACTCATGTAGTCTTTCGCTCTTCTAACTAAACTTGCAAATGCCTATTTAATATCCATCAACTCCATTTCCTCCCCATCTATTTGCTGATAGTCCTCGTTAGTCAAATTAATGTTTCCAATTTGACCGGCGACTAATCCACAATACACACTAACCATAGTGTTCAGAAGTTTCATGTGTTCCCGAGCAACTTCTACACCGACCTTGGAAAGATGTGAAGTATCAAGTTTGATGGCATTAGGAATTGTATATTGAAAGTTGTTACCATATAAAGCTTGTTGAGAAGCTTGTTGTAGAATTTGAGGTGTAACAACTTGTGGTTGAGGAAGAAAGGCTTTTGGATCAAATACTTGACCATAGGTTTGAGCACTTGAACCAACAGATTGATCTGTATGAACTGGCTGTGGTAGAAAATGGTTAACGTTTAACATAAATGCTGTTTGGAATTTCAGTTGCTGAGTTGTACTAACGCTTGTGTTAATACCTCCAAAATTTTCAGGGTTTTGTGGAACATGAACTCTTTTCGCTTTTGGTATTTCTTCTTCATTCTTGTTCTTAAGCTTCTGAACGAACTCATAAATACTGATCACATCCAAAACACCTATATGCTTTAACAAGTCAATAAACTGACTCCACTTAGGTGTCATGTCGCTTAGTGTCTCATTCTCCATTGTATGAGTACATTTCACTAAGCAGATGATAGAAATGAGTTGTCATGTCGCTTAGTGTCTCATTCTCCATGAACAGAAAACCTTCAAACTCTTTCTTCAGAAGATCATGTCGTATCTTTCTTGTAGCAGCATTTCCTTCCCCTCTTGCTTCCAAAGTACCCCACAAATTCTTGGTTGTGGTACAGTACACAAATTGATGATAAATATCCTTATGAAGTGCTTGTGTAAGGATAGCAAATGCCTTCTTCTCCAAATCATATGCCGCTTTATCATTTTCGTCTAAGTTGGTTAAAGAGGTTGGATTTGATCCTGCTTCTTCAAGAGATTCCTTGTATGGTGTAGTAAAACATGTCCACAACTCCGTATTTTTACCAAGAACATACGTATGAAAACGACTTTTCCAAGAAGGATAATCGTTCACATGATTCAACTTTGGTGGATGATTGTTACTTCTTGTTTCACTCTCGCTAATGAGAAGAGTCTGAATGCTTTGATTTTGATTTGCCACGCACGCCCATTGATCAGCGGTAATCATGGCCGTTTGCTGAAGCATTAATGATTTAACCCATGAGGTTGCGGAGCTAGATTGTGGTGAATCTTGGCTTGTACTTGAACTACACCCCCAACCCCAAGGATTTGTACCCATTTTACTTCTTTGTTTATGAATATCAACTTAAAAATTAAAATCCAAAGATTATGTTGAAATAAAAACCTTCTGTTAAAGTTCACAAATTTAAGAACCACGAAACATCAGTCTCACGAAAAAGTGGTCACGAAAAACCTATACCACGAACAACCTAGGGTATCATGAAATACCTAGGGTTCTTCGTAGGGTGGGTCTTTCGCATAAGGGTTTTTCGCAGTGACTTGTTTGTGAATTGGTTGGTGTGAAGTTGCCTTTGATATCATAATCTTTTTTCTGAATTTCAGAAAGTTTGTAGCTGATTAACCAGATTTGGTTAAAAAATAAACAATCGAAAAACACTTTTCCAGTCAAATCTTAAGGTTCTATCAGCAATCAAGAAATATTCTGGTGAGTTTTCCGACAAGCGCTTCACCGGAAAATATGGCGAACTAAACTTTGATAGAAAATTTTAAGAAAAAACGTATCCTAACATGTCTCTATGTGTTTTAACAAGGTTTTTATAAAAAAATTCCGCAAACAACAATCTTTACCTAAGTTTTAACCCACTTTTCTTGTAAAAACTTAGGTTTCTTGTTTAAGTTCAAGAACACTTCCAGGAACCTTTATAACTTGCTCAAACACAACACTATGCTTGGTTTTAAACAAGGAAGAGAGCCAAAGCTCTAATACCACTTGTAGGTCCACTTGGAGGATCAAGATAACCTACTTCCTTGTAATATAACACACAAACGAGTGCGGAATCCACGTAAGTATGCAAACCAAAGCAAGGTAACACAAACACAATGTAACCAAACATTCACTATCTTGTGAACAAAAGAGAGCTAGTACAAACACATACGCACAATGTTCATACAGACTAAGGGTATTCTCTCCGTGCTCTCTCACTGAAACTGTAAAGTGCATGTCTATTTATATAGGCCCAACACCCGGTAACCCTACGAAGAAGTCTTATGGGCCATGAAGAACAGATAGGCCCACCAAGAAGGTGTTCTTCGTGGCCTATCATACGAACAACCAACAGATACGAAATAGGGTTCTTCGTGAAGTGTTACTCCCACCAAGAAGTGGGTTCTTCATGGGAAGGCTGCAAACAGATAGTTTGCACAGACAACAAAAACAACAAAAACTTAAACAAAAATCCTAACAGTATGCACACATGCAACTGTTTTACAACACAAACAAACTAAACGTCGTACTAAATCAAGATAGGAGGATATCTTGATTTGGTCCACACAACCAAAACTATATAGACTCATAAAATAAAGACCGTACGATTACAGATGTAACCAAGAACAAGCGATAGACACAAAAGGGTATCAACATTAAACAACCAAGTAAACAAGTTACATTTTTAGTGTTAGTTATGTTTACCATGCATTTTTATAGTGAGCTTCAAGATGGTTTTCTTGTATTTATATAACTACACAAAATGAGAAGGTGAACAAGGTGTTAGTGGACTTACTACTATGACTTGTAGCTAGGGAAGAAAGCGTATGAACAAAAAGATGAAGATGATATGAAGACGGTGGATAAAAGCTCCTTAGTGAGGTCCTTGAGCTTCTAGTGCTTAAACTGTCCTTAGATGATCTTGCAACACCTTGGTATAAGCTTGGAATACTTGTAAAATGATCAAATGATGGAGGTGAAGTACGAGTGGGTGTGGCCGTGAGTTGAGAGAAGGGAGGAGGTGAAGATGATTTTTTAAATGTGATGTAGAGATAAGATTCAATGTTTAGTGGTTTCTTATAATCTCCTTCCATAACTAATACCCATTAGCTAATAGGAAAGCGTCTATGACCACTAATATTCAAGTTAACATGGGAGGTGAGTGGGTCTCGCCTTGTGAACGGCCATGCATGGAGAAAAATGGGTCATGCTTAGTTCAAAATGTTAAGTATTTAAATAGTTGGTCATTTAGTGTAATTCTTATGTATGATGATTATAATATTCCTTAGATCTAATATTGTCAGGACAATGTTAACGGGTTATATGTTTTTTTACTAGTTAGGTTGGCTGCTAGTTTGGTAGCCAAATCGTAAATGACCACCTTATGTAAATTGTATGGTGTGACGTGTTCTTGCGTCTTAAAGATATTCTGGATACTTTTTAAGTTGTTTATGATGTGTAACATCATTTTTGGATCTAGTATAATTTACCAAATTCTGAATTAACCAAAGCAAGCTATCAAATTTTTGTACCTCCTTTAAGTAAAATTTACCAAACCAAACTGTTTATATTTTCATATGTTTCAATATTTTGTACCTTGAGTTCATATATTTACTATTTATACCTCCATTTTATGTATTTATGCTTCCATTTCATTTCATGTATTTATACATCCATCCATTTCATGTATTTACACCTCAATTTCATGTATATATAAGCAAGGATTTGGCCAAAGTTTTGTTTCGGCTATTAACCAAATTAAACCAAACAAATCAAACATTAATCAAAAACTAATTGGTTAATACAATAGGCTAATCAATGAACTTGATTTCGGTTGAGGATAATAACAGAACCAACTGAACAATGCACACCCTAAAAGTGTATGCGTTTTCCGGTACGCGTACACCCTTCTAGAATACAGATATACACAATCATTGATACACATTTGTACGTACATATATGTACATTATCAAACATCCATATACACTACTTATGTTTCAATCTTAAAGACGTATAAACATATACTTAAAGATTGACAACATACACATGTGTAATTTCTTTTGTCTTCTATTTTTCTGAAGTTTTGCTTTAGAAAAATGTGTGGTTCCTAATGATTCTCGCGTGTCTGAATTATCTTAGTGTTTATCACATTATCCTAACCCTATATATATATATATATATAATAATATATATCCTTGAGTAGGCGCACACACAAAAAAAAATACCTCATGTGTCCTATTTATGGAACAAAACAACATAATTTTTGTTAACTTGGATTTGTTTCTTTGTCCACACCAACTAAAGCAAAATAAATTATTTTCCTGTTTATTTATGTTTTCTTAGTGGTGTACGACTCCAAGAAAAGAGAACCCCAACAAGACAAAAAAATTGTTGATGGGAATGAATGGCTGGTAAAGGCGGCTAGGCTGCCGACTTCAAACCTATATCGAACAACTCTCTATGACGTGTTTCTCACTTGTATGACTAGTCGTACTCTCATACCACTTGGTTGGGATGCGAGAGTATTTCTTAATACAGGTGAACACAATTAATCTGTGAAAAAACTAAAAATGAATATGATGCGCAAGAGTACCTGGTTTGGTCGGTATGACCTATGCCCTGGTCTGCAACTAGAATACTAATTATTGTTTTCTGTGTGATGAATATATTACAAATACAAGACATAATATATAGAGACTGGCCTGGGTCTACATCTTGTTGAACAATAAAACACAAATGGCTATCATAAAGTGATATTGAGCTGGGTCAAGGCCTCCCATATCTTCAATCTTCGTTAAACCAAATAAGGAGTCTTCTAAGTCTTCAACTAATAACACCAGCCCAAATTAATACTTCCAAACCAACAATAAGAATTGAATGAAAAAATTAGTAGATAACTACATCTAACATTAGAAAAGAATAACATGGAAAATATGAAATAGGACAAGAAAAGAAAATGATGCTTAATTGTTCACATGTTGGATGAGGAGCTTCATATTGTTCATATAATGGTGAATTTCCATTTCAGTTTCTCATCAGCCTTCATTAATTCGCGCGGTCCACAACCCTATTTGACAACGCTCCATTGCCAGTGTTAGTGTTATTGGAAACATGTGACACATTGGCAACATGATCTTAGGCGAATCCATCTTTAATTCTTGTTTGGTTACTTCTATTTTCTTTAATGACCACAACTCTGTTTTGGCTTTGGCGTAAGATTTTGATTTGGTAACATATATATTGCCCTCTTCCCCATCTTTAAGTGTCGTAATCTTGCTATCAAAATTAGAATGACATCGTTAGTGGCCACATATGTCGCCATTATTGCTCTAAATCTGAGTAGTGACATGCATAATCGTAAATAATCATCCTTTGGTTATTTAATCAGTTGTATCTTTTCTAGCCTTATTTAATTCCCACGGTTGACAACCTTATTAATTACGCTTCATTGCCAGTGTTATTTAAAAGGAAACATACAACGCACTGGCGATGGGATCTCAGGCGAAACTTTCTTTAATTCTTGTTTCATTGCTTCTATTTTCTTAGATTTGTAGTGGTGATGCTTACTCGGTTTTGGCTTTAGCTTAAGCTTCAGATATTTATGCTCTCTTCAATATACATATTCTTTTTTATGTGAACTGGCATCAGCTTTCTATTAAAGTCAGAATGCATATAAGTTATCCGCACTTATATATATTAGTGAACGTCCACAAATTTAAGGAGGGGTAAGTGATGAAGAAGACTAAAACAAAAGTGTAAAATAGAGGGGGTAGAATAGTAAATGTCACACCTTACGCACAACCATAAAAACCTAGTTTTCAACAAACAATTGGACAGATATTCAGACGTATCTTTTTGAGCCAGGGTGCGCCGTACGTACACAACCCTAACTGGTAACGATAATTAACAATGTTAGATGAAAAGGGGCGACGTGATCTCAGGGTAAACCTTCAATCTTGTTTTCTATTATTATTGTGACGAGACTTGTTTCCAGTTTTGTTTTTTCATTATAAGCTTTCGGTTTTCATACTTGAATTTGGTTTAATTATGCAGGGAACTGAAGAACGTACATGTTACTCGATCATAACATGTTGACAATTCATAGGTAACAAGGTAATGTTATTTCTGAAATTTCAATTCAAGTGCCTTTTAGATCTGTTGCAAATGACTATACATTTTGTTGATCTTCCATCTGATTTTGCTGCTGCTTAGTTTATTCCAAACAGACCACATTAATTAGAGATCGTTTTGTTTTCAGTAATAATTTAGGTTTTACTTGTTTATCTCTGCTGCTTAGTTTATTCCAAACAGACCACATGATTAACCACCTTTACCTTCCGTTTAAGATCTTCACCACCAATTCACAGTAGAATATATCTTAGTTTCTGTAGATGGTTGGTTTCTCATGCTTGAATGGATCCATGGATAGTTATGTCTTCCTCAGGGAATTTAATTGATTGTTAAATACAATGGTAGAGATCAATCCATCCATGTGTCAAATGCATATATGCCTTTCTTCTAGATTTGCTGAAAGTACCTCGGTGCTAGCGCGATATGCCTTTCTTCTATGTTTGCTTTGTTTGATTTTTTGTTGTAGTGAAGTTTTGGATTTTGTGATTCACAATTTCTTTTTCTTTTTGGTCTAGATGAATCTGAAGAACAACCAACAACAGCAGAACTACTCAAAAGTACTCATCATTCATCTCGAAAACAATGTTTTTTTGACTAAATTGTTAAAAAACCAAGGACAGAGAGATTTCTGTTGCTAGAAAATACCCATCCATCAAAGCCGCTCATTCTGTCATCCGTCAGAGTTGCGACATAGAAGCTCTAGTCAAACAGAAGCCGCAATCTGATTTTGATACATTAGTCGCGCACAACGAAGCAGCCTCAGAGAGCTGTCTGAGGCCGAAGAAAGATACAATGGAGTTAACAAGGAGCTTAAAGACGCCCAACATAATGTTGATGGAAGCACAGCTCGCCTTAACTATCTATATGATGAAAGAAAGAAGGCAGAAGAGGAAAAGGAAGAAAACGAGGCCAAAGTTGCTGCTATACGACCGGATAAAGTTGCTTGTGACGAGGCCTATTCTACCGCAAAATCAAAGCTCGAGAAAATAGTCCTGAAAATGAGTGAGGCTCAGAAGGAAATCGATGAGTTCCAAAGGCGGTGGAAGGAAGTCACGGATAAACTTTTTGTCACTGGCTGGGTTTACCCTAAAAACTGTCTAAAACTGTAAATTTTTATAGACATTTAGTGAGTCAAATGTGATCTAAAGTTTTCGGTCACCCGTTATTTCAACCATAATCTTGTTTTTGTAATAGAAGGATTTAGCAGGAACTAGTCGTTGGTTTTCAAAATGGGTTGAGGTTGCTCAATGTGTAATAAAAGGATTTAGCAGGCCCTCAACCCAGTTTGTTTCAATCTGTTTCTCAACTGACCCACCAGAAAGATCTTAAGGGATCAGTTTTAAGAATTTGTGGTACCAAAAAGACCAAAATACGATTGTGGTCCTGCGAAGCGTTTTAAACTCAAGAATGGACAACATGTTATGCTTACAGATGGTCAAGGAGAAGAGGTTGGAAAAGAACCATACATCTAGCCAATGGTGGGCCGGCTCAACCATTTTGGAGACCCAAGTAAAAATTTGAGGCCCCAGGAATTTTTCAGTTTTCATGTATACCAAGAGACTTTTTACCGGATAAGTTACCGATTTAGCCATGTTGTCAAAATATTTTGGTTTTTTCTTTTTACTATATTTTACAGTGTTTTGTTTGGTCTATATTATTGATGGCTGGTTTCATTTTTGTTCGGTTAAATACATATGGGCTTTGAGTTTGATTTCATTTTTGTTCCGTGGCTTGACTGTAAATTCAATTCCAGTCTTTCCAAATTAGCAATTTAACACTACACAATCTTAATTATCACAAAAAAAAATATAAGTTTTAAAAAAAAAAATACCTGGGAAAGATGAGCTACAAGCTTGCTATCTTCCATAATCACATTTGTCAAAAACAAAGACTACGTGTTTATCTAAATCTTAAGTTATCTGCCCCTTACAAAAAAAATGATAAGTTTTCTAAATGAGGAATTGCCAAATACAGGAACTATTACAATTTTTAAAAACAAAAACTACTATGAATTTGTGATTGCAACGATTAGACTCATCAAGAACTGTAGATTGGAAAACCAAGTAGTATTAAAGAAAATAAAAGGCTCAATCTATTCACACACCCCTGCTGCCTATTTGGACACCCCTGGGTCTTAGACGGGTCATCTAGGACTAGACGCCCCGTATAGCACTGATTTTGAGAAGTCAGCAAGTACCTGGCAGGGCACATAAATTTTAGCGTTTAGACGGGGCGTCTGGACCTAGACGGCCCGTCTAGGACCTTGTGTTTATTTTGGTTGGAAAAGGGGTGTTTTGGTGGGTAGATTGGTTGCTGTTGGAGTTTGAAAAAATAGTGTTTTGGTGGGGTAAAATGGTTGTTGGTGGTTGAATTTTTTTTGAGGTGTAATTTTCAGTTTTTAAAAAGTCTTGTTTATTGTATAAAAAGTGAGTTATCTTTTTCAATCGTTTATATATTTAATTGTTTTTACATTATATATATATTTTTAAAATATAATGCTAAATTTAATACTGTTTTCAACATTTTAAGATGAATGCAACAAGTGTATGCTGCAAGTGCGGGTCCGACTCCGACACAAGACCCAACGACCGGGCAATGACGGTGACGTACGCCCCGCCGTACAAAAAGTCGCGCTCCAGCTGGTGATGGGCAGAGGTGAAGTACTGGGCGAGACCGTGTGCAAGTGCGTACGGCCTCCTGTACAAAAGGCAATAGACGACCCGTATATATACATTAAAATTTTTTTGGTACAATTAATAGTATTTTATTTTACTTTACTTAATTTGAACTTTGATTTAAGCCGACATTCTACCGGTACATCAAAGGTACAACAAATAAACCATACTAAGTCTATCTAAAAACCGAAAAACTCCGGGTATTGACAAACAGACGGCAATTATACTCTCCGAGCTCGCACGTCTCACCGTCGCCACCGGTAGTATCGACAGTTCAACATCTGCCGGTGCCGACGGTGGGACGTGAGAGCTCGGAGAGTATAATTGCTGGTCAATGTCAAAAACCAGAGTTTTTGGTTTTTATATGGGCTTTGTATGGTTATTTTAAACCGTACAAAGTCTATTTAAAACCAAGAAACTCCGGGTATTGACCAGCAATTATACTCTCCGAGCTCTCCCGTCCCACCGTCGCCACCGGCACTATCGACATTTCGTCGTCTGCCGGTGCTGACGGTTGGACGGAGAGCTCCGAGAGTATAATTGTTGTTGTTTGTCAAGACCCGTAGTTTGTTGGTTTTTAGATGGGCTTTGTTTCTAAAAACCAACAAACTAGGGTATTGACAAACAGACGGTAATCTATTATCCGAGCTCTCACGTCCAACCGTCACGGCGGGCATATTGACATTTCATCATCTACCGGTGCTGATGGTTGGACGTGAGAGCTCGGAGAGTATCATTATTGTCTGTTTGTCAATACCCAGAGTTTGTTGGTTTTTAGATACAAAGGTTTGTATGGTTTAATTGTTGTGACTTGGGTGTACTGAAGAAATGTCGGCTTATATCAAAGTTCAAATTAAGTAAATAAAATCCTATTGGTTATACCAAAAGTTTTTTTATTGTATTAAAAAAAATCTTTGTCTTATTTATACAAATAAATCGTATTAAATATAAAAAATCGAGCCATTGTTCTTGCTTTCTTGACCGTGGTTGACCAAGACTGATCATCATCGTCTGAGACTCGTTAGGTGCTGTAGAAACATCTTAAATAAGTTCAACAACATATCACTATGTTAAACCACAAGACACTCTATTACGCAAACAAAAACCATATATATTTAAAAAATGACAGTATTTGTCATTTACCTGCATTTAATCCTCGAGTTTCCCTTCGGTTACAGTCTTCGATTCAGCACAAGACACTCTGTGACGTGTAGTCGATTGAGATACAAATTTGCACGCTGGAAACCGTCCCTCCAATACTTTTTTCCAAAATATATAAGGCTGATCTCCATCGGGTAAATATGTATTATACTCACTGTAAAACCTCAGGCGCTTTTCAAACCATCTCCACAAGATACAGATTACCTGCGTATGGGGGTGCCTCACCACCATATCCTCCACCATCACAAATAATGTCTTGTACACTAGACACAACCTCCTCTTTCTCGTTAGAATTGGGAACACCGCTCTCCCCCTAACAACGATATCACCATTAGTAAATAACTAAAACAACAATTAGTTTAACGTAATAACTATTATGGTATTGGTTTCAGGCACCCATGACTCACCAGAATACGCCCCAAAGAAATAGTTGTGGTCCCATTTTAATGACATTTCACCACCTTTGAATGATATCAGATGAAGTAATACAAGCCAAAGTTCATGACAAAGAGAATTCCGACAACGAATTCAAAGTTTTATGCAACATCAAATGCTCTGCATGGGTCTGTTTAACAAAGAAACAGACGCCCCATCTAACGCCTTGGTGGAGAGAATGATATCAGATTGAATGATATAAGCCAAAGAAAAAGACGGAGAGAATTCCGACGAAGAAATGAAATTTTTTTGCGACATCAAATGCTCTGCATGGCTCTATTTAAGAAGGATATATACGCCCCTATAGGCCTAGACTGGGTGTCTCACTTTGCAACTTGACTGACATGCAGGCAGAGCACAAACTTCAAGACGGCTAGTCTAGACCTAGACGCCCGTCTTGGCTTGGTCGTCTTTGAAATCCGTCTGTTGCTAGACGCGCCGTCTGATGTGACTGATTTGATGTTGTACGGTGCAGGAATGTGGTCGGAGAAAAAAAATAATCTAGGCGCCCCGTCTAGGTCTAGACGACCCGTCTAAAGGGTGTCTAAATAGGCAAGTGGGTGTGTGAATATGTAGACCCAAATAAAAAGAAAAATTACTTAACAGTTATTGATGAAGCTTGTTTTATTGCAGGTAGAACTAGATTGAATTTGTTTGAGAAGAGGCCTTCATAGATGATTCATACTGAACGAAAAAGTTTGCGCTTGAATGCTTGATGACGTTTTATCTTCCCCTCTTTTAACTTGAGACCTAATTTTTTATTTGTTCCGCCAATCCCCATTAGGCCATTCTCTGCTTACAACAAGCCCAAATAAACATCAACATCTGTAGTACGCATTACAAAAACTAGAGGCGCTTGTAAAGTGGAGCCCAAAGCAAAAGGCTTCACTTTACTCTCCTAAAGGCCGGCCTTGAGCCAAAGGTGTATGGTTTGTAAAAAATGGAGAAAGAAAGGTTGAGCGGAATTATTGTAGGGTTGCTGATGGAAAAAGAAAAAAGATAAAGCGGAGAAAGAGATTATGCATGATAGAATGACAAACATTGAAATAATGTTAAATATTTAGGTCTCAAAACGTCTACTCATCGAGTTAGGCTATAAACACTTTATTTTGCGTGTGTATTATGATAGTATAATTGTAATATTAAGTGAAATGTTTTATATAATTTTGATAAATGCTTAAATTTTAAAAATACAACATTATTAGCATGTTTGAAATAGAAAATGACCAAAAAAAAACATTTTGCGCAAGTTTGTTAGAGGCAGGCGATAATCGCAACTCGCATGCATTTAAGAGGCAAACGGTCGCCAAAACCATCCTAAAAAACCCACAAAAGTAGAAACGGTGGCAAAGTTTGGGACCACTCTTTATGCAGCAAAATCCAGTGGCAAAAAATGAGCAGCACTCTGAAAATTGGTCCCATTTTGCGACGACTCTTTAAGCAGCAAAATCCGGTGGCCAAAAATGATCAGCACTCTGAAAATTGGTCCCATTCAAGCAATTGTGTTTTGCAAAGGAGCAATGAAGTTGAGATCCGTTACCAAACATGTTAATTTGTAAAAATAGTTAGAAATGATTTGTATTTATTACACAACAACCTCTTAGTATAAGTTATGTAAATCTGTAGTTTTAAGGTTATTTTTAGTAATTTTGTTAATTATATTAAATAAGATGATTAATGTTAAAGTTATCTTATGTTGACTTTTTCTACTAGTTTCATCATTTTTTAAATAATATAACTTTTATATAGTTTTTTTATTTTTCTTAACAAAACACTTTAAAAATCAAGCATTTTTTATCTTTAATATGTGTATAATATTGCTATATATACATTTTTAAATGACTATAAAATGGTTAGAAATGACAAGTTGTATAAAATGATTGGTATTTATTACACATCAACTCCCTTGAAAGAAGCACTTCAAAACTGAATGTGTTGGTTTGGAATTTGTTTTGTGCTTTTTCTGCTTGTGTTGGTTTCAAAACTGTACATGCCTCTTTTAACCCTGTCTATGCTAATTTCGAACATGTTTGTGCTTTTAGTGTTGGTTTTGTCTGTACTAATTTCAAACTTGTTTGTGCTAGTTCTCATTGTATGGTGTGCAGGAATAGTAGATGAAATACAATTTACTAACTAAAGAACAGATTAAGATTGATCAATAATTGAATGTAATAAAAAACAAACCAAACCCAACCCAAATCAACAAAAAAAACCGAATTAACTAAAAACCTATTAATCAAAACCTGAATTAACCAAAGCAAGCTATCGAATTTTTGAACCCTGGTTTAACTAAAATTTACCAAACCAAACCGTTAATATTTTCATATGTTTCTATATTTTATACCTTGAGTTCATGTAGTTCATATTTATACCTCTATTTTATGTACTTATGCTTCCATTTCATTTCATGTATTTATACATCCATCTATTTCATGTATTTACAAAAATAACCAATAAAGTAATTAAAACTTAAATAATAAAAAAAATAAAATGAACAAAAGGGTAGCCGGGATTCGAACCCGGATCCCCCACAAAGTTCATACACCAAAACACCGCTGACCACACACACTTGATGTGTAATAATGGAATCAAATAAACTTTAAAATAAACCGGCAGGTCACCTACAAGAATGTAATCGCCAACTGATTCAAAAGATAATCATCAATAACGGGTTTGTTTTAAATTGGTTGAGTGTAACTGATGATCAACATCAGTTACAATCCCAATTCAAGACCCAATTTAATTCAAAATGTTTTGCCAATCGTTGACCATGATCTTCGAAAAAACCAAATTCATTGCGTATCCTAAAAATACCACTGAGTATCATTTCCAAACTCGTTCACTCTTTCAAATCAACACTCAAACTTCTCTGATCGAGTTTCCTTGCCGCTTGAAAATACGTGCACCGCCGGAAAACATCACCGGAAAACCAAGAGCATCCTTTTTCGTCGGTATAATCTTTTGTATCTTTCTATAATTCATTATGTAGCATGTTATAACTTTAATCCAGTAACCAAAATTGATTAATCATATCTCAGTCAGAATTTTGATTCTGGGTTTTTAGTTTAATAGAGAAGATGAAGTTTATGAACGTATAACATAATTAAATTCACTATCTTAAAACGGGTTAGACACACAGTCTAGTGGTGGACTGTGTGCAAAAACAATATGCACGTCCCGGGTTGGAGCCATAACTGTTGCCGGGTTACTAAGATAAAAATCTTTTTTTTTAACTTAATCATAATGCTGTTCAATAAGTTAATAGGTATATTATAATCTCAATTATTAATGGGTTAGACACTCAACCCAGTTGGTAGGGCTGGGTGCAAACCATGACCAAGATCGCGGGTTCGACTTTAGGGGTGTGCACCGGTTCAAAGGTTATAAAATCTTTTTAATTTGATAAATTCAGAAATTACTTAACTAGTGTATAAGAATAATTAAATTAAGGTGTATTTCGGGTTACACACGTAGCTCAGTTGGTTGAGCTGCGTGCACGTATACAGGAGGTCACGAGTTCGAACCTCACACGCTGCCAATAACAACCACGGTCAACCCTGTCGAACCGGTCAACTCTGAAAAAGAATAATTTTTATTCAAATTCTTTATTTTCTTTCACTAAAAATTAGTTAAAAATACTTAAAAATAAGGTTAGCATTAAATTCACAAAAATAAACCTAACAATCTAATAAAAAGCATTAATTAAAAATATTAATTTCTCATAAAATTTATTTATTTATCGAATTACTACGTTATTATTTAGGTTAGTTTTCTCTGGTTGTTAAATCCAAATTCGTGCCATTCGTCATCAATCTAAGGAAACGCACCCAGTGTGAGTGAATCCTTACAAATTCGCCTTTTTATTAATGTTTTGTGGTGTATCATGTGTCGTTTACATATTTATTTATTCAAACACTTGTGCTAACACCATTATGTGATCTTATGTGTATATTTTGTCATTATATGTGGTTACATTATGTCATTTCAGTGCAAATCATTCATACATGGCCCACCAGTTCCTCGTTCATTAGATCGGC
Source organism: Scalesia atractyloides (assembly GCA_947069175.1). Lineage (NCBI taxonomy): Eukaryota > Viridiplantae > Streptophyta > Magnoliopsida > Asterales > Asteraceae > Scalesia > Scalesia atractyloides. The sequence goes on from CAMTDV010000011.1 coordinate 35,034,312, forward strand.
TCCGTTTGATTAAGCCTTGATCTCACAGTTCATCATTTATCATGCATGTGTACATTGTTGATATCATGTGGTTTGTTTATGTATACATACGCTCATATATGGTCTTTGCACATTTTTCTATTAAATTAATTAATGTAATTGAATTGTTTAAATATTAATTTGGATTCACTCGCCAGCTTTTGTTGACCCAAACTTTTATTTTACGCATAATTCAGGTGGAAAGGCTGAAGAGAGGAACACTTAGAATTGGCCTTAGAAGATGAATAAAATATGTTTTGTCTAGAACAATATTTCTTGTGTTTGTATGTTCCTTTGTGTTTGGATATTTTCTTTTAAGATTTCAATTAATAAATATGAAACTTAATGATAGTAAATGTCATGAGCTTTGATGAAAACCCAATCATGTCCTGACTGCTATTTCCGCTGCGGGTCAGGGTGTGACAAGACATATGTGTAATGTTTTTGTCTTCTATTTTTTTGAAGTTTTGCTTAGGAAAAATATGTGGTTCCTAATGATTCTCACGTGTCTCAATTACCTTAGTGTTTCTCACATTATCCTAACCCTATATATATATATATATATATATATATATATATATATATTATATATATATATATATCCTTGAGTAGGCGCACACACAAAAAAGATACCTCCTGTGTCCTATTTATGGAACAAAACAACATAATTTTTGTTAACTTAGATTTGTTTCTTTGTCCACACCAACTAAAGCAAAATAAATTATTTTCCTGTTTATTTATGTTTTCTTAGTGGTGTACGACTCCAAGAAAAGAGAACCACAACAAAACAAAAAAATTGTTGATGGGAATGAATGGCTGGTAAAGGCGGCTAGGCTGCCGACTTCAGACCTAAATCGAACAACTCTCTATGACGTTGTGTTTCTCGCTTGTAACGAGTCGTACTCTCATACCACATTATGGGCTATCATAAAGTGATATTGAGCCGGGTCAAGGCCTCCCATACCTTCAATCTTCATTAATCCAAATAAGCAGTCTTCTAAGTCTTCAACTAATAACCCGAGCCCAAATTAATACTTCAAAACCAACAATAAGAATTGAATGAAAAAATTAGTAGATAACTACATATAAAATTAGAAAAGAATAACATGGAAAATGTGAAATAGGACAAGAAAGAAAATGATGCTTAATTGTTCACATGTTGGACGAGGAGCTTCAAATTGTTCATATATTGGTGAATTTCCTTTTCAGTTTCTCATCAGCCTTCATTAATTCGAGCTGCGGTCGACAACCCTATTTGACAACGCTCCATTGCCAATGTTAGTGTTATTGGAAACATGTGACACATTGGCAATGTGATCTTAGGCGAATCCATCTTTAATTCTTGTTTGGTAACTTCTATTTTCTTTAATGACCACAGCTCTGTTTTGGCTTTGGCGTAAGATTTTGATTTGGTAATGAACATATTGCCCTCTTCCCCATCTATTATTTTCATATGTGAAGTGTCGTAATATTGCTATAAAATTTGAATGTCATATAAGTTATCGGCACTCATCATACACTGAACATTCTCAAATTAAAAAGGAAACCCATAGACAATATTAAAAAACAAGTAAAATGAAGGAGGTAGAAGAGAAAAAAAAAACACAAGTTACACGTACCCAGGCACAATCAGAAAAACCTTTTTTTTCAACAGTTCAACAGACGTATCTTTTCCAGCCAGTGGCGCTGTTCACACCCCTAATTGGTGACAATCATTAACAATATTAAAGGAAAAGAGGCAATGTGATATGAGGGTGAACCTTCAATCTTGTTTGCTATTATTATTGAGACGAGTTTTCCATCTTGATTTTATAGTAAGCTTTCGATTTTCTTACTTATATTCGGTTCAATCATGTAGGGAACTGAAGAACATACATGTCAATCGATCATAACATGCTGATTGCTTTATGGTTAGCTGGTGCAATTTGACTGCCCATGGTAATTTGTGTAGGTCCCGAAATCGGATCTCGAATAAAGTGATTTTGTTTCGGATGGTGTCACTACAAGGAATCGCTATTTTTAGTGGCGACCTTTGTCGCCGCTATTAGTCCCTTTTGTCGCCGCTATTGACCTTTAGTGGCCACACGTGGCCGCTAAAGCGTCGCAGCTATTGCTGGGATGCTATTGCTCTTCGTGTCGCCGCTAAAGGTTTCGGATGGTGTCACTACAAGAAATGGCTATTTTTAGTGACGACCTTTGTCGCCGCTATTAGTCCCTTTTGTCGCCGCTATTGACCTTTAGCGGCGACACGTGGCCGCTATTGACCTTTAGCGGCGACACGTGGCCGCTAAAGCGTCGCTGCTATTGCTGGGACGCTATTGCTCTATTTGTCGCCGCTAAAGGTTTCAGTCGCCTCTATTGCCCTATTTTGTCTTTAGTGGTTTTGGCGGACAATCAATAGCGGCAACATGTGACGCCGCTAAAAGTCAATTTTTTAATACAGCAGCTATATACAGCTACCGAACCTGTTTCGGGTCGAAAAATGCAACATGTTTCAAAACGCAACCTGAATACAACTACATTCAAATATATTAAACACCAAAACCATATACAAAACGAATACAGTTTCAAACAACAGTTACGTCCTACATTATCATCCTAGATGCGTAAAAACGTTAAAAATAACTACCCATACTTCGAATTCATCTTAATCTTCATCATCCTCTTCTTCGTTATCGAATTAAGGGTTATAACAATCGTCGTCGTCTGCCGGTTCTTTTCCTTTTGAACTTAAGTAGCTGTCAAGTCGATTCAGGAAAGTTGGGCTTTGGAACAAGTTGTCAACAAATCCCTACAATAATAAATATAAAAACGTATGTTAGCATATTAGCGGATGCTACCAACATATATTTAACAAGGAAACACGCGTTCGTTTATCATTTTATAAATTGTGTAGTTTACCTCAGAAAAGGGTTCTTGAGTCTCAGGTTGGGAAGTCGACAAGTTCGGGGGGTATTTGAAGGTTCATGCCCCATCCCCCGGTACCATCCTCTCCGCTCTCCCAAGGCTTCCTGAAATGGGGCAAGTGGAGGACCGTCACCATACGACGGAGTTTTTGGCTTTCCCCCTAACCCTCTTCGGGGGATCAGCTGCAATTAAAACATAAATAATTAGTAACAACATTTATAATATATCAAACATAACAACTAAAAAAAATAATTAAAACATAAATAATTAAAAGACTTACCATCAAGCTCGTGCGTGCCTCTAAAAAATGATTTTGAGGCGATGGATCACCGGCGCCGTCTCCCCATGTCCCCATGGGGCCGGATCGGCCATCAAATAAGAAAATATCAACAGTACCGAAATCATGATTCCTAAAAGGTTGCAAATGTTACAGCATGTGTATCTAATAGAAATTAATGATAAGTACAACAAGTGTAACTAATATTCAGATAAATATTTCAACAAGTGTTTATCAAAGTTAAACTTTTTTTTTCAAACCTACACATAAACATTCAAATTATCAAGTTAAATAGTTTTTTTTTCTCAAACCTAAACATAAACATAGAAATTATCAAGTTAAACATATTTTTTTTCAAACATAACCATAAACATAGAAATCATGAAACTTAAACACAATTTATACTACTAACACATATACATGCTTATAAACAAACATTTTGAACAAAAACACAAAATTTATACATACTTACCTACACATTTTATATAAACATACATACAAGCATAAACATTTTTCACAAATTGCAAACATTTAGATGCACAATTGTTCATCTTTTACATACACCTACATACTAACATACAACTTGATACATTCATTCATAGACTTACATACACACATACATGCTTGCATACACCTACATCAACAAATACATAGATTTCCATATACACATTTTCACCAAACACACTTACATTATACATTTTACATACAAACATTCATCCTTACATACACCTACATCAACAAATACATAGATTTTCATATACACATTTTTTACCAAACACACCTACATTATACATTTTACATACAAACATTCATCCTTACATACACATTTACGTACCTAAACAAAAAATTATACAATTTCTAAACTTAAAAAAAATACATATAAAACTAACCTTTATTTAAAGTTTCAAGGATACGAAGACCTTGGAGAAGAGGTGGTGCTGGAGAAATGATGGTGGTGACTGGAGAAGAGTGGTGGTGATCTGAGTTTTATTCCACAAACACAAAATACTCAAAAACGAGCAAAAATTAAAGCCTATAACATGTATATAACAAATGTAGAGAAGAAGTTTAACATAAATAGAGTTAAACGAACCGATTTGGGCAAAAGATGGGTGTTTCCGACGGAGCTCAGGCGTTTTTTTCGAGGGAAAAATGAAGGAGGAGGGAAGAAAGGCGCTGATATTGGGTCTGTACGTTAAGACCATTACCGTCGACAACTTGTCGCCGCTATTGGTACTACCGTCGCCGCTACTGGTTGAACCTGGATAACATTTGTGTGGCTGGGGTTTATTGTGGTTTAGGGACCTTTAGCGGAGACGGCATCGCCGCTAATGGTCTAATATTTGTCGCCGCTATTGCCTGTTGAATCCCCAACCGTCAGATCTAGAAAATGATCAACGGTTGGGGTTTGGTCTGAGGGCCCGGGACACGGATCGACCAATAGCGGTGACACTTGGCCTGTCACCGCTAGTGGTGTCGCCGCTAAAACCGGTGGTTTCTTGTAGTGTGTAATGAGTGGAATCCAAGCTACACCATAAACCAAGCTAGACAGTGAACATTACGCAAAGATATCAACGCTTAATGGAATTGTGTGTTGATTTCGAAAGAGTTTGGGTACAAGATTACGCACAATGTGAGCACTCCAAAACTCACCCTCTCTTAACACACACTCTCTCTCTCTCTCTAGCTCATTCAAGCTCTCTTAACCAATGACACATACACCACTATTTATACTGAACACACATAATGTTGTCGACAGTCCATATGTTGAAGTCGGTAGTCATTGTATTGTTGTTAACATTGACAATGCTATGTAACAATTGTTGTTCATTATTGACAGTTGAGGCCTTGTCGACAATCCATGTAAGGCTTCACTTTCAACATTACATATAATGATCGACAATCTTCCACAACAAGTCTTGGATCCATAGTTATAACATGTGATTATCAATCCATAGTTATGTATCCTTGTACATGATGGACATGGATGTTGTATTTGTATTCCTTACCATAAAAATTGCATCCATGTCGTTCTTGTATCCACATCGTTGTCGTCACTTGTATTTTTGTTCTTCGAGTTGTACGACGGAGGAACGTTGTCGACTTTGGTTTTAAACCGAACCTCACTAGCAACATACACACAAAAGTGCATCAACGAACTCCCCCTTGGATGTTGCTCATGATGCTTCATTCTTCACACTAACGGATCTTAAAAAGTCATCATGGGTTACAGTCAAGAGGTGCATCATCAACCCCCCCTTAAATGTAGCCTATGAATCTTTGATTCTCAAATCTTTAGATCCTCGTGATGTCGATGAGTGGCCAGCTGCAAATAGATCCTCTTGATCTATTGATTGCATGCATGGCATGTTGTCACTCCCATAGATTATCTTTAGACACATTCTCTTTGCCTTTAGCCTGTTTGGATGCCACATCTGTACATACAACAATGCTAAACACGTAATAAGAACAAAAGCTAGGACTTTAACCATTCTTAGAGAATTTTCATGAAAGTTTTTTTTATCTGTCTCTAACCTTCCGTATATGAACTTAATCTCGCACTAATCATACTCAATGGTCCTAAACCAGAATGTCACCCACTCTGTATGAATTTAAAGATACTTGCAAAACAATTAAATAACTTTCAAGCTAATGTAAACGTTACTAGATAAATCAAACAATTTAATTAAAACTACAATTAATCTTTCACTTTGGCCCTTAGACTTTGCGTTTTAGGATTAACACCATCATTGGAAACGCGATGTCAATGTTATAGGAAACATGTGACACATTGACAATGTGTTCTCAGGGTAAGCCTTCTTTAGTTCTTTAACAGTGACCGAACTCAGTTATGGCGCTATATAAATCAAACAAGTAGATTGCGCACTCCTCAATCTATTCTTTTTTTCATATGTGAAGTATCATCATTTGGCTATGATAAATAGAATGCTACATATAACAGAACATTCCCAAATTAAGAAGCTAAGCGATACACCTTGTGTACACACATATTCCTTTTTCTTATTTCAACCATTCAACAGACGTATTTCAGGGTAAACCTTCAATCTTGTTTGCTATTATATATATTATGGTGACCAGATTTCCTTTAGGGGTTTTATGAAAAGCTTTTGAATTTCTTACAGCTAGTTGCATTCCATACAAACATGCAGGGGTACATGTTACTGCATCATAACATGCTGATTGCTCACTAGGTTATAACAAGTATCCCATGCAAACTTTACATTTCTGAAGTTTCAGGTCAACTAGATTTTAGATCTATTGCAAATGACTATAGATTTTGTTGAGATATTGTTGATCTCCCATCTGATCTTGCTGGTGCTTCATTGATCCAAAACCGACCACCTTAAAGATCATTTAGCTTTCACTAATATCATAGGTCTTACTTGTTTATCTTTGCTGCTTTCAGAGTTAGGATTAATCACCTTTAACTTCCATAAAACATCTTCACCTCCATTTCATAGTAGAATATATCTTAGTTTTTCGTAGATTGTTGGTTTCTCACGCCTGAATGGATTGCTGATTTTTTTATGTTTGAATAGATGGTTAAGTTGATAGGGATTAATTTTTTCCATGGATATCGATTGAACGTTAAATCTAAAGGTAGTTGATTTTCCTAAGATATGAAGATAACCACATGTCGCCATTATTGCTCTAAATCTGAGTAGTGACATGCATAATCATAAATACTCCTCCTTTGGTTATTTAATCAGTTGTGTCTTTTCTAGCCTTCTTTAATTCCCACGGTCGACAACCCTTATTGATTACGCTTCATTGGCGGTGTTATTTAATAGGAAACATACAACGCACTGGCGATGGGATCTCAGGCAAAGCTTTCTTTAATTCTTGTTTCATTGCTTCTATTTTCTTAGATTTGTAGTTGTGATGCTTACTCGGTTTTGGCTTTAGCTTAAGCTTCCGATATTTGGGCTCTCTTCAATATACATATTCTTTTTTTTATGTGAAGTGGCATCAGCTTTCTATTAAAATCAGAATGCATATAAGTTATCCGCACTTATATATATTAATGAACGTCCACAAATTGAAGGAGGGGTAAGTGATGAAGAAGACTAAAATAAAAGTGTAAAATAGAGGGGGTAGAATAGTAAATGTCACACCTTACGCACAACCATAAAAACCTAGTTTTCAACAAACAATTGGACAGACAGATGTATTTTTTGAGCCAGGGTGCCGCTGTAAGTACACAAACGTAACTGGTAACGATTAGTAACAATGCTAGAGGAAAAGAGGCGACGTGATCTCAGGGTTAACCTTCAATCTTGTTTGCTTGACGAGATTTGTTTCCAGTTTTTGTTTTTCATTATAAGCTTTCAGTTTTCTTACTTGTATTCGGTTTAATCATGCAGGGAACTGAAGAACGTACATGTTACTCGATCATAACATGTTGATAATTTATAGGTAACAAGGTAATGCTATCTGAAATTTCAGTTCAGGTGCCTTTTAGATCTGTTGCAAACGACTATAGATTTTGTTGATCTTCCATCTGATTTTGCTGCTGCTTAGTTTATTCCAAACAGACCACATTAATTAGAGATTGTTTTGTTTTCATTTATATTATAGGTTTTACTTGTTTTCTCATGCTAGAATGGATCCATGGATAGTTATGTCGGTAGAGCTTGAATTTTCTCAGGGATTTTAATTGATTGTTTAATACAATGGTAGTTGATTTTCTAAAGATATGAAGAGAGTTAGATAATCTTACAAGTAATCTCTATATGAAGCATCTCCTTAATCATATTTTTATTGTTTCATCCTGAACTTTTTTATTTTTTTATCTTTTGTTTGTATAGTGGTATGGTATGGGAATTCGTTCCTCGTATTGATGATGTTAAAGGCCAACCAACTATAATTCAAGATTCTAATGAAAACATTGGCCATTTAATTTTAGAATGTGGCCCATTAACAATACTAGAAAGAACGTCTTTGAAGGATTCGTACCATAAGTGTAATCAATGAAGTTGGTTGAAGGTGATACAGATAACTGCAACCTTTACAGTTGCAAGGTGTCTTGTTTAAGAATTGTAAAGTTAAATTTACGTACTATATTTTCATCTGGTGGTGCTGGTTTATGTGTTCTATCATATGACTGATTATGGAACGCATGTTTATAATGATTGTTTTTTGCTATAGTTGGCATTTGAGTAGGTTGAGTGATAACTTGAACTTTTAAATGGTGTAAAAAATGTAAGTTGTGGTCACCTGTAACTGTTGATGTTCAAGATTTATTGATCATTTGCTTATGATTAGATAATTATATGGTAGGCATTATTTATGCTTGGTTAGCAATTGATATTCAATCTATATATTACATCCAGCATTCTACTTGGAATACAATTGTGTATTTTGTTTTCCAAACTCTAATATGATTGTATTGTTTGACTCTCATTTTTAGGAGGTTCATAATAGCACCCAATGCCCATCACCTACACCTCAAAGCCCATCTTCAAATGAACATGACACAAGTGGTAGCCATGAAGAGGGTACATGTATAAATGTGATTCTGGTCCATTTGGAGCCGTTGACTGTCCAGGAAAAATGGTCAAATCATTTGAATGATGTGGCGGAGAAGAACCATAATGAATGATAAGCAAATTCATATTATGGTAAAGGCTTTACTTGATCAGACTATATCGCAAAGGAGAGATGTAACAAATTATTACTTTTCATTTACTCCTTTGCGGTTAAGGAATTGGTAAGAAAGCTTGTCTTGTTTTCTTGTTGTATAGTCATCTTGTGGAAGTAAAGAATTTGAAATATGCTGAATATTCTAGAGGTTCACTTGAGTTGGAAAACGGGTCAAAAGGGATAAACTTTTTGTCACTGGCTGGTTGACCCTAAACCCTTAATGTCTAAAACTGTAAATTTTTAATAGAAATTTAGTGAGTCAAATGTATGTGATCTAAAGTTTTCAGTTACCCCTTTTTTCAACAATAATATTGTTTTTGTAATACTAGGATTTAGTAGGAGCTATTCATTAATAATACACTTTGAGCAACCTCAACCCATTTGACCCGCTTTCTTAAACCTTCAACCCATTATAGATAAAACATAACTGAACTAACCCATGCATATACCAACGGTAGTTTTTTCAAGTTTTCTTTCTTGTTTTATGTCTTAACAGGTTAAGTAATCGTAAGGCCAAACTAGCACGTGCAGCTGCCAAGGATACTCACATGATGGGGACAATGCTTTGCTTTGTCCGGAAACAAATGGGTCAGGGCCTGACCCAAATTCATCTGAGAATCTTATGGATGAAGATTATGACCCGTCTCCATCTGTTTCTTAACTGACCCACCAGAAAGATCACAGGGGAGCGGTTTTAAGAATTTATGGTACCAAAAAGACCAAAGATACCATTGTGGTCCCTGCAAAGCGTTTTAAACTCAAGATTGGACAACAAATTATGCTTATAGATGGTCAAGGAGAAGAGGTTGGAAAAAGAACCATACATCTAGCCAAAGGTGTATGGTTTGGAAAAAATGGAGAGAAAGGATGAGCGGAATTAATGTAGGGTTGTTGATAGAAAAAGAAAAAAAGATAAGGCGAAGAAAGAGGTTATGCATGCTAGGATGGCAAACAATGAAATAATGTTAACGCGGGGGATCCGTTTTAAGAATTTGTGGTACCAAAAAGACCAAAGATACCATTGTGTTCCCTCAAGGAGAAGAGGTTGGAAAAGGAACCATACATCTAGCCAAAGGTGTATGGTTCGGAAAAAAATGGAGAAAGAAAGGATGAGCGGAATTATGGTAGGGTTGTTGATGGAAAAAGAAAAAAGATAAGGCGAAGAAAGAGGTTATGCATGATAGGATGACAAACAATAAAATAATGTTAACGTAGGGGATCGGTTTTAAGAATTTGTGGGACCAAAAAGACCAAAGATACTAAGCATTTTAAACTCAAAATTGGACAACATGTTATGCTTACAGATGCCAAGGAGAAGAGGTTGGAAAAGAAACCATACATCTAGCCAAAGGTGTATGGTTTGGAAAAAACGGAGAGAAAGGATGAGCGGAGTTAATGTAGGGTTGTTGATAGAAAAAGAAAAAAAGATAAGGCGAAGAAAGAGGTTATGCATGATAGGATGGCAAACAATGAAATAATGTAACGCGGGGGATCCGTTTTAAGAATTCGTGGTACCAAAAAGACCAAAGATACCATTGTGTTCCCTCAAGGAGAAGAGGTTGGAAAAGGAACCATACATAGCCAAAGGTGTATGGTTCCAAAAAAATTGGAGAACGAAAGGATGAGCGGAATTATTGTAGGGTTGTTGATGGAAAAAGAAAAAGATAAGGCGAAGAAAGAGGTTATGCATGATAGGATGACAAACAATGAAATAATGGGGGATCAGTTTTAAGAATTAGCGGGACCAAAAAGACCAAAGATACTAAGCGTTTTAAACTCAAGATTGGACAACACGTTATGCTTACTGATGCTCAAGGAGAAGAGGTTGGAAAAGAAACCATACATCTAGCCAAAGGTGTATGGTTTGGGAAAAAAATTGGAGAAAGAAAGGATCAGCGGAATTATTATAGGGTTGGTGATGGAAAAAGAAAAAAAATACTGCTGAGAAAGTGGTTATGCATGATAGGATGGCAAACATTAAAATAATGTTAAATATTTAGTTCTCAATACGTCTAGTCATCGAGTTAGCCAATAAACACTTTATTTTGGGTGTTCATTATGTTAGGATAATTGTAATATTAAGTGAAATGTTTTATGTAGTTTTGATAAATGATTAAATTTTAAAAATATGATGATTATTAGCATGTTTGAAATAGAAAATCATTGGCCCTGTGCGGTGGTCCTCCCCGCATACCCTCATCACCGCCTCTGATAAAGAGCATGAGCTTGGCTTCTTTTCTCGAGCTCGAGCAGGCTATATAATTTTTATTTTATATATTGACCATTTATTATATAATAGTTAGTGTTATAATGATTATGATAAAAATAGTTAAATAGAACAAATCATGTTATGTATAAAAGTTATAATTAAAATATGTACATGAAAACTTATAAATCAATTAATAATTAATAAACGAGCCGAGCTTGAGGTTTAAAAACATAGCTCGAATCGAGCCGAGCTCAAGCTTTTGCTGCATAAGTAAAACAAGGTCAGGCTCGGTACTGGCTTGGGTCTAGGTTGAAAATCTACTCATGAGTCAAGCTTGAGGTTTAGAAACATAGATCGAGCTGTTTTAAGTTAAACGAGTTCAGGGCATAGCAGATTATTTGAAGAATTTTGTTCTTGCTTTTTAAATTGTTCTTTTCAGTTGTATCACACTTTATTTGGAATGTAAAGTGCTTTAACTCTCATTTGTATTTGGCAAAAATGTTTTTGGATTTTTGGTTTGAAAACTCATTTTGTGCCTGGATTAACTGTTGTGGTTTGATGGTGTAATTTTGTGTTAAGTATAAACAATGAAAATATGTGCTAAAAAGTTTATGGTACCTTCATCATTAGAAACATATCATTCAGAGGGACTTGAAACCCTCAAATTTGCTTATGAATCACCGCGGTGAAGTAAAGATCACTGAGGTGTTAGTGCCATACTTGCAAGCACATTTGGATTGGCTAATACTCAAATTGGCACTTATAATTATATATATGTAAGTACCTTTAACCATTTCAAGTCCAATACTCAGTTTTAAAAGTCTGGATAAAGTTCTTGTTCTTGTTTTGATTATGATTAGTTAGGCATAAAGAGTCAGTTTCCTATCTTTTGCTACACAAAACTAATTATTTAGGGTTAAAATTTAATATCATTATGATGTTTGAACTTTTTTTACCAAAGTTAAAATAATTTTTTTTATGCATATACGTAGAGCCTGGGAGAATTATTGGAGGCAGTTATGGTTACAAAACTGATATATAGAGCCTGGGTTTAGTTTTGCACGAATGTGCAATGGACCAAATTCCATTCTCTCCACCACATCCGGAGGAAGGATAAGGATGGGTCAATGTTTACGAGCTTATGGAAATCGTTGTTGGTCACTTGCCTCATCATGCCCTTTCTGATAAATTCTCTCCTCAGCTTCTTCTGATATACCTTCTCTGTTTTAGATATGGTGAAATGGGTGGGGTGTGTGCAGGTTGGGTAACATGTCACAAGTGGCTTCACCTGCAAACATTTTTTTGTTGATTTTTAGAGTTTGTAAATAGTTAATGTGTTGTGATTACAAAAACTGCATTACTTCAACAATAATCTAGGGAGGCTGTTTGCATTTGAGTGCGCATTAACTAAAATCAGTTTGGAGTAACTACAAGTAAAATGAATCTATTTATTGCTAATTATTGCGAAATTGCCACTTTTGGTTTGTACAATATCCAAAAGGGCCCTTCCCCTTGGGCTAAACCTGGCCCTCAATTTTTAAGAATGAGCTAGCTTCATCTAAAGCCAAACCCCTTCTTAGGCTTTTGTTGAGCCATACCTCATGTCCTACTCACCTCACATCTCTTTTGTTCAACAAGAACAAAATAAGTTGTTATTTTAGCGTGTAGAAAGATCCCAAGGATAGGGCATCTAGAAATGAACTTATGAAACATTTACGTTCCACAAAAAAAAAACAATTTTTATAAAGTCTTTCATGATTTTAAACTCACTTAAATGCTTCTTTTCTGTTTTGATCTCCAGTCGCAACCATTCATCAAAAGCGGGATCCCTTCTTACAACATTGTTCTGAATCCTAGGTGCGTATTGAATTCCATACATATAAACCTACTTGTGTGTGTGGCATGATTAATCACTATTCGTATGGTGTGCCACACTTTAAACTGAAGAAGTGAAGATTGCAAAATGGATGGGTTGAAACTGCAAATTAATTTTATATAATTGGTGTCCATGTATTAGTGATTAGGCTCAATTGTAGTAACGATATCTCTTATGCTGTGCTATGTGTTATCACTTCTTTCTGTTGCAGGAGTTCTGGGCATTTGATTCGCTATTCCACGCTGCACTATTGGCTATAAAGGTGTGTCCTTTTTGCTATTCTTGGTTATATATGATGTTTACAAGATTCCTAATATATATAAAAAAGGTTATAGGAAGCAACACATATTTTTCTCTTCATTTCCCACACATTACTAACATACCATTGTCCTATAGAGCTTGCACATTAACAATGGATAAACAACAAAAGCGACAAAAGATATGTCAGGTACTAACTCAACATCATCCATCTAACCAACACATATCATTGTTGCTATTTGATAACAAATATAACATTGACTCTTTTCAGTACCAAACCCTCTGGTAGGCCCTCTCCCTATGAAACAGTAGAAGCCAGAGCAAACTCCTACTCTAGTATCCACACACTGGTAACTAGAGAAAACATGCAGCAACTTAGTGACCCCCTTTGGGATGATGAATGGTGGGCAAAACATAGATGAGACAATCGAGATGTGCAAGACTTATAACAAAACCTAATCTTCATAGCACATGAATAGCCCTACCCAGATCTTTAGTTCACTGTTGCTAAACTATACTCTTCTGCTTAGTAATAATTGTGATGTACCCGTTTAAAATTTTCAAAACCTATATTTATGAGTTTTAAATTTTTATAACTTGAATTAATGAGTTACACACTACTACTAGGTTGTTGCTTCCTACATACTTCACGTCACCACAACGAATCATCCACAAATGTCACACACACACCACAAATCCCAACAGCTATGAGGCGACAAAACAAACACACCGGTAGCAACACGCTGGCATTTCCATTAGTTGGATGATGATGATGTTGATTTGTTCCATTTGGAGGATCAAGATTTCATAAATAACTTAGAGTAAATGCAATTTGCCTCCCTGTGGTTTGGTGGCAAGGCGAGAGCAGGCTGTCACCCCACACTTTTTTTGCATTTTGTGCTTTTCTGCTTGCAAAATGTAACAATCTACACCCCTGCCTATAACTCGGTTAGAATATCCACTTTAGTATCTAATGGTAAAGGGAGCGTTTGTGTCATTTCACCCCTCAAAAACCCTAAACCCCCCAATAAAACTCCAACCCAACAACTTGACACCCCATACTTATACTTGGCTTTTACTTCCCACCCACCACCTACCACCGGCTCCCACCGCATCACCGTCCCACCAATCACCATCTCCCATCACTCCCAACATCAAACCCAAATCCTCCCAAAATCTCTCTACCATCTTTGGAACCGCTACGATTACACCTCTCTCACATGCCGCCATTCATCACCAAACCACAACACTGAATTGAAGCCGGAGCTTCGCGATATCGTATTTGCCAGCACCGTTCGTCGTGAGTGTGCACAGTATTCGAAAACTGGCTTAGATTCGGTACACTCTTTTGTTTGGTGATTTTCAGACAGTTGAAACATTTATATATTGTGTGTTTCACAATTGATTATTAAACCCAAGAATTATAAAATTTGATGATGTGGAAATCGATGGTTGTGACCAGTTTGTAGAAGGGATTGTCTTTGTTTGTGATAGTGGTATTTGGACGTAATCAGTAGAGATTTTTATAGAATTTATATGGTCTAAGAATAGGACCGTTTCAATTTATATGGTCTAACAATTGATCAACACTTGATCAAGTGAATATCCATCTAATTTCATAGGTAATATTTGAACATCATTTTTCTTTGTTCATAAACACAAGTAGGCTAAATTAATTGCCTGGTACCAGGTGAGGTGTGGGCGGTTGGTTTGATAGGTACTACGTGAGGTGGGATACGGGCTTGGGATGGGGGGTTGTTGGAGTTAATGGTGGTGATGATGTTGGTGGTGGTGACGATGCTAGTTATGGTGGTGGATGGGTGGTTGTAATAATAAATAAACAACAAGGACGTATATTGCAAGAAAAATGTAGTTTGGTTGTTTCACAACCTTTTAAATGAAACATAACTTTCAATATAATATAGGGGTGCAAAGTGTTACATCATACAAATAAAAAGGTACATGAAGCAAAAGAAAAGTGCGAGTGTGGCAACCTGCTCCCGCCACCAAACTACAGGGAAGCAAGTTGCATTTTACTCTAAATCAAATGAAAAAAATACTTTTGGGCTTAAGTTCCTATTATGGTTGGACCCTATTTAATTATCATGTGTAACACCCCAACCGCCTAAAACAACAAACCGCGGCGGAAACGTCGGGGAGTCATGTCACAGAACTATTGTTTCACAACTCATGGAATTTAAAATTTTCTTTATTAAGTTAAATGTTTACATTGTCTTGGGATAAAAAGAAACAACATATAAATAAATTGTCTTTTATTTTTTAAGTCACTAAGGCCCGCGTCCATCCCTATGTGTACCATGCATCATATTATCAGCATAAAAATGCCGGTGAGTACATAGGTTTTGTGAGTGTGTCAAATTCGTGGCTTTGAATACATATTGCAACACATCGTCTGACTACAAGAGTGGTTAAGTGAAAACCTAGTATCAAAAGTGTTAATATTGCAATACATTAACCAACTAAAACAAGTTGCTTAGAGTTGTGAAAACCTTGTAGCCATGAACCTTGACCAAAATATTTTATTTTCTAAAAACCTTGTAATATATTGATTCAAAAGAAAACTTCGTATGGTTTATTCTTTAAGTGAAAATCATTGCATGACATGTTCAAAACCATTTGTCTGTGTTATAAACAATTTGTCAGTGTTATAAACCATTCGACCGTGTTATAAATCAGTCGTCCGTGTCATAAACCAATCGTCCAAAATCGTCCGTGTTTTTAATTGACAATATTGTTGATCGTTCTTTAAAGAACACATTCAAACCTGTGTTGAGTATACCACCAAAGGGTATCTTTAATAGACCACAAAGGGTCTCTTTAACTAGACTAACAAATTAACACATTATTTGTTAATTAGAAACCGTTTCTATCATTACCCAAACTTCCACCAAATCCAGTGAACAGTCCGATAATGGGATTGTCAGTCCTATGGTACCATAACATACTACTGGTCGGCTCGCCCAAATCTAATGAATGTCATTCGTGTTTTAGATAACGCATGAACAAGTTTTTCACATTATTGAAATCGTATTGTTTTATATATAAACCATAGACATTGTTTTTGAAAACTTGAAAATGATTTCGCACATATGAGTCACCCCGAAAATTTGCAAAACGTAAAAGAGGGGAACTATGTACTCACTTTGAAAATCAATTTGTGTATATAAACCATGTATATTGATTTGAAATATTTAAAATAGTTATTGGCACATATGAATCACCCCAAAACATTTAGAAAATGTAAAAGAGGGGGGCTATGTACTCACTTTGAAATCATTTTGAATATATAAACCATGTATATTGTTTTGAAATCTTGAAAATAATTATAGGCACATATGAATCACCCCAAAATATTTAAAACGTAAAAGAGGGGAACTATGTACACACTTTGAAAATCATTTTGTATATATAAACCATGTATATTGTTTTGAAATCTTGAAAATAATTATAGGCACATATGAATCACCACAAAAAACTTAGAAAATGTAAAAGAGGGTGGGGGTATGTACACACTTTGAAAATCAATTTGCATATATAAACCATGTATATTGTTTTGAAATCTTTAAATAATTATCGGCACATATGAATCACCCCAAAACATTTATGAAATGTAAAAGAGGGGGGGCTATGTACTCACTTGGGATTGCGAAAGTGTTCTTGATCAGCAGAATAAACAAAGCTCAAACGTGTCCTAATGTGTTAGATAAATATGTTAGTGTGTCGGGCCCACAAACGATAGATCAGATAGAATGAAGTCTTATAAACCAAACAAGTGTTGGAACTCATGTGACATGGTTTAACAAACTCAATATTCTGATTTGGAAAGGATCCTAAGTGCTTTTGACCCATTATGACTAGTTAAAGTAGTTTATGCTACGTTAACGGGTCATTAGCCTAAACGCGTGATCGTCCTATGATAAGTCTTAAATGCCCAAACATGTTTGAAAATGTTATAACATTAGTTTATATGTAAAAAAATTTGGTTACATGTGTTTAAAATGGATTTATGTGCAAAAGGGCATTTTGGTCATCATTTTTTTAAGAACATAGAAGTAACTTATCATAACACTAACCAAACGACGTGACCATAAGGTATAACTATAGTCACAAATATGTGTTTTGTAGGATCCTAAGATCGACCAAACGGGTCGGATTTGAAAGTCAAAGCGGTGGTCAAGACCGCTCGACTTACGACCCTAAATAAGCACTAAACTAGAAGTGACGAGTTAGACATGTCAAGATATGTCTAGCTAAGTTTATAAAACTGATTTGGTATCACAACTTGGTGTTTTGATACCAGAAAATAGTTTGGTCATAAAATGCACATCATGCGCTTTTTTGACCAAAACTTTGACTCGTCCCTTCGACTAGTAAACATGGTAATCAGAAGGTGAAATCGTTAGGGATTATAACCTTGGTGATACAATCACATTGCAAAGTTCAATTGAACTTTGACTTGACCAAATATGGTCAGAACCAAAATTCAACCAGGAAGCCAAATTGTTCGACTTTTAGCTTAAAATTAGCTAAAATAATGAAAGAACTAGGAAGAGCACTTACTCGTGTTGAAGAACAATTTCGGAACCAAGGATAGCAGGCTTCCAAAAGCCGGAAAGAAGCTTCAAGAATGATAGAAAGAAGTACTTCACACTTTGCTTTGAAGTGTTTTGAAGTGGTGTGAAAAACAATGGAAGAATCATGGGGTATTTATAGTATTTTAGGATTAAGGAGGTGATGACAAGTGTCCTCAAGTGTGGATTAGTGTTCTAGCATGTGTCAATACCACATTAAGTGTGGCAAAGTGAGTGCTAGGTGTCAAAAATTGGAGATAGGTGGCAAACTTAGTGAAGAAGCAAAAATATTTATTATTTTTTTGACATTTTTGGCCCTTCGACTTGTATTTTCAATTGTTTGCCATTTTAAACCCCTTTAACCTAATATTTAGGTTATATAAAGGTATTAAGAAATGTGTAACTTGGATTATGCCCGAAAATGTCATGGAGGTCAGTTCGTTCGGTTGTACGGTTACGCCTTTCGCAAAAATGCGTAAAACGCTTTAACGAACACGAAAATGATCGAAATTGCGCAACGATTGACATTTTTGTATTTTCATCAATAAAATACAAGATTTTATTGAATACAAAAATATTTGGAAATAAAACAAAAGGTTTCATTGAATACGAAATTGTTTGTAATTGTGCAATGATTGTAAAGGCACAAATGTCACAATCTCCCCTACTTTTGGAAATTTTTTCCCGAAATTTAATTAGAGGAAACTTTGTGAAATAGATGTGGATATTTCGCTTTCATCTGATCTCTCATTCCCAAGTAAATTCTGGGCCACATTTGGATTCGAAGCGAACTTTAACTATCGGTATACGTCTACGCTTGAGTTTCTTGACTTCATGGTCCAATATCTCCATAGGTTTCTCGACAAAGTGCATAATGTCATCAACCTTAATTTCGTCGAGGGGAATGTGGAGGTTTGTATTGGCTAAACTCCTTTTCTAATTGGACACGTGGAAAGTTGGGTGAATATTCCGAAGTTCAAGAGGTAGCTCATTTTTCTACAAGCTTTGGGTCACACATGTATGTTGTGCTTGAAGGATACGTGTCTGGATATCAGATTGAACTCGAACACAATGAAGTTTGACACGTTCCTTACAACTAAGCGCATCAGCCACAACATTCGCCTTACCAAGATGGTAGCAAATCTCGCAGTCGTAGTCGTTCAGAAGTTCAATCCAACGTCGTTGTCTCATGTTTAGCTCCTTTTGATTGAATATGTGTTAGAGACTTTTGTGGTCAGCGAAAACCACACATTTTGTACCATAAAGGTAGTGTCTCCAAATTTTGAGAGCAAAAATTACGGCTCCTAACTCAAGTAACTACGAATGACATAGTCGAGCACAAGGGGTTCACCACTAGCTATTTCCACCGTTAAGGGTTTTCCTAGTTTAGTTCTAGGCGTCGAAAGCAAAGGTTCAAAGGCTAGTGATACAAAGCTTCTATCAGCACCTGAATCGAAAAGAATAGAGGCAGGATGATTGTTAACAAGGAGCGTATCGTTAATGACTTCGTTATCAGAATTTATTTTTATAATGCAATAATATGTTCTTCTAGAAGAAAACATGAGTGAAAATATGTGAGATTGACATTGGATAATCAAGAGAGATTATAAAATTATCCATGAAATATAAGGATGGTGGTCATTTGTTCGTTACTTAAAAACAAGCAAACAACACATGTGACTAATCAAAGTAAATGGGTCTTTATAACGTATCGCGAAGACATGCTTTAGCCTATAAGTGGACACTCATCGCAAGAGTTCCCAGGTAAGAGTGACTGGTCCGATAATGCGGATTTATACAAACACTCTATCCTTAGACAGAAAACTCAGGGTACAGGCATCCACCCTTCCAGATTTCACGTGTTCACATTAATAAACCAAAACTTTGACAGGATTTTGAACACTTACAAGGCTTTAAGCCAAAACAAATCATCTAAGGATAGATGATTGATTGCAAAACGAATTTGTAACTTGTGTATTTGTTTTGGTAATCACCTAAGGATAGGTGATGGTATTGTTAGGGTCCTAGGAAGGTTATAGTCTAGGTAAGCATTACTAATAACCTAATTCCCTATAACCATAAGCTTTGATACCAATCTTTCTGTAACACCCGACCGCGTAAAACAACGAACCGTGGTGGAAACGTCGAGAAGTCATGTCACAAAACTATTGTTTCACAACTCATGGAATTTAAAATTATGTTTGAATAAGTTAAATTTTACATTGTCTTGGGATGAACAGAAACAACACATAAATAAATTGTCTTTCATGTTTTAAGTCACTAAGGCTCGCGTCCATTCCTACGTGAAGCATGCATCATATTATCAAGTATTGATTCCTGAAACATATGTGAAAAGAGAGTCAGCATAAAAATGCCAGCGAGTACATAGGTTTTGTGAGTGTGTCAAATTCGTGGCCTTGTATACATATTGCAACACCTCGTCCGACTACAAGAGTCGTTAAGTGAAAACCTCGTATCAAAAGTGTTTGATATTGCAATACAATTAACCAACTAAAATAAGTTGGTTAGAGTTGTGAAACCTTGTAGCCATGAATCTTGACAAAACATTTCTTTTGTAAAAACCTTGTAATAGATTGATTCAAAAGAAAACTTCATATGGTTTATATCTTTAAGTGAAAATCATTGTGTGACATTATTCAAAACAATTTGTCCGTGTTATAAACCATTTGTCCGTGTTATAGATTAATCGTCCATGTCATAAACCAATTGTTCATGTCATAAACAAAATCGTCCGTGTTTTTAATTGTGAAAAATTTTGATCATTCTTTAATGAACACATTGAAACCTGTGTTGACTATATCACCAAAGGGTATCTTTAATAGACCACCAAAGGGTCTCTTTAACTAGAGTAACAAATAATCAAATGATTTGTTAATCAGAAACAGTTTCTGTCATTACCTAAACTTCCACCAAATCCAGTGAACAGTCCGATAATGGGATTGTCAGTCCTATGGTACCATAACATAGTACTGGTCGGCTCGGCCAAAGCTAATGAATGTCATTCGTGTTATGGATAGCGCATCAACAAGTTGTTCACATTATTGAAATTGTATTGTTACCATAGACATTTTTTTGAAAGCTTGAAAATAATTTAGCACATATGAGTCACCCCAAAACATTTGCAAAGCATAAAAGAGGGGAACTATGTACTTACTTTGAAAATCATTTTTGTATACATAAACCATGTATATTGTTTTGAAATTTTGAAAATAATTGTAGTCACATATGAATCACCCCAAAACATTTGAAAACGTAAAAGAGGGGGGCTATGTACTCACATAAGCCTTGCATAGTAAATATGTAGATTTGAAAAGATAGTTTAGCACATACGAATCACCTCAAAACATTTAAAACATAAAGAGGGGAACTATGTACTCACTTTGAAAATCATTTTGTATATAAAAACCATGTATATTGTTTTGAAATATTGAAAATAATTATAGGAACATATGAATCACCCCAAAAAAATTTAAATCATAAAAGAGGGGGCTATGTACTCACATAAGCCTTGCGTAGTAAATATGTAGATTTGAAAAGATAGTTTAGCACATATGAATCACCCCAAAACATTTAAAACGTAAAAGAGGGAACTATGTACTCACTTTGAAAATCATTTTGTATATATAAACCATGTATATTGTTTTGAAATATTGAAAATAATTATAGGCACATATGAATCGCCCCAAAAAAAATTAAAATGTAAAAGATGGGGCTATGTACTCACTTCAGATTGCGAAAGTGTTCTTGATCAACGAAATAAACAAAGCTCAAACGTGTCCTAATGTGTCAGATAAATATGTTAGCGTGTCGGGACTACAAATGGGAGATTAGATGGAATGAAGTCTTATAAACCAAACGAGTGTTGGAACTCATGTGATATGGTTTAACAAACTTAACATTCTGATTTGGAAAAGATCTAAGTGCTTTTGACCCATTATGACTCGTTAAGGTAGTTTACGCTACTTTAACGGGTCATTACTCTAAACGTGTGATCGGATGGTTAAATATGTCCTATGATAATTTTTAAATGCCCAAACATGTTTAAAAATGTTATAACATCAGTTTATATGTCAAAAATTTGGTTACATATGTTTTAAATGGATTTATGTGCAAAAGGGCATTTTTGTCATTTTTTTAAGAACATAGAAGTAACTTATCAAAACACTAACCAAATAATGTGACCACAAGGTTTAACCTCAGTAGGTTGTTCCCTATACAACTATGGTCACAAATATGTATTTGGTCGGATCCTAAGATCGACTAAACGGGTCGGATTCGAAAGTCAAAGCGGTGGTCAACACCGCTCGACTTACGACCCTAAATATGCACTAAACTAGAAGTGACGAGTTAGATATGTCAAAATATGTCTAACTAAGTTTATAAAACTGATTTGGTATATGTGACAACCGGTACTTTTCGATCGTAAGTACGCACATAACAAACGTTAAGACAATATTAGCGTAATTCGACATAAACTAACGTAGTTTGGCCTTTGGAAAGCCTAGGAACGTCTACTTGATTCACGTTACGCGATTTGGCGATATCGAGAACACTAAACGTGAATTTGAACGATAAGCGAACTGATGCCAAACAAATACTGACAACGCATAAAAATACAAATTTTGTACTTGTATTTGCCATACAGTTTGATTATGCGATAAATTTGGATCGTCGGACATCGCAAAGCACAACGCGGAAGTTACGCAGAAAATCGGAACACACTGACAATGAAACGGAAGCCACTGACTAGAATTTCATCTAAATATTTATATATTATGATATATTTGGCTTCATTTTCGAATTTTAATGCTCACAATCGAAACCGGATCGAAAAACAGTTTAGAGACGACAACCGAAGAAATTTACGCGGTTTTTAACACAACCGACGGATATACGCGTTAAAACCGAATTCCAACTTAAAATTTACATGTTTAGACTCTAAATAAATACTATACGACACTACACGAGGTTCGGTTTCAAAAACGGGCCGTAGGGAAGTGTTTGGGCCGCCGAAGACTACACACGCGTTAACGGGCCTTGGGCCCAACCCACTCCACAAACCCTAACTATATATACCCAATTATAACACAAACCTCTTCATTCCTTTCCCCCAAACCCTAGCACACCATGCCTTACACCCTCTCCCTCTTGGCAGACCTCGGCCGGAGTCCAGCGGACAACCGGCGATGACACGCGGCGCCGCCGCCCTGACGGTGGCGGTGGGAGTTGTTTCCGGCAAACCCACACCCCCGCTCAACATCTCCCTTACACACTCACTCACAGACAGATCAGAGAGAGAGACTAGTAGAGAGAGGGGTAGTGGCGGTCGGTCGGCGGATCCATCTTTCCGGAGGCAGGTAAGCCGCAAAGCGGCGGCAGCAGCCGTGTATCGGCGGCGGCCCCAGTTCTCCGACCTCTGACAAAGCGGCAGCCGCGGCGGTGGGCGTTTACAGCAGAGATCAGCTCTGACCGTCGAGGAATGACGGCACAGTGACTGCGTTGTTGGTGGTTATTTTGGTAGTTCGAGTCTCGGTTCAAGGTTCAGGTTGCGTAGGACGAACCGCGGCTGGTGGCGACAAAGGTGGTGATGGTGACGGTTGTAGCGGCTACAGTGGTGGTGGTGGCCGTCTTGGTTCAGGTTCGTGTAGGTTTTGGGTCACTCGGTTCAACTCGGTTTCGGGGCAGATTATGTTCGGGTTCACAAGAGAAACAAACAGGTTAACCAGATTCAAGATTGGTTCAGTTTCGATTCGGGTCAAAACCGGTCAACATGTCAACTCAGTCAACACGGGTCAAACCCGGTCAACACATTCAACAAAGGTCAAACTTGGTCAATCCAAATTAACCGATCAACGCTAGACTTGGTAAAATTAATTACCACGCTAAAATTTATAGTATTTCTTTTATATATACATCGATTAAACGCGGAACCGAGCTCGACCCGACCAAATAAAAATTATATATTGTCAAGGTGTGAAAATAATAACATTTCATTAGTTCACCTATCGATTGATTACGCGAAAGAAGTGTCCATATATATATATATACACGATACTTTTATAAAGCTTAAAAACTTTGACATTATCTAAATAATCAGACATACCATGATATCGTGTTGTATAATGTTCATATTAAATTTTTGAATCTTGAATTGTAGCGTTTTGATAAATTAATCGACAACTTGTATTGTCGGGATCGTCCAAAAACAGAGGAAACTCTGCCCATTTTTTTGTAAAAATCCGTAATAAGAAACGTGTTATATTCTCAAAACTAAATCTATTGGGATTCAAAGTATTTTTATAAAATAAAGATCGCTCGACTCACGACCCTAAATAAGCACTAAACTAGAAGTGACGAGTTAGACATGTCAAAATATGTCTAACTAAGTTTATAAAACTGATTTGGTATCAAAACTTGGTGTTTCGATATTTGAAAATAGTTTGGTCATAAAATGCCCATCATGCGCATTTTTGACCGAAACTTTGACTCGTCACTTCGACTAGTAAACGTGGTAATCAGAAGGTGAAATCGTTAGGGATTATAACCTTCATGATTACGATCATGTTGCAATGTTCAATTGAACTTTGACTTGACCAAATATGGTCAGAACTAAAAGTCAATCAGGAAGCCAAACTGTTCGACTTTTAGCTCAAATAGCTAAAAAAAATTAAAGAACTAGGAAGACTACTTACTCGTGTTGAAGAACACTTTTGGAACTCAAGATAGGAGGCTTCCAAAGGCTGGAAACAAGCTCCAATATGCTTTTAAAAAAAAAGAAGGATAGAAAGAAGAACTTCACAATTTGCTTTGAAGTGTTTTGAAGTGGTGTGAAAAAAATGGAAGAATCATGGGGCATTTATAGTATTTTAGGATTAAGGAGCTGATGACAAGTGTCCTCAAGTGTTGATTAGTGTCCTAACATGTGTCAACACCATATTAAGCATGGCAAAGTGAGTGCTAGGTGTTAAAATTTGAGATGGGTGGCAAACTTGGTGAAGAAGCATAAATATTTATTATTTTTTGACATTTTTGGCCCTTAGACTTGTATTTTCACATGTTTGCCATTTTTAACCCCTTTAACCTAATATTTAGGTTATATAAAGGTGTTAAGACATGTGTAACTTGGATTATACCCGAAAATGTCATGGATGTGGGTTCATTCGGTTGTACAGTTACGCGTCTCACAGAAAAACGTAAAACGCTTTAACACAAACGAAAATGATCAAAATTGTGCAACGATTGACATTTTTGCATTCTCATCAATAAAATACAAGATTTTATTGAATACAAAAATATTTGGAAATAAAACACAGGGTTTCATTGAATACGAAATTGTTTGTAATTGTGCAATGATTCAAAAGGCACAAATGTCACATCATGGATGACACTTATTAGTTTATAACAAAGAAACATATAGAGACACTTTTCTCCTTTAATAACTCACTTCCTCAAAACCCTAGATTTATAGTTATTGCTTTCGGAGTAGACGTTCATATAAACTACTAGTTTCTTATATGAGTGCATTTTAGTTTTATCTTACAATTACTATGTGATGATCGTCGCATAACCGCGTTTCCGCCTTTGTTAACACCCGCTCATAGGCGGAAGCACGAGGTGTGATCTGACTGATTTTCATTTCATATAACATAAGTGAACATACTAAATGAATAAAACAAACTCTAGATGCGATTGCCATAATTGTTTCAAAAGCAACACAAGGTTAAGTATATCGTTTACAATCCTTCAAATGAAATTAAGTTGCCAAATTGTTATACATCAAAATGCAAGTTTTTAAATGTTAAGGTTTTGACCATTATATCACCGCAAAGAGGCGGTATATAACAGTCAAACCCTCCAAAAGGTGGCATGGAGTTTCAACCATTGCTTTCTTGATACGAATTCCTCGCATAGTTCACTAGTTTCCTGAAATGCAGGTTAAGTTGAAAACGTCAATAAAAGTTGGTGAATTCATGAAGTTCTTTTTGTATTAAATGAGTCTTTAAGTTGTGAGATGTATATGTATAAAATCTTGTATGTTAAAGCGTCTATGAAATCATTGATCATTAATGTATAGCTAGGACATTAATATGTGTGTCGACATAGGAAGTAATCCAACCCTTGACAAATTTTGTGTCAATTACCCTCGACTAGGACGCAAAAGCACTCTTCTGTGTGGGTCTAATAAACCAAGAGTGGGGCTCGCCAATACCCGATAGATATACCCCTATCGTTACTCAGTCTAACATGATTAATGGTGCTTAAGTACCACCCATTCGCACATGGTCTAAGTGTGTTTCATTCCCTTGCTTAATACCATTGTACATGTATCTCCCATCAATAGTTGTAAAGCTGAAAACGTTTAAAATGGAAACGGGACATGAACTCACTAAATGGCATCCGTAGCATACTAAATTCACAATTGATCTTCTTGTCTTGAAGCGTAACCTACAAGTTCCCTAAATTCCGTTAGACACTTCAGTCTATGTTTATCTATGTATAAGTCTTCCATCCTGGATATGTATTAGGACTTGTATTAAGTTGTATGGAATTAATGTGTATCAACTATGTTTTAGATTTATAAGTTGTTAAGTTGTTAACATATATTTCACAAAATATATATTTTTGTACACTTGTGAGTTGTAATAACGGTCCTAGCCCTCTTGTGACTTCGTGCCTCACACGAGTAATATGTACGTGTCCACGACATGTGTAGGGCCGTGCCCTCTTGTAGTCGGGTCTCACCTGTTTGTTTGGTGAACGACGTTCAATGGATATGTTATATATTCTAAAATGTATTTTCTTGTTTAATGTGATCTTAGATAATCCTTCAAGAGTATATGCATATATATATTTTTAAATAAATATGTATATAATCCAATTTGGATGTGTTAAAAATAATACATTTTTAACTTATACTTGTATACGTATACTTATGGTACGTTACGTATTCTTGTCTTGGTGTACCCTTGACCAAGTCAAAGTCGATGTATACTTTTTGTTAAATAATATTTTTAATATTATTTTAGTATAAATATACTTGTGTTTTCACCAAGATTATACTTAAAAAAGTATACATGTATTTAGGGCATAATACTCATGTATTTTGTATTTAATGTCAAAAATCCTTTCTTATGATTTTTATATTTCCGGAATTATATTTCTTAAAAATAATATATTTTTAAAGCTTGCTTTTAATATAAATACTTGTCCATGTATTTGTCCAATGTCCAAAGTCCGTAATTTTATAAGGGAATATATAAATATATATTCTTGTATGTTTGTCCATACACCATATATGAGTAATTATGTGTATATTATACTTGAATATTCTTTCAATGTATTTTAAGTGTATTTTGTATTTATATTCCTTATGAGTGTTTACTGAAATTACAATTTCCTAGATGTACACTATAATGCACATAATCTACAAATAATCATACAATTTTTGGGTGACCACTAAATATATATAATTTTCCCTAATTATATACATTTATATCCAATTTTTATTTTTAAGAAAACTCTATTTTTCTTAACTTATATTTTGTATAAAGGGTTAGGAAAAGTAATGTTTAACATTTTTAAACATTTACCAGTAAGATCTTGACAAAAAAATATTTTTGTAAGTGATAGAATTTTACAAAATTTTTGCCATAGTTTCCTTTGTAACAAGGACTTTTCCCATGTTTAAAGACTTGTGTTTTTATGTTCAAAACTCAACAAATCATCAACAATTTAACAAGACTTTTTATACTAAAATTTCCAACAAGTCAGTATGAACTTTTAAATAAGATGAGACTTTAAATCTATAACTTTCTTCGTGTTTAACACCCTTTTTAATAAGTTTATGTTAACTTTGTAAACACGCTTTTTCAAGAATAAAATTTACTAGCAAGATATTTTCATATATTTACTTGGTACATCTTCTAAATATCATTTAATACCACTTTCACGTTGATAACTTCAATGTAGGTTCACTTGGAGGATCATGATAACCTAATCCCTTGTTGTTTAACACACACACCAGTGTGGAATCCAAGTGTATATGCAAACCAAAGAAAAGTATAACAAACACAAAGTAACTAAAGATTCACTATCTTTTGATTAAATGAAGAGAGCTAGTACAAACACATACACACAATGTTCATACAGACTCAAGGTATTCTCTTTGTGGACCCATAACCATTCACGAAGAATGTCATAGACCCACGAAGAACAGCAAATCCCACGAAGAACAGGTTCTTTGTGGACTATTCTCACAAACAACCAGTTGTTGTGAAGAACTGTTCTTCATGAAAGGTTACTCGTACCAACAGTCTGATGGCTCGTACGAACAAGTAACTCGCTCGTATGAACAAGCAAATGTTCTTCTTGAATGGTCATTCGTACGAACAAGTAATTTCTCGCACGAACAAGCAATGGATCATACGAACAAGCAACTCGCATGAATAAGTGGTTCTTCGGAGAACCCTGATAACAGACATACTACACAAACAGCAAGATCAGAAACACAAAACTTAACAGTATGCACACATGCAAATGTTTTACAACACAGACAAACTAAATGTCGTACTAAATCAAGATAGGAGGATATCTTGATTTGGTTGACACTACCAAAACTTTACAGACGCTATAAACAAAGACCGAACAATTACTAACGTACTAAGAACAAGCGACAGACACAAAAGTGTATCAACAAACTCCCCCCTGACTGTTGCTTGGTCTTCGATCTTAATTTCCAATGCCCTACTGCACCCACATTCATTGAACACTTTCAACCATTGTTGACTAAAGAACCATATCTTCAACACTCTCCAAAACATCAAACCTTTCCTCTTGAGTACCACCCGAGGCAACTAGATCGGCCACGATTTGCTGTGCACTAGACCCTACTACTGGAGTTGCAGCAGAAACCTCTGATTGTGCGAACGAAGCTGGGGCATCAGGATTACAAGAGTCTTCACTATAGTGATCATGCTTACGCTGGATCTCCTATGCTTTGCATCTTTCATTCCACAGAATGTTCACCCGCTTCTGCTCATTTTAAATCCATCTTTAATACTATTAAAGCCTTCAACTAGTGTAGTATTATGAGAATGATACCATTCTCTCATGTCGTCATGTTTAGGGGCTAGTGTTTCGGCAGATCATTGTATAGCTGCACTACGTTCTTTCATCCTATTCATTTCAATCCCACGAGAGTTATCAGCCGCTCGCATCTATTGTAAATGAGCTGCTCTTTCAGCATCCGCTGCTCTCAACCAAATTCTCCTTTCTCAACTGCATAATCTCGGTAGCTTGCTTTCCAACAGTTTCCTTCAAAGAATTTATCTCGAACTGTTGCTTAATAACTATATTCTAATTAAAGACATAAACTCTGAATGCCTGTTGATCTGAGTTGCCGCAGCTTGCAGCTGTGAGAATAGAAAATCCACCTTCGCAACTGAAGGTGTTTCAGCTGCTGTGGTAGCTGTCGGTTGTGGTTCAGAGGTTGTAGTGGGGTTCGACATTATTGCTTCAGCCTCCACCGCTGTGAAAGCAAACTGAGATTCTGCACTTGGTTCTAGTACGGTTTCTGGTTGTGTGGTTTCAAGTTGTGCTAATGAGGTTCCCATAGACTTTTTGCCCTTTTTCTTTCTACGAACCGCAACTTTATTCTTGCATGCTCGTTCAGTCTCAACATCAGATGGAACATAATTAGCATCTGGATTTGTTGGAATCCATCTAATTTGCCTAACCACACGCTCATCAACATAACATTCATACGCATGTTCAAGCGGATTGTCATCGGAATACGTTTCTTCATCCGGTTGTTTACCTTTATCACCACTTATAGTAACTACACCACTCGTACCACCATCACCGTCATCATCACTTTCATCATCACTGTCATCATCATCACCTTTATCCTTTCCCTTTTGACGACCAAACTTATCTTCGATCATCTTCTTCAAAGTTGGTTCTTCATTATCTGACCGACTATCATCATGGCACCACTTATCGTTTTCTGGTGCAATATATTCATCATTTTCCAGAAAACCAAACAACTTACGAGGAGGTGTGCTTTCCTTGGAACGTTTTGCTGCTAGACCTCTAAATATCCTCAACGAATGTTCCATCATAACATCAACTTTTAGAACATCGTTGTCGTTCTATGGAAGATTCGGATGTTGTACATTCAAGATCATCTAGAGAAAATGAGGATACATCCAAAACTTGTTTCCACCAAATCTGGTTCTTTTCAGGTTTTCCTTCATGTTTACAAAAATATACTTTGAAACACTGAACCGTTTGTTCAATGTCAAAGCTACCATCATCCCAACTAAGTCGTTATTCGCCATGTCATAACCACCTCGTCTGTTGCTTAAACACTGAATTAAAAAATGTAGAAAGAAGTTGTATCAGAGCGGCAACCATGCATTGTTTAGTTGTCCGCCAAGAATATCTCCGACACATCTCATTCGAAGAAAACATCCACGTTGACACTTCAACGGAACTGAGTATTGAGCTTTAGGATCATTGCCAAGTTATAATGCTGAGTTGATTACTTCAACAGAAATATCTACGCCTAAGCCAGTTACTCTTCTGTGGATAAGTTCCTTTCCATCACTTTAACAACATTAGCTGAATCCGAAAATTCCTTGATCAACGCCTTGTATACTGTAGTTTTATGCGTGATTGCATAATGTATCCTTGAGTTGCCCAGAAACTTCATTATACCGTTGTACTCAGCAAATTAATCTTCCGGATCTAAGTAGGCAACCATGTTGTGTCTCAGCTCTAACATAATTTCCACTTCTGACTTGTCAGTTTTCTTCGTTGCGGGCTTTCTTTTCTGTTCTTTTGGTGCCATCCTGTACACAAAAGATAACCATATTAAGAAGAAACATAAATACACAACGCAGCCCCTTCACAAAGAACTACTGACTCGTATGAATAACAACTGCATGCACGAATAACAAATGACTCGTACGAGCAAGCGATGGCTCGTACGAACAAGCGGGTTGCTCGTATGAATCAAGCAAAAGGTTCACACAAGCAAGCAATTGGCTCGTACGAGTAACTGGCTCGTATGAACAAGTTACTCGTACGAGGGATAATTCACTCGTACGAAGAAGAATTGACTTGTTCGCACGAAGAACTTCAAGTGTAGCTTCTTCATGAAGAACTTGTTTTTCGTCAACATAGGTTCTTCGCCTGTTGGAAATCAACGAAGAACTGTTCTTCATCTTGCCTAGGTTCTTCGCCCAAAGTTTGTTGTTCGTGTCAGACAGTGCCAAACAGTCAGTTAATGTTCAATCTATTCATCTTCAAGATATACTAACACTGTCAAACATACCTTAAAGATATCACAAACAACTCAACTAAAAAGGAGTGAATGGTTGGACAGATGATGTTTCTTCTCAGTGAGGAAGAAGATGAATAGTGAGAGGATGAAGTGAAAAAGGTGAAAGTGAAGTTGCACTGAAGACCCTCTTCACCTTTTATACCCATTACCTCACCTCGAATGAAGAACCCTAGTTCGCACGAAGAACCGCCAATCGCATAAAGAACTGTTTTGTACAAAGAACCAGTGACGCATTCGCACGAGGAACCATTGACACATTTGCACGAAAAGCTATCATTTGCATGAGGAACCTCTGACTCACTCGCACGAAGAATATCCTTCGCACGAGGAACCTCTTATTCGAACGAGCAACTACTGGTTCGTACGAATCCAGGTTCTTCTTGACTGAAACATCGGTTCTTCGTGGACCTTAGGTTTTTCGTTGACCTGTCTAGGTCTTCACATATATCTACAGCAACCACGAGTTAGAAAATTTTCGCATTGAATAGATTTTGCTCGTTGTTATGAGTTTACTGGGTTGCAAAAAGATACTTTATGAAGTTATGATAGCAAAACAATTGATTTTTCAGGCGTATCTTGGTAGAAAAAAATTGACCTTCAACTTTGGCTAATCAGAAATAATCAAAAATAATTTAAAAACAGAGTAAACTAAAACAAGTACTAACAAATAAGAACAAATTGTACATTAACTAGCAATCTTTTTTTGAGTTTCAAGGTAAGAGAAACATACCAACCTTTAATCTTGCCAAAAACGATTTTTGTTAAAAATTAAAATTAAATAAATATTCTACCACAATTATCGGTATTGTTGTCCACATAAGCTCAGCTAATCAAATGCTAGCCGGTGTTCAACCACTTCACGACACATTCCCGTATCAAGACATGCACGAGAGAAAATCTTACTGATGAGTATACTGCTTATCATCTATTTTGACATATATGATGTGAGATACTCACTTATTTTTCATGAAAACAAGCCCTATGTGATTAAATCACTTATTGATGAGGAACTTGATTTTCAGATGCATGCAGGGCATAGGAGTAAGTCCGTGAACAGGTTAGGACCAACGTACCGAAAACGAGATGAACTTAACTCCTGCATGAAGTTGTGATATATTATCACTTATTTATTGGGTGGATGTGATATGTTTAACACTTATTGATGGTCGTATGCAGTATTTACATGTATTTATGGTATGATCGAAGTTCTAGATTTGCGTCCCCATTATTTTCTGGTAAAAGATTCAACCGTGATACCCAGATGATAAGCAAGCATAAAGACCGCATATCTCAGAACCTCGGCATACTATCAAACGAAATTTCGGTACCAAGACCATATGCCAATGAATGGTTCCCATCTGGCTTTGAGTCCGTTATGTTTATATCAACCTGCACATCTTAATCTGATTGTGAGCCTACCAATACATCATTAGTAGAGCTACTTATCATTTTTCGTTTTATGTTTTTGATCGTATTTGAAAGATCACCGGTGTATCATTATCTTCTCTTATCTTTCCAAGAAACTCATTTTTTATTTTTGGGTTTTCTATTGTTTTTGTATTTTTCTGAAATTCTCCCCCTTGAATGCAGAAAGTAAATAAATAAAGATAGAAATAAATAAAAGACATATTTTTGTATTTTTGCCTTTTTTCTCATGTTTTTGTGTTTTTCTTGAAATTTTCTCCCCCTAAAATATAAAAAGTAAAAAAATGGAAAATCTTTTTTTATTTTGAGTTTTAAAGAAAATATTTACAAAAACGATTAGCCAATGATGATTTACTCGGGTCTCACCATGATGCCATTGACCAAAAGAATATAATCAAAACGTGAGTTATCAAAAGCTTTTGTAAACAGGTCGGCACATTGGTGATCGGTGTGGATTTTAACAACATTGATAAGTTTCTTTTCATAACAATCTCGTATGAAATGATACTTAATCTCAATGTGTTTGGTTTTTGAGTGCTGTACAGAATTACGAGTGATCTGTAAAGCAGCTTCATTATCAACATAAATAGGAATAGTTAGAAATTCAAAATCGTAGTTGCGCATTTGCTGTTGGATCCATAAAACCTGAGAGCAGCAACTAGAAGCAAAAATATACTCAGCCTCACATGTTGAAGTACTTACACAAGTCTGCTTTTTGCACTACCATGTGACTAGGCGATTTCCCAAGAACTGACATCCTGCTAATGTTGACTTTTCATCGATCTTGCAGCCACCATGATCAGAATCACTGAATGCTATTAAATCAAACTTATCATCCTTAGGGTACCAGAGACCAATGTCCGGGCGACCCTTCAAATGATGAAATATTCTTTTTACAGCCATCAAATGAGAAACTTTTGGACTTGACTGGTAGCGAGCTAGAAAACACGTTGGATACATTATATCGGGTCTTGACGCAGTAAGATACATAAGAGATCCGATCATAACACGATATAGTGATGGTTCCACATGTTCACCCATTCCATCAGGAGTAATCCCATGATTTTGAGCTAATGGAGTTCCTGAAGGCTTGGAGTCTTCCATTTGAAATCGTTTGAGAATATCCCCAAAATACTTGGTTTGATGAATGAAAATCCCTTCCTTAGATTGATGAACCTGCAAACCCTAAAAACGTCATTTCTCCCATGGCGCTCATCTCGAACTTCTCTTGCATCACCTGCTCGAATTCTTTGCACATTTTGTCATTTGTAGACCGAAAAATAATATGATCAACATACACTTGTACCAGCAACAAATCCTCATTCTTTTCTTTAATGAGGAGAGTACAATCGATCAACCCATGTGGAAAACCATTCTGGAGCAGATAGGAAGACAACGTTTCATACCAAACCCGTGGAGCCTGATGAAGACCATATAATGCCTTATTGAGAAGCCAAACCTTGTCAAGATGGATTGGATCTTCAAAACCAGGTGGTTGCTTAACATATACTTCTTCTTCGACTACATCATGAAGAAATGCACTTTTCACATCCATTTAATAAAAAGTAAATTTCTTGTAGGACGCATAAGCCAAGAAAATTCTTATTGCCTCAAGAATTTGTACTTGTAAACCCATCTAGTACCAATCTTCTTGTAGGATTTGAGTTTCAGGAACATCGGGAACTCGAGAATTTGTACCCAAATTGTTGATATTCAAATCAACAGCTAAGTCGATGGTTGGAATCGACGAAGATGTAGATGCATGACCCTCAGCCGTCCCTTGATTTTGCACATTTGTATTCACTTCAAAGTGACCAGGAATAGGAGCAGAAGTAGCTTCATGTGCATCATGGAACTCATCATCTTCTGACGAAACATTATAATCAGCAGCATCTTCAAACTCCTCATTTTGAACAACATTATTAACCGAAGTAGACACTTGTGGGTTAACAATATTGGTCGCACTAAAGATGAATCAACTGCAGTATCACTTTCAAGAAACATTTGAACCGCTGTAGACGCATCATCAAATGTTGGTAGATTGAAGGAGTCAAACAGTCCATCGTAGTCAAACATCCAAAGAGCACCCGAAGCTTTTACTGATTCAGTGTACCTTTGAACCTTGACCTCACCCCATTTCTCAATATTTTTCGTTCTCAAATTCCACACTCTGATTTTTGGAGTAGCAAATCTAAGAAAGAAACCTGGGATAGCCTTTGGACAGCATTTGCCATGTGGATCATTCATGGTGCATGGAGCTCCAAAAGGTTCTAAGTAAGACACATCCGGTTTTCTTTTATGCAACAATTCAAAACACATTTTCCCATGCCTTTTAACCGTAAGAACTATGTTCATTGTATAACACGCAGTAGCCACAGCCTCCCCCAAAACTGAACCGGAAGTTCTGACTCTACTAACATAGTTCTTGCAGTCTTGATAAGTGTTCTATTTTTCCTCTCAGTGACACCATTTTGTTGTGGAGTATAACGAGAACTGTATTCATGTAGAATGCTCTTAGAAGAACTGAACTCATCCATAACAAGATTCTTGAATTCAGTGCCATTGTCGCTTCTGATTCTCCTTATCTTCAAATTGTATAAATTTTCAAGTAACGTGAGGAGATTCTTGAGGATTTCAGGAACTTCACTCTTGAGTGCCATAACATTTACCTATGAAAATCTTGAATAATCATCAATAACAACTAAACAATATGCATCACCAAAGGTAGTCTTGTGTTTCATAGGTCCAAAAAGGTCCATATGAAGACGTTCTCGAGGCATATTGACGGTATTAATTTTCTTCATAGGATGAGACTTCGTTGCTTGCTTTCCCATTTGGCACGATACACAAACATCTTGTAAATGAAAATTCTTGACTGGTACCCATTCATTAGATTATGTTTCACCAAATTGTTCATTTTCCTCAAGTGAATGTGTCCCATTTGTCTTTGCCAAGAGATTGACTCCTTTTCAGTGGCTTTTGAGACAAAACTTGTAACTTGTGCAGACGTAGTAATAGCTTGGCTCATGTCAAGAATATACAAATCATTTATTCTTGGAGCCGACAAAAGAATCCATTCTTTGGGAATCTTGAAACCAGGCTTTAGCACATAACAGCCAGCATCATCAAAATGAACCGTGAGCTTCTTTCGCAGATTTGAGAAACACTCAGAAGATTGTGATCAATTTGAGGAACATAATTGATCTTGTCGAAACTAACAACACCACTGGAAATCATTCCCTCTCCAGTGATGTATCCGCCTTTATCTCCAGCAAAAGCAACATAGCCTCCCCTAATGCTTTTCACATCTTAAAGGAGCCTTAAGTCGACTGTCATGTGTCGGGTGCTCCACTGTCAACAATCCAATGAATATTCACAGTTCCTCCTGGAACACCCTACACATTACATTACCTGATTAGTTTGAGATGGGGACACAAGCCTTAGTGGTCTTGGGTCGACCCTTATCATAAAGAAATGTGATTTCTATTTCTTGATGATTTAGAAATCTTGTGCCTCCTCCTGAAACAGTACCAGATTTAGGTTTCCAAGATTGTTGACGTTTACCAGATTGATTATTATTTACAAATTTAGACACTTCTGGTTTTAACGAACTTGATGAACTTGGTTTCTTCTCTACAACAACCGGTTTTATGCTTTTTCAATTACTTTTACTCGTTTACGTCTTTGTTTTTCTTCTTGTTCCTTATCAATACGTTTGTCTTGTTTATGTGACACAGATCTACGTCGGCAATTCTTTTCAGGAGGGGCATTTTCAACAAACTTGGGTTTTGCCGAGTTGATACAATTTTTGATTATGTGACCAAACTCCCCACATTTAAAACATGATCTCCTTTCAACGAATTTAGGAGATGTCGTTTGATGACTCGATGTTGAGCTTGTAGGCCTAGAGGTACTTGGTCCATCTTCACACCCATTTGTATGTTGAGTGTGATTGTTTTGACTGTCACGTTTTAAAATCTTGACTTGATTAACAAAATCAATATTTGACATATTTTCAAAAGTCTCGATTTTATCAGTACTATTTGAGGTTACAAATTTAACATTCTTCCCTTTTTTCTTGTTGCGAGCTCCTTTAGCTTCAAGCTTTGGTTGTGACACCTTAGGTTTTTCAGCTCGCTTTTCTTGTTGTCTACTTTTAGAAGTGATTAATGGTTGTGATTGATTGGATTTCTCTTCCCAAAAATTTAGTTGTTAAATTTTCAAAAACTTGATCAATTGAAGTTGGATTGACATTTTTGATCGGAAAATCCTTGTTTGGGTAGATTCTCTCATCACCAATCAAAGTATACAACACATTATCACTCTTAAATGTAGAAACAAGTGTCTTCACAGATTTGATAGGATCAATCTCTTGCTTTGTAAAAGATCGCACAACGGGAGTAGTAGGATCACATAAAATATGATTCTCAATTGGAATTTCTACCCCTTTCCTGTCACCCTGACCCGCAGCGGAAATTGTAGTCGGGGCATGATTGGGTTTTCATCAAAGCTCATGACATTTACTATAAAGTTTCATATTTATTATTTCTTTTTAAAGAAGAAATTACAATAAACATATGAGTAAAACATGTTCAAGTACATTTCTTTATGACTTCATTATTTTTCTTCTAAGGCAATTTCCTATGTTTTCCTTGCTTCAACCTGTCCACCTATATCATGTGTAAAAATAGGGTTTTTGGGTCAACAAAAGTTGGCGAGTGAATCTTATGAAAACATTTGAACGAATTTATTTTATTGGTTATAAAAAGGTGCATAACCACATATGAGTAAACGTAAATGTAAATTTAATCACAAAACACATAACATCAAATAATGCACACGCATACACCAAATGATGAACAATGAGATCAAGGCTCAATCAAACGGAGCCGATCTAATGAGGCACGCGATGTTCAACTCGTCTCCAACGAGGAACTGATGGGCCTAATGAATGATTTGCACGCAACTTGACAAAATGTAAACACACATCACAACAAACAATATTTACATCACAAGTTTAGATCATATAATAGTAATAGCACAAGTTTGAATAAACGAAATAATTAAAGCGACACATGATACACCCCAAAACATGAATAAAAGGGGGAATTTGTAAGATTCACTCACCGTGGGTGCGTTCCTTGATAATGATGAATGCGCATGAATTTAAGATTTGATCGACAACGAGTACTAACCTAAAATAATAATGCGATAAATATAAACCGATTATTATTTTGATTAAGCACTTTTTGTTAGATTTTTAGATTATTTTTGTGGCATTTATTGGAATTTTAAACCTCCTAAATCTATTTTTTTAGTATTTTAATTAGTATTTATATATATATAAAATATACAAAGGAATTGTAAAAATAAATAAATAAATAAAAATAATAAAAAAATTTATCCTGTCAGACTAACAGGTAGCCTGACCGGTTCACTAGAGGAGCTAGAATGCGTGTAACAAGACTCGAACTCGCGACCTTACGTTTACGTGCACGCAGCTCTTCCAACTGATCATCGTGTCTAACCCGTTAGAATCATGATTTTTATTATACTTATATTCTTGTTAGGTTAATCCAGAAATTAGTTATTTTAAAAAGGTTTTTAAATTGACAAAACCGGTGCGCAGGACATGTTTCGAACTCGTGACCTCCCGTATACGTGCACGCAGCTCTACCAACTGAGCTACGTGTCTAACCCGAAAGATTCTTGATTTTTATTATACTTATACTGATTAGTATATTTCAGAAATTAATTAATTTTAAAAAGGATTTAACTGATCGAACCGGTGTGAGAGCTTGGACTCGAACCCGCGTTTCCAGACATGTTTTGCACCCAGCCCAACCAACTGGGCTGGGTGTCTAACCCGATGTATAAGTGATTTTTATTAAATTTAAACACTTACAGATTCTGAATATATGTGAGTATTAAAAAGGGTGGGTATAATCCATGAAATCGGAACTGTGTGCATGATTCGAACCGGGTGCGTGTATAATGTTTGCACACAGTCCACCGCTGGACTGTGTGTCTAACCCGGTTAAATATCCGTTTCTAATTATGTTTAAACACTAACTCGACTTTATCTTCTTCACCATTTAAAACCCAGAATCATAATTTCGACTGAGACATGCTTAATCAGTTTTGGTGAATCGATTTAGTTTTAAAACATGCTAGATAATGTATTACAGAGGTTTAAAGGATTATACCGACTAGAAAGATGCTCTCGGTTTTCCGGCGAGTAGCTGCGGATTCCGGCGACTTGTAGGGACAGCTTCAGAGTGTTTTAGCGAGAGTTTAAGAGAGAGCTGAGAGATTGAACGAGTTCGTTTGGGGTGAAATGATTGGTATTTATAGAGTAGACAGACAACACAGATTTCGGTTTCAAAAGTTTCGGCCGAACTTGATTTCCGGAATTGATTTTTTTGACTGATCGGTCG
This sequence comes from Scalesia atractyloides, assembly GCA_947069175.1. Lineage (NCBI taxonomy): Eukaryota > Viridiplantae > Streptophyta > Magnoliopsida > Asterales > Asteraceae > Scalesia > Scalesia atractyloides. The sequence goes on from CAMTDV010000011.1 coordinate 35,073,341, forward strand.
TTTATGGACTCCATGATTGAGTCTGATTGCTTGATTGAAAGACGGTTTTAGTCTTTTGATCGCAAAGAAAAGAAACGGAAGCTTGATTATTTCCTGATTTCAAGCTCGACTGTTACAAGGCGATTGTTTAAAAAAAATTCGATTTCGAGACCTTGTATTAATATTGTTTAGTTTAGAACTTTATCAGATAAATGTGTGTGGCGGAGTGGTGTGAAGTGTGTGTTGATCCATTGGTGACCCGGGTTCGAAACCCGGCTACCCCTCTATTATTATTATTTTTCTTTTAACCTTTTTATTTTATTAGAAATTTCCTTTATTCCTTTATTTATTTAATATATTTATATTTTATTTATTAACAAAAAAAAAAAGAAAAATTAACTAACCAAGTTTACAAAACAAGTAAATATATAACGTAACATTTAATAAACGGAGCGGGTTTTGGAACCCGTTTTACGACGAATGTTACAGTATCCCCTACTTTTAGAAATTTCATCCCAAAATTTAAGTAGTAGTGGTATATTTGACTCGAAAGGAGGGTGTTTTAATTTGTCAATTACATAATCAGAAGAGGGTGAAAGTTTAAATTTTATTTGAGGCGGTAATGTTCCTAGTAAGGGTTGAATACCCTGCTACAGAAATCGCTTTTTGATGCCTAAAGTATAAGAATGCGGAACATGGATAAACAGAGTTGGTTGACTGGTATGATCTCATGCATAAGAGTTTTGAGAGAATTGATACGTTTGAAAAGATAAGGTATGTATCATAAAACAAAAACTTCAACCATGACGATATTAAAAACCTACGCGGAACTTCTCATACCTCCTGGTAATGCTTTTGATCCTTTGCCAAGAATACTTAAATATAGGAAGTACCAGCGGCGTATCCACCATATTCTTGTCAAATTTTCATTGGCTTTATCAGTAAATTATGATTAGTTCTATGTGACTCTAAAACATAAACAACCAAAACTTGAGTCTCAAATCTGAAAGAATACATGACAGAGTGACGACAGTACCTCTCTCGTTTGTTATGATGAAGGGGTCAGTCTATGTAAAAGTGAGACACAACCCAACTTCTTTAAATGATGAGATCGAGATACGTCGTGATGTATGATGATATGAAAGTTAAATCAATGAGTAAAGATATAAAACAAAACTATAATATCAAGTTGTATTAAAATTCTTAGATACATAAATTCCCAATTTATAACAGGGATACGTAAAGATTGAGAAAACATTAAGAACTAGACGGTTGGAGTTGATTCTTGATTCTTGGTGAGGGAAGGCTAGTTGGGTTGTTCGTTTGGGCCGTTGTTATCTTCAACAGGATTGGCGTTAATGTTGTAAGCTCTTCCTCTTGCTGGTGGCCTAGTGGTTATGTTTTCTTGATTTGCTTGGTTAACTGGGTTTGCTTGAGCTTGGGCGTTTATGATGTTAACCAATCGAGGGCACGTGTTTCTAAAATGGGTAGGGTCGCCACAATTAAAACAAGCTCGAACATATGGAACTATGGGGTATTGAGGTTGTTGATATGATTGGATCATGTTTTGGATAGGGGTGAAGCTTGGTTTTGAGGGGCGCGACAAGTCTTGCTCAAATGAACATAACGCCCACAATTAGCACACAGTCGACAAGGTACGGTAGATGGATGGTGATAAAAACAGGTGTTGCATTGAGGGTGAGGTCCAATGTAAGGTTTCTTATTTGGGTAAATAGAGTTGGGTGCTACTTGAGTGATTGGGATAGCTTGGAGGGGTACGGCTTGTGGAGCTGGTTGATTGCCTTGGGTGACAGCGAAATTCTGCCCATCTCGTTTTCTCTTAGAAGTGGGTTGAGAAGAGGATTCGGTCTGGGTTGGGTTTGAGGTTTCGGTTGATGCTTTATCCTTCTTCTTCTCCTCCTTGAAGTCTTTATTCCGTATGCGGTTTTCGGTGAGCTCTGTAGCTAACTCCATTGCTGCTTCCAAAGTTGCAGGTGTGGTACTTATTACAGGGTCTTGAATTTTTGAAGGAAGACCTCGAATGTAGTGCTCGATCAAACGGTAGAGGGGAGTGAACAAGTTGGGGACCATCTGATTCAACTCAAGGAATCTCTTGTTGTATGTGGTGTGGTCGTCCTCCTTTTGTTTCAAAGAGTAGAAATCATCTTCTAATTTCTTGATTTCGCTTCTTGGACAGAAACGTCTCGTCATGATCTCCCTCAACTCTTCCCAAGTCAAGGTCATAGCACCCTCAGCACCTCGCTTGGCCTTCTCTGTATTCCACCATGTAAGTGTTACTCCAAACAAACGACTAGTAGCATATCGCACCTTGCGATCATCGGGGCAGTCGCAATTGAGAAAAGTGTTTTCCATCTCCTCAAACCAATGGAGGAGAGCGATGACACCTTCAGTCCCTTCGTATTTTGGAGGATCGCAGGATTTAAAATGCTTGAAGGTGCATTTAGTGGTATTTGGTGGAGGGTTGACAATGTTTTGATCTTCTTGGTTGATTGGGGTGACTGGATTAGCGGTAAGGGCTTGTTGAACTTGAACTACGATGTTGGGTATTACAACGGCCATTTGTTGAGCGATTTGGGCAGCCATGCACTCGCGGGATTTTTCTGATCTCATACTTCTACGAGAGAGACTAGAAGACATCTACAAGGAATACGTATCGAGAGTATGAGTTTGACGTTTTAGGTGTCATGTGTCGTATTTAGAAATGAACTTTCACAAAACAAATGAAGAAAATAAATTTGCTACATCCATAGGATGTCTTGGGCTTTGCTCATGTTTGGCCTCCCATGTGTCCCCTTACTTGGCCTTGGTAGTCATGTGGGCCCCCATGACTACTGGGCTCTGATAGGGTTCATATTGGTGTTGGCCCGTTATCACTTGCGCCACCCGAATGAAAATCGTAAAACATGACAGCAAAGTATAAGGTCGGAGGGTGTCCCGGTATGGACACGATGACAACTCAAAGCAGGGTTAGTTCGAACGACGTTTGGTGTGGCATGCTTTGGCCTAATAGGTCCTTCGTACTCTCATCGTTAGTCCCCAGGTAGGCAAACTGGTCCGTTATATTGGATTTATACGAATGCCAACCTAGACAGGACGTTTTGACTCCCGGTACTTGTACCCTTCCAGTTACTACATGCCCGTCGTAAAACTCACTTTGATGAGATTGAAAAACGAAAAATGCCACAAAATCTTGAATAAAGGAAATATAAAGATGATTTGAATATGTGAACATTGAAATATGCGTGATGAATGTATATGTAAGCATGTTATGTTTGACAACAAGTATAACTCATTAAGTATCACACAAAATGATAGTGGAAGTGTTTGCATGCATTTGTGTGTGTAATAAATACGAAACAAATAAACATCATGAGTTTGCATGTAACCACATAAACAATTAAAAATCTAATCAACTATAGTATAGGTTCTAAGGGTCTATAACCTATCCTATAACCCTATAGTCAAAAGCTCTGATACCAATCTGTCACACCCTGACCCGCAGCGGAAATGGTAGTCGGGGCATGATTGGGTTTTCATAAAAGCTCATGACATTTACTATAAAGTTTCATATTTATTATTTCTTTTTAAAGAAGAAATTACAATAAACATATGAGTACAACATGTTCAAGTATATTTCTTTATGACTTCATTATTTTTCTTCTAAGGCAATTTCCTATGTGTTCCTTGCTTCAACCTGTCCACCTGTATCATGTGTAAAAATATGGTTTTTGGGTCAACAAAAGTTGGCGAGTGAATCTTATGAAAACATTTGAACGAATTTATTTTATTGGTTATAAAAAGGTGCATAACCACATATGAGTAAACGTAAATGTAAATTTAATCACAAAACACATAACATCAAATAACGCACACGCACACACCAGATGATGAACTGTGAGATCAAGGCTCAATCAAACGGAGCCGATCTAATGAGGCACGCGATGTTCAACTCGTCTCCAACGAGGAACTGATGGGCCTAATGAATGATTTGCACGCAACTTGACAAAATGTAAACACACATCACAACAAACAATATTTACATCACAAGTTTAGATCATATAATGGTAATAGCACAAGTTTGAATAAACGAAATAATTAAAGTGACACATGATACACCCCAAAACATGAATAAAATGGGGAATTTGTAAGAATTCACCCACCGTGGGTGCGTTCCTTGATAATGATGAATGTGCACGCATTTAGGATTGATCGACAACGAGTACTAACCTAAAATAATAATGCGATAAATATAAACCGATTAATATTTTGATTAAGCACTTTTTGTTAGATTTTTAGATTATTTTTGTGGTATTTATTGGAATTTTAAACCTCCTAAATCTATTTTTTTAGTATTTTAATTAGTATTTATATATATATAAATATACAAAGGTAATGTAAAAATAAATAAATAAATAAAAATAATAAAAAAATTTATCCTGTCAGACTGACAGGTAGCCTGACCGGTTCACTAGAGGATCTGGAATGCGTGTAACAAAACTCGAACTCGCGACCTTACGTTTACGTGCACGCAGCTCTTCCAACTGAGCTACGTGTCTAATCCGTTAGAATCATGATTTTTATTATACTTATATTCTTGTTAGGTTAATCCAGAAATTAGTTATTTTAAAAAGGTTTTTAAATTGACAAAACCGGTGCGCAGGACATGTTTCGAACTCGTGACCTCCCGTATACGTGCACGCAACTCTACCAACTGAGCTACGTGTCTAACCTGAAAGATTCTTGATTTTTATTATACTTATACTGATTAGTATATTTCAGAAATTTATTAATTTTAAAAAGGATTTAACTGATCGAACCGGTGTGAGAGCTTGGACTCGAACCCGCGTTTCCAAACATGTTTTGCACCCAGCCCAACCAATTGGGCTGGGTGTCTAACCTGATGTATAAGTGATTTTTATTAAATTTAAACACTTACAGATTCTGAATATATGTGAGTATTAAAAAGGGTGGGTATAATCCATGAAATCGGAACTGTGTGCATGATTCGAACCGGGTGCGTGTATAATGTTTGCACACAGTCCACCGCTGGACTGTGTGTCTAACCCGGTTAAATATCCGTTTCTAATTATGTTTAAACACTAACTCGACTTTATCTTCTTCACCATTTAAAACCCAGAATCATAATTTCGACTGAGACATGCTTAATCAGTTTTGGTGAATCGATTTAGTTTTAAAACATGCTAGATAATGTATTACAGAGGTTTAAAGGATTATACCGACTAGAAGGATGCTCTCGGTTTTCCGGCGAGTAGCTGTGGATTCCGGCGACTTGCAGGGACAACTTCAGAGTGTTTTAGCGAGAGTTTAAGAGAGAGTAGAGAGATTGAACGTGTTTGTTTGGGGTGAAATGATTGGTATTTATAGAGTAGACAGACAACACAGATTTCGGTTTCAAAAGTTTCGGCCGAACTTGATTTCCGGAATTGATTTTTTTGACTGATCGGTCGTTTATGGACTCCATGATTGAGTCTGATTGCTTGATTGAAAGACGGTTTTAGTCTTTTGATCGCAAAGAAAAGAAACGGAAGCTTGATTATTTCCTGATTTCAAGCTCAACTGTTACAAGGCGGTTGTTTAAAAAAAAATTCGATTTCGAAACCTTGTATTAATAATGTTTAGTTTAGAACTTTATCAGATAAATGTGTGTGGCGGAGTGGTGTGAAGCGTGTGTTGATCCATTGGGGACCCGGGTTCGAAACCCGGCTACCCCTCTATTATTATTAATTTTCTTTTAACCTTTTTATTTTATTAGAAATTTCCTTTATTCCTTTATTTATTTAATATATTTATATTTTATTTATTAACAAAAAAAAAAGAAAAATTAACTAACCAAGTTTACAAAACAAGTAAATACATAACGTAACATTTAATAAACGGAGCGGTTTTTGGAACCCGTTTTACGACGAATGTTACATTTCCCTTTATCAAGAGATTGGTCCTGATCGGTCTCGTCTGACTCATCATCTGATAAATCATCCTCCTTTGTTATAGGTGGACTTTGATCAACAACAGATGATAAGTTCTCTGTCTTTCTTGATTCATCTGAGGAATTGTCTAGTTTAAACCCTAACAATGCTGCAAACTCTTCGGGATTAAAAGGTACAGATAGTTCAAAATGTGGCATTTCCTCCTCGTCAGGCAATTTGGTATAATTGTGTTTCAATGGTGGTGGACACGATTTATACCCAATGCATTTCACATCTCCCTTAAGTTTTTGAGCATCAATGATGTGATCAAGAAAATATCGGGAGTTAGAATAACTCTCCAATTTTAGCTTAATTGCATCATGCTCGCATTTGGCAATGGCTAACTTCTTTTTCGTTTCTTCAAGGATATTAATGTAGTTATTAATACAAGTTTGCTTGTTCAAAACTATTTTTGTTAACCCAGGCACGCTTTTCTTAAGAGTCTTAATAACAAATTTGAATTCTTTTTCATTTCGAGTTAAAGCCATGTTTGCCTCTTTGCATTTTCACAGTTCAACTACTAAGCCTTGATTGTGACTGTTAATAGTTTCAAATTTAGTTTTTAAGTCAGCACAATCATTGCATATCCTAGGAGAGTCGGATTTTACCTGACTTGTTGAACCTGCAACATTAGCCATAAAAGTAGTATGATGAGAAAAAAGGTCCATCGTTAGCAAAGAATTTTTCTACTTCCTTCGGTGCAACTTCTGCTTTGTTTATCAACCCAGACTTTTGACTTTTTAGCTTCTCTTCTTTTTTCAGCAACTCATCGACCTCAGTATCAATCTTTTCTCTGACATCCGAATTTGATCTATAACCACCCACACTTGAGCTTTCCTCGTCAGAACTCCCATTATACCCAAAACTATCATCATCATCAGAAGAGTCAATACTGTGAACATGTTTGATCTGATTGATTATCTTAGCATAACAAGCAGTTCCTCCTTGATTCTCTTTTCCCAACTGAATTGACCAATCACATCACTCATCTGTTTAAACTACTAACGCTCTACTTGTGTTGTTTGAAGGCCCAGACTGGTTGGAGTTGTTTGGGTTGTTAACAGCTACTGTACCTCGTTCGTTGTTAACTTGAGTTGTGTTGGATGAGGTGATTGATTTCGAAAAGGGTTGTGATTTCCTTGCTTGTTAGGTCGAGTACATCCACATTTGAAATGACCTTTTTCACCACAGTTGAAGCAAGTAACATCTTTATCAAATCCATATTTTGTGTCTTTCTTGCTTTCTAAACTTGTTCTTCCAGTTCTTCTCATGTAGTCTTGTACTCTTTTAACCGCACTTGCAAATGCCCACTTAATATCCATCAACTCCATTTCCTCCTTGTCTATTTGCTGATAGTCCTCATTAGTCAAATTAATGTTTCCAATTTGACCGGCGACTAATCCACAGTACGCACTAACCATAGTGTTTAGAAGTTGCATGTGTTCCCGAGCAATTTCAACACTGACCTTGGAAAGATGTGAAGTATCAAGTCTGATGGTATTAGGATTTGAAGGTTGAAAGTTGTTACCATAGAAAGCTTGTTGAGAAGCTTGTTGTGGAACTTGAGGTGTAACAACTTGTGGTTGTGGAAGAAAGGCTTTAGGATCAAATGCTTGGCCATAGGTTTGAGCACTTGAGCCAGCAGGTTGATCTGTTTGAACTGGCTGTGGTAGAAAACAGTTAACATCTGACACAAACGCTGTTTGGAGTTTCGGTTATTGGGTTGTACTAACGCCTGTGTTAATACCTCCAAAATACATTTCAGGGTTTTGTGGAACAGGTACTCTTTTCGCATTTCGTATTTCTTCTTCGAGAGATTCCTTGTATGGTGTAGTAAAACATGTCCACAACTCTATATTTTGACCAAGAACAAACGTATGAAAACGACTTTTCCATGAGGGATAATAGTTCATATGATTCAACTTTGGTGGACGGTTGTTAGGTCCTGTTTCACTCTCGCTAATGAGAAGAGTCTGAATGCTTTGATTTTGATTTGCCACGCACGCCCATTGATTAGCGGTAATCATGGTCGTTTGGTGAGGCATTAATGATTTAACCCATGAGGTTGCGGAGCTAGATTGTGGTGAATCTTGGTTTATACTTGAACTACACCCCCAATCCTAAGGATTTGTACCCATTTTGTTTGTATGTTTATGAAAATCAGCTTAAAAATTCAAAATTTCAAGGATTAACTTGAAATAAAAGTCTTCTACTAAAGTTCACAATTTCAAAAACCACGAAGTATCAAAAAACAGGTCACGAATAACCTAAAAAATCAGGAAAAACTTGGTTCTTCGTGCGAACCACTAGTTGTTCGTGCGAGCCACTGGTTGTTCGCGCGAGCCACTGTTCTTCGTGCGAACCGCTGGTTCTTCGCACGAACAACTGGTTCTTCGTGGGGTGGGTTATTTGCAATGGGGAATCTTTTACAGGGTTGGCTGGTGAGAAGTTTCCTTTTGTATCAGAAACTTATTTCTGAGTTTGTTTGAAAGTTGTGAGTTGTTTGCATAGATTTGGTTAAAAAGACAAACATTCCAAAACAGCTTTTCAGTCGAATCTTAAGATTTAGTCAACCCCAAGGAATATTCGGGTGAGTTTTCCGACAAGTTCTTCACTGGAAAATACGTCCAACTAAACTTTGATAGAAAATTTCACAAAAAACGTATCCGAACATTTCTCCATGTATTTTAACAAGGTTTTTATAAAAAATTTCTGAAAACAACAAGTTTTACCTAAGTTTTAAGCCACTTTTCTTGTAAAAACTTAAGTTTCTTGTTTGAAGTTCAAGAACACTTCCAGGAAGCACCACAACTTGCTCAAACACAACACTAGCTTGGTTTTAAACAAGAGAGCCAAAGCTCTTATACCAATTGTAGGTCCACTTGGAGGATCAAGATAACCTACTTCCTTGTTGTTTAACACACACACGAGTGCGGAATCCAAGTGTATATGCAAACCAAAGCAAAGTATAACAAACACAAAGTAATCAAAGATTCACTATCTTTTGCTTAACTGAAGAGAGCTAGTACAAACACATACACACAATGTTCATACAAACTCAAGGTATTCTCTCTCTGCTCTCTTACTTGAACTCTGAAGTGCATGTCTGTATATATAGGCCTAACACCCATAACCATTCACGAAGAACGTCATAGACCCACGAAGAACAGGTTCTTCGTGGACTATTCTCACAAACAACCAATTGTTGTGAAGAACTGTTCTTCGTGAAAGGTTACTCGTACCAACAATCTGATGGCTCGTACGAACAAGTAACTCGCTCGTACGAACAAGCAAATGTTCTTCTTGGATGGTCATTTGTACGAATAAGTAATTACTCGCACGAACAAGCAATGGCTCATACGAACAAGCAACTTGCTCGTACAAAGCACAAATCACTCGCACGAATAAGTGGTTCTTTAGAGAACCCTGCTAACATACATACTACACAAACAGCAAGATCAGAAACACAAAACTTAACAGTATGCACACATGCAACTTTTTTACAACATAGACAAACTAAATATCGTACTAAATCAAGATAGGAGGATATCATGATTTGGTCGACACGACAAAAACTTTACAGACGCAATAAACATAGACCGTACGATTACTGACGTAACTAAGAATAAGCGACAAACACAAAAGTGTATCAACAAACTCCCCCTTGACTGTTGCTTGTTCTTCGGTCTTCATTTCTAATGCCCTACTGCACCCACATTCATTGAACACTTTCAACCATCGTTGACTAAAGAACCATATCTTCAACACTCTCCAAAACATCAAACCTTTCCTCTTGAGTACCACTCGAGGCACCTGGATCGGCCACGATCTGCTGTGCACTAGACCCTACTACGGGAGTTGCAGCAGAAACCTCTAGTTGCGCGGATGAAGCTGGAGCATCAGGATTACCAGGGTCTTCACTATAGTGATCATGCTTACACTGGATCTCCTATGCTTTGCATCTTTCATTCCACAGAATGTTCACTCGCTTTCTGCTCATTTCAAATCCGTCTTTAATACTATTAAAGCCTTCAACCAGTGTAGTATTACGAGAATGACACCATTCTCTCATATCGTCATGTATAGGGGCTAGTGTTTTGGCAGATCATTGTACAGCCACACTACGTTCTTTCAGCCTATTCATTTCAATCCCACGAGCGCTATTAGCCGCTCGCATCTGTTGTAACTGAGCTGCACTTTTAGCATCCGCTGCTCTCAACCGTTCATTCTCCTCTCTCAACTGTGTAATCTCGATAGCTTGCTTTCCAACAGTTTCCTTCAAAGAATTTATCTCCAACTGTTGCTTAATAACTATATTCCGATTTGAAGACATACTCTTAATGCATGTTGATCTGAGTTGCCGCAGCTTGTAGTTGTGAGGACAGCAAATCCCACAAAGAACAGGTTCTTCGTGGACTATTCTCACGAACAACCAGTTGCTGTGAAGAACTGTTCTTCGTGAAAAGTTACTCGTATGAACAATCTGATTGCTCGTACGAACAAGCAAATGTTCTTCTTGAATGGTCATTCGTACGAACAAGTAAACGACTCGCACGAACAAGCAATGGCTCGTACGAACAAGCAACTTGCTCATACGAAGCACAAATCACTCGCACGAATAAGTGGTTCTTCGGAGATCCCTTCTAACAGACATACTTCACAGACAGCATGATCAGAAACACAAAACTTAACAGTATGACACATGCAACTGTTTTACAATACAGACAAACTAAACGTCGTACTAAATCATGATAGGAGGATATCTTGATTTGGTCGACATGACCAAAACTTTACAGACGCAATAAACAAAGACCGTACAATTACTGACGTAACTAAGAACAAGCGATAGACACAAAAGTGTATCAACAATAAAGTTGGTGGATCTTGCTAGATTTAACATTTTTATGTTAGATCTATGCTTTTAACATAATGTTAACAAGATCACTTGGTCCGTGACCACCATCTTAATAGATCTAGCACATAAACAACTTAAATGTCGGTCCACTTGGAAGATCAAGATAACCTACTTTCTTGTAATATAACACACAAACGAGTGTGGAATCCACGTAAGAATGCAAACCAAAGCAAGGTAGCACAAACACAATGTAACCAAAGATTCACTATCTTGATTAATAGAAGAGAGCTAGTACAAACACATGCACACAATGTTCATACAGAGTTAGGGTATTCTGTTTGTGCTCTCTCACTGAATCTGTGAAGTGCACGTCTGTTTATATAGGCCCAACACCCAGTAACCCTAAGAAGAAGGCTTATGGGCCACGAAGAACAGATAGGCTCACGAAGAAGGTGTTCTTCATGTCCTATTATACGAACAACCAACAGATACGAAATCGGGTTCTTCGTGAAGTGTTACTCCCACGAAGAAGTGGGTTCTTCGTGGGAAGGCTGCAAACAGACAGTCTACACAGACAACAGAAACAACAAAACATAAAAACAAATCCTAACAGTATGCACACATGCAACTTTTTTACAACACAAACAAACTAAACATCGTACTAAATCAAGATTGGAGGATATATTGATTTGGTCGACATAACAAAACTATACAGACTCAAAAAATAAAGACCATACAATTATAGACGTAACCAAGAACAAGCGACAGACATAAAAGTGTATCAACAAACTCCCCCTTGACTATTGCTTGGTCTTCGGTCTTCATTCCCCCAAGAAAGTCTTGCTTCGTTGGCATGAGTGGAATCTTGTCCATAACCTTCACTGACTTGTATACAAGCTTGTAACGGGCAGTGCTGGTGTCTGGATCTAGCGTGTACTTGATCTATTCGTGCATTGGAAATTGTGGCCTGTATAACTCGTCCTTCCAACCCTTTCGACGTTCTATCCTAGCATGCGAGCAAATAGCATAACACCTTCAAAGTTTGATCGTTTGATCACATTTGATTGTGCTAATGTTGCAACATCGTAAAATGGTAAAGTTAGTAAGCTAAGGAGCGACTTGAAGTATTAGATCCCATGTTCGCGCTTCACCGCCATGCAATGTAATTCCTTCACAAACATCCAGCTGAGAATTCTTCCTTGAGGACGATCCTTCTCAAACTTCATATAGTCGAGTTGAACTGGAAGAAAAGCTGGCTTTGGAGTCTTTGCTAGAAACTGCTTTCTCCATTCTTCAAAAGTGTCGGTTGGAACATCAGATGTATCACGACTCTTCAACTTTTCGTCAATCTCATCCATGTTATTCTAAAGCCAGTCATCATCAAACGGATTGAACTCCGTTCCGTCTTCTCGAACATACCTGGATTTCTCCGCTTCTCCTTCAAACACGATCTCCTCGACATCATCAACATTCGTCGCATCCAGTTCACTTGGTATTTCATTGATAGTAGCATCATCTACTACCTTCATTTCCTTCAGAGCCAAAATTTGTTCACTTGAGAGCTCAGACACAAACTCTACTTCCTCGGATAAACCTGTAATCCCACTTCTTTACTTGGTGCCGCCACAAATTCAGCACCTGTTGACAAACCTTCACCAACATTCATAAAAGGACTTTCAACCAATGCCAACTGAAAACCAATGTCTTCAACACTCTCCAAAACATCAAACCATTCCGGTTCCTCTTGAGTACCACCTGAGGCAATTGGATCGGCCATGATCTATTGTTTACTAGACCCTACCAACAGAGTTGCAGCAGAACCCTCTGGTTGTGCGGATGAAGCTGAAGCATCAGGATTACCAGGGTCTTCACTGTCGTGATCATGCTTACGCTGTATCTCATGTGCTTTGCATCTTTCACTTCATAGAATGTTCACCCGCTTTCTGCTCATCTCAAAACCGTCTTTAATACTATTAAAGCCTTCAACCAGTGTAGTATTCCGAGAATGATACCATTCTCTCATGTCATCATGTTTAGCGGCTAGTGTTTCAGCAGATCGTTGTACAGCCGCATTACGTTCTTTTAGCCCGTTCATCTCAATTCCACGAGCGTTATCAGCTGCTCGCATCTGTTGTAACTGAGCTACTGACGTAGGACCGTAGTGGCAAGCATATTTAATCCAAAAACTACTAACAGTTAGCGTTAAGTGGGTATCGAACACAGGGAGTTTGTGGAATATGTGTTATTTAAAGTTTCAACTAAAATGACTAACTTATCTAAAATGCAAGAAAAATTAATTCAAGATTTTGATTGTTTTGGTTTTAAAATTCAAGTTAGCTAAAGAAGTTGCAATTCAAATATTGGTTGTTAAAACATATTAGGAGAAAGTAACCATCCTAGGTTTCCTGTTTCAATTAACATCATGTTTAAATCTAACTAGAAAGAATCACATAGACATGATTCATGTATGATTATTTGTTCGTGATGAAAGGGAACTAAGTACTCGGATTATAAAAACGCGAGGTTGTTACCCAATGACCAATTAACCAATATCCAACCCTAATCCCTCTCGTGATATCTCGATTGTCAACGACACCAAGAACATACGATTTAGGCTAAGATCAAAACATAAATTAGTAGCTTACAAACAAACATTCAAACACCATAATAAACTACAAACATTGCAAGTCTATTATTCTAGAAATATGGATAAAAACACAAATGTCTTAAGTAAACCTTCAACCTAGGATAATCACAATGAGTTTAGCCACTCATTGTCAAGCAATTCATCATACCATCAAGTTTTATGTTCATACGAATCAAAAACACAAAGCAAATGTTTTGAACCAACCAGAACACCCAAATTCGCCTCCTAGCTGCTTAGAAACGTCTCCAATGATTTAATACCCAAAGAAACTTCAAAAACCATTTTAAAAAAGCAGTTACACTTTTCTCGCAGGTCACCACCGTAAGCTACGGTACCCACCGTAAGCTACGGTGCCCACCGTAGCCTACGGTGGCCTTCATGTCCTTACGCCATTTCACTTCTGGCTTACGGTGCACATAAAGATTCAGACATCACAGTAAGCTACGGTGCCTGCCGTAGCCTACGGTGGCCATCAGTTTTCCTCCTCTTGTTCTCTTATCAACTCTCTATGTCTCCATCTTTACTTTGCCAAGTACAAGTTCCCATCAAAGCACATTAAAACCCGGGTATATATGTTCTTTGGTACCTGCAAAGCCATACACACAGTAGTTGTCACATTCCAATAATTAACCACATTAAATGCGGAATATTGATCTTACTAAAGCACTTGAGGGTTTTCCAATTGACCACGCATCACATCCCCACACTTAACTGTTGATTGCCCCAAGCAACACATCAAAAAACATTTCAATGCCTACAAGTGATCAAAGTGTAAACCAAACAAAAAAATGTCGTCCATTTGTTAATCTACCATTATACCAAATGACACACCCTCACAATGACTTTCCTCTCGGTGACAAAAAGTTACTAGTAAGATTTTGCTAGATCACTCAGTGCAAGTGCATGATTGTGCGACAAGAAGCTTGTGTAATAATCAAATCTCCACCCACAAAATACTCAACATGCTTACGAATCAAAAGGACTTTCGGGTTGCAACGAGGCTATGTGAAAAGGTGAGAATTTTGTGGGATATATATGTAAGTAGCTCATTGAATCGACCCGGTCCTATTATCACATCTAAACAAAAACAACCACTAACTATATACACAACTTCACTTCTCTTTTTCTTTTTCTTTTGTTTTCATTTTTTTTCATTTCTTCTTTTTTAACTACATTAAACAAAAAGACACATACACATCAACATCAAACCCTACATACTAAAGCTCCTAAACCAGGTCAAATCAATAGGTAGAATTTTTATAAGAAATAGGCTTGGGTTACAAATGAATAGCATTAAGCTCAATTTTGGCTACTAAGGACCAAACCCCCGCCCTTCTCACTACCAAGCTCATGTATTTTATCATATGAGGTCCAACCCCCCAATCCCACACTTTCACACATCAAGACGAGGCTACCTAAATGCCCTTATCATCTTCACAAGCATGTTACACCAAGGCCTCGACAAGCATATATTAAACAAGTTCTATTAACACAATCACACACTGCCACTCAAACCAAAGAAATAAGTTCTAATAATCATAAATGTGTGGCCCAAGAACCCACTATGAAAAGATAAAAGGGTTACCGATGTGTCATGCAGAGTAATGTTAAATTCTCAAATTTGACAATTGTTTCGCTTGGTTTAAAAATTTTCTAAATCCTCAAAAATTTCCCCATCCCTACACTTGTGATACATTGACCCCAATGTATGGCTTTGAAGGAAATGATCACTAAACTTACCTCAACATCACTTTCAACTCAACTCTCAAATCCCAAATTTCTTTTTGCTTTTTATATATATATGAAAACATATAAACACCACCAACACTACCACAACCCATGGCATAAATATCAAACACAATATGCCACCCTTCCACCCAACCATAAACAAAAACATAATAATGTCTACAATAATATACAAGAGAAACACCACTTGAGTAGTAATATCGCGGCTGGGGAGGCCCAAAGAGATATGTCATCATTTCTGAAAGTTCTCTAAAAACAAATGTGTCGCTCCCACTACCGCTACCACCTTCACCTCCTCCTTTATGCCTGGCATCATGCTGCTGACCGTATGGGGATCCACCCACTGTGAGTGATGCAATGGAGGTGTAGGCTATGAAATACTACCATCATAAGGTGGCAATGTCGAGTAATCCACTGGTGGCGGGTCCACAACAACAGCTCGCCCTGCATGCCAATCGGTATGCATGCGTCAGTTCTGATCATCAAGGTATTGGTTGTTTATTTCTTCCTGTTCGAAAGCATATGCATGAGTGCGATTCCATGATCCTTGTCGATCAAAGTTGTGCTTTAAAGCACGTTCCATTCTTGCTCACATCCATGTTTGATGATCAAAAAATGTCCTTTCAGACCCGCTGCAACAATTGAATACAAGAGGACGTTGACTTTCGATTACCTCTTGCATTTTTCCTTGATAAGCCCAATTTGGTTCACAAGGATGACTCGAATAGTCGAAGAATCCCCCAGCATGCCCACTACTCGACCCCCCTTGATCCACATTCATGGGGTCTGACGTGGATGTCTTAGTCTAATGTAAAATTTAATCCAAATACTACTAATAGCTAGCGGTAAGTGGGTATCGAACACAGGGAGATTGTGGAAAATGTACAATCTAAAGTTTATACTAAATTGGCTAATTTATCTAATGCAAGAAAATGAATTCAAGATTATTAGCGTTTTGGTTTTAAATTATACAAATTGCAATTCAACTATTGGTTGTTAAAAACAGATTAGAAGCAAGTGACCATCCTAAGTTTCCGGTTTCAATTAACACTTGTGTTTTAAATCCAACTAGAAAGAATCACATAGACATGACTTGTGTATGACTATTTGTTCGTGATAAAAGAGAACTAAGTACTCGGATTACAAAGATGCGAGGTTGTTACCGGATGACCAATTAATCAATATCCAACCCTAAACCCTCCCGTGATATCTCGATTGTCAACCACACCAAGAACGTACGATTAAGGCTAAGATCAAAACATCAATCAATAATTTACCAACAAATATTCAAACACCATAATAAACTACAAACATTGCAAGTCTAGTATTCTAGAAATTAAAGATCAAACACAATTGTTTCAAGCAAACCTTCAACCTAGGATGATCATATGAATCATAAACACTAAACAAAATGTTAGAAATTGTGCTTGAACCAAATGAATCACCCAAAATTACCTCTAGCCTTTGCAAAAACGTTCCCAATAATTGATATCTCAAAAGACCCTTCAAAACCGACTTAAAATGGCAGTTACACATTTCTCGCAGGTCACCACCATAAGCTACGGTGCCCACCGTAGCTTATGGTGGTCAGCATTTTCTTACGACATCAAGCTTCTGGCTTATGGTGCACAAGAAGGTTCAGACAACACCGTAAGCTACGGTGCCTACCGTAGCTTACGGTGGTCAACAGTTTTTCCATTTTTGTTCTTTTATCAATCCTCCAAGTCTTCATCTCCTTTTTGCCAAGTGCAAGCTCCCATCAAAGCATGTTAAAATCGCTTGTTTATACTCTTCGGTACCACCAAAGCCATATACACCGTAATTATCAAATCCTAATTATTAACCAAATTAAGTGTGGAATATTGATAAGATTTAAAGCACTTGAGGGTGGTCCATTGGACCACCCGTCAGGGTCCACATATGGATTATCCATATAATCCTCATCTCCACTTGGACCCCCCCCCCCTTCACTTTCAGGCTCGTCATCTTCCTCCAGGCACATCAGCTTTTAAAACTCTCCATCTTTGGCCCTCACTCTTCAGTTTATGATACCTTTCAGATTCGGTATACTTCCATCCAGCCCCCAACTGTTTCACATCAAACGGTATGAACTTTTTATAAAACCCCTTATCACCCGCATCGATTTCCCCATACATCTTCAACAGCGTCGTAATGAGTCTACAGTGCGGTATGATCTTCCACTTATCACTGTTCCGACTTATCCAAATATTATTCAGCTCTAGAAATCAGAACAGAAACAATGGAGCGCAGTCAACAAAGTGTATAACACCGTCACTTCAGGACGCCGCACTTCAACTTTGTCACCCCGCCGTGGAATGACATTCTGCAAACATGTCGCCAACATCAGTTTCCCCTCAATTCTCAGATTCTTGTGGTAGAGCTTCCCATGTGTAGTACCAGGTAAAAACAAATAGTCTAACATTGTATTCCACCTTGGGTGCTTTTCTGGCTCAAAATACAAATCTTCTAACCTTGGAATCATGTATTGATTCACAGGTTTACTATCAAACTTAGCCACCCTACGCAATGAATCAAATGATTATTCCAATCAATACATTTGATTATTCTAATCAACTTCATTTTCGACGCACCCCTATACGGAGGACATCTTAAAGTGGCCATCTACACTTGAATTTCTGCATCATACAAATTTGTTCCCTCATGATCATAGCACCTCAACGCAGCCTCCCAACCTAATGCCTGAAATTTATCCGTAATCCCAAACGGACCAAAGTGCACGTCTCTAACTTCTTTTTCACATATAAATGCCTCCTTCCGTTGGGCTAATGTGTATATTTGATCATTAAATAACTCTGCTTGCCATTCAGATGGTTGGTCATGCAAGGGCCCGGATGTCCACTTTGGCTTCAGACCCCTTTCAGGTGCTTCTTCCTGTTCTTCTTCTACATCCCTTTGCAGAACCAATCTCGTTTTCCGTTGAGTTGGATTACTTGAGGATCCAACTTGCTCTTTAAACTTACAACCCATTTTCTGCAAGACACAACAACAAACAACACAAATTATTCCTCTTCTCATTAACCCGCAACATCCGCACACTTGCTTATCACTATGGTTGTGAATGTAAGCCGAATATGAAATTCATCTTTTACAAAACTTTTGCATAACTTTGACTTGGTTAGAAAAATTCTTCTCCAAACTCATGTCTTTATAAAATGACTTAACTCCCATAACCACAACCATTCAAGATTCATCAAAATTCATTTCACCCTAACATCTACAAGCAAGTGTGTAAGCAAATGGAACTTAACACTTACAATTCTACAATGCACCATCAATTAATATAAGAGAATACATACCTTTGCTTTGTAGAAGATAAGAGTACTAAGAACTTCAAGATTAGTCAAAACCCACCAAAAACCCAAAAATTTCCAGACCCAAATGTCTAAAATCGACCACCCAAACATTGGATTCTTCAAGATGCAAGCACAATTTCAGAATCCTTGCGATATTCTAGCCAAAATCGACCCAAAAATCACTCGATTTGGTGAAATATTGAAGTTTTATAAAGTTTGGAAGTGCTACTCTTGAAAAGGGTTTTAGGAAGAAGAAGAAGAAGAAGGTATGTGGCTAGGGTTTGTGCTGAGAATGAATGGATAAGTTTAAAAATAGTTTTTTATGACTTCCTTTTACAGTGGTCCCATTGCCAGCGGCCACCATAAGCTATGGTGACCGCTGTAAGCTATGGGGTCACTGTAGTTTAGTATGATCGTAAGACAGAAGCCTAAGACCGTAAGCAAATGTAAGGCTCACCGTAAGCTACAGTGGGGACCGTAACCTACGGTGGCATCTAGGCATTTTTTTTGTTTGAAAAATTTTTGTTTATTTTTTAGACATGAATATTATGCTACCCCCTTGAAAAACCCGTGTTGTCCTCAACACTATGTTAGATAAATTCATAAGAATTTCCCCACACTTGTTTCAAACACAAGTTAAAATGAGTAAGGAAAATTGCTTAAAAACAAACTAACTAAACTACTTAACTAAATATTTACACTACCAACCCTGGGCCTCTTATGCTTATTCCTCATCCAACGGGCGTAAAATGTAGCCCTTCTTGTCAAGCTCGAGATTTTTGATATCGTTCCCTTCCAAGTACGGTTTGAGTCGGTGCCCATTCACCGTTTGCTTCGTGTTAGTATAAACATCTTCAATATTATATCTCAAACCTGCCCACTCTTATGATTACTTATGGACCCATCCATTTGCTTTTCAAGTTTCCCGCAAACAACTTCAACCTTGAATTGTACAACCAAACTTCTTGACCCACTTCAAAAGTTCATTTTCTAATCTTCGCATCATGAACCTTTTTGAGCTCATCTCTATATGCCGATGCACACTCATACGCTTCATCTCAGATTTCTTCTATCTCACTCAACTATAGCTTCCGAATTCTACCCACTTTATCATAATCCACATTCATCGTTTTAATCGCCCAATGTGCTCGGTGAGCTAACTCCATCGGTAAATGACATCCTTTCCCATACACTAACCGGTAAGGAGTTGTAACAATAGGAGTTTTATAGGCCGTTCGGTATGCCGACAATGCATCGTCCAACTTACTTGACCAATCTTTTCTATCCGTTCGCACTGTCTTCATGAGATTTTCTTTGATTTGACGGTTGAACACTTCAACTTGTCCACTTATTTGCGGATGATACGGCGTAGCAACTCGGTGGTTCATATTGTACCGCTTCAACAATTTTCCAAAACTAAAATTCTTAAAATGCGAACCACCATCGCTAATTATGACCCTCGGGACCCATACCGAGCGAAAATATTAGATTGCACGAACTTGCGTACTACCGAATGATCGTTGTTTCTTGTTGGTATGGCTTCAATCTATTTTGAGACATAGTCCACCGTAACCAAAATATTCAAGAACCATTCGAACTTTGGAAAGGACCCATAAAATCTATAACCCATACATCAAATATCTAAACCACCAAAATGGGTTGCAATGGCATCTCGTCCCGTTTCGAAATATTTCCCATTTTTGGCAATTTACACAGTTCCGAGCAAACTCACACGCATCCTTGAAGATTGTCGGCCAATAAAACCCACATGTAAGTACCTGATATCCGGTCTTGTGACCACTAAAGTTCCCCCCACAAGCGGATGAATGAGCATGGGTTAAGATTTCTAACACTTACATTTGAGGCACACATCTTCGAATCACTTGGTCGGGTCCAATTTTAAAAAGGTCCGGTTCATCCCATATATATTGTTTGACTTGAACCATAAACTGTTGTCTACTTTTCTTCGTCTAAGGATTAGGAATAACACTCGTAGCCAAATAACTCACGTAATGGGCATACCACGGTGCAACAGAAGTAGACACAGCCAATAGTTGTTCATCGGGAAACCGTTCATTGATTTCACTAACATCATCGCCTTCTTCCAGCGGAATTCAGGATAAATGATACGTCATTACATTGTCTTTGCATTTCTTATCACGAATTTCTAAGTCGAACTCTTGTAATAAAAGCACCCAACGAATCAAAAGGGGCTTTGCGTCTTTCTTCTCCATCAGGTAACGAACCGCACTATGGTCCGAATACACAACCACCTTGCTTCCACATATGTATGACCAAAATTTGTCCAAGGCATACACCACTGCTAACAATTCCTTTTCGGTTGTGGTGTAATTCAGTTGCGCCTCAGACAATGTCTTGCTTGCATAATAAATTGCCACCGGCTTTTTATCAACTCTTTGACCTAAAACCGCTCGATAGTTGTGTCACTTGCATCACACATGATATCAAACGGCTTTGACCAATCCGGCAGTTGCAAAATGGGAGCTTTCACCAACTTTTCCTTCAAAATAGTGAAGGCTTGCAAACATTCGTTAGTAAAATCAAAAGGTACATCTTTTAGTAACAAATTATATAAAGGTTTATTAATAACACAAAAAACCTTTAATAAATCGCCGGTAAAATCCCGCATGTCCCAAAAATGACCTTACCCCTTTAACATTTTTAGGTGGAGGAAAAGATGATATTACCCGAATTTTTGCCTTATCTACCTCCATTCCCTTTCCGCAAACATGATCCAACACAATACCCTATTGGACCATGAAATAACTTTTCTCCCAACTTAGCACCAAATTGTTCTTGACACACCATTTTAAAACTTTTCCAACTCATCGAGACAAGACTCAAAACTTGTGCCAACAATGGAGAAATCATCCATGAATATCTTAAGTGACTCCCCAACGATGTCCGAAAAAATACTCATCATACATCGTTGGAAAGTCGTCGAGGCATTACACAAACCGAATGGCATTCGCCGAAAAGCAAAAGTGCCATACGGACAAGTGAAAGTGGTCTTGTGTTGGTCATCCGGGTGAATGGCAATTTGGTTATACCCGAATACCCATCTAAAAAAACAATAACATTTTTTACCCAATAATTTTTCAATAATTTGGTCAATGAAAGGTAATGGAAAATGATCCTTAGATGTCGCGGCATTCAATTTCCGGTAATCGATACAAACACGCCACCCGATGACCAGTCGGGTGGCGATTTGTTCACCATTTTCATCTTTGATTACTTGAATGCCGGCCTTTTTAGGCACCACTTGGGTAGGGCTTACCAAAGCACTATCTGAAATCGGATAAATTATACTGCGTCTAACCACTTAATTACCTCCTTTTTACCACTTCTCGTAGATTCGGGTTCAGTCTCCTTTGAGCCTCTCTAGTTGGTTTCGCATCTTCTGTTGTGATTATTTTGTGCATGACAATTGATGGACTAATTCCATTCAAATCGGCAATCGTCCACCGAATAGCCGCCTTATTCGCTTTCAGCACCTTCAACAATTCATGCTCTTGAGCTGTCTCCAAGTTAGAGGCAATAATAACCGGTAAAGTGTCATTATCCCCTAAAAATGCATACTTCAAATGACCTAGCAAGTCTTTCAACTCCAACTTTGGTGGCTCCTCTAATGATGGCTTCATGCCCGAATTAATCTCCACCGGTAAGCTCTCGAACTGATGGGTCCATGGCGGTCGACCCTCTTAACCACCATAGCATCTTGCTGTTTTTCCTCAGTCCTCAGTGCACATGCGTGTACCTGCTCAGAAAAATCACAAACACAAACATCTACATAATCTTCTCATACTCGTGTAG
Organism: Scalesia atractyloides; assembly: GCA_947069175.1. NCBI lineage: Eukaryota > Viridiplantae > Streptophyta > Magnoliopsida > Asterales > Asteraceae > Scalesia > Scalesia atractyloides. The sequence continues at coordinate 35,095,745 of CAMTDV010000011.1, forward strand.
TTCGCATCCGTCAACAAAATCGCCATAAAACACTCATCAACACCAATAGAGTTAGAAGTGTTAGTAAAAACATTCAATCTCATTTTTCTATTACCAAACATCATGTCGACCGTACGAAGTCGACAATCAATCATGGCATGAGCGGTGCTAAAAAATGGTTGACCCAAAATAACATTTTGTTGTTGTTTTGGGTCCGTAGATGAGTAATCTAAGACCAAAAAGTCTACAAGGTAGTAAAACTCGTCAACCTTTACTATGACATCTACTACCATCCCTCGGGGTAACTTATGAGACAAATCGGCTAGAACCACTGTTGTCTCAACCCGTGCTAATGGACCAAAATCATATTGGTCATATAAGCCCCCCTCCCCGGTAAAATACTTACTCCGGCTCCAAGATCTAATAACGCCTTTGACATTGGAAAGTTTCCAACTTGAATGTTTATTAGTGGCGTTCCCGGATCTTGGAGTCAAGTCAACCCGCTTAGGCAATTTTTTCTTTTGTTGCCGCTTTTGTGTGCATAATTATTTTAAAAATTTTGCATAAGTGGGTACTTGTTTAATTGCGTCAAGTAAGGGTAGCTTTACTTTGACTTGCTTGAAAACATCCCACAATTCCTCTTTTGGAGGACCCCTTGTTGAAATAAATTTTTTCTTACCCGGGTCAACTAAAGGTGATGGAAATGGGACTTGATTTGGTACCCCTTCCTCATTTTTGTCTTTTAAAATTTCACCCAACCCTGGTTTTTGAATTACCTTTCAACATTAGGGTCATTAGACACAATTGATGGTGAGTCTTCATCCTCATCACTTTCATTTCCTGTAATATCTTCAACCACCCCATCAACCAAACCCGGTGACAAGTTTGCCTTAAATTCTTTTCCACTTCTTAAAACACTAACATGGTTAATAGGAATATTACGTGAAGAACTATGAGAAGGATTTACCTTAGTGTCGCTAGGTAGTTGACCTTTACCTTTTTTCAACTCCACCACCTCGGTTGCAAGTTGACCCATTAGAGTGGTCAATGTTTGAATGCTCTTATCACGGACCTCATCCTTTTGCATCCGAGCTTCATCAAGTTGATTTCTCCTTTGCATATCCTGTTGCATCATCCGGAACATATCCATAACTTCATTCCCACTTGATGAAGTTTGACCCGTGGTACCACTTTGGCCACCCATTATTGAAATTTCATTGGTAGCCTTGACTATTTCCACCTCTAAAATTACCTTGATTGTATTGTTTGCATGGAACGAAATTACTTTGAGCTCCTTGGAAATTTGGATAGGCTTGGTTCGCCGGGGTCCCATAACAAAAATTTGGATGGTTCCTTAACCCGGGGTGGTATGTGTTCGAGTTCATGTTAAAATTACGACCACCCCCTTGAATAGCATTCACCTCTTCTATTTGACCTTCTACCCCACCCACCAAACATACATCCGCTGTATGACCCAATTCATTACAATTCGTACAAACGTAATACACTAGATTAGTTCCTTGTACCACCTCCCCCCATCGTCTATCGCATAAACTTGAGGTCTTGTAATGACGTGCCTTGCCCTTCTTGAAGATTGAGCTTTTATCTAAGACGTGGCCGCCATTTGCTCCAAAAATGCCCAATCATCTTGCTCAAAATTTGTCACACCCAACCGATGGCGGAAACATCAGAGTGAGACGATAACGTGATTGCTCGTTGCTCACAATGCTATCAATGACAATATTTAATTTAAAGTCGAATTTTATTTCAAGAATAATTGTCAAAATACAACATTGAAACAAATACAACAATTAGACTTAACAAGTTTAAATAACACAATACAACAACATTGATACAACAACATTAACCTAAACGTCTAAATGTGTGTATGTAAGTCCCTGCTATTTGATTTCATAGCATCCTCATCATCAACCTATAACATGTTTTAAAATACAATTCAATGCAAAAGCAAAGGCGAGTACACAAGTTTAACCATAGCATACGTATACGAATAAAGTTTAAACAAATCCTCATGGCAACTATGATTTTACAAGTGCATATACAAGGCATGCAATACTACTAGTCAAACCCTTAATACAATCACGATGTTTTAACATGGCCTCAAGATTACACGATGGAGGGGGATGCGTTACTTCCTAAAGCGCTTATACATGTCAAACAAAGGCTTAAAACAAGTTAATGCCTAAAGTATCACATAAAGAATGTCCAAGATATAAGCATCACGTAAGCGTATCAAGTATTCATGTGTATAGGATTGTTTGTACTTTTCGTAAAGTTTAAGTGTTGTGGTTCTGGTATAGGTAAACATGTTACACCCAAAAGTGTTGTAAATGAAAAGTGGGTTGAGTGTACTCGCGGTTTTGCAAAAGCTTCCCTTGTTACTTCCGTGAAGGGTTTGGAGAGTTGGAGGACCACCAAGTTATCCTACATGAGGTAAAACATAGGTTGGTAAGTATTCGGTGGATAACGGACGATTTAGGAATTTAAATATACCAAAGTATGTTATACGAGAAAAATAATCATCTAGACTTAATACTCATTTTTGACACTATAAGACCCATTCGGGTTGATGTGTTTTCATGGGTTAGGTTACCCATTAGAATCATAACGAGAGATTAAGTACGTAGGTGATGTAACCTAGTACCATGACGGACAATCATTTGATTCCTATCAAGAATTCGGTTAGCGAATATATACATATATTACATAGCATACGTAATAAGTAAATTATAAACATCAAGGAATTTCATAGAAGTCATGCATGGAGGTAAGAGGATAACCTTCCTTTTAAAACCTCCTTCGTATAGTTCACCAATGCACAAGTCGTCACAAGGACGACAAGGATGGTCATGAGTAAGTTTAAACAAAAAAATAAAAGACAAAAGTAATCGAAAACATCATGTGAGGCGGTGGATCAAAGGTAGGATAGCCAACGCTTCCAAGTGATCACACACTACCAACTCAAACACAAACTTGGAAGGATACAACACTTGTAGGTTAAAATCCTATTAAAACAAGAATGTTCTTACACTTGGGAACTTAAATAGGGTGATATTCCTAGTTGGTTTTCCATGGAAAACCTATGGAAGTATTTCCAAATGTGTTTCAAGTGTGAAGAAGAAGAAAAGATCAAAGGAGGGAAAAGGGTGAGTTAGAACTCACTTTTGAAACCTTGAATCTTTTGAAGAAGAGAGCTCTTAGAGCTTTTAGAGAGAAGAGAAGAGATGATTGAGGTGTGTTTTGAGAGGAGAATGGGTGCGGTATTTATAGATGATATTAGGAGGTTGTTAGGTGAAGGTAGTAAATGCAGAAAATAAAAATTGGCCAATCCATGAGCTTTGAACCAACTTCTCCAAATTATGCCCCTCTCGCGGGCCGCGAGAGTAAAGAAGGGACGGTCGCAGGCCGCGAGGAGCCTGGCGGGCCACGAGAGTTCAACAAGGGTTCGGTCACGGGGCGCGAGATGAGTTATTCTAGAAACTTCTTTGGTTTGTTTTACATTTTTAGTCCTTAACTTAGTTTAACTTGTCGTTTTTGCACACGTTTTAAGCATGTAATGCATATAAGTATGATTGAGTATCGAATGCGATTGTATGAGTCTTTTGCATGTAAAACAAGTATCGGTTTAAACGATTGTAAGTATGTAAGCAAGTCTGTATCAATTATGAATTTCACCACTGTCAAAGTCTCGGATTACAAAATTTGGAAAAGAAATACGAATGCGGTATGAATACAAGTTTCTATAAATAGAAATATGATTACACTTTCTAATTAAGGAAAGTACGAAAAAGCGAGGCGTTACCAAATTTGTACCAAACGTACCATTAGTAATCGACATTAAGTCACGAGCATCCTCCGAACTCATCCCCTCATGAAAAGCATCCAATAACTCCCAAAGTGTAATGCCATGGTGAGGACAATTTTTCAACATTATATTAAACCTCTCGAATGCTTCATGAAACATCTCACTCGGTTGTTGAAAACTTCTTAAACTCCACCTAGCCTCTTTAGTCTTTTGGGTCGTGAAAAATTCTTCCAAAAACCTTTGTTGCATGTCGGCCCATGTGTATAGTGACGCGAATGGTGGAGTATGAAACAATCTTTTAGCCTTGTCTTCCAAAGAAAATTAGAAGAGTACCAACTTGACATCATCCGAAGAAAAACATTGCCCTCCGATAGTGTTGCAAATAGAATCATATTTCTCCAAATGGAAGTACGGTTCCTCCATGGTCAACCTCTTATACTTCGGCAAACTTTGAAGTGCGGTTGTTCTAACCTCAAATGTTCTTCCATCCGGGTGATGAGGAATTACCACCGGAGAGTGATTATTAGTTAACGGGTCTAAAATGCTCTTTAATCCCCCTCACCACCTCTCGGTGATGTCTTTGGAGCACCCAATGGTACTCTCGGTCGACCCGCTTGGCCTTGCCTCGGTCCTTGAGGTACAAACTGTTGTTGGCATTGAGGTTGTTGCAATTATGGTTGCTGCATTGGCCTTTGAAAGATAACACACGTTGCACTACTCCCCTGCAACGGCGCCAAAATTTGATGTAGGATCATAGTCTCAAGCAAAATTAATCCAAATACTACTAATAGTTAGCGGTAAGTAGGTATCGAACACAGGGATTTTGTAGAATATGTGTTATCTAAAGTTTCAACACCAATTACCCAATACCCAACCCTAACCCCTCCTGTGATATCGTGATTGTCAACAACACCAAGAACGTACGATTAAGGGTAAGATCAAAACATCAATTAGTAGCTTACAAACAAACATTCAAACACCTAATAAACTACAAACATTGCAAGTCTATTATTCTAGGAATATGGATAAAAACACAAATGTCTTAAGCAAACCTTCAACCTAGGATGATCACAATGAGTTTAGCCACTCATAGTCCAGCAATACATAATAACATCAAGTTTTATGTTCATAAAAATGAAAAACACAAAGCAAACGTTTTGAAATTGTTTTGAACCAACAAGAACACCCAAATTCGCCTCCTAGCTTCTTATAAACGTCTCTAATGATTTGATACCCAAAAGATTCTTCAAAACGATTTTAAAAAGGCAGTTACACTTTTCTCGCAGGTCACCACTGTAAGCTACGGTGCCCACCGTAGCCTACGGTGGCCTACATGTCCTCACGCCATTTCACTTCTAGCTTATGGTGCACATAAAGATTCAGACATCACCGTAAGCTACGGCGCCTGCCATAGCCTACGGTGGCCATCAGTTTTCCTCCTCTTGTTCTCTTATCAACTCTCTATGTCTCCATCTTTACTTTGCCAAGTACAAGCTCCCATCAAAGCACATTAAAACCCGGTATTTATGTTCTTCGGTACCTTCAAAGCCATACACATCATAGTTATCACATTCCAATAATTAACCACATTAAATGCGGAATATTGATCTTTCTAAAGCACTTGAGGGTTGTCCAATGGATCACCCGTCAGCTGCCCTTTCAACATCCGCAACAATCAAACGTTCATTCTCCTATCTTAATTGCGTAATCTCAGTAGCCTGCTTTCCAACAATTTCCATCATAGAGTTGATCTCTAACTGTTTCTTAATAATGGTATTCTGATTCGAAGATATAAACTCCGAGTGCCTATTGATCTGAGTTACCGCAACTTGCAGCTGTGAGAACAGAAAATTCACCTTTTCATCCTGTTCCATTTTAGAGAATAAACGACCGTGTCGTTCTATATTTCACTGGTGAGTTGCGGACCGAGATTGCTGAGCTGAAGAAGTAGTGTGTTATGGTTGAACTGGAGTAGCCGCAACTGAAGGTGTCTCAGCTGCTGCGGTAGCTGTAGGCTGTTGCTCAGAGGTTGTAGTGGGGACTTCTTTAAAGCTTCAGTCTCCTCCGCCTTGAAGGAAAACTAAGCTTCTTCAACTGGTTTGGGTACGGTTTCTGGTTTTGTGGTTGCAGGTTGTGCTGATGAGGTTCCCATTGACTTCTTGCTCTTTTTCTTTCTACGAACCACAACTTTCTTTTTGCGTGCTCGTTCAGTCTCAGTATCGGATGGAACATTATCTACATCTGGATCTGTTGGAATCCTTCTAATCTGCTTAACCCTACGCTCATCAACATAGCATTCATACCCTGGTTCAAATTGATTGTCATCAGAATCCGATTCTTCATCCGGCCGTTTACCCTTGTCGCCACCAGTAGTACCTACACCACTTGCACCACCATCAGCACCTTCAGCATCACCGTCACCATCTTCATCATCACTGTCATCATCATCACCTTGATCCTTTCGCTTTCGACGACCCAACTTATCTTCGATCATATTTTTCAACGTCGGTTTTTCATCATCCGGGCTATCATCATTGCGCCACTTATCATTCTCCGGTTCTAGATATGCATCATTTTCGGGAAAACCAAACAACTTCCAGGGAGGTGTACTTTCCTTGTGACGTTTAGCTGCCACACCTCTAAAAATCTTCAACGAATGCTCCATCATAACATCAACTTTTAGAATATCGATGTCGTTCTTTGGTAGATTAGGATGTCGTACATTCATGATCATCTGAAGAAAATGAGGATACATCCAAAACTTGCTTCCACCAACTCTGGTTCTTTTCAGATTTTCCTTCATGTTTGAAAAAATATACTTTGAAACAAGGTTTGTTCAATGTCAAAGCTACCATCATCCCAACTAAGTTGTTATTTGTCATGTCATAACCACTTTTTCTGTTTCTTAAACACTGAATTAAAACATGTAGAAAGAACTTGTATCGGAGCGGCAACCATGCTTTGTTTAGTTGTCCTCCAAGAATATCTCTGGCACATCTCATTCTTAGAAGACATCCATGTTGACACTTCAACAGAACTGAATATGGAGCTTCGGGATCATCGCCAAGTTGTAACACTGTGTTTATCACTTCAACGGAAACGTCGACGTCTAATCCATTTACTTATCAGTCGATAAGTTCCTTTCCATCCACTTCAGCAACATTAGCCGAATCCCAAAATTCCTTGATCAACGTTTTGTATACTATAGTTTGATGCGTGATTGCATAATGCATCCTTGAATCACGCAGAAACTTCATAATACCATTGTATTCAGCAAGCTTTTCTTCCAGATCTAAGTAGGCAACCATGTTGTGTCTCGGCTCTAACATAATTTCCAATTCCAACTTGTGAGTTTTCTTCGTTGCAGGCGTGCTTTTCTGTTCTTTTGGCGCCATCCTATATAAAAAAGGCAACCAGAATATGAAGAAACATAAATACATTTGGGAGCATACTTAAAAATGTTTACTGTGAACATTTTGTATGTATGCAGCCCCTTCACGGAGAACAACTGTTTCACGAACAACTAAGAAACATTTGTCAAGAAGAACCGTTATCAACTAAGAATAGGTTCTTCGTCAACACAGGTTCTTCGCCTGTTGGTACTTCAACGAAAAATAGTTCTTCGTCGACACAGGTTCTTCGGCAGTTCATAGGTCCTTCGCCCCAATTGGGTGTTCGTATCAGACAGTGACAAACAGCCAGATGGTAAAATATATCTGACACTTTGAATCAAAATACCCAGTTTGTTTTGTTTTTATTTCAACATCTATGCAACTGTCAATTTTGGTTGAATCTCAAACTTCAAATAAAAAACATAAATAAACAAATTAGCCTTTAAACATGTATTTGTTCATTCATTTGTAACATATTTTATGATTTTTAAGAACAACACCACTATTATTTAACACATGGTTAGTCAAAATAACTAGCATAAACACTAGTGAACTGGGTTTTCTTTTGTTCAAAGGGTGATAACCAATCCAAGAGTCATGAGTCATTTAATATTAAATCGATGTATCTTCAAAGTATACCAACATTGTTGAACATACCTTAAAGATATCACAAACAAATCAACTAAAATGATTGAAAGGTTGGACAGATGAGGTTTCTTCTCGGTGAAGGAAAAGATGAACAGTGAGAGGATAAAGTGAAAAAGTGAAGGTGAAGTTGCAACATCTGAAGAACTACTTCACCTTTTATATAACTGACTCGCATGAAGAACCACTGACTCGCACGAAGAACCAAAAATTAGGCAGGATGTTGGTTACTCCAAATCTCAGTCCACGAATGTTTCATCACGAAGAACCTGGATTCAACAAGAATGGGTTCTTTGTTGACTAGCTGGATTCTTCGTTGACCTTAGGTTTTTCGTTGACCTGTCTAGTTCTTCGCACATATCCACAGTGATCACAAGTTAGAAAATTTTCAGATTGAACAAATTTTGCTCTTTGTTATGAGTTTACCCAGTTGCAAAAAGATACTTTATGAAGTTATGATAGCAAAACAAATTGATTTCTTGGGCGTAACTTGGTAGAAAACTTTCGAGCTTCAACTTTGGCTAATCAAAAATAATTTAAAACAGAGTATACTAAAACAAACACTAACATATATGAACAAACTGTACATTAACTAGCAATCTTTTTCTGAGTTTCAAGGTAAGAGAATCATACCAGCTTACGATCTTGCCAAAAACGATTTTTTGTTAATATTTAAAAATAAAATAAATATCCTACCAAAATTATCAGTATAGTTGTCCACATAAACTAAGCTTAACAGATGTAATCGCGATTAGGAGATACAATTAATGTATGATTTATACTTACTAGCCGGTGTTCATCCACTTCACGACACATTCCCGTATCAAGACATACACGAGAGAAAATCTTACCTATGAGTATGCCGCTTATCATCTGTTTTGACGTATAGATTGTGATTTACTCACTTATTTTGAATAAAAACAAGCCCTATGTGATTAAATCACTTATTTATAAGGAACTTGATTTTCAGATGCATGCAGGGCACAAGAGCAAATCCGTGAACAGGTTTGTACTAACGTACCGACAAAGAGACGAACTTAACTCCTGCATAAAAGCTATGATATATTATCTCTTATTGAACGTGATATGTTTATCACTTATTGATGGTTGTATGCAATATTTACACGTATGCAGGGTATCATGGAATTTCTAGACTTGTGTCCCGTTATTTTTTCGGTAAAAGATTCAACCATGATACCCAGATGATAAACAAGCATAAAGACCGCATATCTCAGAACCTCGGCATACTATCAGATGAAATTTGGGTACCAAAACCATATGCCAATGGATGGTTCCCCCCTAACTTTCAGTCAGTTAAGTTTATATCCACCTGCACATTTTAATCTGATTGTAAGCCTACCGATACATCATTAGTAGAGCTACTTATCATTTTTCATTTTATGTTTTTGACCATATTTGACAGACCACCAGTGTGTCATATCTTCTCTTATCTTTCCAAGAAACTCATTTTTTATTTTTGGGTTTTCTATTGTTTTTGTAATTTTCTGAATTTCTCCCCCTTAAATGTAGAAAGTAAATGAATAAAAGACATAGTTTTGTTTTTTTTAATTTTTCTCATGTGTTTGTATTTTCTTAAATTTTCTCCACCTAAAATGTAAAAGGTAAAAAAATGGAGAAACTTTTTGTATTTTTAGTTTTAAGAAAATATTTACAAAATCGATTAGCTGATGATGATTTACTCGGGTTTCACCTTGATGCCATTGACCAAAAGAAGATAATCAAAACGTGATTTGTCAAAAGCATTTGTAAAAAGGTCGTTACGTTGGTGATCAATGTGGATTTAAATAACATCCATAAGTTTCTTTTCATAACAATCTCGTATGAAATCATACTTAATCTCAACGTGTTTGGTCTTTGAGTGCTGTACAGGATTACGAGTGATCTGTAAAGCAGCTTCATTATCAACATATATAGGAATAGTTAGAAATTAAAAACCGTAGTCGCACATCTGCTGTTGGATCCATAAAATCTGAGAGCAGCAACTAGAAGCCGAAATATACTCAGCCTCACATGTTGAAGTAGCTACACAAGTCTGCTTTTTGCACTGCCACGTGACTAGGCGGTTTCCCAAGAACTGACATCCTGCTGATGTTGACTTTGCATCGATCTTGCAACCACCGTGATCAGAATCACCGAATGCTGTCAAATCAAACCTATCATCCTTAGGGTACCAGAGACCAGTGTCCGAGAGACCCTTCAAATAACGAAAGATTTTTGTTACAGCCATCAAATGAGAAACTTTTGGACTTGATTGGTAGCGAGCTAGAAGACACGTTAGATACATTATATCGGGGCTTGACGCAATAAGATACATAAGATATCCGATCATAGCACGATAAAGCGATGACTCAACATGTTCACCCATTCCATCAGGAGTAATCCCATGATTTTGAGCTAATGGAGTTCCCGAAGGCTTCCAGTCTTCCATTTGAAATCATGAGAGTAGCCACAACATACTTGGTTTGATGAATGAAAATCCATATCTTAGATTAATGAACCTACAAACCTAAAAAGAAAGTCATTTCCCCCATGGAGCTCATCTCGAATTTCTCTTGCATCACCCGCTTGAATTCTTTGCACATTTCGTCATTTGTAGACCCAAAAATAATATCAACAACATACACTTGTACCAGCAACAGATCCTCATTCTTTTCTTTGATGAAGAGAGTACAGTCGATCAATCCACGTCGAATACCATTCTGAGCATATATGAAGACAACGTTTCATACCAAGCCCTTGGAGCCTGATGAAGACCATATAACGCCTTATTGAGAAGCCAAACCTTGTCAAGATGGATTGGATCTTCAAAACCAGGCGGTTGCTCAACATTTACTTCTTCTTCGACCACACCATGAAGAAATGCACTTTTCACATCCATTTGATAAACAGTAAACTTCTTGTATGACGCATAAGCCAAGAAAATTCTTATTGCCTCAAGACGTGCTACAGGTGAATAAACTTCATTATAATCAATTTCTTCTACCTGATTAAAGCCCTAGACAATAAATCTTGCTTTGTTTCTCACAACAACACCTCGGTCATCCTTCTTACACTTGTAAACCCATCTAGTACCAATCTTCTTGTAGTTGTCGGGCCTGTCAACCAATTTCCACACGCCCAATTTCTAAAACTGTTGAAGTTCCTCTTGCATTGCTTCAACCCATGAGTCTTCCTTCATTGCCTCCTTCCAAGATTTTGGTTCAACTTGGCAAACATAGCAGGAAAAAGACCAATCATTTTGTTCCCCAGATTCTCTGATCGTCATATACAAAGCAGCATTCTGGTTGTTCCTTAGATGATTACGTGTCTGCACTCTACTCTTGACATCTCCTATAATATTCTGCTAAGGATGAGTTTCATGAATTCGAGTTTCAGGAACATAGGGAACTCGAGTATTTATTCCCAAATTGTTGATATTCAGATCAACAACTAAATCGATGGATGGAACCGATGAAGATGTAGATGCATGACCCTCAGCCGTCCCTTGTTTTGCACATTTGAAGTCACTTCAGAAATACCAGGAACAGGAGCAGAAGTAGCTTCATGTGCATCATGAAACTCATCATCTTCCGACAAAACATTACAATTAGCAGCATCTTCAAACTCCTCATTTTGAACAACATTATTAACCGAAGTAGACACTTGTGGGTAACAATAATTGGTCACACTAAAGATGAATCAACTATAGTATCACTTTCAAGTAACATTTGAGCCGCTGCAGATGCATCATCAAAAGTTGGCAGATTGAAGGAGTCAGACATTCCATAATAGTCAAACATCCAAGGAGCAACCGGAGCTCTTACTGATTCAGTGTACCTTTGAACCTTGACCTCACCCCATTCCTCTATCTTTTTCGTCAAATTACACGCTCTGAAATTTGGAGTTGCATAAAGAAACCTTCGATAGCCTTTGGACCGAATTACCATGTGGATCAATCATGGTGCATGGAGCTCCAAAAGGTTCTAAGTAAGACACATCCGGTTTTCTTTTATGCAACAATTCAAAACACGTTTTCCCATGCCTTTTAACCGTAAGAACTCTGTTCAATGTATAACACGCAGTAGGCACAGCCTCCCCCCAAAACTGAACAGGAAGTTCTGACTCTACTAACATAGTTATTGCAGTCTTAATAAATGTTCAATTTTTCCTCTCAGCGATACCATTTTGTTGTGGAGTATAACGAGAAATGTATTCATGTAGAATGCCCTTAGAAGAACATAACTCATCCATAACATGATTCTTAAATTCAGTGCCATTGTCACTTCTGATTCTTCTTATCTTCAAATTGTATAAATTTTCAAGTAACGTGAGGAGATTCTTGAGGATTTAAGGAACTTCACTCTTGAGTGCCATAACATTTACCCATGAAAATCTTTAATAGTCATGAGTTCAACTAAACAATATGCATCACCAAAGGTAGTCTTGTGTTTCATAGGTCTAAAAATGTCCATATGAAGACGTTCCAGAGGCATATTGGCGGTGTTAATTTTCTTCACATGATGAGACTTCTTTGCTTGCTTTCCCTTTTGGCACGATACACAGACGTCTTGTAAATGAAAAATCTTGACTTGTACCCATTCACAAGATTATGTTTCACCAAATAGTTCATTTTCCTCAAGTGAATGTGTCCCATTCGTCTATGCCAAGAGATTGACTCCTTTTTAGTGGCTTTTGAGGCAAAACATGTAACTTGTGCAGACGTAGTAATAGTTTGGCTCATGTCAAGAATATACAAATCATTTATTCTTGGAGCCAACAAAAGAAACCATTCTTTGGGAATCTTGAAACCAGGCTTTAGCACATAACAACCGGCATCATCAAAATGAACCGTGAACTTTTTGTCACAGATTTGAGAAACACTCAGAAGATTGTGATCAATTTGGTGAACATACTTGATGTTGTTGAAACTAACAACACCATTAGAAATCATTCCCTCTCTAGTGATGTAACCGCCTTTATCTCTGGCAAAAGCAACATAGCCTCCCCTAATGCATTTCACATCATAAAGGAGCCTTAAGTCGCCTGTCATGTGCTGGGATGCTCCACTGTCAACAATCTAATGATTATTCACAGCTCCTCCTGGAACACCCTACACATTACATTACCCGATTAGTTTGAGATGGGGACCCAAGCCTTAGTGGTTTTGGGTCGACCCTTATCATCAAGAAATGTGATTTCTATTTCTTGATGATTTGGAAATTTTGTGCCTCCTCCTGAAACAATACCGGTTTTAGGTTTCCATGATTGTTGACGTTTACCAGATTTATTATTATGTACAGATTTAGATACTTCTGGTTTTAACGGACTTGATGAACTTGGTTTCTTCTGTGCAACATCCGGTTTTAAGGCTTTTCAATTACTTTGACATGTTTACATCTTTGGTTTTCTTCTTGTTCCTTAACAATACCTTTGTCTTGTTTAGGTGACAAAGATCAACATTGGCAATTCCTTTCAGGAGGAGTTCAACAAACTTGGGTTTTGCCGAGTTTGTACAATTTTTTATTATGTGGACAAACTCCCCACATTTAAAACATGATCTCCTTTCAACAAATTTAGGAGATGCTGTTTGACGACTCGATGTTGAACTTGTTGGCCTAGAGGTACTTGGTCCATCTTCACACCCATTCGTGTGTTGAGCGTAATTGTTTTGACTGTCACGTTTTAAAATCTTGACTTGATTCACAAAATCTATATTTGACATATTTTCAAAGGTCTTGATTTTATCAGTACTATTTGAGGCAACAAAGTTAACGTTCTTTCCTTTTTTTCTTGTTGCGAGCTCCTTTAGCTTCAACCTTTGGTTGTGACACCTTAGGTTTTTCATTTCGCTTTTCTTGTTGTCTACTTTTAGAAGCGATTAATGGTTGTGGTTTGATTGGACTTTTCTTTCCCGAAAATTTGGTTGTTGAATTTCGAAAATTGATCAATTGAAGTTGGATTAACATTTTTGATATGAAAATCCTTGTTCGAGTAAATTTTCTCATCACCAATCAAAGTATACAATACATTATCACTCTTAAACTTAGAAACAAGCATCTTGAAAGAATTAATAGGATCAATCTCTTGATTTGTAACAGATGGCACAAAAGGAGTAGTAGGATCACATAAGATATGATTCTCAAATGGAATTTCTATCCCTTTCCCTTTCCTAAGAGATTGGTCCTGATTAGTCTTGTCTGACTCATCATCTGATGAATCATCCTCCTCTAATATAGGTGGACTTTGATCAACAACAGATGACAAGTTCTCCGTCTTTCTAGATTCCTCTGAGGAGTTTTCTAGTTTAAACCCTAACCCTGTTGCAAAATTCTTCGGGATTAAGAGGTACAGATGGTTCAAAACGTGGCATTTCCTCCTCGTCAGGCAATTTGGTATAATTTTGTTTCAAGGGTGGTGGATACGATTTATACTAATGCATTTCACATCTCCCTTAAGTTTTTGAACATCAATGATGTGATTAAGCACATATCGGGAGTTAGAATAACTCTCCAATTTTAACTTAATTGCATCATGCTCGCATTTGGCAATGGCAACTCCTTTTTCGTATCTTCAAGGATATTAATGTAGTTACTAATACCAGTTTGCTTGTTCAAAACTGTTTTTGTTAACTCAGACACGCTTTTCTTAAGAGTCTCAATTGTAGATTTGAATTCTTTTTCATTTCAAGTTAAAGCCATGTTTACCTTTTTGCATTTTGACAGTTCAACTACTAAGCTTTGATTGTGACTGTTAATTGTTTCAAATTTAGTTTTTAAGTCAGCACAATCATTGCATATCCTAGGAGAGTCGGATTTTACCTGACTTGTTGAACCTACAACATTAGCCATAAAAGCAATATGATGAGAAAAAGGTCCATCATTGGCAAAGAATTTTTCTGCTTCCTTCGATGCAACTACTGCTTTCTTTATCTCCCAGACTTTTGACTTTTTAGCTTCTCTGCTTAACTCATCAACCTCAATATCATCTTTTCCCTAACATCTGAATCTGATCCATAACCATCCACACTTGATTCCTCATCAGCGCTCCCATAATACCTAGAACTATCATCATCATCAGCAGAGTCAATACTGTGAACATGTTTGATATGATTGATTATCTTATCATAACAAGCAGTTCCTCCTTGATTCTCATTTCCTAACTGAACTGACCAATCACATCCTTCATCTGCTTGCACTACTAAAGCTCTGCTTGTGTTGTTTGAAGGCCCAGACTGGTTGGAGTTGTTTGGGTTGTTAACAGCTACTATACCTTGTTCATTGTTAACTTGAGTTGTGTTGGATGAGTTTGGTTTATTTTGGAAAGGGTTGTGATTTCCTTGCTTGCTAGGTCAAGTACATTCACGTTTGAAATTACCTTCTCACCACAGTTGAAGCAAGTAACAACATCTTTATCAAAGCCATACTTTGTGTCTTTCTTGCTCTTCTAACTGCACTTGCAAATTCCCA
Organism: Scalesia atractyloides; assembly: GCA_947069175.1. Classification (NCBI taxonomy): domain Eukaryota; kingdom Viridiplantae; phylum Streptophyta; class Magnoliopsida; order Asterales; family Asteraceae; genus Scalesia; species Scalesia atractyloides. The sequence goes on from CAMTDV010000011.1 coordinate 35,111,053, forward strand.
TTTAATATCCATCAACTCCATTTCCTCGCTGTCTATTTGCTGATAGTCCTCATTAGTCAAATTAATGTTTCCAATTTGACCGCGACTAATCCACAATACACACTAACCATAGTATTCAAAAGTTCCATGTGTTCCCGAGTAACTTCTACACTGATCTTGGAAAGTTGTTACCATAGAAAGCTTGTTGAGAAGCTTGTTGTGGAATTTGAGGTGTAACAACTTGTGGTTGAGGAAGAAAGGCTTGTGGATCAAATGCTTGACCATAGGTTTGAGCACTTGAACCAGCAGATTGATCTGTATGAACCGGCTATGGTAGAAAAGGGTTAACATTTGACACAAATGTTGTTTGGAGTTTCGGTTGCTGAGTTGTACTAACCAAATACCTCCAAAATACATTTCAAGGTTTTGCGGAACAGGAACTCTTTTCGCTTTTTGTATTTCTTCGTCATTCTTGTTCTCCAGCTTCCGAACAAACTCATAAATACTTATCACATCTAAAACACCTGTATGCTTTAGCAAGTCAATAAATTGACTCCACGTAGGTGGTAAGGCATCAACAAAACGCATCACAATCTCTTGTGGAGATGCATTCACTTTGTATGAATACATTTCACTAAGCAGATGATAGAAACGAGTTGTCATGTTGCTTAGTGTCTCATTCTCCACGAACAGAAAACCTTCAAACTCTTTCTTTAGAAGATCATGTTGTATCTTTCTTGTAGCAGCATTTCCTTCCCCGCTTGCTTCCAAAGTATCCCACAAATTCTTAGTTGTGGTAAAGTACACAAATTGATGATAAATATCCTTATGAAGTGCTTGTGTAAGGATAGCAAATGCCTTCTTCTCCAAATCATATGCCTTTTTATCATTTTCGTCTAAGTTGGCTAAAGAGGTTGGATTTGATCCTGCTTCTTCGACAGATTCATTGTATGGTGTAGTAAAACATGTCCAAAACTCTGTATTTTGACTAAGACATACGCATGAAAACGACTTTTCCAAGAAGGATATTCGTTCATATGATTCAACTTTGGTGGACGGTTGTTACTTCCTGTTTCACTCTCGCTAATGAGAATAGTCTGAATGCTTTGATTTTGATTTGCCACACACGCCTATTGATTAGCGGTAATTGTGGTTGTTTGCTGAGGCATTAATGATTTAACCCATGAGGTTGCGGAGCTAGATTGCGATTAATCTTGGCTTGTACTTGAACTACACCCCCAATCCCAATGATTTGTACCCATTTTACTTGTTTGTTTATGAATATCATCTTAAAATTTTAAAATTCCTTAGATTATCTTGAAATAAAAGCCTTCTGTTAAAGTTCACAACTTTAAGAACCATGAAACATCAGTCTCACAAAAAACTGGTCACGAAAAAGCTATAACACGAACAACCTAGGGTATCACAAAATACCTAGGGTTCTTCATAGGGTGGGTTATTCGTAGGGGAGTCCTTCGTAGGGTGGGTCTTTCGAAGAATGGTTTTTCACAGTGACTTGTTTGTGAATTGGTTGGTGAGAAGTTGCCTTTAATATCAGAATCTTGTTTCTAAATTTTAGAAAGTTGGTAGCTGACTAACCAGATTTGGTTAAAATAAAACATTCGAAAAACACTTTTTAGTCAAATCTTAAGGTTATATTAGCACTCAAGGAATATTCCGGTGAGTTTTCCGGCAAGCGCTTCACTGGAAAATATGGCGAACTAAACATTGATAGAAAATTTCAAGAAAAACCATATCCTAACATGTCTCCATGTGTTTTAACAAGGTTTTTATAAAAATTTTCTGCAAACAACAAGCTTTACCTAAGTTTCAAACCACTTTTCTTTTAAAAACTTAAGTTTCTTGTTTTAAGTTCAAGAACACTTACAGGAAGCTTCATAACTTGCTCAAACACAACACTATGCTTGGTTTTAAACAAGGAAGAGAGCCAATGCTCTGATACCACTTGTAGGTCCACAAGGAGGATCAAGATAACCTACTTCCTTGTAATATAACACACAAATGAGTGAGGAATCCAGTAAGTATGCAAACCAAAGCCAGGTAACACAAACACAATGTAACCAAAGATTCACTATCTTGATTAATAGAAGAGAGCTAGTACAAACACATACACACAATGTTCATACAGACTCAGGGTATTCTCTTTATGCTCTCCCACTGAAACTTTGAAGTGCATCTGTTTATATAGGCCCAACACCCAATAACCCTAAGAAAAAGGCTTATGGGCCACGAAGAACAGATAGGCCCACGAAGAAGGTTTTCTTGGTGGCCTATCATACGAACAACCAACAGATACGAAATAGGGTTCTTCATGAAGTGTTACTTCCACGAAGAAGTGGGTTCTGATGGGAAGGCTGCAAACAGACAGTCTGCACAGACAGAAGAAACAACAAAAACATAAACACAAATCCTAACAGTATGCACACATGCAACTGTTTTACAACACAAACAAAAACTAAATCAAGATAGGAGGATATCTTGATTTGGTCGACACAACCAAAACTATACACACTCATAAAATAAAGACCGTACAATTACAGATGTAACCAAGAACAAGCGACTTTTGTGTATCAACATTAAACAACCAAGTAAACAAGTTACATTTTTAGTTTTAGTTATGTTTACCATGCATTTTTAAAGTAAGCTTCAAGATGGTTTCTTCTATTTTTATAACTACATAGAATGAGAAGGTGAACAAGGTGTTAGTGGACTTACTACTAGCACTTGTAGCTAGGGAAGAAAGCTTATGAACAAAAAGATGAAGATGATATGAAGATGGTGGATAAAAGCTCCTTAGTGAGGTCCTTGAGCTTCTAGTGCTTAAACCGTCCTTAGATGATCTTGCAACACCTTGGTATAAGCTTGGAATACTTGTAGAATGATCAAATCATGGAGGTGAAGTATGAGTTGGTGTGGCCGAGAGAAGGGAGGAGGTGAAGATGATGTTTTGAAATGTGATGTAGAGATAAAGTTTAATGTTTAGTGGTTTCTTATAATCTCCTTCCATAACTAATACCCATTAGCTAATAGGAAAGCGTCTATGACCACTAATATTCAAGTTAACATGGGAGGTGAGTGGGTCTCCCCTTGTGAACGGCCATGCATGGAGAAAAATGGGGTGATGCTTAGTTCAAAATGTTAAGTATTTAAATACTTGGTCATTTAGTGTAATTTTTATTTATGATGATTATAATATTCCTTAGATCTAATATTGTCAAGACAATGTTAACTAGTTTTTATATTTTTATACTAGTTAGGTTGGCTGCTAGTTTGGTAGCCAAATCGTAAATGACCAACTTATGTAAATGGTATGGTGTGATGCGTTCTTGCGTCTTAAAGATACTCTCAATACTTTTTAAGTTGTTTATGATGTGTAACACCATTTTTGGATCTAGTATAATTTACCAAATGCTGAATTAACCAAAGCAAGCTATCAAATTTTTGTACCTTCTTTTAACTAAAATTTACCAAACCAAACCGTTTATATTTTCATATGTTTCTATATTTTATACCTTGAGTTTATTATTTCATATTTATACATCCATTTTATGTATTTATGCTTCCATTTCATTTCATGTATTTATACATCCATCCATTTCATGTATTTACATCTCAATTTCATGTATATATAACCAAGGATTTTGGCCAAAGTTTTGTTTTGGCTATTAACCAAATTAAACTAAACAAATCAAACATTAATCGGAAACTAATTCATTAATAAAATAGACTAATGAACGAACTTGATTTCGGTTGAGGATAATAACGGAACCAACTGAACAATGCACACCCTAAAAGTGTATGTGCTTCCTGCTACACGTACACCCTTCTAGAATACACATATACACAATCATTGATACACATTTGTACGTACATATATGTACATTATCAAGCATCCATATACGATACTTATGTTTTAATCATAAACACGTATATACATATACTTAAAGATTGACAACATACACATGTGTAATTTTTTTTGTCTTCTATTTTTTTGAAGTTTTGCTTAGGAAAAATGTGTGGTTCCTAATGATTCTCGCGTGTCTCATTTACCTTAGTGTTTCTCACATTATCCTAACCCTATATATATATATCCTTAAATAGGCGCACACACAAAAAGAAAACCTCATGTGTCCTATTTATGGAACAAAACAACATAATTTTTGTTAACTTAGATTTTTTCTTTCTCCATACGAACTACAGCAAAATAAAATATTTTCCTGTTTATTTATGTTTTCTTAGTGGTGTACGACTCCAGGAACAGAGAACCCCAAAAAGACAAAAAATGTTGATGGGAATGAATGGCTGGTAAAGGCGGCTAGGTTGCCGACTTCAAACCTATATGGAACAACTCTCAATGACGTTGTGTTTCTCACTTGTGTAACTAGAGTATTTCTTAATACACGTGAACACAATTAATCTCCGAAAAAAACTAAAAATGAATGTGACGCGCAAGATTACATGGTTTGGTCAATATGACCTATGCCCTGGTCTGCAACTAGAATACTATTTATTGTTTTCTGCGTGATGAGGATATTACAAATACAAGACATAATATAGAGACTGGTCTAGGGTTTACATCTTGTTGAACAAGAAAACACAAATGCGCTATCATAAAGTGATATTGAGCCGGTCAAGGCCTCCCATATCTTCAATCTTCATTAAACCGAATAAGGAGTCTTCTAAGTCTTCAACTAATAACACCAGCCAAAATTAATACTTCAAAACCAACAATAAGAATTGAATGACAAAATTAGTAGATAACTACATATAAAATTAGAAAAGAATAACATGGAAAATGGGAAATAGGACAAGAAAAGAAAATGATGCTTAATTGTTCACATGTTGGATGAGGAGCTTCAAATTGTTCATATAATGGTGAATTTCCTTTTCAGTTTCTCATCAGCCTTATTAATTCTAGGTGGTCGACAACCCTATTTGACAACTTTCCATTGCCAATGTTAGTGTTATTGGAAACATGTGACACATTGGCAACGTGATCTTAGGCGAATCCATCTTTAATTCTTGTTTCGTTACTTCTATTTTCTTTAATGACCACAACTCTGTTTTGGCTTATGCGTAAGATTTTGATTTGGTAACAAACTTATTGCCCTCTTCCCCATCTATTATTTTTCATAAGTGAAGTGTCGTAATCTTGCTATTAAAACTAGAATGTCATATAAGTTATCCGCACTCGTCATATACTGAACATTCACAAATTAAAAAGGAAACCCATAGACAAGATTAAACAACAAGTAAAATGAAGGTGGTAGAAGAGAAAAAAAAAAACAAGGAAACCCGTAATCTTGTTTCATTGCTTCTATTTTCTTAGATTTGTAGTCATGATGCTTACTCGGTTTTGGCTTTAGCTTAAGCTTCCTATATTTGGGCTCTCTTGAATATACATATTCTTCTTTTTATGTGAACTGGCACAAGCTTTCTATTAAAATCCGAATGCATATAAGTTATCCGCCGCACTTATGTATATTAATGAACGTCCCCGAATTTAAGGAGGGGTAAGCAAGAAGAAGACTAAAACAAAAGTGTAAAATAGAGGGGGCAGAATAGTAAATGTCACACCTTACGCACAACCATAAAAACCTAGGTTTCAACAAATTGGACAGATATACAGGCGTATTTTTTGAGCCAGGGTGCCGTACGTACACAACCCTAACTGGTAACGATCATTAACAATGTTAGAGGAAAAGAGGCGACGTGATCTCAGGGTAAACCTTCAATCTTGTTTGCTATTATTATTGTGATGAGATTTGTTTCCAGTTTTGTTTTTTCATTATAAGCTTTCGGTTTTCTTACTTGTATTCGGTTTAATCATGCAGGGAACTGAAGAACGCACATGTTTCTCGATCATAACATGTTGACAATTCATAGGTAACAAGGTAATGTTATTTCTGAAATTTCAGTTCAAGTGCCTTTTAGATCTGTTGCAAATGACTATAGATTTTGTTGATCTTCCATCTGATTTTGCTGCTGCTTCGTTTATTCCAAACAGACCACATTAATTTGAGATCGTTCTGTTTTCAGTAATATTTTAGGTTTTACTTGTTTATCTCTGCTGCTTAGTTTAATCCAAACAGACCACATGATTAAGCACCTTTAACTTCCGTTTAAGATCTTCACCACCTATTCACAGTAGAATATATCTTAGTTTCTGTTGATGGTTGGTTTCTCATGCTTGAATGGATCCATTAGTTATGTCGTTAGAGGTTGATTTTCCTCAGGGAATTTAATTGATTGTTAAATACAATGGTAGTGATCAATCCATCCGTGTGTCAAATGCCTATATGCCTTTCTTCTTGATTTGGTGAAAGTACCTGGGTGCTAGCGCGATATGCCTATATGTTTGCTTTATTTGATTTTTTGTTGTTGTGAAGTTTTAGATTGTGTGATTCGAAATTTCTTTTTCTTTTTGGTCTAGATGAATCTGAAGAACAACAACGACAGCAGAACTTCTTGAAAGTACTCATCATTCATCTTGAAAACAATGATTTTTTTGACTTAATTGTTAAAAAACCAAGGACAGAGAGAGTTGCCGTTGCTAGAAAATACCCATCCGTCAAAGCCGCTCATTCTGTCATCCGTCAAAGTTGTGACATAGAAGCCCTAGTCAAACAGAAGCAGCAATCTGCTTTTGATACAATAGTCGCGCACAACGAAGCAGCCTCAAAGAGTTGTCTGAGGCTGAAGAAAGATACAATGGAGTTAACAACGAGCTTAAAGACGCCCCACATAATGTTGATGGAAGCGCAGCTCGCCTTAACTATCTATATGATGAAAGAAAGAAGGAAGAAGAGGAACAGGAAGAAAACGAGGCCAAAGTTGCTGCTATACGACCTGATAAAGTTGCTTGTGACGAGGCCTATTCTACGGCAAAATCAAAGCTCGAGAAAATAGCCCCGAAAATGAGTGAGGCCCAGAAGGAAATCGACGAGTTCCAAAGGCGGTGGAAGGAAGTCACGGATAATCTTTTTGTCACTGGCTGGGTTGACCCAAAAAACTTTGTCTAAAACTGTAAATTTTTATAGACATTTAGTGAGTCAAATGTGATCTAAAGTTTTCAGTCACCCCTTATTTCAACAATAATCTTGTTTTTGTAATAAAAGGATTTAGCTGGAACTATTCATTAGTTCTCAAAGTGGGTTGAGGTTGCTCAAAATGTAATAAAAGGATTTAGCAGTCCCTCAACCCAGTTTGTTTCCATCTGTTTCTCAACTGACCCACGAGAAAGATCGTAGGGGATGGTTTTAAGAATTTGTGGTACCAAAGACCAAAATACGATTGTGGTCCCTGCGAAGGGTTTTAAACTCAAGAGTGGACAACATGTTATGCTTACAGATGTTCAAGGAGAAGAGGTTGGTAAAGAACCATACATCTAGCCAAAGCAGGGCCGGCTCAACCATTTTGGAGACACAAGTAAAAATTTGAGGCCCTTTAAATTCATGAGGAATTTTTCAGTTTTCATGTATACCAAGAGACCTTTTACAGGATAAGTTACCGATTTAGCGGTGTTGTCAAAATATTTTGGTTTTTTCTTTTTACTATGTTTTACAGTGTTCTGTTTCTTCTATATTATTGATGGCTGGTTTCATTTTTGTTTAGTTAAATACATATGGGCTTTGAGTTTGATTTCGTTTTTGTTCCGTTGGTTTGACTGTAAATTCAATTCCAGTCTTTTGAAATTAACAATTTAACGGTACACAATCTTAATTATCACAAAAAAATTTAAGTTGCAGGAAAAAAAATACCTGGGAAAGATGAGCTACAAGCTTGCTATCTTCCATAATCACATTTGTCAAAAACAAAGAGTACATGTTTATCTAAATCTTAAGTTATCTGCCCCTTACATAAAACTCACTAGGTTATCTAAATGAAGAATTGCCAAATACAGGAACTATTACAATTTTTTAAAACAAAAACTACTATGAATTTGTGATTGCAACGATTAGACTCATCAAGAACTGTAGATCGGAAAACCAAGTAGTAGTAATGAAAATCAAAAGAAAAATTACTTAACAGTTATTGGTGAAGCTTGTTTTATTGCAGGTAGAACTAGAATGACTTTGTTCGAGAAGAGGCCTTTGATCAGATGATTCATACTTTACGAAAATGTTTGTGCTTGAATGTTTGATGACATTTTCTCTTCCCCTCTTTTAACTTGAGACCTAATTTTTTATTTGTTCCACCAATCCCTATTCGGCCATTCTCTGCTTACAACAAGGCCAAATAAACATCAACATCCATAATACGTATTACAAAACTGGAGGCCCTTGTAAAGTGGAGGCCCAAAGCAAAGGCATCACTTTACTCTCCTAAAGACCGGCCTTGAGCCAAAGGTGTATGGTTTGAAAAAAAATGGAGAAACAAAGGTTGAGCGGAATTATTGTTGGGTTGCTGATGAAAAAAGAAAAAATGATAAGGCGGAGAAAGAGGTTATGCATGATAGAATGACAAACATTGAAATAATGTTAAATATTTAGGTCTCAAAACGTCTACACATCGAGTTAGGCTATAAACACTTTATTTTGTGTGTGTATTATGTTAGTATAATTGTAATATTAAGTGAAATGTTTAATATACTTTTGATAAATGCTTAGATTTTAAAAATATGAATATTATTAGCATGTTGGAAATAGAAAATGAGAAAAAACAAAAAAAAATACTTTTTCGCAAGTTCATTAGAAGCAGTCACCAAAAACATCCTAAAAAACCCACAAAACTAGAAACAGTCGCAAAGTTTGGGACCACTCTATATGTAGCAAAATCCAGTGGCAAAAAATGAGCAGCACTCGGAAAATTGGTCCCATTATGTGACCACTCTTTAAGTAGCAAAATCCAGTGGCAAAAAATGAGCATCACTCAGAAAATTGGTCCTGTTCAAACAATTGTGTTTTGTAGAGGAGCAATGAAGTTGAGATCCATTACAAAACATGTTAATTTGTAAAAGTAGTTAGAAATGGTTTGTATTTATTACACATCAACCTCTTAGTATAAGTTATCTAAATGAGTAGTTTTAAGGGTATTTTTAGTAATTTTGTTAATTATATTAAATAAAATGATTGATATTAAAGTTATCTTATGTTGACTTTTTCTACTAGTTTCAACATTTTCTAAATAATATAACTTTTATGTACTTTTTTATTTTTCTTAACAAAATACACTATAAAATCAAGCATTTTTTTATCTTTAATATGTGTATAATATTGCTATATATATACATTTTTTAAATGGCTATAAAATGGTTAGAAATGACAAGTTGTATAAAATGATTGGTTTTATTACACATCAACTCCCTTGAAAGAAGCACTTCAAAACTGAATGTGTTGGTTTGGAATTTGTTTTGTGCTTTTTCTGCTTGTGTTGGTTTCAAAACTATACATGCTGCTTTCAACCCTGTCTATGCTAATTTCGAACATGTTTGTGCTTTTAGTGTTGGTTTTGTCTGTACTAATTTCAAACTTGTTTGTGCTAGTTCTCATTGTGCTGGTGTGCCGGAATAGTAGATGAAAAGCAATTTACTACCTAAAGAACAGATTTAGATTGATCAATAATTCAATCGTTAATCAAAAACTAAGGAAACCCAACCCAAAACAACAAAAAACCGAATTAAACTAAAAACCTATTAATCAAAACCTGAATTAACCAAAGCAAGCTATCGAATTTTTGTACCCTCGGTTAACTAAAATTTACCAAACCAAACCGTTTATATTCTCATATGTTTCTATATTTTATACCTTGAGTTCATTATTTCATATTTATACATCCATTTTATGTATTTATGCTTCCATTTCATTTCATGTATTTATGCATCCATCCATTTCATGTATATATTGTATGAACTAGGTTCACTTTTTACAAAATATAATTACAAAATATATAATAACGGGACTCTCGTTATTCATAGGAAATATCATAGTACAATATCGGTTGAAATAACTAAATAAACAGAATATAAAATATAATTGTATATACCAATCTTGATTCAAGCCGCATATCTGGTGGGTCCTTCACCCGCACTTGAGAGCATCCTAGACTGCAACATACAGCACACTAAAACGTTGATGATTTTGGTTGAGTCACGTGTTCAACACGCTTTCCTTAAATAGATTTCGCGCCTCTACTAAAGACGGCGCGATTGTTTCCTAGGGTACAACAGCCGAAGCAGTATGTACTGCCGAAGATGGCTCACGCGCCCGAGGTTACACCGGTGATTGTAGTGTTTGAACTTATGGAACAAATAAGGATGTGATGGTGGTGGAAAACAAGTAGAGAGTACTCCTCTTCTAGTTGGTCTTCAAGTGTTTATCCTCCTTCTAATATTCTCCTTGTATCAAGCAATACCATATTCTTATATACAAAAGAAGAAGCACATAGCCTACTAATTGTACAAGAGTTAAGGATTAGTGAAATGTTTCACTTAATTAGTCACTTAATTAGAGACTTAAAAACTCTAATAAAACTAATTAAATGTCGTAAGAAGCTCTACTCAAAAGTTTCTCTTTTATTCACCACATGAAGATTCTAATTAATATTTATAATTTCATTAAATTATAAATATATTAAATATCCATTCACCAAATTTCCAATAATCCCCCACATGAATGGAGATCATTCAAAACACATAAACTTTCCAATGGAAACTCGAGAGTTGAGTTTTGCATATGATAGGTAGGTGTTACCCTTTGAACCTTCGCTCTTCAAATGCACTTAGCCCACTTGCTCTGAGTAGACATTGATGTCTTTGAACTCGCCTGCCGTTTGTGTCGACGACAATACACTTCACACAAGAATCCCCTTTGCCGGGTCATCTCCTCATAGTCGTGTCCAATAATGGTCGGGGAACACTTTCCTTGTTCTGCGAGAGCTCTAGGAATTGTGCCCTCAATTCCATTTGAAGCGACCTCACTTCTCTCTAACAAAGGTGATTCTCCTTAGATCATTAAAAGCATTGGGGTTATCGTGATTTATCCAAAACATTTACCACATATTATGCTTAGCCTCACTCTTAGTCACTGAATATCATAGGAATAGACAAAAACATATTTAAACACCCTTTTATAATTTGGGGTATGTATAAACATATATACTAGCTTATGTATATCATTTATGCCCCCATAGTGACCACCCTAAGGCATATGAGTTAGTTGTCCTTTTGAACTTAGATCTTGGGATCTCCAGTCAACTAAGTTAGGTTTCCTTCACATGCCCTTTTTCATAGGCTTTAGTCTCATTCCACAACTTAATCTCTAATAAACCCTCAGGTTGTTGGATCCATAACATTATATTTGACTTTGTCTAGTCACTACAAATAACTTTACTTATTTGAGATCAGTTGTCATGATGTGTTCTTAACTCGCAAGTTAATTTGCCTATTGTCAAGTTCTAATACTATAACCTCAGTGGCCATCTGAATCTTGTTATAATATATGTCGTTCTAAGATAAACGTATTTTTAAGGCAAACACATCTCCATTATGCACTACGACCTTTGTGTCCTCCACTTAGTCGTTTGTTTACAATGTTAGATTGGATTACAAAATCCATATTGCCAAACTTTTTATGATACAAATGCAAGACACCCCCACATTTAAGTGTTATAGGATATCATCGAGATGGGGTAATGAAAACCATTTCTACATACCCTTATAGGGTTGTTTCTAAACGGATCCTCCCCCACATTTCTTGCCGTTTGATCAACATTTCCGTAACTTCACTTATGACGACATTTATACACAATGATTGAACAAGATCAACCTCATTGTATCAGTGAATTCAACTCATATTGCATTAGCTTACATAAAGCTTTCGAGCTGACCAAAGCAACACATGCCATTGTCATAAGTTTGTCACCAACTTAGAATAATTCTAATTTGACATCTAGAATAAGCCTAGACAATGAGTTCTTGTCATTAGCTTTTCGAATAAACTCGTCAAAAGTTTCATGTCTTTTCCTTATAATGAATGAAAATTCTCCCTCAACTTTGTCTATACACAAATTATTTTTGTTTTCATAAACATTTAAATGTTTACAGTTAATTAGTCTCCGTCAAGACCCCTAAGTAACCAAGTACTAGTCTAGCATGCTTTAGACTACAATACTTTAGCATGTGAACAGAAGATGCATCATTCTGATTCTTCACAGCCCTAAGGATATCATAATATCACTTTGTAACATTCATCCCTTGTTAAGAGAAAATAATGAGACTTATTCATAATCCTAAAACATCAATATTTAGGAAGGTCTCACAAATTATTGTATATAGCACATAGCTAATTTTTATCATTCAATTAAGAAACATAATTTGTTTACCTTGGTCTACAACGCTTTACCATTGACTTATAAGGACTTAAACATAAGTCTTAATCCAAGTCATTTGGTGACCACATTCATCACCGACAAGATGAATGTTCCTCGTCTACAATCACTATTATGTGTGAGATAGAGTCAACTAGATCGACACTCAACAACGTGGCATTCATAATTTTGCCATAAGTGATTTGTACACATTTATTGTTATTCATTAGGAGATATATATATATATATATATGTAGGACGCTCTGCCAAACCAATATAAAATATCCATATAGTTCTAACAATAACCAAGTGGTAGACATATCTACGTATATATCACTCAAAACAAATCTCGCAAGATTTATCAAAGGTATACAATAACATATAGTACTTTTTCTTTCATATGTTAGAATTCACACTTGTGAATTTTCCAATCACTTCTAACGAAGTATGTCGACATGGATCTCGTTTGTGTATTTCATCTCAATACACACTGAGTATGTTCTTTCATTATTCTCTCATGATGTGGTTATACATTTGATATTTCGTCTTTGACTTTCAGTCAATGCAACAACCCTCAAGTTGTTTATGTCCGAATACATTCATGTACTATCCGTTTAAAACCATTTTCTTTTAAAAGATGTATAGTTGATGTTATAATTACTTTCCACAAAAATAATTTATACGTCACAAACATTAGTGATTTATTTCTTTGTAAAATATTGCATGTGAGTGCCAAACACTTTTGAAATTTAAATGAAAGCATAGACAATATAGACATCAAATATCAAAGTGCTTATATCTTCAACACTTTATAATCTGACCGAAATCTTCTCAAAGATTTCGTCCCATGGCATGTCTTGAGGTACTCCCTCAATAAGAATCCATGCACTTGTAAGTACAAGTTCCCCATTTCATCATGAAACTTTAAACTTGGACAATTTTGCTCAAAACAACACCAAGTTGTTACAAAAGCTACATTTAAGTAGTAAACATGAACAATTAAATTTGTTCACAACAACACCAAGTTGTTTTCCATCAAATAATATTCACGAGATTGTTACTTTGTTCAACATATGCTACTTCTAGTAAGAGTAGCAAACCATTTAAATTCTCGAAACTGTGCCAAACTTTGTTTTAAAAATCATTCTAAAATATTTCATTAGTTTTGCAACATACGATATTAATAATATCAATTAGAGTTTATGATAACATAAATCAAAACCCAAAATATCAAAAAATATCAAACGGTTTGACATTGTTTAGTCTTACTACGCATGTACTAAACGTTTTCTAATACGCATGTTTAGAAAATGTTATAACGGGCATATTACAGAAATAAATGTTTACATAAAATGTTTGCCAAGAATAAAGTTTACAAAATAAACTATTTCTCATCATTTTTAATTCACAAATAGGCAATTAAATGTTTACATAAAACATTTCCATTCATTATGCCTTATACAATGTACAATCTCTAACATTGTATTTGTGATATACATTTTCTAACACACGTGTTAGAAAATTTAAGTCATTTTTTATATATAAAACATGACCATTTGGATTTAGAAATCACAAATTAAAGTTGGTGATAAATCCCACACAACTACACCATCACTTTATGGTGATTTAATTCTTGTATTTTTACTCTTGTAGTTTTCCATCTCATCAAGTTAGGCACATAGCCTACTTTTAATACAAGAGAATTGGGGTGACAAGAATCTCACTTAATTAGAGATTTTATTAGAGACATAAACTCTAATAAAAACTAATAAATTGACATAAAACTCTACTTAAGAGTTTATCTTCCAGATAAGAGTCTAGTAAATAATTATAATTTCATTATATTTATATAAATAACAAAACCAGCACTTTATTGTGACTTAATTCTTGATGTCAATCAAACATCAACTTCAACGTATGAACTTTTATTTCTAAACCATACAAAACATAATACAAATGTTTATATTCATTAAAATCAATGTTATAACAAATTACTTATATAAAATGTTTACATAAAACATTTCAAAGCATTTGTATTTTAACCATTTTTAACAATCAATTTTTTAAACCATATTATATAAATAATATGATCATTCTAAAGAGCATGTTAGAACATAAAACGTTTACAAAAATGTATGGTTCACACTAATAAACCCGATCTAACACAAGAGTTAGAAAAGATTAACGATTCCAAAATGGTTTCAAAACCAAATGATTGAACCAAAACTATTCGTTTTGTACCACGGTATAGGATTTAAGATTGTATCTCAATCTCAAGAAATCCAAAAACAACAAGTTGTACTACATACATATTTCCCTAAAAAATATTTATAAGATCATGATATCTAAAAATAATTTATTTATTATAAATCTATTAATGAACCCAAAATCCTTATAAATAAGATTTTAAGATTGTAGCAACAATCTCTCGGAATCTGTTTTAAGTTTGTAGGAACTAGGTTCACTTTTTAAAAAATATAATTATAAAATATATAATAACGAAACTCTCGTTATTCATAGGAAATATCATAGTACAATATCGGTTGCAATAACTAAATAAACAGAATATAAAATATAATTGTATATACCAATCTTAATTCAAGCCGCATCTCTGGTGGGTCCTTCACCCGCACTTGATAGCATCCTAGACTGCAACATATAGCACACTAAACCATTGATGATTTTGGTTGAGGCACGTGTTGAACACGCTTCCCTTAAAACGGATTTCCTGCCTCTACTAAAGATGGCGCGACTGTTTCTAAGGGTACAACAGCCGAAGATGGCTCGCGCACCCGAGGTTACATTGGCGATTGTAATGTTTGTACTTATGGAACAAATAAGGATGTGATGGTGGTTGAAAACAAGTAGAAAGTACTCCTCTCTCTAGTTGGTCTTCAAGTGTTCATCCTCCTTCTAGTATTCTCCTTGTATCAAGCAATACCATATTCTTATATACATAAAAAGAAGCACATAGCCTACTAATTGTACAAGAGTTAAGGATTAGTGAAAGGTTTCACTTAATTAGTCACTTAATTAGAGACTTAAAAACTATAATAGAACTAATTAAATGTCATAAGAAGCTCTACTCAAGAGTTTCTCTTTTATTCACAACATGAAAATTCTAATTAATATTTATAATTTGATTAAATTATAAATATTTTAAATATCCATTCACCAAATTTCCAACATATATAAGCAAGGATTTTGGCCAAAGTTTTGTTTTGGCTATTAACCAAATTAAACTATACAAATAATAAAATAGACTAATCAATGAACTTGATTTTGGTTGAGGATAATAACGGAACCAACTGAACAATGCATACCCTAAAAGTGTATGTGTTTCCCGCTACACGTACACCCTTCTAGAATACATATATACACAATCATTGATACACATTTGTAGTACATATATGTACATTATGAAGCATCCATATACAATACTTATGTTTTAATCTTAAACACGTATATACATATACTTAAAGATTAACAACATACACATGTGTAAATTTTTTTGTCTTCTATTTTTTTAATTTTTGTGTCTCAGTTACCTTAGTGTTTCTCACATTATCCTAACCCTATACATATATATATATATATATATATATATTATATATATATATATATATATATATATATATATATATATATCCTTGAGTACACGCACACACAAAAAAATACCTCATGTGTCCTATTTATGGAACTAAACACCATAATTTTTGTTAACTTGGATTTGTTTCTTTGTCCACATGAACTAAAGCAAAATAAATTATTTTCCTGTTTATTTATGTTTTCTTAGTGGTGGACTCCAATAAAAGAGAACCCCAACAAGACAAAAAAAGTGTTGATGGGAATGAATGGCTGGTAAAGGCGGCTAGGCTGCCAACTTCAAACCTATATGGAACAACTCTCTATGACGTTGTGTTTCTCACTTGTGTAACCAGAGTATTTCTTAATACACGTGAACACAATTAATTTGCGAAAAAACCTAAAAATGAATGTGACGCGCAAGATTACATGGTTTGGTCAATATGACCTATGCCCTGGTCTGCAACTAGAATACTATTTATTGTTTTCTGCGTGATGAGGATATTACAAATACAAGACACAATATATAGAGACTGGTCTAGGGTTTACATCTTGTTGAACAAGAAAACACAAATGGGCTATCATAAAGTGATATTGAGCCGGTTCAAGGCCTCCCATATCTTCAATCTTCATTAAACCGAATAAGGAGTCTTCTAAGTCTTCAACTAATAACACGAGCCCAAATTAATACTTCAAAACCAAAAATAAGAATTGAATGACAAAATTAATAGATAACTACATATAAAATTAGGAAAGAATAACATGGAAAATGGGAAATAGGACAAGAAAAGAAAATAATGCTTAATTGTTCACATGTTGGATGAGGAGCTTCAAATTGTTCATATAATGGTGAATTTCCTTTTCAGTTTCTCATCAGCCTTCATTAATTCAAGCGGTGGTCGACAACCCTATTTGACAATGCTCCATTGCCAATGTTAGTGTTATTGGAAACATGTGACACATTGGCAACGTGATCTTAGGCGAATCCATCTTTAATTCTTGTTTCGTTACTTCTATTTTCTTTAATGACCACAACTTTGTTTTGGCTTATGCGTAAGATTTTGATTTGGTATCGAACATATTGCCCTCTTCCCCATCTATTATTTTTCATATGTGAAGTGTCGTAATCTTGCTATTAAAATTAGAATGTCATATAAGTTATCCGCACTCATCATATACTGAACATTCACAAATTAAAAAGGAAACCCGTAGACAAGATTAAAAAAAAGTAAATGAATGGGGTAGAAGAGAAAAAAATACAAGGAAACCGGTAATCTTGTTTCATTGCTTATATTTTCTTAGATTTGTAGTTGTGATGCTTACTCGGTTTTGGCTTTAGCTTAAGCTTCCTATATTTTTGCTCTCTTCAATATACATATTCTTTTTTTTATGTGAACTGGCGTAAGCTTTCTATTAAAATACGAATGCATATAAGTTATCCGCACTTATATATATTAATGAACGTCCACAAATTTAAGGAGGGGTAAGTGAAGAAGAAGACAAACAAAAGTGTAAAATAGATGGGCAGAATAGTAAATGTCACACCTTACGCACAACCATAAAAACCTATGTTTCAACAAACAATCTGACAGATATACAGATGTATTTTTTGAGCCAGGGTGCCGCCGTACGTACACAACCCTAATTGGTAACGATCATTAACAATGTTAGAGGAAAAGAGGCGACGTGATCTCAGGGTAAACCTTCAATCTTGTTTGCTATTATTATTGTGATGATATTTGTTTCCAGTTTTTTTTTTTCATTATAAGCTTACGGTTTTCTTACTTGTATTCGGTTTAATCATGCAGGGAACTGAAGAACGTACATGTTACTCGATCATAACATGTTGACAATTCATAGGTAACAAGGTAATGTTATTTCTGAAATTTCAGTTCAAGTGCCTTTTAGATCTGTTGCAAATGACTATAGATTTTGTTGATCTTCCATCTGATTTTGCTGCTGCTTCGTTTATTCCAAACAGACCACATTAATTTGAGATCGTTCTGTTTTCAGTAATATTTTAGGTTTTACTTGTTTATCTCTGCTGCTTAGTTTAATCCAAACAGACCACATGATTAATCACCTTTACCTTCCGTTTAAGATCTTCACCATCGATTCACAGTAGAATATATCTTAGTTTCTGTTGATGGTTGGTTTCTCATGCTTGAATGGATCCATGGATGGTTATGTCGTTAGAGGTTGATTTTCCTCAGGAATTGAATTGATTGTTAAATACAATGGTAGAGATCAATCCATCCGTGCGTCAAATGCCTATATGCCTTTCTTCTTGATTTGGTGAAAGTACCTGGGTGCTAGCGCGATATGCCTATATGTTTGCTTTGTTTGATTTTTTGTTGTTGTGAAGTTTTGGATTGTGTGATTCGCAATTTCTTTTTCTATTTGGTCTAGATGAATCTGAAGAACAACCAACAACAGCAGAACTTCTTGAAAGTACTCATCATTCATCTTGAAAACAATGATTTTTTGACTTAATTGTTAAAAAACCAAGGACAGAGAGAGTTGCCGTTGCTAGAAAATACCCATCCGTCAAAGCCGCTCATTCTGTCATCCGTCAAAGTTGTGACATAGAAGCCCTTGTCAAACAGAAGCAGCAATCTGCTTTTGATACAATAGTCGCGCACAACGAAGCAGCCTCAAAGAGTTGTCTGAGGCCGAAGAAAGATACAATGGAGTTAACAAGGAGCTTAAAGGCGCCCAACATAATGTTGATGGAAGCACAGCTCGCCTTAACTGTCTATATGATGAAAGAAAGAAGGAAGAAGAGGAACAGGAAGAAAACAAGGCCAAAGTTGCTGCTATACGACCTGATAAAGTTGCTTGTGACGAGGCCTATTCTACGGCAAAATCAAAGCTCGAGAAAATAGCCCCGAAAATGAGTGAGGCCCAGAAGGAAATCGATGAGTTCCAAAGGCGGTGGAAGGAAGTCACGGATAATCTTTTTGTCACTGGCTGGGTTGACCCAAAAAACTTTGTCTAAAACTGTAAATTTTTATAGACATTTAGTGAGTCAAATGTGATCTAAAGTTTTCAGTCACCCCTTATTTTAACAATAATCTTGTTTTTGTAATAAAAGGATTTAGCAGGAACTATTCATTAGTTCTCAAAGTGGGTTGAGGTTGCTCAAAGTGTAATAAAAAGATTTAGCAGGCCCTCAACCCAGTTTTTTCCATCTGTTTCTCAACTGACCCACGAGAAAGATCGTAGGGGATCGGTTTTAAGAATTTGTGGTACCAAAAAGACCAAAATACGATTGTGGTCCCTGTGAAGCGTTTTAAACTCAAGAGTGGACAACATGTTATGCTTACAGATGTTCAAGGAGAAGAGGTTGGTAAAGAACCATACATCTAGCCAAAGCAGGGCCGGCTCAACCATTTTGGAGACCCAAGTAAAAATTTGAGGCCCTTTAAATTCATGAGGAATTTTTCAGTTTTCATGTATACCAAGAGACCTTTTACGGGATAAGTTACCGATTTAGCCGTGTTGTCAAAATATTTTGGTTTTTTCTTTTTACTATGTTTTACAGTGTTCTGTTTCATCTATATTATTGTGGCTGGTTTCATTTTTGTTCAGTTAAATACATATGGGCTTTGAGTTTGATTTCATTTTTGTTCCGTTCGTTTGACTGTAAATTCAATTCCAGTCTTTCGAAATTAACAATTTAACAGTACACTATCGTAATTATCACAAAAAAATATAAGTTGCAGGAAAAAAAATACCTGGGAAAGATGAGCTACAAGCTTGCTATCTTCCATAATCACATTTGTCAAAACCAAAGACTACATGTTTATCAAAATCTTAAGTTATCTGCCCCTTACAAAAAAATAAATAAGTTATCTAAATGAGGAATTGCCAAATACAGGAACTATTACAATTTTTTAAAACAAAAACTACTATGAATTTGTGATTGCAATGATTAGACTCATCAAGAACTGTAGATCGGAAAACCAAGTAGTAGTAATGAAAATCAAAAGAAAAATTACTTAACAGTTATTGATGAAGCTTGTTTTATTGCAGGTAAAACTAGAATGAATTTGTTCGAGAGAGGCCTTTGATCAGATGATTCATACTTTACGAAATGTTTGTGCTTGAATGTTTGATGACGTTTTAACTTGAGACCTAATTTTTTATTTGTTCCGCCAATCCCCATTCGGCCATTCTCTGCTTACAACAAGTCCAAATAAACATCAACATCCATAATACGTGTTACAAAAATGGAGGCCCTTGTAAAGTGGAGGCCCAAAGCAAAGGCTTCACTTTACTCTCCTAAAGACCGGCCTTGATCCAAAGGTGTATGGTTTGAAAAAAAAATGGAGAAAGAAAGGTTGAGCGCAATTATTGTAGGGTTGTTGATGGAAAACGAAAAAATGATAAGGTGGAGAAAGAGGTTATGCATGATAGAATGGCAAAAATTGAAATAATGTTAAATATTTAGGTCTCAAAACGTCTACTCATAGAGTTAGGCTATAACATTTTATTTTGCGTGTGTATTATGTTAGTATAATTGTAATATTAAGTGAAATGTTTTATATAATTTTGATAAATGCTTAGATTTTAAAAAACGAATATTATTAGCATGTTTGAAATAGAAAATGAGAAAAAAAAACATTTTCACAAGTTTGTTAGAGGCAGGCGATAATCGCAACTCCCATGCATTTAAGAGGCAAGTGGTCGCCAAAAACATGGTAAAAACCCACAAAACTAGAAACGCCGCAAAGTTTGGGACCACTCTTTATGTAGCAAAATCCAGTGGAAAAAAATGAGCAGCACTCCGAAAATTGGTCCCATTTTGTGACCACTCTTTAAGTAGCAAAATCCAATGGCAAAAAATGAGCAGCACTCAGAAAATTGGTCTCGTTCAAGCAATTGTGTTTTGTAGAGGAGCAATGAAGTTGAGATCCATTATAAAACATGTTAATTTGTAAAAATAGTTAGAAATGGTTTGTATTTATTACACATCAACCTCTTAGTATAAGTTATGTAAATAAGTAGTTTTAAGGGTATTTTTAGTAATTTTGTTAATTATATTAAATAAAATGATTGATATTAAAGTTATCTTATCTTGACTTTTTCTACTAATTTCACCATTTTTTAAATAATATAACTTTTAAGTACTTTTGTATTTTTCTTAACAAAATACACTATAAAATCAAGCATTTTTTATCTTTAATATGTGTATAATATTGCTATATATAAATTTTTAAATGACTATGAAATGGTTAGAAATGACAAGTTATATAAAATGATTGGTATTTATTACACATCAACTCCCTTGAAAGAAACACTTCAAAACTGAATGTGATGGTTTGGAATTTGTTTTGTGCTTTTTCTGCTTGTTTGGTTTCAAAACTATACATGCTGCTTTCAACCCTGTCTATGCTAATTTCGAACATGTTTGTGCTTTTAGTGTTGGTTTTGTCTGTACTAATTTCAAACTTGTTTGTGCTAGTTCTCATTATGCTGGTGTGCCGGAATAGTAGATGAAAAGCAATTTACTAACTAAAGAACATATTACGATTGATCAATAATTCAATCGTTAATCAAAAACAAAGAAACCCAACCCAAAACAACAAAAAACCAAATTAACTAAAAACCTATTAATCAAAACCTGAATTAACCAAAGCAAGCTATCGAATTTTTGTACCCACGTTTAACTAAAATTTACCAAACCATACGGTTTATATTCTCGTATGTTTCTATATTTTATAGCTTGAGTTCAGTATTTCATATTTATACATCCATTTTATGTATTTATGCTTCCATTTCATTTCATGTATACACATCCATCCATTTCATGTATGTACACCTCAATTTCATGTATATATTGTATAAACTAGGTTCATTTTTTACAAAATATAATTACACAATATATAATAACGAGACTCTCGTTATTCATAGGAAATATCATAGTACAATATCGGTTGCAATAACTAAATAAACAGAATATAAAATATAATTGTATATACCAATCTTGATTCAAGCCGCATCTCTGGTGGGTCCTTCACCCGCACTTGATAGCATCCTAAACTGCAACAAACATCACACTAAAAGTTAATGATTTTGTTGAGTCACGTGTTCAACACGCTTTCCTTAAAACTGATTTCGTGCCTCTACTAAAGACGGCGCGATTGTTTCCTAGGGTACAACAGCCGAAGCAGTATGTGCCGAAGATGGCTCACGCGCCCGAGGTTACACTGGTGATGGTAATGTTTGAACTTATGGAACAAATAAAGATGTGATGGTGGTGGAAAACAAGTAGGGAGTACTCCTCTCTCTCTAGTTGGTCTTCAAGTATTCATCATCTTTCTAGTATTCTCCTTGTATCAAGCAATACCATATTCTTATATACACAAAAAGAAGCACAGAGCCTACTAATTGTACAAGAGTTAAGGATTAGTGAAAGGTTTCACTTAATTAGTCACTTAATTAGAGACTTAAAAACTCTAATAAAACTAATTAAATGTCATAAGAAGCTCTACTCAAAAGTTTCTCTTTTATTCACCACATGAAGATTCTAATTAATATTTATAATTTCATTATATTATAAATATATTAAATATCCATTCACCAAATTTCCAACAATCCCCCACATGAATGGAGATCATTCAAAACACATAAACTTTCCAATGGAACCTGGACAGTTTAGTTTTGCATACGATAGGTAGTTGTTACTCTTTGAACCTTCGCTCATGAAATGCACTTAGCCCTCTAGCTCTGAGTAGACATAGATGTCTTTGAACTCGTCTGCCGTTTGTGTAGACGACAATACACTTCACACAAGAATCCCCTTAGTCGGGTCATCTACTCATAGTCGTGTCCAATAATGGCCGGGGAACACTTTCCTTGTTCTGCGAGAGCTCTAGGAATTGTGACCTCAATTCCATTCGGAACGACCCCACTTCTCTCTAACATAGGTGATTTTCCTTAGATCATTAAAAGCATTGTGGTTATCGTGATTTATCCAAATCATTTACCACATATTATGCTTAGCCTCACTCTTTATCACTGAATATCATAGGAATAGACAAGGACATATTTAAACACCCTTTTATACTTTGGGGTATGTATAACGATATATACTAGCTTATGTATATCATTTATGCCCCCATAGTGACCACCCTAAGGCATATGAGTTAGTTGTCCTATTGAACTTAGATCTTGGAATCTCCAGTCAATTAAGTTAGGTTTCCTTCACATACCCTTTTTCATAGGCTTTAGTCTCATTCCATAACTTGATCTCTAATAAACCCCATGTTGTTGGATCCATAACATTATATTTGACTTTGTCTAGTCACTACAAATAACTTTACTTATTTGATATCAGTTGTCATGATGTGTTCTTAACTCGCAAGTTAATTTTCCTATTGTCAGGTTCTAATACTATAACCTCAGTGGCCATCTGAATCTGGTTATAATATATGTCGTTCTAAGATAAACGTATTTTTTAAGGCAAACATATCTCCATTATGCACTACGACCTTTGTGTCCTCCACTTAGTCGTTTGTTTGCAATGTTAGATTGGATTACAAAATCCATATTGCCAAACTTTTTATGATACAAATGCAAGACACCCCCACATTTAAGTATTATAGGATATCATCGAGATGGGGTAATGAAAACCATTTCTACATACCCTTATAGGGTTGTTTCTAAACGGATCCTCCCCCATATTTCTTGCCGTTTGATCAACATTTTCGTAACTTCACTTATGACGACATTTATGCACAATGATTGAACAAGATCAACCTCATTGTATCAGTGAATTCAACTCATATTGCATTAGCTTACATAATGCTTTCGAGCTGACCAAAGCAACACATGCCATTGTCATAAGTTTGTCACCAACTTAGAATAATTCTAATTTGACATCTAAAATAAGCCTAGACAATGAATGTAACATTTGTCAAAAACGGGTTTCCAAAACCCGCTCCATTTTGTAATCGAATATCAAGTATAAATGTCACGTTGTATATTTATGATTATTTTGATTTATAATGATACATAATTAATAAACAAACTAAACTATAAAAATTATATTTGATAAAAAGTTAAAACAAAATAAATAAAAATGAAATGTTGTTGCCGGGACTCGAACCCGGGTCAGCCAGAACTGAAATCCAAAGACTTAACACACACACACATCACCACTCCGCCACTTGTTGTTTTCTGTTATCCCTAGGAAACAAATAACATTTATACACAAACTCAGTTAAACCGGTTGCGCCAACTGAGAAACTGAAATCGGCAATTCAATCGTCTAATCATTCGATTAATCGCACATACACGTTTATAACCGATGAACCGACAGATTTTAATCAATTCAGACTTGAATTGACTTGAATTCGGATGATGATGGGTTTTATAACCGAAACCATCCAACAACCTGAATTACTTCAATCCTAGACCTCTCCTGCGACTAAAAATACTTTGCAAGACCTTCAATTGCATTTCCGCAACTTTACAGTCCACCGAAGAAGCTTAAATCAACTCGCCGGAAAAATTCTGCAAGTTGCCGGAAAACCGGGACTCACATCCACACGGTAATTCCTTCGACTCTTTCTGTTTCAATCATGTGATTAATCGGTCACTAACACAACTCCACCATCAGAATCGATCCTAGTCAACCTTTGTCGAAAATCCTACCTTCGCCGGAAAACTTCTGAAACTTTCGGAAACACACCGGGAACTGGTATGATCTTCCAAACTTCTGTTAAACTTTGTTTAAGTGCCTCAACTTCTTAAATAATCGAACAAAGCTGTTAATTGATTTTAACAGCCGGAGTTCACTTTCAGAACCGACGAACCTCTGCCAGAATTCTGTGAACAACACTAATCGGTACATCTTTTTCCCCCAACTCTCTCCATTCTTTACTTTTAAATTACTTATAATGTTTGAAATTTAATATGTCATGAATCGGTCATAACAGTCGGAATATGTTTTCTGGGTAAAAAAATTAACGAAGAAGACGAAGACGCAGTATAACATAAGACTAATAAAAATCGATAAAATGAACGGGTTAGACACACAGTCCAGCGGTGGACTGTGTGCAAAATATACACGCATGTCCCGAGTTCGATCCCTGATACACGCACTCCCTATGTAATAAAATGCCTTTTTGTTTAAAACTGAACCGGGTTAACTCCGTTAGTTGTTAAGTATAATAAAAACCGAGGTATAACCAGGTTAGACACACAGTCCAGCGGTGGACTGTGTGCAACGCTAAGTCGCACGTCACGCGTTCGAAACCTGTTACTGGCACCGGGTTGTTGAATTAAAATGTTTTTGAAATTAAAAGAATTTTGGTTAAATCGAATTAGTATATAAATATAATTAAAAACAAGATTATTTCGGGTTAGACACGTAGCTCAGTTGGTAGAGCTGCGTGCACGCGTACGGGAGGTCTCGGGTTCGAGCCTCACTAAGCGCATACATACACACATACGAACCGGTCAACAGGTCAACCAGTCAACGGTCAACGCAAAATAAACAATTTTTTTTATATTTTTATTTATTTAATTTAATTTAAATCAATTAAAAATACTTAAAAATAACATTTTTAAAGATAGAAAATAGCCTTAAACTCACAAAAATATATCTAAAAATTCCATTAAAATCCTTAATAAAATCCACTCATTTACTATATTTTTTCCGTTATTATTTAGGTTAGTAATTCTCGTTGTTCAATTCTCCCGACTCGTGTGCATCTCATCATCTCCAATCAAACGCACCCAATGTGAGTGAATCTTTACAAATTCCCCGTTTAATCACGTTTTGGGGTGTATCATGTGTCTTGTTATATATATTATATTTAAACCATTGTGCATACATCATATCATGAACATGAGTATTCAGTTTGTTTCAACTGTTGTGTAGTTATTGTTAGATGCAATTTATTATTTTCAGTACATGCAATTTCATAGGCCGCCGCTCCCCATTACATTATGAACGTTGAGCATGTTCCCCATTTCATTATAAGCGTGAACCTGGCGTGCCCACATACGATCGGCTCCGTTTGATTGAGCCTTGATCGCACAGACATTTTCATTTTCAGTACATGCAATACGATCGGCTCCGTTTGATTGAGCCTTGATCGCACAGTTTCATTTATGTTATTTATCGTATGATGTTGGTATGTTTATGTATGCTATCATATGTTATCGTATGTTATAGTTGTGATTGCTATTGCCACTGTCTGATTATTTACATTTGCTCATTTATGATTATGCACAATTTTTCATTGATAAACTAACAAGTAAATCAATAATAAATGTTTATCTAACAAGGTTCACTCGCCAACTTATGTTGACCCAAAAACCCCCATTTTTACACATGATACAGGTGAACCAGCTGCAGCCAGAAACACATAGGATTGGACTAGAAGAATAAAATGATTTAGAGCTTGGAACTATTTTGTTTGGTTATTTCTTTGTATTGTATGGACATGTTTGGATTATTTGGAATGTAACTTTGACTTTAATGAATATGAAACATATTAGTAAATGTCATGAGCTTTGGTGATAACCCAATTATGCCCCGACTCTTATTCCGCTGCGGGTCGGGGTGTGACAATGAATTCTCATCATTAGCTTTTCGAACAAACTCTTCAAAAGTTTCATGTCTTTTCCTTATAATGAATGAAAATTCTCCTTCAACTTTGTCTATACACAAATTATTTTTGTGTTCATAAACATTTGAATGTTTATGTAACAATTGTGTAAAAAACGGGTTCCGAAAGCCCGCATCATTTATTAATCAAGCATGGTTTAATTGTTCATGGCGTATTTATTTTTGTCGCATATTTTAAGTCGTGGTAAATAATAAATGTTGTTAAAAATTCAAAATGCATAATAAATAAAAAAACCTTATTTAATAAATAAAACCTTAACTAATAAATAAAGCATTAAGTCAGTTAAATTAAACCTTAAAGAAAATAAATTAAAAATTTTAATAAAAAGAAAAGGGGGAAACTGGAATCGAACCCGGGTCTCCAGGGCAGTCACACACACCCAGCACCACTGCGCTACACATACAAGATGTGATATCTTTTGAGTATCAAAATATTTATGTAAACATCAAGAAAACTTGCAACAACAACCATCTCTGCAACGGGAGATTTCGCTAATCTCCAACGCGGTTTCTTTGAAACATCGACATGAAATTTCAACGTTTATTTAGAGTAAATTTCAATCATAACTTTATGTCAATGATTTTCTTTCCGAAATAGTTTTAAAACCGAAACCTTGGTGGATCAAATCACCTATAAATACCTAGCTAGCATCAGTTCCAAACTCGTCCAAAATTTCTCTTAAAATCCTCTGCCTACCTTCCAATCTTCTCTGTCGTCGGAACTTTGGCTGCAAGTCGCCGGAACCACCATTCGCCGCCGGATCTTGGTCAACGGTATCAACTCTTTCAAATACTTTCTTTTCTTAAACACTCCTGATTAATATTACATATAATCAATTAACAAATCAGAAGCAGTGAATCAAGAAAACGTTATTCAGGCGGGTAAAGTTTGGTGTTTTATTTAAACTAAGGAAGATGAAGTTGATAAGTTTATATGAAAAATAAGTTTTGATATTTTAATCAGGTTAGACACACAGTCCAGCGGTGGACTGTGTGTATTATACATCAATGATATCGAGTTCGATTCCTGCAACAACACCGATTCCATGATATAAATCCTTTTTTATAAAACTAATCCATGCTATCTTTCAGCACATGGTTAAATGTAATAAAAATCCTACCTTATACAGGTTAGACACCCAGCGCAACTGGTTAGGCTGGGTGCAAACCAACATGTTGTCAAGGGTTCAAGTCAAGACTCCTCACCGGTTAGTTCATTTACAAACCTTTTTAAAATTTAGTAATTTGTGGATTCAACTCAACAAGTCTATAAGAATAATTAAAAACCAAATTCCAACGGGTTAGACACGTAGCTCAGTTGGAAGAGCTGCGTGCACGCAACTGAGAGGTCACGAGTTCGAGCCTCACCACACGCATGCTAACATCACATACAAACCGGTCAGATCGGTGACAAAGCCTGACAAGGCCGAATTTTTTTGTATTTTTTTTCTTTTCTTTTTATTATTCCTATATAATTACTCTTATTACTTACTTCAATTATCATAAAAACCCTCAATTATAACAAGATTAAAAATCCAATTAGTGTTACAATATTAATCTAGAAATCAAACAAAATGTATTAAAACAAAATATTAATTTGTTTATATTTATCAAATTATGGTATTATTATTTTAGGTTAGTATCCGCTCGTCGTTCAAATCCCCAATTCGTGCGCATCCTTCACCGATCAAGAAAACGCACCCACTGTGAGTGAATCCTTACAAATTCCCCTTTTTATTGCTGTTTTGAGGTGTACCATGAGTCGTACTTGTTTTATCAAAACACTTGTGCTAATATCATTACGTGATCAACGTGTATATTTGTTTGTGAGGTCTTGGTGTGGTTACATTTAGCATTGCAGTACAATCATTCATTAGGTTCCTCGTGTGATACGAGTTGAGCATCAGGTGCCTCATTAGATCGGCTACGTTTGATTGAGCCTTGATCTCAAGTTCATCATTCATCATGTCATGCGTTTCATTGTGGATATTATGTGGTTCGTTATTGGATATATATATCTAGATATATACATATGCTCTCTTATGATTTATGTACAATTTTTACAACAATTATATT
Organism: Scalesia atractyloides; assembly: GCA_947069175.1. Classification (NCBI taxonomy): domain Eukaryota; kingdom Viridiplantae; phylum Streptophyta; class Magnoliopsida; order Asterales; family Asteraceae; genus Scalesia; species Scalesia atractyloides. Next base: position 35,139,665 of record CAMTDV010000011.1, read on the forward strand.
ACTACTGATTAAATGTTTTTACTAAGATTCACTCACGAACTTTTGTTGACCCAAACTTTTGTTTTACACATGATACAGGTGGACAGGCTGAGGAAAGGAACACATAGGAATGGCCTTAAAAGATTAATAAATTATATTTTGGTTAGAAAAAAAATGTGTATTTGTGTTTGGATGTTTCTTTGTTTTTGAATATTTGAAGTTGAATTTAAATTTAATAAATATGAAACATTTTAGTAAATGTCATGAGCTTTGGTGATAACCCAATTATGCACCGACTTTTATTTCCATTGCGGATCGGGGTGTGATAGTTTAGAGTTAATTAGTCTCCGTCAAGACTCATAATTAACAAAGTACTAGTCTAGCATGCTTTAGACTACAATATTTTAGCATTTGAACAAAATATGCATCATTCTGATTCTTCACAGCCCTAAGGATATCATAATATCACTTTGTAACATTCATCCCTTGTTAAGAGAAAATAATGAGACTTATTCATAATCCTAAAACATCAATATTTAGTAAGGTCTCACAAATTATTGTATATAGCAAATAGCTAATTTTATCATTCAATTAAAGAACATAATTTGTTTACCTTGATCTCCAACGCTTACCATTGACTTATAAGGACTTAAACATAAGTCTTAATCCAAGTCACTTGGCGAGCACATTCATCACCGACAAGATGAATGTTCCTCGTCTACAACCACTATTATGTGTGAGATAGAGTCAACTAAATCGACACTCAACAACATGGCATTTATAATTTCGCCATAAGTGATTTGTACACATCTATTGTTATTACACATCAACCTCTTAGTATAAGTTATGTAAATCAGTAGTTTTAAGGGTATTTTTAGTAATTTTGTTAATTATATTAAATAAAATGATTGATATTAAAGTTATCTTATGTTGACTTTTTCTACTAGTTTCACCATTTTTTAAATAATATAACTTTTATGTACTTTTTTATTTTTCTTAACAAAATACACTATAAAATCAAGCATTTTTATCTTTAATATGTGTATAATATTGCTATATATATACATTTTTAAATGACTATAAAATGGTTAGAAATGGCAAGTTGTATAAAATTATTGGTATTTATTACACATCAACTCCCTTGAAAGAAGCACTTCAAAACTGAATGTGTTGATTGGGAATTTGTTTTGTGCTTTTTTTTGCTTGTGTTGGTTTCAAAACTATACATGCTGCTTTCAACCCTGTCTATGCTAATTTCAAACATGTTTGTGCATTTAGTGTTGGTTTTGTCTGTACTAATTTCAAACTTGTTTGTGCTAGTTCTCATTGTTCTGGTGTGTCAGAATAGTAGATGAAAAGCAATTTACTAACTAAAGAACAGATTAAGATTGATCATTAATTCAATCGTTAATCAAAACCAAAGGAAACCCAACCCAAAACAACAAAAAACCGAATTAACTAAAAACCTATTAATCAAAACCTGAATTAACCAAAGCAAGCTATCAAATTTTTGTACCCTCGTTTAGCTAAAATTTACCAAACCAAACCGTTTATATTCTCATATGTTTCTATATTTTATACCTTGAGTTCATTATTTCATATTTATACATCCATTTTATGTATTTATGCTTCCATTTCATTTCTTGTATTTATACATCCATCCATTTCATGTATTTACACCTCAATTTCATATATATATATATGGTATGAACTAGGTTCACTTTTTACAAAATATATAATAACGAGACTCTCGTTATTCATAAGAAATATCATAGTACAATATCGGTTATAATAACTAAATAAACAGAATATAAATATAATTGTATATACCAATCTTGGTTCAAGCCGCATCTCTGGTGTGTCCTTCACCCGCACTTGATAGCATCCTAGACTGCAACAAATAGCACACTAAAACGTTGATGATTTTGGTTGAGTCACATGTTCAACACGCTTTCCTTAAAACAGATTTCGCGCCTCTACTAAAGACGGGGCGGTTGTTTCCCAGGGTACAACAGCCGAAGCAGTATGTACTGCCGAAGATGGCTCACGCGCCCGAGGTTACACCGGTGATTGTAGTGTTTGAACTTATGGAACAAATAAGGATGTGATAGTGGTGGAAAACAAGTAGAGAGTACTCCTCTCTCTAGTTGGTCTTCAAGTGTTCATCCTCCTTCTAGTATTCTCCTTGTATCAAGTAATACCATATTCTTATATACACAAAAAGAAGCACATAGCTTACTAATTGTACAAGAGTTAAGGATTAGTGAAAGGTTTCACTTAATTAGTCACTTAATTAGAGACTTAAAAACTCTAATAAAACTAATTAAATGTCATAAGAAACGCTACCCAAGAGTTTCGTTTATTCACCACATGAAGATTCTAAGTAATATTTATAATTTCATTAAATTATAAATATATTAAATATCCATTCACCAAATTTCCAACAATCCCCCACATGAATGGAGATCGTTTAAAACATATAAACTTCCCAATGGAACCTCGACAGTTGAGTTTTGCATACGATAGGTAGGCGTTACCCTTTGAACCTTCGCTCATGAAATGCACTTAGCCCACTAGCTCTGAGTAGACATCGATGTCTTTGAACTCGTCTGCCGTTGTGTAGACAACAATACACTTCACACAAGACTCCCCTTAGCCGAGTCATCTCCTTATAGTCGTGTCCAATAATGGCCGTGGAACACTTTCCTGGTTCTACGAGAGCTCTAGGAATTGTACCCTCAATTCCATTCGAAGCAACCCCACTTCTCTCTAACATAGGTGATTCTCCCTAGATCATTAAAAGCATTGTGGTTATGGTGATTTATCCAAATCAGTTACCACATATTATGCTTAGCCTCACTCTTTGTCACTGAATATCATAGGAATAGACTAGGAGATATTTAAGCACCCTTTTATACTTTGGGGTATGTATAACCATATATACTAGCTTATGTATATCATTTATGCCCCCACAGTGACCACCCTAAGGCATATGAGTTAGTTGTCCTATTGAACTTAGATCTTGGGATCTCCAGTTAACTAAGTTAGGTTTCCTTCACATACCCTTTTCATGGGCTTTAGTCTCATTCCACAACTTGATCTCTAATAAACCCTCAGGTTGTTGGATCCATAACATTATCTTTGACTTTGTCTAGTCGCTACAAATAACTTTACTTAATTGAGATCAGTTGTCATGATGTGTTCTTAACTCGCAAGTTAATTTGCCTATTGTCAAGTTCTAATACTATAACCTCAGTGGCCATCTGAATCTGGTTATAATATATGTCTTTCTAAGATAAACGTATCTTTTAAGGCAAACACATCTCCATTATGCACTATGACCTTTGTGTCCTCCGCTTAGTCGTTTGTTTGCAATGTTAGATTGGATTACAAAATCCATATTGCCAAACTTTTTTATGATACAAATGCAGGACACCCCCACATTTAAGTGTTATAGGATATCATCGAGATGGGGTAATGAAAACCATTTCTACATACCCTTATAGGGTTATTTCTAAACGGATCCTCCCCCACATTTGTTGCCATTTGATCAACATTTCTGTAACTTCACTTATGACGACATTTATACACAATGATTGAACAAGATCAACCTCATTGTATCAGTGAATTCGACTCATATTGCATTAGCTTACATAAGCTTTCGAGCTGACCAAAGCAACACATGCCATTGTCATAAGTTTGTCACCAACTTAGAATAATTCTAATTTGACATCTAGAATAAGCCTAGACAATGACTTCTCGTCATTAGCTTTTCGAATATACTCTTCAAAAGTTTCATGTCTTTTCCTTATAATGAATGAAAATTCTCCCTCAACTTTGTCTATACATAAATTATTTTCGTGTTTATAAACATTTGAATGTTTAGAGTTAATTAGTCTCCGTCAAGACCCATAATTAACCAAATACTAGTCTAACATGCTTTAGACTACAATACTTTAGCATGTGAACAGAAGATGCATCATCCTGATTCTTCATAGCCCTAAGGATATCATAATATCACTTTGTAACATAAATCCCTTGTTAAGAGAAAATAATAAGACTTATTCATAATCCTAAAACATCAATATTTAGGAAGGTCTCACAAATTATTGTATATAGCACATAGCTAATTTTTATCATTCAATTAAGGAACATAAGTTGTTTACCTTGATCTCCAATGCTTTACCATTGACTTATAAGGACTTAAACATAAGTCTTAATCCAAGTCACTTGGCGAGCACATCCATCACCGACAAGATGAATGTTCCTCGTCTACAATCACTATTACGTGTGAGATAGAGTCAACTAGATCGACATTCAACAACATGGCATTCATAATTTTGCCATAATTGATTTGTACACATCTATTGTTATTCATTAGGAAATATATATATATATATATCTCCCAAACGAATATAAAATCTCCATATAGTTCTAACAATAATCAAGTGGTAGACATATCTACGTATAGATCACTCAAAACAAATCTCGCAAGATTTATCAAATGTATACAATAACATATAGTACTTTTTCTTTCATATGTTAGAATTCACACTTGTGAATTTTCCAATCACTTCTAACGAAGTATGTCGACATGGATCTCATTTGTGTATTTCACCTCAATACACTGAGTACGTTCTTTCATTATTCTCTCATGGTGTGATTATACATTTGATGTTTCGTCTTTAACTTTCAGTCAACGCAACAACCCTCAAGTTGTTTATGTTCAAATACATTCATGTACTATCCGTTTAAAATCATTTTCTTTTAAACAATGTAGAGTTGACGTTATAATTACTTTCCACAAAAATAATTTATGCGTCACAAACATTAGTGTTTTATTTCTTTGTAAAAAATTGCATGTGTTATCCGAAGATATTGAAAACAAAACAATAAAATAAATTGGAAACTAAATCATAAGTGCCAAACACTTTTGAAATTTAAATGAAAGCATAGACAATATATCGACATCAAATATCAAAGTGCTTATATCTTCAACACTTTATAATCTGACCGAAATACTTTATAATCTGACCGAAATCTTCTCAAAGATATCGTCCCATGTCATGTCTTGAGGTACTCCCTCAATAAAACTCCATGCACTTGTAAGTACAAGTTCCCCATTTCATCATGAAACTTTAAACTTGGACAATTTTGCTCCAAACAACACCAAGTTGTTATAAAAACTACATTTAAGTAGTAAACTTGAACAATTAAATTTGTTCACAACAACACCAAGTTGTTTTCCATCAAATAATATTCACGAGATTGTAACTTTATTCAACATATGCTACTTCTAGCAAGAGTAGCAAACCATTTGAATTCTCAAAACTGTGCCAAACTTTGTTTTAAAAATCATTTTAAAATATTTCATTAGTTTTGCAACATACGATATTCATAATACCAATTAGAGTTAACGATAACATAAATCAAAACCCAAAATATCAAACGGTTTAACATTGTTTAGTCTTACTACGCATGTACTAAACGTTTTCTAACACGCATGTTTAAGAAAAATGTTATAACGGGCATATTACAGAAACAAACGTTTACATAAAATGTTTGCCAAGAATAAAGTTTACAAAATAAACTAATTCTTATCATTTTTAATTCACATAGGAAATTAAATGTTTACATAAAACATTTCCATTCATTATGCCTTTAAACAATATACAATCTCTAACATTGTATTTGTGATACACATTTTCTAACACAGGTGTTAGAAATTTAAGTCATTTTTTATATATAAAACATGACCATTTGGATTTAGAAATCACAAATTAAAGTTGGTGATAAATCCCACACAACTACACTATCACTTTATGGTGATTTAATTCTTGTATTTTTACTCTTGTAGTTTTCGAATCTCATCAAGTTAGGCACATAGCCTACTTTTAATACAAGAGACATGGGGTGAAAAGAGTCTCACTTAATTAGAGATTTTATTAGAGACATAAACTCTAATAAAAACTAATAAATTGACATAAAACTCTACTTAAGAGTTTATCTTCCAGATGAAGAGTCTAATAAATAATTATAATTTCATTATATTTATATAAATAACAAAACCATCACTTTATAGTGACTTAATTCTTGATGTCAATCAAACATCAACTTCAATGTATGAACTTTTATTCTAAACCATACAAAGTATATATAAATGTTTATCTTCATTAAAATCAATGTTATAACAAATTACTTATATAAAATGTTTACATAAAACATTTCAAAGCATTTGTATTTTAACCATTTTTAACAATCAATTTTTTTAAACCATATTATATAAATAATATGATCATTCTAACAAGCATGTTAGAACGTAAAACGTTTACAAAAATGTATGGTTTACACTAATAAACCCGATCTAACACAAAAGTTAGAAAAGATTACCATTCCAAAATCGTTTCAAAACCAAATGATTGAACCAAAACTGTTCGTTTTGTACCACGGTATAGGATTTAAGATTGTATTTCAATCTCAAGAAATCCAAACACAACAAGTTGTACTACATACATATTTCCCAAAAAAATATTTTAAGATCATGATATCTAAAAATAATTTATTTATTATAAATATTTTAATGAACCCAAAATCCTTATAAATAAGATTTTAAGAGTGTAGCAACAATCTCTCGAAATTTATTTTAAGTTTGTAGGAACTAGGTTGACTTTTACAAAATATAATTATAAATTATATAATAACGAGACTCTCGTTATTCATAGAAATATCATAGTACAATATCGGTTGCAATACTAAATAAACAGAATATAAAATATAATTGTATATATACCAATCTTGATTCAAGCCGTATCTCTGGTGGGTCCTTCACCCGCACTTGATAGGATCATAGACTGCAACAAAGAGCACACTAAAACGTTGATGATTTTGGTTGAGGCACGTGTTCAACACGCTTCCCTTAAAACAGATTTCGCGCCTCTACTAAAGACGGCACGACTGTTTCCAGGGTACAACAGCCGAAGCAGTATGTACATCCCAAGATGGCTCACGCGCCCGAGGTTACACCGGTGATTGTAGTGTTTGAACTTATGGAACAAATATGGATGTGATAGTGGTGGAAAATAAGTAGAGAGTACTCCTCTCTCTAGTTGGTCTTCAAGTGTTCATCCTCCTTCTAGTTCTCCTTGTATGAAGCAATACCATATTCTTATATACATAAAAAGAAGCACATAGCCTACTACTGGTACAAGAGTTAAGGATTAGTGAAAGTTTTCACTTAATTAGTCACTTAATTAGAGACTTAAAAACTCTAATAAAACTAATTAAATGTCATAAGAAGATCTACTCAAGAGTTTCTCTTTTATTCACCACATGAAGATTCTAATTAATATTTATAATTTCATTAAATTATAAATATTTTAAATATCCATTAACCAAATTTCCAACATATATAAGCAAGGATTTTGGCGAAAGTTTTGTTTTGGCTATCAACCAAATTAAACTAAACAAATCAAACATTAATTGAAAACTAATTCGTTAATAAAATAGACTAATCAATGAACTTGATTTCGGTTGAGGATAATAACGAACCAACTGAACAATGCACACCCTAAAAGTGTATGTGTTTCCCGCTACACGTACACCCTTCTAGAATACATATATGCACAATCATTGATACACATTTGTACGTTAATATATGTACATTATCAAGCATCCATATACAATACTTATGTTTTAATCTTAAACATGTATATACATATACTTAAAGATTAACAACATACACATGTGTAATTTTTTTCTGTCTTCTATTTTCTTGAAATTTTGCTTAGGAAAAATGTGTGGTTCCTAATGATTCTCGCGTGTCTCATTTACCTTAGTGTTTCTCACATTATCCTAACCCTATATATATATATCCTTGAGTAGGTGCACACACAAAAAGAAACCTCATAATTTTTGGAACAAAACAACATAACTTTATGGAACAAAACAACATAATGTTTGTTAACTTAGATTTGTTTCTTTGTCCACACGAACTAAAGCAAAATAACTTATCTGTTTATTTATGTTTTCTTAGTGGTGTACGACTCAAAGTAAAGAGAACCCCAACAAGACAAAAAAAAATGTTGAAGGGAATGAATGGTTGGTAAAGGCGGCTAGGCTGCCGACTTCAAACCTATATCGAACAACGCTCTATGACGTTGTGTTTCTCACTTGTGTAACGAGAGTATTTCTTAATACACGTGAACACAATTATTCTGCAAAAGAAACTAAAATTGAATGTGACGCGCAAGATTACATGGTTTGGTCAATATGACCTATGCCCTGGTCTGCAACTAGAATACTATTTATTGTTTTCTGCGTGATGAGGATATTACAAATACAAGACATAATATATAGAGACTGGTCTAGGGTTTACATTTTGTTGAACAAGAAAACACAAATGGGCTATCATAAAGTGATATTGAGCCGGGTCAAGGCCTCCCATATCTTCAATCTTCATTAAACCGAATAAGGAGTCTTCTAAGTCTTCAACTAATAACACGAGCCCAAATTAATACTTCAAAACCAACAATAAGAATTGAATGACAAAATTAGTAGATAACTACATATAAAATTAGAAAAGAAGAACATGGAAAATGGGAAATAGGACAAGAAAAGAAAATGATGCTTAATTGTTCACATGTTGGATGAGGAGCTTCAAATTATTCATATAATGGTGAATTTCCTTTTCAGTTTCTCATCAGCCTTCATAAATTCGAGCGGTGGTCAACAACCCTATTTGACAACGCTCCATTGCCAGTGTTAGTGTTATTGGAAACATGTGACACATTGGCAACGTGATCTTAGGCGAATCCTTCTTTAATTCTTGTTTCGTTACTTCTATTTTCTTTAATGACCACAACTCTGTTTTGGCTTATGCGTAAGATTTTGATTTGGTAACAAACATATTGCCCTCTTCCCCATCTATTATTTTTCATATGTGAAGTGTCGTAATCTTGCTATTAAAATTAGAATGTCATATAAGTTATCCGCACTCATCATATACTGAACATTCACAAATTAAAAAGGAAACCCATAGACAAGATTAAAAAACAAGTAAATGAAGGGAGTAGAAGAGAAAAAATACAAGGAAACCCGTAATCTTGTTTCATTGCTTCTATTTTCTTAGATTTGTAGTTGTGATGCTTACTCGGTTTTGGCTTTAGCTTAAGCTTCCTATATTTTTGCTCTCTTCAATATAAATGTTCTTTTTTTTATGTGAACTCGCATAAGCTTTCTATTAAAATCCGAATGCATATAAGTTATCCACACTTATATATATTAATGAACGTCCACAAATTTAAGGAGGGGTAAGTGAAGAAGAAGACTAAAACAAAAGTGTAAAATAGAGGGGGCAGAATAGTAAATATCACACCTTACGCACAGCCGTAAAAACCTAGGTTTCAACAAACAATTGGACAGATATACAGACGTATTTTTTGAGCCAGGGTGCCGTCGTACGTACACAACCCTAACTGGTAACGATCATTAACAATGTTAGAGGAAAAGAGGCGACGTGATCTCAGAGTAAACCTTCAATTTTGTTTGCTATTATTATTGTGATGAGATTTGTTTCCAGTTTTGTTTTTTCATTATAAGCTTTCACTTTTCTTACTTGTATTCGGTTTAATCATGCAGGGAACTGAAGAACGTACATGTTACTCGATCATAACATGTTGACAATTCATAGATAACAAGGTAATGTTATTTCTGAAATTTCAGTTCAAGTGCCTTTTAGATCTGTTGCAAATGACTATAGATTTTGTTGATCTTCCATCTGATTTTGCTGCTGCTTAGTTTATTCCAAACAGTCCACATTAATTTGAGATGGTTTTGTTTTCAGTAATAATTTAGGTTTTACTTGTTTATCTCTGCTGCTTAGTTTAATCCAAACAGACCACATGATTAATCACCTTTACCTTCCGTTTAAGATCTTCACCACCAATTCACAGTAGAATATATCTTAGTTTCTGTCGATGGTTGGTTTCTCATGCTTGAATGGATCCATGGATAGTTATGTCGTTCGAGGTTGATTTTCCTCAGGGAATTTAATTGATTGTTAAATACAATGGTAGAGATCAATCCATCCGTGTGTCAAATGCCTATATGCCTTTCTTCTTTGGTGAAAGTACCTGGGTGCTAGCGCTATATGCCTATGTTTGCTTTGTTTGATTTTTTGTTGTTGTGAAGTTTTGGATTGTGTGATTCGCAATTTCTTTTTCTTTTTGGTCTAGACGAATCTGAAGAACAACCCACAACAGCAGAACTTCTTGAAAGTACTCATCATTCATCTTGAAAACAATGATTTTTTGACTTAATTGTTAAAAAACCAAGGACAGAGAGAGTTGCCGTTGCTAGAAAATACCCATCCGTCAAAGCCGCTCATTCTGTCATCCGTCAAAGTTGTGACATAGAAACCCTAGTCAAACAGAAGCAGCAATCTGCTTTTGATACAATAGTCGCGCAGAAGCAGCCTCAAAGAGTTGTCTGAGGCCGAAGAAAGATACAATGGAGTTAACAAGGAGCTTAAAGACGCCCAATATAATGTTGATGGAAGCACAGCTCGCCTTAACTATCTATGTGATGAAAGAAAGAAGGCAGAAGAGGAACAGGAAGAAAACGAGGCCAAAGTTGCTGCTATACGACCTGATAAAGTTGCTTGTGACGAGGCCTATTCTACGGCAAAATCAAAGTTCGAGAAAATAGCCCCGAAAATGAGTTAGGCCCAGAAGGAAATCGATGAGTTCCAAAGGCGGTGGAAGGAAGTCACCGATAAACTTTTTGTCACTGGCTGGGTTGACAAAAAAACTTTGTCTAAAACAGTAAATTTTTATAGACATTTAGTGAGTCAAATGTGATCTAAAGTTTTCAGTCACCCCTTATTTCAACAATAATCATTTTTTTTGTAATAAAAGGATTTAGCAGGAACTATTCATTAGTTTTCAAAGTGGGTTGAGGTTGCTCAAAGTGTAATAAAAGGATTTAGCAGGCCCTCAACCCAGTTTGTTTCCATCTGTTTCTCAACTGACCCACGAGAAAGTTGTAGGGGACCGGTTTTAAGAATTTGTGGTACCAAAAAGACCAAAATACGATTGTGGTCCCTGGGAAGGGTTTTAAACTCAAGAGTGGACAACATGTTATGCTTACATATGTTCAAGGAGAAGAGGTTGGTAAAGAACCATACATCTAGCAAAGCAGGGCCGGCTCAACCATTTTGGAGACCCGAGTAAAAATTTGAGGCCCTTTAAATTCATGAGGAATTTTTCAGTTTTCATGTATACCAAGAGAATTTTTACGGGATAAGTTACCGATTTAGCCGTGTTGTCAAAATATTTTGGTTTTTTCTTTTTACTTTTTTACAGTGTTCTGTTTCATCTATATTATTGATGGCTGGTTTCATTTTCGTTCAGTTAAATACATATGGGCTTTGAGTTTGATTTCATTTTTGTTCCGTTGGTTTGACTGTAAATTCAATTCCAGTCTTTCCAAATTAACAATTTAACAGTACACAATCTTAATTATCACAAAAAAATATAAGTTGCAGGAAAAAAAATACCTGGGAAAGATGAGCTACAAGCTTGCTATCTTCCATAATCACATTTGTCAAAAACAAAGACTACATGTTTATCTACATCTTAAGTTATCTGCCCCTTGTAAAAAAATAATAAGTTATCTAAATGAGGAATTGCCAAATACAGGAACTATTACAATTTTTTAAAACAAAAACTACTATGAATTTGTGATTGCAACGATTAGACTCATCCAGAACTGTAGATCGGAAAACCAAGTAGTAGTAATGAAAATCAAAAGAAAAATTACTTAACAGTTATTGATTAAGCTTGTTTTATTGCAGGTAGAACTAGAATGAATTTGTTCGAGAAGAGGCCTTTGATCAGATGATTCATACTTTACGAAATGTTTGTGCTTGAATGTCTGATGACGTTTTCTGTTCCCCTCTTTTAACTTGAGACCTAATTTTTTATTTGTTCAGCCAATCCCCATTCGGCCATTCTCTGCTTACAACAAGCCCAAATAAGCATCAACATCCATAATACGTATTACAAAAAATGGAGGCCCTTGTAAAGTGGAGGCCCAAAGCAAAGGCTTCACTTTACTCTCCTAAAGACCGGCCTTGAGCCAAAGGTGTAGGGTTGCTGATGGAAAAAGAAAAAAGATAAGGCAGAGAAAAAGGTTATGCATGATAGAATGACAAACATTGAAATAATGTTAAATATTTAGGTCTCAAAACGTCTACTCATCGAGTTAGGCTATGAACACTTTATTTTGCGTGTGTATTATGTTAGTATAATTGTAATATTGAGTGAAATGTTTTATATGATTTTGATAAATGCTTAGATTTTAAAAATATGAATATTATTTGCATGTTTGAAATAGAAAATGAGAAAAAACAAAAAAAAACATTTTCGCAAGTTTGTTAAGGCAGGCGATAATCGCAACTCCCATGCATTTAAGAGGCAAGCGGTCGCCAAAAACATCCTAAAAACCCACAAAACTAGAAACGGTCGCAAAGTTTGGGAGCACTCTTTATGTAGCAAAATCCAGTGGCAAAAAACGAGCAGCACTCCGAAAATTGGTCCCATTTTGTGACCACTCTTGAAGTAGCAAAATCCAGATGAGCAGCACTTAGAAAATTGGTCCCGTTCAAGCAATTGTGTTTTGCAGAGGAGCAATGAAGTTGAGATCCATTACAAAACATGTTAATTTGTAAAAATAGTTAGAAATGGTTTGTATTTATTACACATCAACCTCTTAGTATAAGTTATGTAAATTAGTAGTTTTAAGGGTATTTTTAGTAATTTTGTTAATTATATTAAATAAAATGATTGATATTAAAGTTATCTTATGTTGACTTTTTCTACTAGTTTCACCATTTTTTAAATAATATAACTTTTATGTACTTTTTTATTTTTCTTAACAAAATACACGATAAAATCAAGCATTTTCTATCTTTAATATGTGTATAATATTGCTATATATATACATTTTTAAATGACTATAAAATGGTTAGAAATGGCCAGTTGTATAAAATGATTGGTATTTATTACACATCAACTCCCTTGAAAGAAGCACTTCAAAACTGAATGTGTTGATTGGGAATTTGTTTTGTGCTTTTTTTTGCTTGTGTTGGTTTCAAAACTGTACATGCTGCTTTCAACCCTGTCTATGCTAATTTCAAACATGTTTGTGCATTTAGTGTTGGTTTTGTCTGTACTAATTTCAAACTTGTTTGTGCTAGTTCTCATTGTTCTGGTGTGCCAGAATAGTAGATGAAAAGCAATTTACTAACTAAAGAACAGATTAAGATTGATCAATAATTCAATCGTTAATCAAAACCAAAGGAAACCCAACCCAAAACAACAAAAAACCGAATTAACTAAAAACCTATTAATCAAAACCTGAATTAACCAAAGCAAGCTATCAAAATTTTGTACCCTGGTTTAGCTAAAATTTACCAAACCAAACCGTTTATATTCTCATATGTTTCTATATTTTATACCTTGAGTTCATTATTTCATATTTATACATCCATTTTATGTATTTATGCTTCCATTTCATTTCATGTATTTATACATCCATCCATTTCATGTATTTACACCTCAATTTCTTGTATATATAAGCAAGGATTTTATACAAAGTTTTGTTTTGGCTGTTAACCAAATTAAACTAAACAAATCAACAATAATCAAAAACTAATTGGTTAATAAAATAGACTAATCAATGAACTTGATTTCGGTTGAGGATAATAACGGAACCAACTGAACAATGCACACCCTAAAAGTGTATGTGTTTCCCGCTACACGTATACCCTTCTAGAATACATATATACACAATCATTGATACACATTTGTACGTACACATATGTACATTATCAAGCATCCATATACAATACTTATGTTTCAATCTTAAACACGTATTACATATACTTAAAGATTGACAACATATACATGTGTAATTTGTTTTTGTCTTCTATTTTTTTGAAGTTTTGCTTAGGAAAAATGTGTGGTTCCTAATGATTCTCGCGTGTCTCAATTAGCTTAGTGTTTCTCACATTATCCTAACCCTATATATATATCTTTGAGTAGGCACACAAAAAAATACCTCATGTGTCCTATTTATGGAACAAAACAACATAATTTTTGTTAACTTAGATTTGTTTCTTTGTCCACACGAACTAAAGCAAAATAAATTATTTTCCGGTTTCTTTATGTTTTCTTAGTGGTGTATGACTCCAAGAAAAGAGAACCCCAACAAGACAAAAAATATTGATGGGAATGAATGGCTAGGCAATACACCATGCATAGCAATTAATATAATGCATCATAATGAAGACATCAAGTTTTTATATATAATAAGACAACTTGTTAGATAATCATTTGCAAAAGGAAACAATAATGTACTCTGGTTACATCACCCGGTCATACAAGTTTAATACATATAAAAAGCAAAATCTTCCTTCACTTGCGATCTTCATTCTTCCAGTTGTCTTCAAAACTTGATGTGTAGTCTTCACCAAAAACGGGTATCTAGCTCCCGTCCAAAAGTACCCGTGAATAAAAACCTAAGTTGCTGGGGGATGGTGGTGGGGTAGTGGTGACTAGACTGTGGAGATGGATAACCTTCTACTCGAGCTCATGGACTCGGCGGAGTAGGACACCTATTTGATGCTCGAGCATCAAGATACGAGCAGCATGATCAGCTAATGGCATGAGAGGTGGTGGTGGAGGCATGGCACTCGCCTGCCTCTCCATATCGCATACCCTTTAACGTAGGATCTATATCTGTTGCTCCAAAGAGCGAACCCAGCTATCCATGGAGTATGGAGTAAAGTGACAAGGATGGTAGGGGTTGGACATGAGCATCATATGTGGTGGTGAGTATGGAGTAGGGCTAGTCGGCACACAAGATGGACATGCCTCATGGCGTGGTGATGGTGGTATATAGGGTGGTCCAGTGGGGTGGGTGTGATGGGAACGAAAAGCCTCCTCATAGGAAATCGGTCTAATCTAGGCGGATTCGTCTACAGGTCTAGCAAGGTGAGGGGTGTCCTCAAAGGATGGGGTAGGGGTGCGGACAGATGTGTGTGTGGGTACAGGAGTGGGTGTCGGGGTAGCAACAGGTATCGTGTCAAAGCTGCTATCGGTGGCATCCGCCAGAAGCCCGGCTCGGCGGATGGAATCTAAAGATGCATGGTCGCTCTCAATTAATGATGAAATGGCTGCGACAGAAACTACAGGTGAGGATACCTCTAGGATGGCTATGCCAATCACCTCCCCATCACCCGAGGTCCTCGTCTAAGTGATCAACGTGGAATATGTCACACCCCGATAAATCCATCACATCATGCTGGGCGAGAACTAAACTGGTATCTTCATTGCACAGCGGAAGTAAACGTGAGTGCTAAAACTTCTAGTAAGTGGACGCCCGCTAAGTACTCGAATCCCCATGGGCTCCACTATTCCAACCGTGCCATACTTGAGATTGTAACCTGAGAAAGAACATGCGAAAAGTCAACATAAAGTTTGCGAGTTCATAGTTTGTCTGTTTTTGTTTCAAATGAATTATAAAACATTTGAAAATCTGGCATTCGAAAACCGGTTTGTGAGATCATAGTATCCCAAAGCATCATTGACCTATGTACCATAAGTAAGTAACACTGACCTAATACACTGACCTATGTTCCATAAGTAAGTAACAAAACCGAGACAACTCTAACATCATTGGGATCACAAAAGCACTCCTAACGGGTTAACAAACCAAGAGTGGAGCGTGCCTCAAACTCGATAGATCTATACCTTTTGCACCTTGGTCACTACGTGATTAATGGCTACTATTGTCATCCTCCTACTTACGCACAGTGATCTGTCATCATCTAATCCCATAGCTACATACCAGTTGTTAAGAATCCGTGTTTTCGATATGTATGAACGGGCCTCGCCCTTCATATGATTTTCGTTCCTCATACTTTTGATATTGGGCCTAGCCCATGTCATTTATAGTATTGGGCCTAGCCCATGTCATTCGTGTAATTGGGCCTTGCCCATGTCATCCGTGTTATTGGGCCTAGCTCATGTTATTCATGTCATTGGGCCTAGCCCATGTTATTCATGTTATTGGGCCTAGCCCATGTTATTAATAAAATCGGGTTTAGCCCCTAGTCATGACTAAGACAATCCCGTCAATAGTCATAGAACTCATGCATGTTTCAAAAAACCTTGTTTTCTTGTGAAAACCGGTAAGTTAGCCTAAACCATTCATAAACCGTCGTGTTTGTTGAAATCCGGTTTAGAAATATGTGATTTTCGTTTATCGAAACATTATGTGATTTTGCAAAAGTTGCATGTCTTTCCACCCTCGAAAACATTTATAAAAATGTAAAACGGTAAAAAGTGGGGGTTATGAACTCACCTTGTATCCTTGTGCAACGCTAGCTTAATGTGTCCCATAATGTCATCTCCACAACGTGGCTTGCTAGCATGCAATCTAAGACATTCCTAAAACGGAATAACTCATAAATTTCTAAATATAACATAGCTAAACTACGTGTCACCAAGCTCTACCGAATCGTTAACCATACGGTTCTATGAAAGTGTTATGGTCTTGTCTCAGAATAACCAATCTATGGTTTTCTTGAAAACGACTTAGTTTTTGAGCGATTTGAAATATATGTTTATATATAAACGTAAACAGATTTCATAAAATCATATTAGTCGTCATGTACATTTTCGGATAATAGCACGACCCTTAGTGTTTCGTAAGATGTAGGTATACAAACTAGTAGATATACCCATATAGGTAAAGCGCTTCATATCCGTACAATAGTCTTGCATATCGTTCATGATTAATGAATAATTATATAATCGTACGCTTGTTATAATCTTATGGTATTGTGTCGTACTTCATTTAGGCGTTTGAATCGAATATTCCGAGTATATTATTGTTATAAAAACATTCATAAGTTTCCGAGTGGTAGACGTTTGAAATAAATATAACTATATTTATTTTAGAAAAGTATTCAAAGGCGTTATCGACGTGTGAAAAAATTATTCTCATTCGTGATGTTAGAAATGAATATAAACTATTATATTCATGTTAAAGGAGTACTAGGAATCTCAGTGTTCCGAATAAACTCAAACACTATAGTTATTTTTGTACAAGTGTTCGAAATTCTTGACATTCAAAATAAATACAAACATTATATTTATTTTTATAACAGTATTCGGAGGTATTATCGACGTTTGAAAACTACTTTCGAATTCCCGACGTTTGAAGTAAATATAAATGATTATATTTATTTTATAACCGATTACCTGCCGAATTCTGTTATCTTGTGATTACGCTCGTGAAACGTTATCAGCTTGATTTTATAAGTTATAATAGTGTCGGAAAAATGTTGTAACCTTGATTTGCGAGTTGTAAAGATGCGTCGATCATGAATATATATTTATATTTGTTTTACAAAATACTTGGAATCCTGATTTGATTTCGTTTTGAGAATATACGCGTTTTGCTTTACGGATTCTTTAGAAAAACGGGTAGAGTTTTCTCTGTTTTTGGACGATCCGGACAAAATACAAGTTATCAATTTATTTGTCAAAACGCAACAGTCAATGTAATAATAATATGCATACAATTTTATTGTGAGCTTTAATACGTTGAATAATTATCGCGACCATATGTATACATATATATATATGTATACATATATATACATATATACATATATATATATGTATACATATATACATATATATGTATATATATATGTATATGTATATATATAATGACGTGGGTTCAGTTTTAACTAATAGTATACGCGAGTGACGTACATCGGGTTGATTGTAATTTTTAAATGTTGGCGATATATAATTGTTAGCGGGTCGGGTCGAGCTCGGTTTTGAAATAATAAACACTAATATTTATATAAGATAATATAACTAAAATTTCGCCTGGTAATTAATTTTTACCAAGTCTTTGGTTCACCCGTTGACTGAGTTGACCGTGTTATGTCGGGACCGAACCGTGTTGACCAAGTTTGACCACACCGAACCAAATCTGAACCGACTCTTTCTATTGACCGTTTGACCATCTTTGACCCGGGTTGACCGGGTTTGACTGAGTTAACTCGTGTGACTGAGTTGACTCGTGTTGACCGGGTTTGACCCGAACCCAAAACTAAACTGAGGCACCGAAAATGACCAAAAACTATCCATTGACCAGCTTTGACCCGTGTTGACCTGTTGACCACATTGAACCGAGCCCGAGAGTGTCCAGAACTTCAATTTTCACCCGTGACGAAAGTCTTTCGTATAGACTCTATAGATTACAAGGATCCCAAAAATATACTTTTCATTGAAAACGGATGCCCAGAAACTCACCAGAACCATGCCAAAAGTCAGAAGTTTGCCGGAGAATAAAATTTCACAAAAACTTGCAGAAAGGTCTCTAACCTCCCGATCTAAACATGCACGAAATGAGAAGTCCAAAACGGGTTCGCCGGATATTGGCCGGAATGTCGCCGGAGTTGCTCCCGAGCTCAAACAACTTTGAATCTGCTAAAACCAACATCACCACGTGATCTGAAATGTCGAAGATAGTTGAAAAAGTGTACTCTTGGCTGGAAAACAGTCGCCCCTAAGGCCCAAAAGCCCCTTTCTAGTGTTTTGAGCGGCCTGATCGCGTCTACTAGGCCTGTTTTCAAACCCGATTGTCGTAATATGTCATAATTTATTTATTTAGAGTTCAAAGTGCTTAAAATTACATCAGAGGTTGGTGTTTGACGTGTTAATCCGTTGATCGTCGTTTCCTGTCCGTTTTTCGATCCGATTTTGACTGTGAGCATTAAAATTCGAAAACGAAGCTAAACATGTCATAATATATTAATATTTAGATGTAACTTTAGTCCGGTGCCTTCCTTTTCGTTGTTAATTGTCGGTGCGTTTCGGCTTCCACGTAACTTCCGCGTTGTGCTTTACAACGCCCGACAATCCAAATATATCACGTAATTATGAAGGAATGATAAATACAAGTACAAGTATTTTCAGGCGTTGTCAGTATTTGTTCAGCATCAGTTCGCATAAAGTTCAATTTCGCGTTAAGGTTCTCGATTATCGCCAAATCACGTAACGTGAATCAAGTAGACGTTCGTAGGCTCTCCAAGGGCCTGATCGAGTTAATTTACGCCTAATTACACTAATTATGATGGTAGTACTCTTAGTTATGCGCTTAATTACAACCGGAAAATGCCGGTTGTCACATTCTCCCCTTGTTATAAAAAAATTCGTCCTCGAAATTTAAACTATGTTATCTCCTTAGATTTTTGTCATGCGTAGGTAGGTATAAATACTATCCAGGTAAATGACCATGTAATTGCATCAAGACTTGTTTGAATTATATGAATACAATGACTTACTACAACAATATGATCCACTGGTTCAACTGAATCTGTTTCCAGAATTAATGCCAAGTGAACAAAACGTAGTGATATAATCACTAATGTGACTGAGTTTACATGGGTCATACAAATGAGAATCTCGACAAATAGATTTCCAAGAAATTCACAATCTGTAAATGAATTTCATAAACAATAAGATTTTTTACCAACGGAAACTAGCGTTGGTTGTTGGATCGGTGAGACTTAGGATCAACAAGCTTAACTGAATTAGAAACATGAAGGTGATTTGTTAACTTTTCGAACCATAAGTTAACACTATTGAATTGCTGGGAAACACCGAAATACAACTACAACTGATGTTAGTGTATCATTGTCTCAATACATAGTTGCATTAAGACCACTTTCAGTGTTGAACCAAACAAAAAGCATACATAATTTTGCATGAAATGTACGATCATGATTAGCCCAAGTTACAAGTTTGTACCGACGCCACAAGGCGTCATAGTTATCGAAATAATTCAATAATAGCGATGCCAGAACAAATTCACCGTGTTTACAATTAGATGAAAGGTTCAACGAAGTAAATCTGAATATTTGTTCCAAATAAATCTCGTAGGATTTTCAACTAAAATTGAAAGAACAAATAAATAAATTTTTCGGTCGATCATGGAAGAACAATAAATATCCAAAATTCTCGGCCGATGGTGAAATAACCATTACGAGGTACATTGAAATAGACCATAAATTTGTGTACCATTTTTCTTAATACACGATTGTATTAAGAATATTTTAAGAAAATGATCCAACAAGGGGGATTTAAAAATAAATAAATAATTAAGTAATTAAATCCGTACATGAGTTGTGAAAGCGATGTTAGCGCAAGTTTCAACTAGTGAAACGCCACCACAAGGTGTGGTAACCAATAAATGACTTAATAAGGGTGCAGACTGAACCAGTCTACTATGGTTTGAAATACATGAATTACTTGTTGTCATTACTTTGAATACGACGGCCTCAATCCATCATATGAAATCCTTGAATTGAATTTTGTATACAGTGAGCAAGTCCAAACAATTGAACTTTGTTTGACACAATCCAACAGTAAATACATGATTTGACCGAGAAGTTTTGATATGGTTACTACGAAAACCCATGTATGCAACTTGGAAAGAAAATGGAATTTCAAGGAATTCGTTGACTCGATATCAAGGAGTCAATACTTGCAATAAGGCAGGTCATCTAGATTACAAAGCAAAAATTTTAATATAGCGAACCAACCTTGAGTATGCGTATTATATAAATTTGTCAAGGAATGATGCAATAGGTGTTCGCTAATCAAGAAAGAATTTCCTGTGACACAATGACCGTTATGAGGAGCAGAGTTGTGCCAATCTACTAATTATAGCAAAGCCAAAATTTCAACAAAAGAAATTTGAGGACTTTACCTGGTATTTCCTGTGATGACTGGTTGTTTCGTGACATTACCACTGAATGTCGAATATGGCGTAATCGCCATAAATAAAGTAGGGGAATGTGAAGACATGTGACTTCTTTTGCAGCGTCAATTATTGTGATTTACCATTATAATAAGTACCGACTATTGTGAAATCTCATTTGGACGTACCTCAGCGTGGTTCGTGTCGCTTACAGGACCACGTGACAAATTTCCACATTCTGATCGGTAGTTCTCCCGCTGACGGGATTAGCATCGTTGTCATATTGTGGTGCTTTCTCAAGGTCGTGCCTCGAAATTCGTATGTGATATACTTCAACATCCTTTGCCGTATCGGTTAACTTTCACGTATATTTGCACACTAGCGTTTTGTTTTGTGTAGGCCACCTACTCGAGTAAATAAAATAGCAACGACAATATATGTAATGTGATTGCCCGAGTTAATAATCGTGGTTCCTACGTAATAACCTTTAATGGATATTGACATAATTCTCCAAATTCTTAAATGCATATTTCCAAAACTCTCAAAGTTTGGCTTATTATATGTAATGGTTTGTGTACTGCGTATCAGACACAACACTAGTGTATGATTAAAATCATAATGTTGACTCATTGTTTTGGCCACGGTTGGAACCCACATTCGAGTGCTAGGCGTTCTGTATGTATTCAAGTCTTAATGATCTAATGTCCACAAGGGAACGTGAGGTTAAAGCCTAGGAATCTCCACAGAAACCTAATTCGCTGAAACCTATGGCTCTGATACCAATCTGTCACACCCCGATAAAAATCCATCACATCACAGCTGGGCGTGAACTAAACTGGTGTCTTCATTGCACAACGGAAGTAAACGTGAGTGCTAAGACTTCTAGTAAGTGGACGCCCGCTAAGTACTCGAATCCCCATGGGCTCCACTATTCCAACCGTGCTATACCTGAGATTGTAACCTGAAAAAGAACATGCGAAAAGTCAAAATAAAGTTGGCAAGTTCATAGTTTGTCTATTTTTGTTTCAAATGAATCATAAAACATTTGAAAACTTTGCATTCGAAAACTGGTTTGTTAGATCTTAGTATCCCAAAGCATTTGAAATGTCATATCTGTATAACAGTATTGAAATGTTTTCTGTGCTGTTTGTAAACCGATGCATATAACTGTTATGTTTGTAAACCGATGATAAAATGTTTTCAATCGTATCGGTAAACCGATATTGCAATGTTTTCTGTTATATTTGGAAACTGGTATTAAAATCATAGTATGTAGGATGCCTATGGAATCTAAGGATAACCTATATGCCATAAGTAAGTAACCAAACCGAGACAACTCTAATATCATTGGGATCACAAAAGCACTCCTAAAGGGTTAACAAACCAAGAGTGGAGCGTGCCTCAAACTCGAAAGATCTATACCTTTTGCACCTTGGTCACTACATGATTAATGGCTACTATTGTCATCCTCCTACTTACACACAGTGATCTGTCATCATCTAATCCCATAGCTACATACTAGCTATTAAGAATCTGTGTTTTCGATATGTATGAACCGGCCTTGCCCTTCATATGATTTTCATTCCTCATACTTTGATATTGGGCCTAGCCCATGTCATTTATATTATTGGGTCTTGCCCATGTCATCCATGTTATTGGGCCTAGCCCATGTTATTCATGTCATTGGCCAAGCCCATGTTATTCATGTTATTGGGCCTAGCCCATTTTAAGACAATCCCATCAATAGTCATAGAAATCATGCGTTTTTTGAAAAACCTTGTTTTGTTGTGAAAACCAGTAAGTTTAGCCTAAACCATTCATAAACCGTTGTGTTTGTTGAAATCTGTTGGTAACATGGTTTAGAAATATGTGATTTTCGTTTATCGAAACATTGTGTGATTTTGCAAAACTTACATGTCTTTCCACCCTGAAAACATTTATACAAATGTAAAACGGTAAAATGTGGGGGTTATGAACTCACCTTGATATCTTTGTGCAAAGCTAGCTTAATGTGATTCCATAATGTCGTCTCCACAACGTGGCTTGCTAGCATGCAATCTAAGACATTACTAAAATGGAATAACTCATAAGTTTCTAAATATAACGTAGCTAAACTACGTGTCACCGGGCTCTACCGAATCGTTAACCATACGATTCTATGAAAGTGTTATGGTCTTGTCTCGGAATAACCAATCTATGGTTTTCTTGAAAACAACTTAGTTTTCGAGCGATTTAAAATATATGTTTATATATAAACGTAAATATATTTCACAAAATCGTATTAGTCGTCATGTACATTGCCGAATAATAGCACGACCCTTAGTGTTTCGTAAGATGTAGGCACACAAACTAGTAGATATACCCGTATAGGTAAAGCACTTCATATCCGTACAACAGTCTTGCATATCGTTCATGATTAATAAATAATTATATAATCGTACTCTTGTTATAATCTTACAGTATTGTGTTGTACTTTGTTTAGGCGTTTAAATCGAATATTCCGAGTATATTACTGTTATAAAACATTCATAAGTTTCTGAGTCGTTGACGTTTGAAATAAATAACTATATTTATTTTGTAAAAGTATTCAAAGGCGTTATCGACGTGTGAAATAATTATTTTCATTCACGATGTTAGAAATGAATATAAACTATTATATTCATGTTACAGGAGTACTTGGAATCTCGGCGTTCGGAATAAACGTAAATACTATACTTATTTTTGTACAAGTGTTCAGAATTCTTGACGTTCAAAATAAATATAAACATTGTATTTATTTTTATAACAGTATTCGAAGGTATTATCGACGTTTGAAAACTACTTTTCGAATTTTAGACGTTTGAAGTAAAGAAAAATAATTTTATTTATTTTATAACCGATTGCCTGCCGAATTCTGTTATCTTGTGATTACGCTCGTTGAAACGTTATCGGCTTGATTTTCTAAGTTATAATAGTGTCGGCAAAATGTTGTAACCTTGATTTGCGAGTTGTAAAGAGGCATCGATCATGAATATATATTTAAATTTGTTTACAAAATACTTGGAATCCCGATTTGATTTGGTTTTCAGAATATAACGTGTTTCGCTTTACGGATTCTTTCGAAAAACGGGCAGAGTTTCCTCTGTTTTTGGACGATCCCGACAATACAAGTTATCGATTCATTTGTCAAAACCCAACAGTCAATGTAATAATAATATGCATACAATTTTATTGTGAGCTTTAATACGTTGAATAATTATCGTGACCAATTTTAATAGATGCATGCAATTTTATATATATATATATATATATATATATATATATATAATGACGTCGCTTCGGTTTTAACTAATAGTTATACAAGAGTGACGTACGTTGGTTCGATTGTTATTTTTAAATGTTGGCGATATGTAATTGTTAGCGGGTCGGGTCGAACTCGGTCTCGGAATAATTAACACTAATATCTATATAAGATAATATAATTAAAATTTCGCATCGTAGTTAATTTTTACCAAGTCTTGGGTTGACCCGTTGACTGAGTTGTCCGTGTTGACTCCTGACCGAAACGTGTTGACCAAGTTTGATTATACCGAACCAAATCTGAACCGACTCTTTCTGTTGAGCATTTGACCATCTTTGACCCGTGTTGACCTGGTTTGACTGAGTTAACTCGTGTGGACTGAGTTGACCCGTGTTGACCGGGTTTGAACCGAACCCAGAACTGAACCGAGGCACCGAAAATGACCCAAAACTATCCCTTGACCAGTTTTGACCCGTGTTGACCTGTTGACCGCATTGAACCGAGCCCGGGAGTGTTCCGAACTTTAATTTTCACCCGAGACGAAAGTGTTTCCTATGGACTCTACGGGTTACAAGGATCCCAAAAATATATTTTTCGTTGAAATGGATGCCCAGAACCTCGCCAGAACCATGCCAGAAGTCGGAATTTCGCCGGAGAATAAAATTTCACGAAAACTTGCTGAAAGGTCTCTAACCTCCTGATCTAAACATGCACGAAGTGAAAAGTCCAAAACGGGTTCGCTGGAGTTTGGCCGGAATGTCGTCGGAGTTGCTCCTGAGCCCAAACGACTTCAAATCAGCCAAAACAGACATCACCATGTGATCCGAAACGTCGAAAATAGTTGAAAAAGTGTACTCTTGGCCGGAAAACGGTCGCCGCAGCGCCGCAGCCGTCGTGCCGCCGCCGCGGCTCCGCCGGAGTCTGGCTGCCAGACTTCTTAGAGAGAGAAAGCTGGAGAGAGAGGTGGGGTTAGAGAGAGAAAGAGTGTGTGTGAAATGGTGTTTAGTGTTTGTGTTTTTTATATAGGTAGGGTTTTGTGGGTTTGGGCCCAAGGCCCAAAAGCCCGTTTCTAGTGTTTTGAGCGGCCCGATCGCATCTACGAGGCCTGTTTTGGAACCCGATTGTCGTAATATGCCGTAATTTGTTATTTAGAGTCAAAAGTGCTTAAAATTATATCGGAGGTTGGTGTTTGACGTGTTAATCCGTGGGTTGCATTAAAATTTGCGTGAAAGGCTTCGATCGTCGTATCCTGTCAGTTTTTCGATCTGGTTTCGACTGTTAGTATTAAAATTCAAAAACGAAGCTAAATATGTCATAATATATTAATATTTAGATGTAACTCTAGTCCGGTGCCTTCCTTTTCCTTGTTAATTGTCGGTGCGTTCCGGTTTCCATGTAACTTCTGCGTTGTGCTTTGCGACGCCCGACAATCCAAATATATCTCATAAATATGATGGTATGATAAATACAAGTACAAAATTTGTATTTTTAGGCATTGTCAGTATTTGTTCGGCATCAGTTCGCTTAAAGTTCAATTTTGCGTTAAGTTTCTCGATTATCGCCAAATCACGTAACGTGAATCAAACAGACGTTCCTAGGCTCTCCAAGGGCCTGATCGAGTTAATTTTTGCCTAATTATGCTAATTGTGATGGTATTACTGTTAGTTATGCGCTTAATTACAACCGGAAAATGCCGGTTGTCATAGAATATCGGGACCTCGTCTTCATCGTCAGATAGGTCGATAATATGGGGCCATACGGCAAGTGGAATGGCGTCAATAGGTAGGACCTCCACTAGATGTTCACCCTCAGGGTGACCTATGATGATCTGCTCATGGTGCGGGGGAGGTAGGGCTAGAACATCGTCCACCAGAGGAACGTCTTCGTCAGCTACGAAATCGGGGTCCTCTGCTCAAGTTCGCTATCTGAGGAAATGTAATGCATGATGGGTCCAACCTCATCGTCCGAGACGATCTCCATTGGGTCATGGTCGTCATAAATGCCACTTTTTGCTGATGACATCGTAACTAGGAAAAAGGGTTTGTACGACATGTATAATTAATTATCATTTAGTATATATATATACACAAAATGTAGGCATCACATAATGTCCATTTTAAGTTGTACATTTGTTTTGAGTGAATCAACTTAATGTTTCGTGTGTATCCTTTGTAGACTAAGTCTCGTAATGTCCTTGCATTATTTTGTAAAATGGGTTTATATAGTGGACCTTCTAAAATAGTTATGCAATGAAAATCTTTTTTTATGTGTAAAGAAAGTGTTTCCATGAGAGGATCCTAGTGATTGTAGACTCAAGAAGGAATCCTGGTTCACTACAATAGAAGCTCGGATACCAATCTGTAACACCCGCTCATAGGCGGAAGCGCGGTGTGATTTGATTGATTCTCATTGCATACAACATAAGTGAACATACTAAATGAATAAAACAAACTCCAAATGCTATTACGGATATAGTTTCAAAACGCAACATAAGTTAAGTATATTGTTTACAAACCATGAGATGAGATTGAGTTGTCAAGGTGTTACATAACCAAAATGCAAGTTTTAAAATAGTAAGGCTTTGACCCTTATATCACCGCAAGGAGGCGGTA
Organism: Scalesia atractyloides; assembly: GCA_947069175.1. Taxonomy (NCBI): domain Eukaryota; kingdom Viridiplantae; phylum Streptophyta; class Magnoliopsida; order Asterales; family Asteraceae; genus Scalesia; species Scalesia atractyloides. The sequence goes on from CAMTDV010000011.1 coordinate 35,166,383, forward strand.
TATAACGGGAAAACCCCTCAAAATATGGAAATGGAGATTTGGTACTTGTTTTCTTGACTGAAACTCCTTGCGTAGATCCACTAATTACCTGAAATACATGTTAAGTTGAAAATCAACAAAAGTTGGCGAGTTCATGCGTTTTAACTGTATGAGTTGAATCCATAAAATGTATGAAGTATTTGTATCAAATCCTGGTATGTAAAGCGTCAATGAAATCATGATCATTAATGTTTTGCAAGGACATTAATATTTGTGACGACATAGGAAGCATCCAAACCTTGACGATTTCTGTCGATTAACCACGACTGGGACGTCAAATGCACTCTTCCGTGTGGGTCCATGACCAAGAGTGGGGCTCGCCAACACCCGCTAGATCTAACGAAGATTAATGGTGCATAAGTTCACCCTATTCGCACATGATCTAGTTATTTCATTCCCTAGCTTATCATACCATAGACATGTATTCCCCCCGATAGTTGTAAAACAGTAAAATATTTAAGATGAAAAGAGGGACATGAACTCACTGTTTTGCTTTCTGCTTTCACTGATTAACTCAAACACCTTTCCTTGGATTCGTACCACAACCTACAAACGCGTTAGGTTTTATTAGACACTTCGGTCTTTCAATGATTCATGCTCATGTTTCTTGTCTTAAGTATTTGTTAAGACTTGTTCAGTGTTTTTTAGCTCAGATGTATTTTTGATGTACGCTGCTCCACTAAGATGCGTTTTCCGTATATGATGTGAGCTGAGGCATATTTCGGTGCATGATGTCAGCTGCAATGTATTCTTGGTGCATGATGTCAATATATATATTTCGCCAAATATATATATATATACATATATATATATATATATCCTTGCATCTCCAGTGTTGCATATATGGGCCTAGCCTCTTAGCCTCCGTGCCATGCACGAGTAAGATGTATGTGTTTCATGTCTTCTCATAGTTGGGTTCCACCCGTTTGCCTTGACGATACCATCGTCGGATATGTTCCATATATAATCCTTTTTAATTATATATAATTCCAAGCTTGATGTGTTATTTAAAATATTATATTTTAACTTTTATTATTTGTATGCACCACTTTTATATATATCATTTTGTAAATACCATGGGTTTGTTTGAATATAATCTATTTTTAACGTTGATATACTCGATAATTATTCACAAAGTTATGTTCATGATGCATATGTGTTTAGTACTATATTTGATATCCCAGTAACTTAATTATATTGTTGAAGATATTTAATACTATATGTATGTATTTCCATGGTAAGTGTAGTTACTATAATTATTACTTGTAGATAGTGCTGTATATTATATATTTATAGTTTATCCCATTTGTTAGATGTTTATAAATATTTTATAATTCAAATTAATGTTTTTATGGTTATGTGACGAAATAATATATTTATTAGTTAGAACTTATTTTTAAATATATTTTTAGTAATAACATATATTCTTAGTTTTCGAAATATATATTTTATTTGTGTATCGACTTCATAACATATATATTTTAGAATGATTTATTAGAAAATTAATATATTTTTTATCACTTAAAATAATATATATTTGTAATTACTGAATACAATATATTATATACTTAATACAATATTTTTTTAAAATAATATTATTTTAAACAATTTATTTTGGAAAATCATATATTTACAATATTTTCTTAGGAAACCATGACTTCTTGACTTATATTTTATACAAAAATATGGGAATTTTTATGTTTATGGATTTTAAACAAGTTTACTTGTAAGAACTTTAAAAACATATATTTTTCTAAGTGTTTAATTTTTATAAAAATTTCGCCATAGTCTCCCCTAGATTTAGGAGGTTTCCCATGTTTAAACATGTGTTTAGCTTCAAAACTCTTCAATTTATTCAGCACAACTTCAACAAGTATTCCATATGCATTTTTAGGTCATGATGAACTTGAAAGTTTACCCAAAACATGTAGTCTTTTAACCTAATGTTTAAGATGTAAAACCATCTTTAAAAATGAGTTTAACTACTAATATTTACCAACTTGGTTAGAAATCATTTTTAACAACTTGTTTATATATATTTTTAGAAAACATCACAAATTACTTTAATCACCTTTACAAGTTCATCCATTATGTTAAAACATGTTTATCAAGACTTTTATCATTTTTAACCACTTGATCATCCAACACCCGCTATATTTAACCTTTGTACCATGGTCTTAAACAAGATTCATGGTGCTTACGCCCACCCTATTCACACATGATCTAGTTATTTCATTCCCTAGCTTATCATACCATAGACATGTATTTCACCCCCGATAGTTGTAAAACTGTAAAACATTTCAGATGAAAAGGGGGGCATGAACTCACTAGATTGCTTTTTGCTTTCACTGTTTAACTCGAGTATATCCCTTAGTTCGTATCACAACCTACATCGCGTTAGGATTTAGTTAGACACTTTGATCTTTGTAATGATTCATGTTCTTGTTTCTTGTCTTAAGTATTTATTAAGACTTGTTCAGTGTTTTGTTCCGTTTAGATATACTTTTGATGTATGATGCCAATAGATATACTTCATCAAGTATATATGTATCCTTGCAACGTATGTGTTGCTAGTACATGCCTAGCACGTGAGACTCTATGCCTCGCACGAGTAAAATGTATATGTTTCATGGCTCCTCATAGACGGGTTCCACCTGTTTGCCTTGACGATACCATCGTCGGATATGTTCCATATATAATTCTTCTAATTATATAAATAATCCCAAGTTTGATTTGTTAGTTAAAATATTATATTTTAACTTGTACTATTTGTATGCACCATTTTATATATCATTTTGTAATTGTGATGGGTTTGTTAAAAATAATCTATTTTTAACATGTCTTGATATATATAATTATTCATGTGTCTGGGTTATGGTTTACATGACCAAATGTTATAACTGTTAAGATTTATACTTATGACTCTTCCCAAGTATAGATATACTTGTACGTTTGTATTTCCATAGTTGTGTATAATACTTGTATAATGGTATTTTCACTAATTGTTAGTGGTATATGTTGGCATGTATTTGTACGTATAGAAATACGTATTTTCTTGTATTTTTTACCCACACTTTTTTGTATACTTAAAATATATAACTTTTGAGATATCTCCCAATTAATATATGTATATTATTCTTGGTAAATGTATGTATCCCAAAATAATATATATTTTTAAGATTAGTTCTAAAAAATATATATTTTTAGTTTCCACCAAAACAATATATTCTTAGGAGGTTTATGAAATATATATTTTCACTTCAAAAATAATATATTTTTAGCATCGACGATATATGATATATTTATATACTTGCAAAATATATATTTTTGTCACTCGTTCGGTTTTGAAAGTATTATTCTCCAAGCTTCGATATATTATATATTTTTAGTCCATAATTCCTTATATAATCCGATCGTCCAATACGTCCATATTTGTCTCCATGTATGGTTATGGATATGTATATATATTTTTGTAATTCTTTGTTTCCCCCTTATTACTATATTTGTTGGTGTGTATTATTTTCTAAGTCCCTAACTTTATATATATGTATAATACAAAGAATATACACATAGCATGTGATTCTTTTGATCACTAAATATATATATATATCTTCCAAAAATATATATTTTTATCCATTTTATTTTTAGAGAAACCATGACTTCTTGGACTTATATTTTATACAAAAACATGAGGATTTTTATATTTATTATCTTTAAACAAATTTACTTGTAAGAACCTTGTTAAAATATATTTTTCTAAGTGTTTAAATTTTATAAAAATTTTGTCATAGTCTCCCCAAGATATAGGAGGTTTCCCATGTTTTAAAACATGTGTTTAAGCTTTCAAAACTCACCAATTTATTCCCAATAATCTCAACAAGTATAATATATGCATTTTTAGGTTATGATGAACTTGAAAGTCTACCATATCATGTAGTCTTTTAACTTGGTGTTTAAGATGTTCATCCATCTTTAAAATTGAGTTTTACTAATATTTACTAACTTTGTTAAAAATCATCTTTAACAACTTGTTTACATATTTTCTAAAAAACATCACAAATTACTTTAACCACTTTTACAAGTTCATCCATTATGTTAAAACATGTTCATCAAGACTTTTGTTATTTTTAACCACTTGATCATCCAACATTTTAAGAACATGATACATCATTTTATCCACTTTATAGAGTCCATTTATTATGTATAACAAGTTCATCATTACTTTGATCATGGATCTTTTAAGATCCATGTGTATACTTGTTAGATTTATACTTCTAGCAAGTATACATATGATGGATATCATCCATCACACAAAATAAACATTTACATCTTCATTATATGTTCATATTCTTTAGATCAAGTTACTAGTTCATGGTTCATCTTTTAAAGGTGATACTTTTTGGTGACATAACTTATATATTAAAAATATACTAGTAACAAGACATCAAATAAAAGATTAGGAGGCTCACTACTAGCTCTTGTGGCTAGGGAAGTGGCAATATGAACTAGTTGAAGAAGATGATGCAAAGTTGGTGGATAAAAGTTTCCTAGAGAGGTCTTTGAAGTTCCAATGCTTAGCACCTTCTTGAATAGCCTTGAGACACCTTAGGATATGCTTGGAATGGCTTGCAAATAACTTGAAGATGGAGGTGATATGTAGGTGGTTATGGTCGTGAGGTTGAAGGGAAGAAGAAGGTGATTATGTTGATTTGAATGAATGAAAGGATAAGGTTAGACAAAGGTGATCTTTAAACATGTTTCATCCAACACATTAACCTTCATACAAAAACAACTTCCTTCCAACATTAGGGGACAAGGAGACAAGAATGTGGGTGGCTTCTGGGCCCCCACATGTGGCCGTCCATATAATTATGATGAGTAGTTAACTTGGTTAAGTTTTCTTGTTAAGTATTTAGTAAGTTTAGGGGTTAAGTGTATTAGGGACTTTTGATACATTTTAAGATATAAGATGCCTTACACTAGTTTAATACTGTTAAACATTGTTAACTAGTTTATATTTCATGTCTAGTTCGTGCTCGGTTGCTTAACGGGTGCTAGATTTGTTAACGGGACCTTTAACGGAGGTTTAAGCAACTTGTTGGGAGTTTAGGGATTTTCAAACAAAACAATGTGTTTAATGATTTTAACTAGTTGTATGATGTTAAAATATTGTTACCTAGTTCATATGATTTGTCAGATTGTGTCCGGGTGTTCGTTTCGTTGTCGGTTCGTTAAAACATTAACTTTCAAGACTTGTGTGGTATGATATCTTTTTGTGCCAATTTGATACTTTCAATATCTTTTAAGTACTGTATGATGTCTAACACTATTTTTGCATATTCATAAGCTTGTGGATGCTGAATTTTACTGAATTGTTGTTTAGTGTATATTTCCGGTAGTTTTCAGTGCATGTATAGTTTTCGGAAAGTGTTAGCATTAATCCTCGCTTTCCCACATGGGGTTTAATATAAAGTTTGCATTGGATTCCCATCTAAGTCCTAAATCTACTGTTTAACTGCGTACTGACACTTATGCTACCACAGCTTGTCCACTAGTTGTTTCCAACACACTATTTTAAACTGTTTTTTAATTGTAACCACGAATCAAATAATATGTATCATGTAATGTATTTAGTGAGCTTTCTAGATGTATGCCATGTAATTCATGTAGCTTAGTTGTTCAAAACACATAATTGTACGGTATAATAAACTGTTTAAGTGTACGAAATTACCCAAAAGTGACAGTTGTCACATAGGGTTTACATCTTGTTGAACAAGAAAACACAAATGGGCTATCATAAACTGATATTGAGCCGCGTCAAGGCCTCCCATATCTTCAATCTTTATTAAACCAAATAAGCAGTCTTCTAAGTCTTCAACTAATAACACGAGCCCAAATTAATACTTCAAAACCCAACAATAAGAATTGAATGACAAAATTAGTAGATAACTACATATAAAATTAGAAAAGAATAACATGGAAAATGTGAAACAGGACAAGAAAGAAAATGATGCTTAATTGTTCACATGTTGGATGAGGAGCTTCAAATTGTTCATATGATGGTGAATTTCCTTTTTAGTTTCTCATCAGCCTTCATTAATTCAAGTAGTGGTCGACAACCCTATTTGACAATGCTCCATTGCCAATGTTAGTGTTATTGGAAACATGTGACAGATTGGCAACGTGATCTTAGGCGAATCCATCTTTAATTCTTGTTTGGTTACTTCTATTTTCTTTAATGTCCACAACTCTGTTTTGGCGTTGGCGTAAGATTTTGATTTGGTAACAAACATATTGCCCTCTTCCCCATCTATTATTTTTCATATGTGAAGTGTCGTAATCTTGCTATTAAAATTAGAATGTCATATAAGTTATTCGCACTCATCATATACTGAACAATCACAAATTAAAAAGGAAACCCAAAGACAAGATTAAAATCAAGTAAAATGAAGGGGGTAGAAGTGAAAAAAAAACACAACTTACCCATACCCAGGCACAATCATAACAACCTAGTTTTCAACAGTTCAATAAACGTATCTTTTCCAGCCAGTGGTGCCGTTCACAACCCTAATTGGTGACAATCATTAACAATATTAGAGGAAAAGAGGCAATGTGATATCAGGGTGAACCTTCAATCCTGTGTGCTATTATTATTGAGACAAGTTTTCCATCTTGATTTTATGGTAAGCTTTCGATTTCTTACTTATATTCGGTTCAGTCATGCAGGGAACTGAAGAACATACATGTCAATCGATCATAATATGCTGATTGCTTATATGGTTAGCCCATATAATTTGACTGCCCACTCATCGAACCTCACTAGCAACATACACACAAAAGTGCATCAAGGATGTTGCTCATGATGCTTCATTCTTCACACTAACGGATCTTAAAAGTCATCACGGGTTACAGTCAAGAGGTGCATCATCAAACTCCCCCTACATGTAGCCTATGAATCTTTGATTCTCAAATCTTCAGATCCTCGTGATGTCGATGAATGGCCAGCTGCAAATAGATCCTCTTGATCCATTGATTGCATGCATGTCATGTCGCCACTCCCATAGATTATCTTTAGACACATTCTCTTTGCCTTTAGCCTGTTTGGATGCCACATCTGTACATACAACAATGCTATACACGTAATCAGAACAAAAGCTAGGACTTTAACCAATCTTAGAGAATTTTCATGAAAGTTTTTTTTATCTATCTCTAACCTTCCGTCTATGAACTTAATCTCACACTAATCATGGTTAATGGTCCTAAACCGTAATGTCACCTACTCTGTATGAATTTAAACATACTTGCAAAACAATTAAGTAACTTTCACGCTAATGTAAACATTACTAGATAAATCAAACAATTTAATTAAAACTACTTAAATCAATCTTTCACTTTGGCCCTTAGACTTTGAGTTTTAGGATTAACACCATCATTGGAAAAGTGATGTGAATGTTATAGGAAACATGTGACGCACTGACAATGTGTTCTCAGGGTTACCCTTCTTTAGTTCTTTAACAGTGACGGAACTCAGTTATGGCTATATAAATCAAACAAGTAGATTGCGTACTCCTCAATCTATTCTTTTTTTCTTATGTGAAGTATCATCATTTGGCTAAGATAATTAGAATGCTACATATAACAGAACATTCCCAACTTAAGAAGGTAAGCGATAGATAAGCATAAAAAACATGGAGGCGGTAGAATAGAAAATATCACACCTTGTCAACGCACATATTCCTTTTGTTATTTCAACAATTCCACAGACGTATTTCAGGGTAAACCTTCAATCTTGTTTGCTATTATATATATTATGGTGACGAGATTTCCTTTAGGTTTTTGTGAAAAGCTTTTGAATTTCTTACAGCTAGTTGCATTCCATACAATCATGCAAGGGTACATGTTAATCCATCATAACATGCTGATTGCTCACAAGGTTATAACAAGTAACCCATGCAATTGGACTACAGATGGTAATGGTAAACTTTACATTTCTGAAGTTTCAGGTCAACTAGATTTTAGATCTATTGCAAATGACTATAGATTTTGTTGAGATATTGTTGATCTCCCATCTGATTTTGCTGGTGCTTTATTGATCCAAAACCGACCACCTTACTCGTTTATCTTTCAGTAATATTATAGGTCTTACTTGTTTATCTTTGCTGCTTTCAGAGTTTGGATTAATCACCTTTACCTTCCATAAAACATCTTCACCTCCATTTTATAGTAGAATATATCTTAGTTTTTGGTCGATTGTTGGTTTCTTACGCTTAAATTTGAATAGATAGTTAAGTTGATAGGGATTGATTTGCGCGATGGATTTCGATTGAACGTTAAATCTAAAGGTAGTTGATTTTCCAAAGATATGAAGATAACTACTTTGATAATTTTAAGTAGAAATTTTGTAATGTAAATCAATGGTTTTTGTTTCATTTTGTTCCGTCTTTGGCAAATTTTTCACAAAAGCACCGACATAGGCATTAGTGGCGATAATTGTCCCTTCGATTAATCATTAGCGGCATGTAAAGTTTGGCATCATTAGTGGCCACATATGTCGCCAGTATTGCTCTAAATCTGAGTAGTGACATGCATAATCGTAAATACTCCTCCTTTGGTTATTTAATCAGTTGTGTCTTTTCTAGCCTTCTTTAATTCCCACAGTCGACAACCCTTATTGGTTAAGCTTCATTGCCGGTGTTATTTAATAGGACACATACACTGCACTGGCGATGGGATCTCAGGCGAAGCTTTCTTTAATTCTTGTTTCATTGCTTCTATTTTCTTAGATATGTAGTTATGATGCTTACTTGGTTTTGGCTTTAGCTTAAGCATCCGATATTTGGGCTCTCTTCAATATACATATTCTTTTTTTTATGTGATGTGGCATCAGCTTTCTATTAAAATCAGAATGCATATAAGTTATCCGCACATATATATTAATGAATGTCCACAAAATTGAGGGGTAAGTGATGAAGAAGACTAAAACAAAAGTGTAAAATAGAGGGGGTAGAATAGTAAATGTCACACCTTACGCACAACCATAAAAACCTAGTTTTCAACAAACAATTGGACAGACAGACAGACAGACGTATCTTTTTGAGCCAGGGTGCCGCCGTACGTACACAACCCTAACTGGTAATGATCAGTAACAATGTTAGAGGAAAAGAGGCGACGGGTAAACCTTCAATCTTGTTTTCTATTATTATTGTGACGAGATTTGTCTCCAGTTTGGTTCTTTCATAATAAGCTTCCGGTTTTCTTACTTGTGTTTGGTTTAATCATGCAGGGAACTGAAGAATGTACATGTTACTCGATCATAACATGTTGACAATTCATAGGTAACAAGGTAATGTTATTTCTGAAATTTCAGTTCAAGTGCCTTTTAGATCTGTTGCAAATGACAATAGATTTTGTTGATCTTCCATCTGATTTTGCTGCTGCTTAGTTTATTCCAAACAGACCACATTAATTAGAGATCGTTTTGTTTTCAGTTATATTATAGGTTTTACTTGTTTTCTCATGCTAGAATGGATCCATGGATAGTTATGTCGGGAGAGCTTGATTTTCCTCAGGGATTTTAATTGATTGTTTAATACAATGGTAGTTGATTTTCTAAAGATATGAAGAGAGTTAGATAATCTTTACAAGTAATCTCTGTATAAAGCATCTCCTTAATCATATTTTTGTTGTTTCATCCTGAACTTTTTTATTTTTTATCTTTGGTTTGTATATTGGTATGGTATAGGAATTCCTTCCTCGTATTGGGTATGTTAAAGGCCAACCAACTATAATCCAAGATTCTAAAGAAAAGATTGGCCATTTAATTTTAGAATGTGGCCCAGGAACAATACTAGAAAGAAAGTTTTTGAAGGATTCATACCATATATGTAATCAATGAAGTTGGTTGAAGGTGTACAGATAACTGCAACCTTTACAGTTGCAAGGTGTCTTGTTTACGGATTGTAAAGTTAAATTTACGTACTCCATCATGGTGGTGCTAGTTAATGTGTTCTAGCATATGACTGATTATGGAACGCATGTTTATAATGATTGTTTTGTGCTATAGATGGCATTTGAGTAGGTTGAGTCATAACTTGAACTTTTAAAATGGTGTAAAAAATGTAAGTTGTGGTCACGTGTAACTGTTGATGTTCAAGATTTGTTGATCATTTGCTTATGATTAAATAAGTATATGGTAGGCATTGTTTATGTTTGGTTAGCAATTGATATTCAATCTATATATTAAGTCCAGCATTCTACTTGGAATACGATTGTGTATTTTCTTTTTCAAACTCTAATATGATTGTAATTGTTTGACTCTCATTTTTAGGAGGTTCATAATAGCACCCAATGCCCATCACTTACACCTCAAAGCCCATCTTCAAATGAACATGACACAAGTGGTAACCATGAAGAGGTCACATGTATAAATGTGATTCTGGTCCATTTGGAGCTGTTGACTGTCAAGGAAAATGGTCAAATCAGTTGAATGATGTGGCGGGAGAAGAACCATAATGAATGATAAGCAAATTCATATTATGGTAAAGGCTTTACTTGATCAGACTGTATCGCAAAGGAGAGATGTAACAAATTATTACTTTTAGTTTACTTCTTTGCGGTTAAGGAATTGGTAAGAAAGCTTGTCCTATTGTCTTGTTGTATAGTCATCTTGTGGTAATAAAGAATTTGAAATATGCTGAATATTGTAGAGGTTCACTTGAGTTGGAAAACGGGTCAAAAGGGATAAAGTTTTTGTCACCGGCTGGTTGACCCCAAACCCTTAATGTCTAAAACTGTAAATTTTTAATAGACATTTAGTGAGTCAAATGTACCTGATCTAAGGTTTTCAGTCACCCCTTTTTTCAACAATAATTTTGTTTTTGTAATACTAGGATTTAGTAGGAACTATTCATTAATAATACACTTTGAGCAACCTCAACCCATTTGACCCGCTTTCTTAAGCCTTCAACCCATTATAGATAAAACATAACTCAACTAACCCATGCATATACCAACCATAGTTTTTTCAAGATTTCTTTCTTGTTTTATGTCTTAACAGGTTAAGTAATCGTAAGGCCAAACTAGCACGTGCAGCTGCCAAGGATACTCACATGATGGGGACCATGCTTTGCTTTGTCCGGAAACAAACTGGGTCAGGGCCTGACCCAAATTCATCTGAGAATCTTATGGATGAAGATTATGACCTGTCACGAGAAAGATCAAAGGGGATCGGTATTAAGAATTTATGGTAACAAAAAGACCAAAGATTCCATTGTGGTCCCTGCAAATGTTAAACTCAAGATTGGACAACACGTTATGCTTACAGGTGGTCGAGGAGAAGAGGTTGGAAAAGGAACCATACATCTAGCCAAAGGTGTATGGTTTGGAAAAATTGGAGAGAAAGGATGAGCGGAATTATTGTAGGGTTGTTGATGGAAAAAGAAAAAAGATAAGGCGAAGAAAGAGGATATGCATGATAGGATGGCAAACAATGAAATAACGTTAATGCGGAGGATAGGTTTTAAGAATTTGTGGTACCAAAAAGACCAAAGATATTGTTGATACACTTTTGTGTCTGTCGCTTGTTCATAGTTGCGTCTGTAATTGTACGGTCTTTATTTATTGCATTTGTATAGTTTTGATAGTGTCGACCAAATCAAGATATCCTCCTATCTTGATTTAGTACGAAGTTTAGTTTGTTTGTGTCGTAAACCAGTTGCATGTATGCATAGTGTTAGTGTAGTGTTTAATGTTCTTGATGTTTCTGTTGTTTGTCTGCAGTTGTTGTCTGCTTGCAGCCTCCCCATGAAGAACCCACTTCTTCGTGGGATTGATCATTTCATGAAGAACCATTATTCGTGATAGCCATCGTGGCCCAATAACCTTCTTCGTAGGGTTATTGGGTGTTGGGCCTTAATAAACACACTTGCACTTCACAGTCTAAGCAAGAGAGCACAAGAGAGAACAATCAAGTCTGTATGAACATTGTGTGTATGTGTTTGTACTTGCTCTCTTCAGTTAATCAAGATAGTGAATCTTTGGTTACGTTGTGTTTGTGTTACTTTGCTTTGGTTTGCATACTTACGTGGATTTCGTACTCGTTTGTGCGTTAGTCAACAAGGTAGTAGGTTATCTTGATCCTACAAGTGGTATCAAAGCTTTAGCTCTCTTCCTTGTTTAAAACCAAGCATAGTGTAGTGTCTGAGCAAGTTGTGAAGCTTCCCGGAAGTGTTCTTGAACTTAAAACAAGAAACTTAAGTTTTTACAAGAAAAATGGTTACTTAGGTAAACCTTGTTGTTTGCAGATAATTTTTATAAAACTTCGTTAAAATACATGGAGACATGTTTGGATACGGTTTTTCTTGAAATTTTCTATCAAAGTTTTAGTTCGACATATTTTCCGGTGAAGCGCTTGTCAGAAAATTCACCAGAATATTCCTTGAGTGTTGATAGAACCTTAAAATTTGACTGAAAAATCTTTCGAATGTTTGTTTTTTTAACAAAACCTGGTTAACCAGCTACCAACTTTCTAAAATTCAGAAACAATATTCTGATATAAAAGGAAACTTCTCACCAAACATTTCACGAGCAACCCTCTACGAAGAACACTCCCAGCGAAAGACCCTTCTGCGAAGGACTCCCTTGCGAAAAATCAACTCTGCGAAGAACCTAGGTATTTCGTGATACCCTTGGTTGTTCGTGGTGTAGATGTTTCATGAACCGCTGCTTTGTGGATTGATGGTTCATGACTTTTAAAGTTGTAAATTTCAACAGAAGACTTTTATTTCAAGTTAATCATTTGAATTTTGGATATTTAAGCTGATTTCATAAACAAACAAGTAAACTGGGTACAAATCCTTGGGATTGGGGGTGTAGTTCAAGTACAAGCCGAGATCCACCACAATCCAGCTCCGCAACCTCATGGGTTAAATCGTTAATGCCTCAGCAAATGGCCATGATTACTGCTAATCAATGGGTGTGAGTGGCAAATCAAAATCAAAGCATTCAGACTCTTCTCATTAGTGAGAGTGAAACTGGAAGTAACAACCGTCCACCAAAGTTGAATCATATGAACGATTATCCCTCTTGGAAAAGTCGTTTTCATACGTATGTTCTTGGTCAAAATACAGATTTGTGGACATGTTTTACTACACCATACAAGGAATCTCTCGAAGAAGCAGGATCAAATCCAACCTCTTTAGCCAACTTAGACGAAAATGATAAAAAGGCATATGATTTGGAAAAGAAGGCATTTGCTATCCTTACACAAACACTTCATAAGGATATTTATCATCAATTTGTGTACTGTACCACAACCAAGAATTTGTGGGATACTTTGGAAGCAAGAGGGGAAGGAAATGCTGCAACGAGAAAGATACAACATGATCTTCTGAAGAAAGAGTTTGAAGGTTTTCTGTTCATGGAGAATAAGACACTAAGCGACCTGACAACTCATTTCTATCATCTGCTTAGTGAAATGTACTCGTACAAGGTGAACGCATCTCCACACGAGATTGTGACGCGTTTTGTTGATGCCTTACCACCTAAGTGGAGTCAATTTATTGACTTGGTAAAGCATACACGTGTTTTGGATGTGATTAGCATTTAGGAGTTCATTCAACAGCTTGAGAACAATAATGAAGAAGAAATACGAAAAAGCGAGAAGAGTTCATGTTCCACCAAACCCTGAAATGTATTTTGGAGGCAATAACACACGTGTTAGTACAACTCAGCAACCGAAACTCCAAACAGCATTTGTGTCAAATGTTAATCCTTTCCTACCATCGACAGTTCATACAAATCAATCTTCTTGTTCAAGTGCTCAAATCTATGGCCAAGCATTTGATCTAAAAGCCTTTCTTCCTCAACCACAAGTTGTTACACCTCAAGTTCCACTACAAGCTTCTCAACAAGCTTTCTATGGTAACAACTTTCAGTCCTCAAATCCTAATACCATCAGACTTGATACTTCACATCTTTCTAAGGTCAGTGTGGAAGTTGCTCAGGAACACATGGAACTTTTAAGTACTATGGTTAGTGCATACTGTGGATTAATCGCGAGCCAAATTGGAAACATTAATTTGACAAATGAGGACTATCAGCAAATATACCAAGAGGAAATGGAGTTGATGGATATTAAATGGGCATTTGCAAGTGCGGTTAGAAGAACGAAGGACTACATGAGTGGAACTGGAAGAACAAGTTTGGAAAGCAAAAAGGACACAAAGTATAGCTTTGATAAAGATGTTGTTACTTGCTTCAACTGTGGTGAGAAAGCTCATTTCAAACGTGAATGTACCCAACCTAGCAAACAAGGAAATCACAACCCTTTCCAAAATCAACCAAACTCATCCAACACAACTCAAGTTAACAATGAGCGGGGTGTAATAGTTGTTAACAACCAAACAACTCCAACCAGTCTGGGCCCTCAAACAACACAAGCAGGGATTTAGTAGTACAAGAAGATGAAGGATGTGATTAGTCAGTTCAGTTGGGAAATGAGAATCAAGGAGGAACTGCTTGTTATGCTAAGATAATCAATCATATCAAACATGTTCATAATATTGAATCTTTTGATGATGATAGTTCTGGGTATAATGGAAGTTCTGACGACAAAAGCTCAAGTGTGGGTGGTTATGGATCGGATTCGGATGTCAGGGAAAAGATTGCTACTGAGATGGATGAATTGCTATAAGAAGCAGAGAAGCTAAGCTGAAAAGTCAAAAGTATGGGTTGATAAAGAAAGCAGCAGTTGCATCGAAGGAAATGGAGAAATTCTTTGCCAACCATGGATCTTTTTCTCATCATACTGCTTTTATTCTAATGTTACATCTTCGAAAAAGTCAGGTACAATCCAACTCTCCTAGGATAAGCAATGATTGTGCTGATTTAAAAGCTAAATTTGAAACAATTAATAGTCACAATCAGAGCTTAGTAGTTGAACTATCTAAATGCAAAGAGGCAAATATGCATTAACTCGAAATGAAAAAGAATTCAAATCTGTAATTGAGACTCTTAATAAAAGTGTATCTGAGTTAACAAAAACAGTTTGGAACAAGCAAACTGGTATTAATAACTACATTAATATCCTTGAAGAAACGAAAAAGGAGTTAGCCATTGCCAAATGCGAGCATGATGCAAAAGCTAAAATTGGAGAGTTATTCTAACTCCCGATATGTGCTTGATCACATCATTGATGTTCAAAAACCCAAGGGAGATGTAAAATGCATTGGGAATAAATCGTGTCCACCACCCTTGAAACACAATTATACCAAATTGCCAGACGAGGAGGACATGCGACGTTTTGAACCATTTGTACCTCTTAATCCCGAAGAGTTTGCAGCAGGGTTAGGGTTTAAACTGGACAATTCCTCAGAGGAATCTAGAAAGACAGAGAACTTGTCATCTGTTGTTGAACAAAGTCCACCTATAATAGAGGGCGATGAGTCGTCAGATGATGAGTCAGACGAGGCTGATCAGGACCAATCTCTTGAAAAAAAAGAAAGGGGTAGAAATTCCAATTGAGAATCATATCTTATGTGATCCTACTACTCTAGTTGTGCAATCTGTTACGAAACAAGAGATTGATCCTGTCAAATCTGTTAAGACGCTTGTTTCTACGTTTAAGAGCGATAATGTATTGTATACTTTTATTGGGGATGAGAAAATTTTCTCAAACAAGGATTTTCCGATCAAAAATGTTAATCTAACTTTAATTGATCAAGTTTTCGAAAATTCAACAACCAAATTTTTGGGAAAGAAAGTCTAACCAAACCACAATCATCAATCAGTTCTAAAAGTAGACAACAAGAAAAGCAAGCTGAAAAACCCAAGGTGTCACAACCAAAGGTTGAAGCTAAAGGAGCTTAAAACAAGAAAAAGGGAAAGAATGTTAACTTTGTAGCCTCAAATGGTACCGATAAAATCGAGACTTTGAAAATACGTCAAATATAGATTTTCTAAATCAAATAAAGATTTTAAAACGTGACAGTCAAAACAAGTACACTCAACACACGAATGGGTGTGATGATGCACCAAGTACCTCTAGCCAACAAGTTCAACATCAAGTCATCAAACAGCATCTCCTAAATTTGTTGAAAGGAGATCATGTTTTAAATGTGGGGAGTTTGGCCACATAATCAAAAATTGTACAAACTCGGCAAAACCCAAGTTCATTGAAAATGCCCCTCCTAAAAGGACTTGCCAATGCCGATCTGTGTCACCTAAACAAGACAAAGGTATTGTTAAGGAACAAGAAGAAAAACAAAGACGTACACAAGCCAAAGTAATTGAAAAGGCATTAAAACCGGATGTTGCACAGAAGAAACCAAGTTCATCAAGTTCGTTAAAAGAAGAAATGTCTAAATCTGTACATAATAATCAATCTGGTAAACGTCAGCAATCTTGGAAACCTAAAACAGGTATTGTTTCAGGGGGAGACACAAAATTTCCAAATCATCAAGAAATAGAAATCACATTTCTTGATGATAAGGGTCGGCCCAAGACCATTAAGGCTTGGGTCCCCATCTCAAACTAATCAGGTAACGTAATGTGCAGGGTGTTCTAGGAGAAACTGTGAATAGTCATTGGATTGTTGACAATGGAGCATCCTAGCACAAGACAGGCGACTTAAGGCTCCTTTATGATGTGAAAAGCATTAGGGGAGGCTATGTTGCTTTTGCTGGAGACAAAGGTGGATATATCAATGGAGAGGGAATGATTTCCAATGGTGTTGTTAGTTTTGACAAGATCAATTATGTTCGTTAAATTGATAATAATCTTCAGAGTGTTTCTCAAATTTGCGATACGAAGTTCACGGTTCATTTGATGATGCCGGTTGTTATGTGCTAAAACTTGGTTTCAATATTCCCAAATAATGGATTCTATTGTCGGCTCCAAGAAGAAATGATTTGTATATTCTTGACATGAGTCAAGCTATTACTACGTCTGCACAAGTTACATGTACTGTCTCAAAAGCCACTGAAAAGGAGTCAATCTCTTGGCATAGACGAATGGGACATATTCACTTGAGTAAAATGAATTATTTTGTGAAAAATAATCTTGTGAATAGTGTAACAGTCAAGAATTTTCATTTACAAGAAGAAAATTAACATCGTTAATATTCCTATGGAACGTCTTCATATGGACCTTTTTGGACCTATGAAACACAAGACTACCTTTGGTGATGCATATTGTTTAGTTGTTACTGATGACCATTCAAGATTTTCATTGTTATGGCACACAAGAGTGAAGTTCCTGAGATCCTCAAGAATCCCCTCACCTTGCTTGAAAACTTATACAATTTGAAGATAAGGAGAATCAGAAGCGACAATGGCACTGAATTCAAGAATCATGTTATAGATGAGTTCTATTCTTCTAAGGGCATTCTACATGAATACAGTTCTCGTTATACTCCACAACAAAATGGTGTCGCTGAGAGGAAAAATAGAACACTTATCGAGACTGCAAGAACCAGGTTAGTAGAGTCAGAACTTCCTGTTCAGTTTTGGGGGGAGGTTGTGGCTACTGCGTGCTATACAATGATTGATCCACATGGTAAATTCGGTCCAAAGGCTATCGAAGGTTTCTTTCTTGGATATGATGCTCCAAATTTCAGAGTGTGGAATTTAACATCGAAAAATATTGAGGAATGGGGCAAGTTAAGGTTCAAAGGTACACTGAATCAGTAAGAGCTCCGGGTGCACCTTGGATGTTTGACTATGATGGACTGTTTGACTCCTTCAATCTACCAACTTTTGATGATGTGTCTTCAGCGGCTCAAATGTTACTTGAAAGTGATACTACAAATGATTCGTCATTAGTGCGACCAATTATTGTTAACCCACAAGTGTCTACTTCGGTTAATAATGTTGTTCAAAATGAGGAGTTTGAAGATGCTTCTAATTATAAGGTTTCGTAGGAAGATGATGAGTTCCATGATGCAAATGAAGCTACTTCTGCTCCTGTTCATGGTATTTCTGAAATGACTTCAAATGTGCAAAATCAAGGGACGACTGAGGGTCATGCATCTACATCTTCGTCAATTCCAGCCATCGATTTAGTTATTGATCTGAATATCAACAATTTGGGTATAAACGCTCAAGTTCCCGATGTTCCTGAAACTCGAATTGATGATACCCATCCTCAGCATAATATTGTAGGAGATGTCTAGAGTGGAGTGTAGACACGTAATCCGCTAAGGAACAACCAGAATGCTGGTTTGTATATGGCAATCAGAGAATCCGGGGAACAAAATGATTGGTCTTTTGTCTGCTATGTTTGCTAAGTTGAACCAAAATCTTAGAAGGAGGCAATGAAGGAAGACTCATGGGTTTAAGCAATGCAAGAGGAACTTCAACAGTTTCAGAATCAGGGCGTGTGGAAATTGGTTGACAGGCCCGACAACTACAAGAAGATTGGTACTAGATGAGTTTACAAGTGCAAAAAGGATGACCGAGGAATTGTTGTGAGAAACAAAGCAAGATTGGTTGTCTAGGGCTTTAATCAGGCAGAAGGTATTGATTATACTGAATTTTATGCACCAGTAGCACGTCTTGAGGCAATAAAAATTTTCTTGGCTTATGCGTCCTACAAGAAGTTTACTGTTTATCAAATGGATCTAAAAAGTGCATTTCTTCATGGTGTGGTCGAAGAAGAAGCATATGTTGAGCAACCGACTGGTTTTGAAGATCCAATCCATCCTAACAAGGTTTGGCTTCTCAATAAGGCGTTATACGTCCTTCATCAAGCTCCACGGGCTTGGTATGAAACGTTGTCTTCCTATCTGCTCAAGAATGGTTTTCGACATAGGTTGATCGATTGTACTCTCTTCATCAAATAAAAAGAATGAGGATCTATTGCTGGTACAAGTGTATGTTGACGATATTATTCTCCGTCTACAAATGATGAAATGTGCAAAGAATTCGAGCGGGTGATGCAAGAGAAGTTCGAGATGAGCGCCATGGGGGAAATGACTTTCTTTTTAGGTTTGCAGGTTCATCAATGTAAGGAAGGGATTTTCATTCATCAGACCAAGTATGTTGGGGATATTCTCAAATGCTTTCAAATGGAAAACTCGAAGCCTTCGGGAACTCCATTAGCTCAAAATCTTGGACTTACTCCTAATGGAATGGGTGAACATGTGGAACCATCGCTTTATCGTGCTATGATCGGATCTCTTATGTATCTTACTACTTCAAGACCCGATATAATGTATCCAACGTGTCTTCTAGCTCGCTACCAGTCAAGTCCAAAGGTTTCTCATTTGATGGTTGTAAAAAGAATCTTTCGTTATTTGAACGGTCGCCCGAACACTAGTCTCTGGTACCCTAAGGATGATAGTTTTCATTTGACAGCATTCAGTGATTCTTATCATTATGGCTGAAGATCGATGCAAAGTCAACATCAGCAAGATGTCAGTTCTTGGGAAATCGCCTAGTCACGTGGCAGTGCAAAAAGTAGACATGTGTAGCTACTTCAACATGTGAGGCTGAATGTATTTCGGCTTCTAGTTGCTGCTCCCAGGTTTTATGGATCCAACAGCAGATGCGCGACTACGGTTTTGAATTTCTAACTACTCCTATTTATGTTGATAATGACGCTGCTTTACAGATCACTCATAATCCTGTCCAGCACTCAAAGACCAAACACATTGAGATTAAGTATCATTTCATACTAATTGTTATGAAAAGAAACTTATCGATGTTGTTAAAATCCACACCGATCACCATGCAGACCTGTTTACAAAAGCTTTAGATAAATCACGTTTTTATTATCTTCTTTTGGTCAATGGCATCAAGGTGAAACCCGAGAAATCATTATCAGCTAATCGTTTTTGTAAATATTTTCTTAAAAACTAAAAAATAAAAAAAGATTTTCCATTCTTTTTACTTTTTGCATTTTAGGGGATAAAATTTAAGAAAATACAAAACATGAGAAAAATACAAAAAATATGTCTTTTATTTATTTACTTTCTACATTTAAGGGGAGAAATTCAGAAAAATACAAAAACAATAGAAAACCCAAAAATTAAAAATGAGTTTCTTGGAAAGATAAGAGAAGAGGATGATACACCGGTGGTATGTCAAATACGGTTAAATATAAATGAAATCGATAAGTAGCTCTACTAATGATGTTTCGATAGCCTTACAATCAGATTAAAATGTGGAGGTTGATATAAACATAACGGACTGAAAGTCAGGTTGGAACCATTTATTGGCATATGGTCTTGGTACCGAAATTTCGTATGATAGTATGCCGAGGTTCTGAGATATGTGGTCTTTATGCTTGTTTATCATCTGCGTATCATGGTTGAATCTTTTACCCAAAAATAATGGGGACACAAGTCTAGAACTTCCATGATACCATACATACGTGTAAATATTGCATACGACCATCAATAAGTGATAAACATATCACATCCACCCAATAAATAAGTGATAATATATCACAACTTTTATGCGGGAGTTAAGTTCGTCTCTTTGTCGGTACGTTGGTACTAACCTGTTCACAAACTTGCTCATGTGCCCTGCATGCATTTGAAAATCAAGTTCCTCATCAATAAGTGATTTAATCACATAGGGCTTGTTTTCAATCAAAATAAGTGAGTATCTCACAATCTATACGTCAAAACAGATGATAAGCAGTATACTCAACGGAAAGATTTTCTCTCGTGCATGTCTTGATATGGGAATGTGTTGTGAAGTGGATGAACACCGGATAGTAAGTATAAATCATACATTAACTATATCTCCTAACCGTGGTTACATCTGATAAGCTGAGTTTATGTGGACAACAATACCGAAAATTGTGGTAGAATATTTATCTTATTTTTAATATGATCAAAAATCGTTTTTGGCAAGCTGGTATGATTCTCTTACCTTGAAACTCGAAAAAGATTACTAGTTAATGTACAGTTTGTTCATATGTGTAAGTGTATTGTTTTAGTTTACTCCGTTTTAAATTGTTTTTTATTAGCCAAAGTTGAAGCTCTATGTTTTCTACCGAGATTCGCCCAAAAAAATCAATTGTTTTGCTATCATAACTTCATAAAATATCTTTTTGCAACTGGGTAAACTCATAACAAAGAGCAAAATCTATTCAAATCTGAAAACTTTCTAACTGGTGATCATTGTGGATATGTGCAAAGAATTAGTTAGGTCAACGAAAAACCTAAGGTAACGAAGAATCAAGATAGTCAACGAAGAACCCACTCTTCGTTGAACCCAAGTTCTTCGTGACAAAACATATGTTCTTCGTGGACCGAGTTTTGGGCTAACCAAGATCCGGCTCAATTATTGGTTCTTTGTGACACCTTTAGTTCTTCGTAAGGTGAATTGGTTGTTTAGATGTTTCAAATTCACTTTTTCACTTTATCCATTCACTGTTCATCTTCTCCTTCACTGGGAAGAAACCTCATCTAACCACTTCTTCATCTTTTTATTTGATCTGTTTGTGATGTCTTTAAGGTATGTTCAAAAATGTTGGTATATTTTGAAGATAAACCGATTGAATCTTAACTGACCGATGACACTTGGATTGGTTATCACCTTTGAACAAGGAAAACCCAGTTCACTAGTGTCCGTGCTAGTTATTTTGACCAACCATGTGTCAAATAATAGTGGTGTTGTTCTTGAAATCATACAAATAGGTTACAAATGAATGAACAAATACATGTTTAAAGGCTGATTTGTTTATTTATGCGTTTGTTTGAAGTTTGAGATTCAACCAAAATTGACAGTTACATGGATGTTGAAGTAAAAACAAAACAAACTGGGTATTTTGATTCAAAGTGTCAAATATATTTTACCATCTGCCTGTTTGTCACTGTTTGACACAAACAACCAATTTGGGCGAAGAACCTAGGAAAAGACGAAGAACTTGTTCTTCGTGATTATGAACTGGCGAAGAACCAGTATTGATGAAGAACCATTCTTCGTTGATTTCCAATCTACAAAGAACTTGTTTTGACGAAGAATCTATTCTTTGCTGATAAGGGTTCTTCGTGATATCAGTACATAATCACTCAGTTCTTCGTGATATCAGTACATAATCACTCAGTTCTTCATGATTTTTTTTGTCAAAATGATATATAAACAAGTTCTTGGGGTAAATTAGTTGTTCGTGAAACAGTTGTTCTTCGTGAAGGGGCTGCATACATACAGAATGTTCACAGTAAACATTTTTAAGTATGCTCCCAAGTGTATTTAGGTTTCTTCTCATTCTGGTTGCTTTTGTGTATCGGATGGCACCAAAAGAACAGAAACGCAAGCCCGCAACAAAGAAAACTGACAAGTCAGAAGTGGAGATTATGTCAGAGTCGAGACACAACATGGTTACCTACTTAGATCGGGAAGACAAGCTTGCTGAACACAACGGTATTATGAAGTTTCTACGCAATTCAAGGATACATTATGCAATCACGCATCAAACTACAGTATACAAGACGTTGATCAAGGAATTTTGGGATTCGGAAAATGTTGTTGAAGTGGATGGAAAGGAATTTATTCGCGGAAGAGTCAATAGCTTAGACGTGGATGTTTCCGTAGAAGTAATAAACACAGTATTACAACTTGGCGATGATCCTAAAGCTCCGTATTCAGTTTTGTTGAAGTGTCAACGTGGATATCTGCTACGAATTAGATGTGCCAGAGATATTCTTGGAGGACAACTAAACAAAGCATGGTTGCTGCTCCAATACAATTTCTTCCTACATGTTCTAATTCAGTTCTTAACCAACAGGCGAAGTGGTTATGACATGGCAAATAACGACTTAGTTGGGATGATGGTAGCTTTGACATTGAACAAACCGTTCAGTGTTTCAAAGTATATTTTTGCAAACATGAAGGAAAACCTGAAAAGAACTAGAGTTGGTGGAAGCAAGTTTTAGATGTATTCTCGATTTCTTCAGATGATCATGAGTGTACAACATCCGAATCTACCAAAGACAACGATGTTCTCAAAGTCGATGTTATAATGGATCACTCGCTAAAAATTTTTAAAGGTGTGGCAGCAAAACGGTATAAGGAAAGCACACCTCCACCGAAGTTGTTTGGTTTCCAGATAATGATGCGTATGTAGCACCCGAATATGATAAGTGGCGCCATGATGATAGTTAATTGGATGATGAAGAACCAACATTGAAAAAGATGATTGAAGATAAGTGTGATCGTCGAAAATGAAAGGATCAAGGTGATGGTCATGAAAGTGATGATGACAGTGATGATCAAGGTGATGACAGCGATGATCAAAGTGGTGATGGTGGTGCAAGTGGTGTAGGTACTACCGGTGGCGACAAAGGTAAACAACCAGATGAAGAATCGGATTCTGATGACAATCCGTTTGAGCTAGGGTATGAATGTTATGTTGATGAGCGTGGGGTTAGGCAGATTAGACGGATTCCAACAGATCCAGATGCTTATTATGTTCCATCTGATACAGAGGCTGCACGAGCAAAAAAAAAAGAAAGTTATGGTTCATAGAAAGAAAAAGAGCAAGAAGTCAATAGGAACCTCATTAGCACAACCTGCAATCACACAACTAAAAACCATACCAGAACCAGTTGAAGAAGCTTAGTTTGCCTTCACAGTGGAGGAGACTAAAGCTTTAATGACATCTCCCACAACAGCCCCTCAACCACAAGCTACAGCTACCACAGCAACTGAAACACCTTTAGTTGCAGCGACTCTAGTCCAACCACAACACACTACTTCTTCAGCTCAGCAATCTCGATCCGCAACTCACCAGCAAAGAACATAATGACGTAGTTGTTTATTCTGCGAAATGGAACAAGATGAGAAAGTGGACTTTCTGTTCTCTCAATTGCAAGTTGCGGCAACTCATATCAACAGGCACTCGGAGTTTATGTCTTCGAATCGGAATACTATTATCAAACAACAGTTGGAGATCAACTCTTTGAAGGAAACTGTTGGAAAGCAAGCTACCGAGATTACGCAGTTAAGAGAAGAGAATGAACGTTTGAGGGTGCAGATGTTGAAAGGGCAGCTCAGTTACAATAGATGCGAGCAGCTGATAACGCTCATGGGATTGAGATGAACAGGCTGATAGAACATAGTGCAGCTGCGCAACGATCTGCAGAAACACTAGACGCTAAACATGATGACATGAGAGAATGGTATCACTCTAGGAATACTACACTGGTTTATGGCTTTAATAGTAATAAAGACAGTTTTGAGATGAGCAGAAAGCGGGTGAACATTCTATGGAATGAAAAATGCAAGGCACAACATATACAGCGTAAGCGTGATCATGACAGTGAAGAACCTGGTAATCCTGATGCTCCAGCTTCATCCGCGCAACCAAAGGGTTCTGCTGCAACTCAAGTGGTAGGGTCTAGTGAACAGCAGATCATGGTCGATCCAGTTGCCTCAGGTGGTGCTCAAGAGGAACAGGAAAGGTTTGATGTTTTGGAGAGTGTTAAAGACATTGGTCTTCGGTTGGCATTGGTTGAAAGTGCTTCTGTGAATGTTGGTGAGGGTTCGTCAACATGTACTGAATTTGTGGTGGCACCAAGCAAAGATGTGGATTTAAAGGCTTATCATCCTGTAAATGGTGAAGAACTAGAGGAAGAGAGTTTGTGTCTGAGCTCTCAAGTGAACTGATTTTGGCTCTAAAAGAAATGAAGGTAGTTGACGAGGATGCTATTGATGAAATACCAAGTGAACTGAATGTGTCGAATGTTGATGATCTCGAGGAGATCGTGTTTGAAGGAGAACCGGAGAAATCTAGGTATGTTCGAGAAGACGGAACGGAGTTCAATCCATTTGATGATGACTGGCTTCAGAATAATAGGGATGAGATCGACGAAAAGTTGAAGAGTCGTGATACATCTAATGTTCCAACCGACACTTTAGAAGAATGGAGAAAGCGGTTTTTGGAAAAGACTCCAAATCCAGCTCTTCCTCCGGTTCAAGTCGACTATATGAAGTTTGAGAAAGATCGTCCTCAAGGAAGAATTCTCAGCTGGATGTTCGTGAAGGAATTACACTGCATGGTGGTGAAGTGCGAACATGGGATCTAGTACTTCAAGTCGCTCCTTAGCTTACTAACTTTACCATTTTTTGATGTTGCAGCTTTAGCGCAGTTAAATGTGATCAACCAATCAAACTTTGAAGGTGTTATGCTATTCGCTCACAAGCTAAGGATGGAATGTCGAAAGGGTTGGAAGGACGAGTTATACAGGCCACAGTTTCCAATGCACGAGCGAATCAAGTACACACTAGATCCAGACACCAACACTGCCCGTTACAAGCTTCTATACAAGACGGTGAAGGTTATGGACAAAATTCCGCTCATGGCAATGAAGTAAGACTTTCTTGGAAACATGGTGTTGTGGTGTTATGACTCGGACACACATGAAGTTGTTATCGTTTTCCAGAACAACGAAGAAAGTTAACGTATGCCTGATCTAATGTGGATCGTGAACATGTCCGCTAGTGACTTCAAGACGCTCTTTCAACATGACATCTTCTACGAAGACAAGGACGCTCCTCAAGCTTTGTTATTCCAACGTGTCGCTTGTTTTTGTTATTATCGAGGTATTCACGCCAGAAGCTCATGGTCCGAAGCAGGGCAGTAGAAATGAAGACCGAAGACCAAGAAACAGTCAAGGGGAGTTTGTTGATACACTTTTGTGTCTATCGCTTGTTCTTGGTTGCGTCTGTAATTGTACAGTCTTTATTTTCTGAGCAACCTCAACCCATTTGACCCGCTTTCTTAAACCTTCAACCCATTATAGATACAACATAACTGAACTAACACATGCATATACCAACCGTAGTTTTTTCAAGTGTTCTTTCTTGTTTTATGTCTTAACAGGTTAAGTAATCTTAAGGCCAAACTAGCACTTGCAGCTTCCAAGGATACTCACATGATGGGGACCATGCTTTGCTTTGTCCGGAAACAAACTGGGTCAGGGCCTAACCCAATTTCATCTGAGAATCGTATGGATGAGGATTATGATCCGTCTCCATCTGTTTCTCAACTGACCCATGAGAAAGATCACAGGGGATCGATTTTAGGAATTTATGGTACCAAAAAGACCAAAGATACCATTGTGGTCCCTGTAAATGTTAAACTCAAGACTGGACAACACGTTATGCTTATAGATGGTCAAGGAGAAGAGGTTGGAAAAGGAACCATACATCTAGCCCAAGGTGTATGGTTTGGAAAAAAATGGAGAGAAAGGATGAGCGTAATTAATGTAGGGTTGTTGATGGAAAAAGAAAAAAAGATAAGGCGAAGAAAGAGGTTATCATGATGGATGGCAAACAATGAAATAATGTTAACGTGGGGGATCTGTATTAAGAATTTGTGGTACCAAAAAGACCAAAGACACCATTGTGTTCCCTCAAGGAGAAGAGGTTGGAAAAGGAACCATACATCTAGCCAAAGGTATATGGTTCGGAAAAAAAGGGAGAAAGAAAGGACGAGCGGAATTATTGTAGGGTTGTTGATGGAAAAAGAAAAAAGATATGGTTAAATGGGTGGGGTGTGTGTAGGTTGGGTAACATGTCACAAAAGGTAGGTTGGCTTCACCTACAAACAACTTTTTGTAGATTTTTAGAGTTTGTAAATAGTTAATGTGTTGTGATTACAAAAACTGTATTATTTCAACAATAATCTATTTCTTTTTGGAATAAATCAATTTAGGGAGGCTGTTTGCATTTGAGTGCGCTTTAACTAAAATCATTTTGGATTAACTACAACTAAAATCAATCTATTTATTGCTAATTATTGCGAAATTGCCACTTTTGGTTTGTACAATAACCCAAAGGGCCCTTCTACTTGGGCTAAATATGTCCCTCAATTTTTAAGAATGAGCTTGCTTCATCTAAGGCCAAACCCCTTCTTAGACTTTTGTTGAGCCATACCTCATGTCCTACTCACCTCACATCTCTTTTGTTCAACAAGAACAAAAGAAGTTGTTATTTTAGCGTGTAGAAAGATCCCAAGGATAGGGCATCTAGAAATGAACTTATGATACATTTACCTTCCACAAAAAACAACTTTATAAAGTCTTTCATGATTTTAAACTCACTTAAATGCTTCTTTTCTGTTTTGATCTCCGGTCGCAACCATTCATCAAAAGCGGGATCCCTTCTTACAACATTGTTCTGAATCCTAGGTGCGTATTGAATTCCATACATATAAACCTACTTGTGTTTGTGGCATGATTAATCACTTTTCATATGGTGTGCCACACTTTAAACTGAAGAAGTGAAGATGGCAAAATGGATGGGTTGAAACGGCAATATAATTGGTATCCTTGTATTAGTGATTAGGCTCAATTGTAGTAACGAAATCTCTTATGTGCTATGTGTTATCACTTCTTTCCGTTGCAGGAGTTCTGGGCATTTGATTCGCTATTCCACGCTGCACTATCGGCTATAAAGGTGTGTCGTTTTTGCTATTCTTGGTCATATATGATGTTTACAAGATTCCTAATATATATAAAAAAAGGTTATAGGAAGCAACACATTTTTCTCTTCATTTCCCACACATTACCGTTGTCCTATAGAGCTTGCACATCAACAATGGATAAAAAAACAAAAGCCAAAAAAGATATGTCAGGTACTAACTCAACATCATCCGTCTATCTAACACATATCATTGTTGCTATTTGCTAACAAATATAACATTGACTCTTTTCAGTACCAAACCCTCTCGTAGGCCCTCTCCCTATGAAACAGTAGAAGCCAGAGCAAACTTCTGCCCTAGTATCCCCACACTAATAATTAGAGAAAACATGCAGCAACTTAGCGACCCCCTTTGGGATGATGAATGGTGGGCAAAACATATAGATGAGACAATCGAGATGTGCAAGACTTATAAGAAAACTAATCTTCATAGCACATGAATAGCCCTACCCAGATCTTTAATTCACTGTTACTAAACTATACTCTTCTGCTTAGTAATAATTGTGATGTACCGGTTTAAAATTTCCATAACCTATATTTATGAGTTTTAAATTTTAATAACTTGTACTAATGAGTTACACACTACTACTACTAGGTTTTTGATTCCTACAACTTCACGTCACCATAACAAATCATCCACAAATGTCACACACCCACACCACAAACCCCAACAGCTATGAGGCAACAAACAAATGCACCTGTAGCAACATGCTGACATCTCCATTAGTTGGACGTGATGTTGATTTGTTCCATTTGGAGGATTAAGATTTCATAAATAACTTAGAGTAAATGCAATTTGCCTCCCTGTAGTTTGGTGGCGAGGCAAGAGCAGGTTGCCACCCCACATTTTTTTTACACCATGTGCCCTTCTGTTTGCAAAATGTAACACTCTAAACAACCTGCCTTAACTCCATTAGAATATCCCCTTTAGTATTTAATGGTAGAGGGAGCGTTTGTGTCATTTCACCCATCAAAAACCCTAAACCCCCCAATAAAACTCCAACCCAACAACTTGATACCCCATACTTATGCTTCGCTTTTCATTCCCACCCACCACCTTCCACCGGCTCCCACCGCATCACCGTCCACCTATCACTAGCTCCCACCACCCCCAACATCAAACCCAAATCCTCCCAAAACCTCTCTAC
Source organism: Scalesia atractyloides (assembly GCA_947069175.1). NCBI lineage: Eukaryota > Viridiplantae > Streptophyta > Magnoliopsida > Asterales > Asteraceae > Scalesia > Scalesia atractyloides. The sequence continues at coordinate 35,195,004 of CAMTDV010000011.1, forward strand.
CATTTTCATCACCTGGGATCGCTACAATTACACCTCTCTCACATGCGGCCGTTCATCACCAAACCACAACACTGAATTGAAGCAGGAAGCAGGTGATATCGTATTTGCCAGCACTCGTCGTGAGTGTGCACAGTATTCAAAAACTGGCTTAGATTCGGTACACTCTTTTGTTTCTTAATTTGCAGATAGTTGAAACCTTTATATATTGTGTGTTTCACATTTGATTACTAAGCCCAAGAATTATAAAATTTGATGACGTGGGAATCCATGCTCACTGACAGTTGTGGCCAGTTTGTAGCAGGGATTGTCTTTGTTTGTGATAGGGTATTTGTGTCACACCCGCTCATAGGCGGAAGCGTGAGGTGTGGTCCGATTGATTCTCATTGCATACAATATAAGTGAAAATACTAAATGAATAAAAACAAGCTCCAATGCCAATGCTATAAATGTTTCCAACGAACATGAGTTAAGTATTTTGTTTACAAACCATCAAATGTAATAAGTTGTCAAAGTATCATACAACAAAAATGCAAGTTTTGAAATGTTAAGGGTTTGATCATTATATCACCGCAAGGAGGCGGTATATAACAAGCAAACCCTTTAAAAATTGCATGGAGTCTTGGCACTTGCTTCCTTGACAAAAGTTCCCCCGCTTGGTCCATTGGTTTCCTGAAATACATGTTAAGTTGAAAAATCAACAAAAGTTTGTGAGTTTATGTGTTAGATCCCAGTATGTAAAGCGTCAATGAAATCGTTGATCATTAATGTTTTGCAAGAACATTAATATGTGTGACAACATAGGAAGCATCCAAACCTAGACGATTTAAGTCGAATCACCTCGACTGAGACAACAAATGCACTCTTCCGTGTGGGTCCATAACCAAGAGTGGGGCTCACCAACACCCGCTAGATCTAACCTTTGTACCTTGGTCTTAAACAAGATTAATGATGCTTAAGTTCCACCCTATTCGCACATGATCTAACTTGTTTCATTCCCTAGCTTATTATACTATTGTACATGTATTTCCCCCCCTATAGTTGTAAAACAGCATAACGTTTAAGATGAAAAAGGGGACATGAACTCACTGAATTGCATTCTGTAAACTTTGCTTATCTCACGTACGGTTTCCTTGGTTTGTATAGCAACCTACAAACGTGCTAGGTTTTGTTAGACATCTCAGTCTTTGTAACGACTTATGTACAAGTCTTTTGTCTTAAAAATTTATTAAGACTTGCTCCGAATTATGTTCCGTTGAGTTGTATTTTCGATGTATGATGTCAGTATATATATATATATATATATATTCTTGAATCTCGTGTGTTGTATGTACGGACCTAGCCCTCTTGTCTCCGTAACTCGCACGAGTAAGATGTATGTGTTCATGACTTCTCATAATCGGGTTCCACCCGTTTGCCTCGACGATGCCGTTAGATATGTTCCATATATGATTCTTCATAATTATATATAATTCCTAATTTCAATATATTAGTTAAAATACTATATTTTAACTTACATGATTTGTATGCATCGTCTTATAAATCATTTGTAATTATGATGGATTTGTTAAAAATAATTTATTTTTAACATGTCTTGATACATAACGATTCATGTGAATGTTCCCATGGTATACATGATCAAGTGTAATATTTGTTAAGTATTATACATGTGTATATTCCCAAGTATGGGTATACTTGTATTATTAGTATTTGTGTATTTAAGTTCGTATTCTCATGATTATGTATAATAATTGTATAATGGTATTTTCACCGAGTGTTAGTGGTATATGTTGGCATGTATTTGTACATAAGGAATACGTATATTCTTGTATTCACAACTTTTATATTCTTAAAATATATAATTTTAAGATACATCCAAATAGATATATATACCTTATGCTTAGTAAGTGGATGCATCTTAAAATAATCTATTTTTAAGATTAGTTCTAGAAAATATATATCTTTAGTTTTCCATCAAAATAATATATTTTTAAGATGTTATGAAATATATATTTTTATACACTTCAAGAATAATACATTTTTACGATCGACAAAATATGATATATTTTATATACTTGTAAAAATATATATTCCGTCTCTTGTTCGGTTTTGAAAGTATAATTTACCAAGCTTTGATATATTATGTATTTTTAGTTCGATATATTTATATAGTCCAAATCGTCCATAATTTGTATCCAAGGCATGAATATATATATATATATATATATATTCTATATATATATTCTTGTAAATCTTTGTTTGCCAGTTTTTATTGTATTTATTTGTGTACATTATTTCAAGTCCCTAATTTATATATAACTAATACAAACAAAATAATTATATATATTTTCCAAAATATATATTTATACCCATCTTTATTTTTAGAAAAACCATACGTCTTTGATTTACATTTTTTACAAAATGTGAGAATTTTTATATTTATTATCTTTAAACAAATTTACTTGTAAGAACCTTGTTAAAATATATTTTTCTAAGCGTTTAAATTTTATAAAAATTTGTCATAGTTTCCCCTAGATTTAGGAGGTTTCCCATGTTTACAAAACATGTGTTTAAGCTTCCAAAACTCATTAAATTATTCACAACAATTTCTACAAGTATAAAATATAGATGCATTTTTCGTGTTATGATAAACTTGAAAGTTAATAAAATCATGTAATATTTCAACCTTATGTTTAACATGTTCATCCATCTTTAAAAATATGATTTGTTTCTAATATTTACAAACTTTGTAGAAAATCATTTTTAACAACTTTGTTCATACATCATCTTAAGAACTTATAAACATCGCATATCATTTTTAACCACTTTAATAAGTTCATGCTTCATGTATAACAAGTTCATCAACACTTTCATCATGGATCTTGTAAGATCGATGTGTATACTTGTTAGATCTATACTTCTAGAAAGTATACATATGATGGATATCATCCATAGAACAAAGTAATCATCTACAACTTCATAACATCTTCAAGATATGTTTTTTTTCTTTAAATTATGTTACTAGTTCATGAGTTCATCTTTTTAAGGTAGGTTGTAGATGGTTTCACTTGTACATAATCATTACACTAGTAACATGAAGCAAAATGGAGTGTTAGAAGACTCACCACTAGCTCATGTGGCTAGGGAAGTTGCAAGAGAAACTAGAATATGAAGATGAAAGAAAGTTGGTGGTTAATAGCTCCTTGAAGAGGTCCTTGAGCTTCCAAGACTTGACACCTTCTTAATCTACCTTGAGACACCTTTGGATATGCTTAAAATAGCTTGAAGATCACTTGATGATGGAGGTGAATGGTGGTAGTGGTGGCCATGAGGTAGGAAGAAGGAGAAGGAGGTGGGTTTTGATTTTTATGTTTGGAGTTTGTGAAGATGTGTTGGGATAAGGTTTCTTATAACATCATGCTAATCCTTCTTCCACTAAACCTTCTTATTATCCACCAAGATCTTCACCAACATTAGGAGACAACATGGGGGCATGTAGCATCATGTTTGACCGTCCACATGAAGGGGGTACTAGTTGGATTTTAAGTCTAGTTAACTTAATTAGTTAGGATTTAAGGGGTTTACAAGCTTTATTTTTAGGTGAAATAAGGTATTTAATGAACTATTGTAGTTGTATGTTGTTAAAATATTGTTAACTAGTTCACATGAGGTGTCTAGTTGTGTTCGGGTGTTCGTTTCGTTATCTGGTTCGTTAAAACGTTAACTTACAAGACTTGTATGATATGATATGATATGTTTTTGTGCTAAGATGATACTTTTAACATCCTTTAGGTAGTTTATGATGTTTAACAGTATTTATTTCTGAATATTACACAAGCTAGTGGATGCTGAGTTTTGCTAAATTATGCTGAATTGTGCTGAATTTGTCACCTAGTGTGTATTTAAGACAGTTTTTAGTGCATTTATTGTTTCCGGAAAGTGTTAGCATGAATCCTTGTTTTCCCACATGGGATTTAATATATAGTTGATGTTGGACTCCCATCTAAATCCTAAATCTGCTATTTAGCTGAGTACCAGAACTGTGCTAACATAACTAGTCTACTAGTTGTTCCAATGCATTATCGTAAACTGTTTTTGAGTTGTAACCACTTAAACGAATACTATGCATCATGTAATATACTCGGTGAGTTTTCTAGATGTATGTCATGTAATCATGCAGTTCAGACGTTCAAAACACATACCTGTATAATATAAAAGACTGTTTAGTTGTATGGAAATTACTGAATTTGAATGTAACCGGTAGAGATTTTAGAGAATTTATATGGTCTAAGAATAGGACTCATTTCAATTTGATCAATAGTTGATCAAGTAAATATCCATCTAATTTCATGGAATTAATGTGTATCAACTATGTTTTAGATGTATAAGTTGTTAATATATATTTCACAAAATATATATTTTTGTACACTTGTGAGGTGTATCAACGGGCCTAGCCCTCCTGTGACTTCGTGCCTCGCACGAGTAATATGTATGTGTCCATGACATGTGTAGGGTCATTCCCTCTTGTAGTCAAGTCTCACCCGTTTGTCTCGTGAACGACGTTCGACAGATATGTTATATTCTAAAATGTATTTTCTTGTTTAATGTGATCTTAGATAATCCTTAAAGTATATATGCATATATATTTTTAAATAAATATGTATATAATCCAATTTGGATGTGTTAAAAATAAAACATTTTTAAATTATACTTGTATACGTATACTTATGGTACGTTATATATTCTTGTCTTGGTATACCCTTGACCAAGTCAAAGTGGATGTATACTTTTTGTTAAATAATATTTTCAATATTATTTTAGTATAAATATACTTGTGTTTTCACCAAGAGTATACTTAGACAAGTATACATGTATTTAGGCATAATACTCATGTATTTTGTATTTAATGTCAAAAATCATGTCTTATGATTTCCATATTTTTCTGGAATTATATTTCTTAAAAATAATATATTTTTAAGGCTTGATTTTAATATATATACTTCTCCATGTACTTGTCGAATGTCCAAAGTCCATAATTTTATAAGGAATAAATAAATATATATTCTTGTATGTTTGTCCATACACCCATATATGGGTAATTATGTGTATATTATACTTGAATATTCTTCCAATGTATTTTAAGTGTATTTTGTATTTATATTCCTATGAGTGTTTAGTGAAATTACAATTTCCTACATGTACACTATAATGCACATAATATACAAATAATCACACAATTTTTGGATGACCACTAAATATATATAATTTGCCCTAATTAAATATATATTTATATCCAATTTTTATCTTAAGATAACTTTATTTTTCTTAACTTGTATTTTGTATAAAGGGTTAGGAAAAGTTATGTTTAATATTTTTAAACATTTACTAATAAGATCTTGACAAAAAGATATTTTTGTAAGTGTTAGAATTTTACAAAAATTTTGTCATAGTTTCCTTTGTAACAAGGACTTTTCCCATGTTTAAAGACTTGTGTTTCTATGTTCAAAACTCAACAAATCGTCAACAATCTAACAAGACTTTTTATACTAAAATTTCCAACAAGTAAGTATGAACTTGTAAATAAAATGAGACCTTTAAATCCGTAATTTTCTTCGTGTTTAACACCCTTTTTAATAAGTTTATGTTAACTCTGTAAACACTCTTTTTCAAGAATAAAATTTACTAGCAAGATCTTTTCATATATTTACTTGTTACATCTTCTAAATATCATTTTTATACCGCTTCCAAGTTCATAACATCAAGTTGGTGGTTCTTGCTAGATTTAACATTTTTATGTTAGATCTATGCTTTTAACATAATGTTAACAAGATCACTTGGTCCATGACCACCATCTTACTAGATCTAGCACATAAACAACTTAAACAACCAAGTAAACAAGTTACATTTTTAGTGTTAGTTATTTTTACCATGCATTTTTTAAGTGAGCTTCAAGATAGTTTTCTTGTATTTTTATAACTACATAAAATGAGAAGGTGAACAAGGTGTTAGTGGCCTTACTACTAGTACTTGTAGCTAGGGAAGAAAGCCTATGAACAAAAAGATGAAGATGATATGAAGATGGTGGATAAAAGCTCCTTAGTGAGGTCCTTGAGCTTCTAGTGCTTAAACCGTCCTTAGATGATCTTGCAACACCTTGGTATAAGCTTGAAATACTTGTAAAATGATCAAATGATGGAGGTGAATTATGAGTGGGTGTGGCCGTGAGTTGACAGAAGGGAGGAGGTGAAGATGATTTTTGAAATGTGATGTAGAGATAAGGTTTAATGTTTAGTGGTTTCTTATAATCTCCTTCCATAACTAATACCCATTAGCTAATAGGAAAGCGTCTATGACCACTAATATTCAAGTTAACATGGGAGGTGAGTGGGTCTCCCCTTTTGAACGGCCATGCATGGAGAAAAATGTTTAGTTCAAAATGTTAAGTATTTAAATAGTTGGTCATTTAGTGTAAATTCTTATGTATGATGATTATAATATTCCTTAGATCTAATATTCTCAAGACAATGTTAACTGGTTTTTATAATTTTTTTTACTAGTTAGGTTGGCTGCTAGTTTTGTAGCCAAATCGTTAATGACCAACTTATGTAAATTGAATGGTGTGATGTGTTCTAGCATCTTAAAGATATTCTCAATACTTTTTAAGTTGTTTATGATGTGTAACATCATTTTTGGATCTAGTATATTTTACCAAATGCTGAATTAACCAAAGAAAGCTATCAAATTTTTGTACCCTCCTTTACTAAATTTTACCAAACCAAACCGTTAATATTTTCATATGTTTCTATATTTTATACCTTGAGTTCATGTATTTCATATTTATACCTCCATTTTATGTATTTATACTTCCATTTCATATCATGTATTTATACATCCATCCATTTCATGTATTTACACCTCAATTTCATGTATATATAAGCAAGGATTTTGGCCAAAGTTTGTTTTGGCCATTAACCAAATTAAACTAAACAAATCAAACATTAATCAAAAACTAATTGGGTTAATAAAATAGAGTAATCAATGAACTTGATTTCGGTTGAGGATAATAACTGAACCAACTTAACAATGCACACCTTAAAGTGTATTTGTTTCCTGCTACACGTACACCCTTCTAGAATACATATATATACCATCATTGATACACATTTGTACCTACATATATGTACATTATCAAACATCCATATACAATACTTATGTTTCAATCTTAAACACGTATATACATATACTTAAAGATTGACAACATACACATGTGTAATTTTTTTTTTTTTTTTGTCTTCTATTTTTTTAATTTTTGCTTAGGAAAAATGTGTGGTTCCTCATGATTCTTGCATGTCTCGGTTACCTTAGTGTTTCTCACATTATCCTAACCCTATATATATATCCTTGAGTAGGCGCACACACAAAAAAATACCTCATGTGTCCTATTTATGGAACTAAACAACATAATTTTTGTTAACTTGGATTTGTTTCTTTGTCCACACGAACTAAAGCAAAATACATTATTTTCCTGTTTATTTATGTTTTCTTAGTGGTGTACGACTCCAAGAAAAGAGAACCCCAACAAGACAAAAAAAATTGTTGATGGGAATGAATGGCTGGTAAAGGCGGCTAGGCTACCGACTTCAAACCTATATCCAACAACTCTCTATGACGTTGTGTTTCTCAATTGTGTAACGAGTCGTACTCTCATACCACTTGGTTGGGATGCGAGAGTAATTTCTCAATACACGTGAACACAATTAATCTGCGAAAAAAACTAAAAATGAATATGACGCGCAACATTACGTGGTTTGGTCCATATGACCTATGCCCTGGTCTGCAACTAGAATACTATTTATTGTTTTCTACATGATGAGGATATTACAAATACAAGACATAATATATAGAGACTGGTCTAGGGTTTACATCTTGTTGAACAAGAAAACACAAATGGGCTATCGTAAAGTTATATTGAGCCGGGTCAAGGCCTCCCATATCTTCAATCTTCATTAAACCAAATAAGCAGTCTTCTAAGTCTTCAACTAATAACCAGTGCCCAAATTAATACTTCAAAACCCAACCATAAGAATTGAATGACAAAATTAGTAGATAGCTACATATAAAATTAGAAAAGAATAACATGGAAAATGTGAAATAGGACAAGAAAGAAAATGATGCTTAATTGTTCACATGTTGGATGAGGAGCTTCAAATTGTTCATTTAATGGTGAATTTCCTTTTCAGTTTCTCACAGCCTTCATTAATTCGAGCGGCGGTCGACAACCCTATTTGACAACGCTCCATTGCCAGTGTTAGTGTTATTGGAAACATGTGACACATCGGCAACGTGATCTTAGGCGAATCCATCTTTAATTCTTGTTTCATTACTTCTATTTTCTTTAATGACCACAACTCTGTTTTGGCGGTTGGCGTAAGATTTTGATTTGGTAACAAACATATTGCCCTCTTCCCCATCTATTATTTTTCATATGTGAAGTATCGTAATCTTGCTATTAAAATTAGAATGTCATATAAGTTATTCGCACTCATCATATACCGAACATTCACAAATTAAAAAGGAAACCCATAGACAAGATTAAGATCAAGTAAAATGAAGGGGGTAGAAGAGAAAAAAAAACAACAACTTACCCATTACCAGGCACAATCATAAAAACCTAGTTTCAGCAGTTCAACAGACGTATCTTTTCAAGCCAGTGGAAACCGTTCACAACCCTAATTGGTGACGATCAATAACAATTGACGTAGAAATTTTGCTCTAAATTTTGTAATGTAAATCAATGGTTTTTGTTTCATTTTGTTCTGTCTTTGGCAAATTTTTCACAAAAGCTCTGGCATAGGAATTAGGGGCGATAATTGTCGCCGCTATTAAACATTAGCGGCATGTAAAATTGGTGACATCATTAGTGGCCACATACGTCACCAGTATTGCTCTAAATCTGAGTAGTGACATGCATAATCGTAAATACCCCTCCTTTGGTTATTCAATCAGTTGTGTCTTTTCTAGCCTTCTTTAATTCCCACGGCGACAACCCTTATTAGTTACGCTTCATTGCCAGTATTATTTACTTGGAAACATACAACGCACTGGCGATGGGATCTCAGGCGAAGCTTTCTTTAATTCTTGTTTCATTGCTTCTATTTTCTTAGATTTGTAGTTGTGATGCTTACTCGGTTTTGGCTTTAGCTTAAGCTTCCTATATTTGGGCTCACTTCAATATACATATTCTTTTTTTATGTGAACTGGCATCAGCTTTCTATTCAAATCAGAATGCATGTAAGTTATCCGCACTTATATATATTAACGAACGTTCACAAATTTAAGGAGGGGTAAGTGATGAAGAAGACTAAAACGAAAGTGTAAAATAGAGGGGGTAGAATAGTAAATGTCACACCTTACAGTCAAGAGGTGCATCATCAAACTCCCCCTTGAATGTAGCCTATGAATCTTTGATTTTCAATTCTTCAGATCCTCGTGATGTTGATGAGTGGCCAGCTGCAAATAGATCCTCTTGATCCAATGATGGCATGCATGTAATGTCATCACTCCCATAGATTATCCTCAGACACATTCTCTTTCCCTTTAGCCTGTTTGGCTGCTACATCTGCACACACAACAATGCTAAACATGTAATGAGAACAAAAGCTAGGACTTTAACCAATCTTAGAGAATTTTCATGAAAGTTTTTATATCTATCTCCAACCTTCCGTCTATGAACTTAATCTCGCACTAATCATGGTTAATGGTCCTCAACCGGAATGTCAGCTACTCTGTATGAATTTAAACATACTTGCAAAACATTTAAATAACTTTCAAGCTAATGTAAACATTACTAGATAAATCAAACAATTTTATTAAAACTACTTAAATCAATCTTTCACTTTGGCCCTTGGACTTTGCATTTTAGGATTAACACCTTCATTGGAAAAGTGATGTCAATGTTATAGGAAACATGTGACACATTGACAATGTGTTCTCAGGGTAAGCCTTTTTAGTTCTTTAAGAGTGACGGAACTCAGTTATGGCTATATAAATCAAACAAGTAGATTGCGCACTCCTCAATCTATTCTTTTTTTTTTCATATGTGAAGTATCATCATTTGGCTATGATAATTAGAATGCTACATATAACAGAACATTCCCAAATTAAGAAGGTAAGTGATAGGCATGCATAAAAAACATGGAGGCAGTAGAATAGAAAATACCACACCTCATCCATGCACATATTCCTTTTGTTATTTCAACAATTCAACAGACGTATTTCAGGGTAAACCTTCAATCTTGTTTGCTATTATATATATTATGGTGACGAGATTTCCTAAGAGCTAGTTGCATTCCATACAATCATGCAGGGGTACATGTTAATCCCTCATAACATGCTGATTGCTCACCAGGTTATAACAAGTATCCCATGCAATTGGACTACAGATGGTAATGGTAAACTTTACATTTCTGAAGTTTCAGGTCAACTTAATTTTAGATCTATTACAAATGACTATAGATTTTGTTGAGATATTGGTGATCTCCCATCTGATTTTGCTGGTGCTTTATTGATCCAAAACCGACCACCTTAGAGTTCCTTTAGCTTTCAGTTATATTATAGGTCTTACTTGTTTATCTTTGCTGCTTTCAGAGTTTGGATTAATCACCTTTACCTTCCGGAAAAGATCTTCACCTCCATTTCATAGTAGAATATATCTTAGTTTTTGGTCGATTGTTGGTTTCTCATGCTTGAATGCATTGCTGATTTTTATGTTTGAATAGATAGTTAAGTCAATAGTGATTGATTATCGCGAATTGATCGTTAAATCTAAAGGTGGCTGATTTTCCAAAGATATGAAGATGGCTAGTTAGATAATTTTACGTAGAAATTTTGTAATGTAAATTAATGCTTTTAATCTGTTTCATTTTCGTGTTCAATTTGATTAATTAAAACCTCCACCCAATTATGTTTTCTTCCGTCTTTGGCAATTTTTTCACAAAAGCTCCGGCATTGGCATTAATTGTCGCCGCTATGGTATATAATAGTGATACATCATTAGCGGCCACATAGGTAAAAGTAATATAAAACTTGTGTGTATGAAGAGGCGTTGGCATATCAACATAAAACTTTATATGTATGGATGTGTGTGTGTGTGCATATGGAGAGAGAGAGCCAAGAGTGAGGGATAGGAAAGATGAGGGAATGAGTTTGAAATGCATGTATGTGATTGTGTATAAGATAAGTCTGAAGATCTTTGTAACTTTAAGAGAGAGATGTTGAGTGTATGCATGTAAGTAATTACTTTTATATTTTTTTAATCAACGAAATCCTTCAAATTATGTTAATTGTCGCCAGTATTGCTCTAAATCTGAGTAGTGACATGCACAATCGTAAATTCTTACTTATCGTTTGGTTATTTAATCAGGTGTGTCTTTTCTAGCCTTCTTTAATTCCCACGGTCGACAACCCTTATTGGTTACACTTCATTGCCAGTGTTATTTAATAGGAAACATACAACGCACTCGCGACGGGATCTCAGGCAAAGCTTACTTTAATTCTTATTTCATTGTTTCTATTTTCTTAGAGTTATAGTTGTGATGCTTACTCGGTTTTGGCTTTAGCTTAAGCTTCTGATATTTGGGTATCCTCAATATACATATTCTTTTTTTATGTGAAGTGGCATCAGCTTTCTATTAAAATCTGAATGCATATAAGTTATCCGCACTTATATATATTAATGAACATCCACAAATTGAAGGAGGGGTAAGTGATGAAGAAGACTAAAACAAAATGTAAAATGGAGGGGGTAGAATAGTAAATGTCACACCTTACGCACAACCATAAAAACCTAGCTTTCAACAAACATACAGACGTATCTTTTTGAGCCAGGGTGCCGCCGTACGTACACAACCCTAACTGGTAACGATCATTAACAATGTTAGAGAAAAAGAGGCGACGTGATCTCAGGGTAAACCTTCAATCTTGTTTGCCATTATTATTGTGACGAGATTTATTCCCAGTTTTGTTTATACATTATAAGCTTTCGGTTTTCTTACTTGTATTCGGTTTAATCATACAGGGAACTGAAGAACGTACATGTTACTCGATCATAAAATGTTGACAATTCATAGGTAACAAGGTAATGTTATTTCTGAAATGTCAGTTCAAGTGCCTTTTAGATCTGTTGCAAATGACTATAGATTTTGTTGATCTTCCATCTGATTATGCTGCTGCTTAGTTTATTCCAAATAGACCACATTAATTAGAGATCGTTTAGTTTTCAGTAATAATTTAGGTTTTACATGTTTTCTCTGCTGCTTAGTTTATTCCAAACAGACCACATGATTAATCACCTTTACCTTCGTTTAAGATCTTCACCACCAATTCACAGTAGAGTATATCTTAGTTTCTGTCGATGGTTGGTTTCTCATCCTTGAATGGATCCATGGATAGTTATGTCGTTAGAGCTTGATTTTCCTCAGGGAATTTAATTGATTGTTAAATACAATGGTAGAGATCAATCCATCCGTGTGTCAAATGCCTATATGCCTTTCTTCTTGATTTGGTGAAAGTACCTCGGTGCTAGCGCGATATGCCTATATGTTTGCTTTGTTTGATTTTTTGTTGTTGTGAAGTGTTGGATTGTGTGATTCGCAATTTCTGTTTCTTTTTGGTCTAGATGAATCTGAAGAACAACCAACAACAGCAGAACTTCTTGAAAGTACTCATCATTCATCTCGAAAACAATTATTTTTTGACTAAATTGTTAAAAAACCAAGGACAGAGAGAGTTGACGTTGCTAGAAAATACCCATCCGTCAAAGCCGCTCATTCTGTCATCCATCAAAGTTGTGACACAGACTCTAGTCAAACAGAAGCCGCAATCTGCTTTTGATACAATAGTCGTGCACAACGAAGCAGCCTCAGAGAGTTGTCTGAGGCCGAAGAAAGATACAATGGAGTTAACAGGGAGCTTAAAGACGCCCAACATGATGTTGACGGAAGCACAACTCGCCTTAACTATCTATATGATGAAAGAAAGAAGGCAGAAGAGGAAAAGGAAGAAACCGAGGCCAAAGTTGCTGCTATACGACCTGATAAAACTGCTTGTGACGAGGCCTATTCTACCGCATAATCAAAGACGAGAAAATAGCCCGGAAAATGAGTGAGGCTCAGAAGGAAATCGATGAGTTCCAAAGGCGGTGGAAGGAAGTCAGGGATAAACTTTTTGTCACTTGCTGGGTTGACCCTAAAAACTTTGTCTAAAACTGTAAATTTTATAGACATTTAGTGAGTCAAATGTGATCCAAATTTTCAGTCACCCCTTATTTCAACAATAATCTTGTTTTTGTAATAAAAGGACTTAGCAGGAACTATTCATTAGTTTTCAAAGTGGGTTGAGGTTGCTTAAAGTGTAATAAAAGGATTTAGCAGGCCCTCAAACCAGTTTGTTTCCATCTGTTTCTCAACTGACCCACGAGAAAGATTGTAGGGGATCGGTTTTAAGAATTTGTGGTACCAAAAAGACCAAAGTACTATTGTGGTCCCTGCGAAGCGTTTTAAACTCAAGAGTGGACAACATGTTATGATTACATATGTACAAGGAGAAGAGGTTAGAAAAGAACCATACATCTAGCCAAAGCAGGGCCGGCTCAACCATTTTGAGGACCCAAGTAAAAATTTGAGGCCCTTTAAAATTCACGAGGAATTTTTCAGTTTTCATGTATACCAAGAGACTTTTTACGGGATAAGTTACCTATTTAGCTGTGTTGTCAAAATATTATGGTTTTTTCTTTTTACTACAATTTACAGTGTTTTGTTTCGTCTATATTATTGACGGCTGGTTTCATTTTTGTTGAGTTAAATATATATGGGCTTTGAGTTTGATTTCATTTTTGTTCTGTTGGTTTGACTGTAAATTCAATTCCAGTCGTTCCAAATTAACAATTTAACACTACACAATCTTAATTATCACAAAAAAAAAAATATAAGTTGCAGGAAAAAAAATACCTGGGAAAGATGAGCTACAAGCTTGCTATCTTCCATAGTCACATTTGTCAAAAACAAAGGCTGCATGTTTATCTAAATCTTAAGTTATCTGCCCCTTACAAAAAAAATCGATAATTATCTAAATGAGGAATTGCCAAATACAGGAACTATTACAATTTTTTAAAACAAAAACTACTATGAATTTGTGATTGCAACAATTAGACTCATCAAGAACTGTAGATCGGAAAACCAAGTAGTAGTAATGAAAATCAAAAGAAAAATTACTTAACAGTTATTGATGAAGCTTGTTTTATTGCAGGTAGAACTAGAATGAATTTGTTTGAGAAGAGGCCTTTGATCAGGAACTATTACAATTTTTTAAAACAAAAACTACTATGAATTTGTGATTGCAACAATTAGACTCTCTTAAAGACCGGCCTTGAGCCAAAGGTGTACGGTTTGAAAAAAATGGAGAAAGAAAGGTTGAGCGGAATTATTGTAGGGTTGTTGATGGAAAAAGAAAAAAGATAAGGCGGAGAAATAGGTTATGCATGATAGAATGACAAACATTGAAATAATGTTAAATATTTAGGTCTCAAAACGTCTACTCATCAAGTTAGGCTATAAACACTTTATTTTGCGTGTGTATTATGTTAGTATAGTTGTAATATTAAGTGAAATGTTTTATATAATTTTGATAAATGCTTAAATTTTAAAAATATGAATATTATTTGAAATAGAAAATGACCAAAAAACAAAAAAAAACATTTTGCGCAAGTTTTTAGAGGCAGGCGATAATCGCAACTCGCATGCATTTAAGAGGCAAGTGGTCGAGAAAACCATCATAAAAAACCCACAAAACTAGAAACGGTTGCAAAGTTTGGAACCACTCTTTAAGTAAACTTAGGTAAAATTTGTTGTTTTCAGAAAATTTTTATAAAAACCTTGTTAAAACACATGGAGACATGTTAGGATACAGTTTTTCTTGAAATTTTCTATCAAAGTTTAGTTTGACATATTTTCCGGTGAAGCACTTGTCGGAAAACTCACCGGAATATTCCTTGAGTGTTGATTGAATCTTAAGATTTGACTAAAAATGTGTTTTTGGAATGTTTGTTTTTTAACCAAACCTGTCTAACCAGCTACCAACTTTCTAAAATTCAGAAACAAAATTCTGATAAAAAAGGAAACTTATCACCAACCAAATCACGACCACCCTCTGCGAAAGAACCCCCCCCCCCCCCCCCCCGTGAAGGACCCCCTGCGAATTACCCACCCCACGAAGAACTTGGTTCTTCGTGACTTCTTAGGTTGTCCGTGGTAGTGGTTTTCATGACTTGTTTTTCGTGAGAACTGATGTTTCATGGTTCTTAAAATTGTGAATTTTAACAGAAGACTTTTATTTCAAGGTAATCTTTGGAATTTTAAATTTTTAAGCTGATATTCATTAACAAACAAGTAAAATGGGTACAAATCCTTGGGATAGGGGGTGTAGTTCAAGTACAAGCCAAGATTCACCACAATCTAGCTCCGCAACCTCATGGGTTAAATCATTAATGCCTCAGACGGCCATGATTACCGCTAATCAATGGGCATGCGTGGCAAATCGAAATCAAAGCATTCAAACTCTTCTCATTAGCGAGAGTGAAACAGAAGTAACAACCGTCCATCAAAGTTGAGTCATATGAACGATTATCCTTCATGGAAAAGTCATTTTCATACATATGTTCTTGTCAAAATACGGAGTTGTGGACATGTTGTACGACACCATACAAGGGATCTCTTGAAGAAGCAGGATCAAATCCAACCTCTTTAGCAAACTTAGATGAAAATGATAAAAAGGCTTATGATTTAGAGAAGAAGACATTTGTTATCCTTACACAAGCACTTCATAAGAATATTTATCATCAATTTTATACCGTACCACCACCAAGAATTTGTGGGATACTTTGGAAGCAAGAGGGGAAGGAAATCCTGCAACAAGAAAGATACGACATGATCTTCTGAAGAAAGAGTTTGAAGGTTTCTGTTCATGGAGAATGAGACACTAGCGACATGACAACTCGTTTCTATCATCTACTTAGTGAAATGTATTCATACAAGGTGAACGCATCTCCACAAGAGATTGTCATGCGTTTTGCTGATGCCTTACCACCTAAGTGGAGTCAATTTATTGACTTGCTAAATCATACAGGTGTTTTGGATGTGATCAGTATTTATGAGTTCGTTCAGAAGCTTGAGAACAAGAATGAAAAAGAAATACGAAAAGCGAAAAGAGTTCCTGTTCCACAAAATCCTGAAATGTATTTTGAAGGTATTAACACATGTGTTAGTACAACTCAGCAACCGAAACTCCAAACAGCATTTGTGTCAAATGTTAACCCTTTTCTACCACAGCCAGTTCATACGAATCAATCTGCTGGTTCAAGTGCTCAAACCTATGGTCAAGCATTTGATCCAAAAACCCTTTCTTCCTCAACCACAAGTTGTTACACCTCAAATTCCACAACAAGCTTCTCAACAAGCTTACTATGGTAATAACTTTCAACCTCCAAATCCTAATGCCATCAGACTTGATACTTCACATCTTTCCAATGATGGATAAAGAAGCAGAGAAGCTGAAAAGTCAAAAGTATGGGTTGATAAAGAAAGCAGAAGTTGCATCGAAGGAAATAGAGAAATTGTTTTCCAATGATGGATCTTTTTCTCATCATACTGCTTTTATGGCTAATGTGCATGTTCAACAAGTCAGGTAAAATCCAACTCTCCTAGGATATGCAATGATTGTGCTGAGTTAAAAACTAAATTTGAAACAATTAACAGTCACAATCAAAGCTTAGTAGTTGAACTGTCAAAATGCAAAGAGGCAAATATGGCTTTAACTCGAAATGAAAAAGAATTCAAATCTGTAATTGAGACTCTTAAGAAAAGCATGTCTGAGTTAACAAAAACAGTTTTGAACAAGCAAACTGGTATTAATAACTACATTAATATCCTTGAAGAAACGAAAAAGGAATTAGCCATTGCCAAATCCGAGCACGATGCAATTAAGCTAAAATTGGAGAGTTATTCTAACTCCTGATATGTGCTTGATCACATCATTGATGTTCAAAAACTTAAGGGAGATGTGAAATGCATCGGGTATAAATCCTGTCCATCGCCATTGAACACAATTATACCAAATTGCCTGACGAGGAGGAAATGCCACGTTTTGAACCATCTGTACCTCTTAATCCCGAAGAGTTTGCAGCAGGGTTAGGGTTAAACTGGACAATTCCTTAGAGGAATCCTAAAAGATAGAGAACTTATCATCTGTTGTTGATCAAAGTCCACCTATAGTAGAGGAGGATGATTCGTCAGACGATGAGTCAGACGAGACCAATCAGGAAAAATCTCTTGAAAAAGGGAAAGGAGTAGAAATTCCAATTGAGAATCATTTATTATGTGATCCTACTACTCCCGTTGTGCAATCTGTAACAGATTAAGAGATTGATTCTGTCAAATCTATCAAGACGCTTGTCTCTACATTTAATAGCGATAATGTGTTGTATACTTTGATTGGTGATGAGAAAATTTACTCAAACAATGATTTTCCGATCAAAAATGTTAATCCAACTTCAATTGATCAAGTTTTCAAAAATTCAACAACCAAATTTTTGGGAAAGAAAAATTCAATCAAACCACAACCATTAATCGCTTCTAAAAGTAGGCAACAAGAAAAGCGAGCTGAAAAACCTAAGGTGTCACAACCAAAGGTTGAAGCTAAAGGCGCTCGCAACAAGAAAAAGGGAAAGAATGTTAACTTTGTAGCCTCAAACTGATAAAATTGAGACTTTTGAAAATATGTCAAATATAGATTTTGTGAATCAAGTCAAGATTTTAAAACGTGACAGTCAAAGGGTGTGATGATGGACCAAGTACCTCTAGGCCTACAAGTTCAACATCGAGTTGTCAAACAGCAACTCCTAAATTTGTTGAAAGGAGATCATGTTTTAAATGTGGGGAGTTTGGCCACACAATCAAAAATTATACAAACTCAGCAAAACCCAAGTTTGTTGAAAATGCCCCTCCTGAAAGGAATTGCCAACGTCAATCTATGTCACCTAAACAAGACAAACGTATTGTTAAGGAACAAGAAGAAAAACAAAGACGTAAACAAGTCAAAGTAATTGAAAAGGCATTAAAACTGGATGTTGCACAGTAGAAACCAAGTTCATCAAGTTTGTTAAAACCAGAATTGTCTAAATCTGTACATAATAATCAATCTGGTAAACGTCAACAATCTTGGAAACCTAAAACCAGTATTGTTTCAGAGGGAGGCACAAAATTTCCAAATCATCAAGAAATAGAAATCACATTTCTTGATGATAAGGGTCGGCCCAAGACCATTAAGGCTTGGGTCCCCATCTCAAACTAATCAGGTAATGTAATGTGCAGGGTGTTCTAGGAGGAACTGTGAATAGTCATTGGATTGTTGACAATGGAGCATCCTAGCACAAGACAGGTGTGTTGCTTTTGCTGGAGACAAAGGTGGATATATCACTGGAGAGGGAATGATTTCCAATGGTGTTGTTAGTTTTGACAAGATCAATTATGTTCGTTAAATTGATAATAATCTTCAGAGTGTTTCTCAAATTTGCGATAAGAAGTTCACGGTTCATTTGATGATGCCGGTTGTTATGTGCTAAAACTTGGTTTCAATATTCCCAAATAATGGATTCTATTGTCGGCTCCAAGAAGAAATGATTTGTATATTCTTGACATGAGTCAAGCTATTACTATGTCTGCACAAGTTACATATTTTGTCTTAAAAGCCACTGAAAAGGGGTCAATCTCTTGGCATAGACGAATGGGACACATTCACTTGAGGAAAATGAACTATTTGGTGAAAAATAATCTTGTGAATGGTGTACCAGTCAAGAATTTTCATTTACAAGACGTCTGTGTATCGTGCCAAAAGGGAAAGCAAGCAAAGAAGTCTCATCCTGTGAAGAAATTAACACCGTTAATATGCCTCTGGAACGTCTTTATATGGACCTTTTTGGACCTATGAAACACAAGACTACCTTTAGCGATGCATATTTTGTTTAGTTGTTATTGATGACTATTCAAGATTTTCATGGGAAAATGTTATGGCACACAAGAGTGAAATTCCTGAAATCCTAAAGAATCTCCTAACGTTACTTGAAAACTTATACAATTTGAAGATAAGGATAATCAGAAGCGACAATGGCACTGAATTCAAGAATCATGTTATGGATGAGTTCTGTTCTTCTAAGGGCATTCTACATGGATACATTTCTCGTTATACTCCACAACAAAATTGCATCACTTTGATGAAAAATAGAACACTTATCAAGACTACAAGAACTATGTTAGTAGAGTCAGAACTTCCTGTTCAGTTTTGGGGGGGGAGATTGTGGCTACTGCATGCTATACAATGAATAGAGTTCTTACGTTGAATGGCATGGGAAATGTCTTTTGAATTGTTGCATAAAAGGAAACCGGATGTGTCTTACTTAGAACCTTTTGGAGCTCCATGCACTATGATTGATCCACATGGTAAATTCAGTCCAAAAGCTATCGAAGGTTTCTTTCTTGGATATGCTATTCCAAATTTCAGAGTGTGGAATTTGACCATGAAAAAGATTGAGGAATGGGTGAAGTTAAGGTTCAAAGGTACGCTGAATCATTAAGAGCTCCGGGTGCTCCTTGGATGTTTGACTATGATGGACTGTTTGACTCCTTCAATCTGCCAACTTTTGATGATGCGTCTGCAGCGGCTCAAATATTACTTGAAAGTGATACTACAGTTGATTCGTCTTTAGTGCAACCAATTATTGTTAACCCACAAGTGTCTACTTCGGTTAATAATGTTGTTCAAAATGAGGAGTTTGAAGATGCTGCTGATTATAATGTTTCGTCAGAAGATGATGAGTTCCGTGATGCAAATGAAGCTACTTCTGCTCCTGTTCCGGGTATTTTTAAAGTGACTTCTAATGTGCAAAATCAAGGGACGACTGAAGATCATGCATCTACATCTTTGTCGGTTCCAGCCATCGATTTAGTTGTTGATCTGAATATCAACAATTTGGGTAGAAATACTCGAGTTCCCGATGTTCCTAAAACTCGAATCCATGATACCCATCCTCAGCAGAATATTATATGTCCAGAGTGGAGTGTTGACACGTAATCAGTTAAGGAATAACCTGAATGCTGGTTTGTATATGACAATCAGAGAATCCGGGGAACAGAATGATTGGTCTTTTGCCTGCTATGTTTGCCAACCGAACTGAAATCTTGGAAGGAGGTAATGAAGGAAGAATCATGAGTTGAAGCAATGCAAGAGGAACTTCAGCAGTTTCAGAAATTGAGCATGTGGAAATTGGTTGACAGGCCCGCCAACTACAAGAAAATTGGTACTAGATGGGTTTACAAGTGCAAGACGGATGACCGAGGAGTTGTTGTGAGAAACAAAGCAAGATTGGTTGTACAGAGCTTTAATCAGGTAGAAGGTATTGATTATAATGAAGATTATGCACTAGTAGCACGTCTTGAGGCAATAAGAATTTTCTTGGCTTTTGTCCTACAAGAAGTTTACTGTTTATCAAATGGATGTGAAAAGTGCATTTCCTCATGGTGTGGTCGAAGAAGAAGTATATGTTGAGCAACCACCTGGTTTTGAAGATCCAATTCATCCTGACAAGGTGTGGCTTCTTAATAAGGCATTATATGGTCTTCATCAAGCTCCACGGGCTTGGTATGAAACATTGTCCTCCTGTCTGCTCAAGAATGGTTTTCGACGTGGGTTGATCAACTTTACTCTCTTCATCAAAGAAAAGAATGAGGATCTGTTGCTGGTACAAGTGTATGTTGATGATATTATTTTTGGGTTTATAAATGACGAAATCTGCAAAGAATTCAAGCGGGTGATGCAAGAGAAGTTCGAGATGAGCGCCATGGGGGAACGACTTTCTTTTTAGGTTTGCAGGTTCATCAATCTAAGGAATGGATTCGCATTTATCAAACCAAGTATGTTGGGGATATTCTCAAACGGTTTCAAATGGAAGACTCGAAGCCTTCAGGAACTCAATTAGCTCAAAATCATGGGATTACTCCTGATGGAATGGGTGAACATGTGGAACCGTCGCTTTATCGTTCTATGATCGGATCTCTTATGTATCTTACTGCGTCAAGACCCAATATAATGTATCCAACATGTCTTCTAGCTCGCTTCAAGTCAAGTCCAAAAGTTTCTCATTTGATGGCTGTAAAAAGAATCTTTCGTTATTTGAAGGGTCGTCCAGACACTGGTCTCCGGTACCCTAAGGATGATAGGTTTAATTTGACATCATTCAGTGATTCTGATCATCTTTGATTTGATAGCATTCAGTGATTCTGATCATGGTGGCTGCAAGATCAATGAAAAGTCAACATCGGCAGGATGTCCGTTCTTGGGAAATCGCCTAGTCACACGGCAGTGCAAAAAAGCAGACTTGTGTAGCTATTTCAACATGTGAGGCTGAGTATATTTCGGCTTCTTGTTGCTGCTCCCAGGTTTTATGGATCCAACAGCAAATGCGCGACTACGGTTTTAAATTTCTAACTACTCCTATTTATGTTGATAATGAAGTTGCTTAACATATCACTCGTAATCTTGTACAGCACTCAAAGACCAAACACATTGAGATTAAGTATCATTTCATACGAAATTGTTATGAAAAGAAACTTATCAATGTTGTTAAAATCCATACCGATCCCCAACGTGCCGACCTGTTTACAAAAGCTTTTGGTAAATCACATTTTGATTATCTTCTTTTTGGTCAATGGCATCAAGGTAAAACCCGAGTAAATCATCATCGGCTAATCGTTTTTGTAAATATTTTCTTCAAAACTAAAAATACACAAAAATTTTCCATTTTTTTGCATTTTAGGGAGAAAAATTCAAGAAAACACAAAAATATGAGAAAAATACAAAAATATGTCTTTTATTTATTTACTTTCTGGGAAAATTTCAGAAAAATACAAAAACAATAGCAAACCCAAAAATCAAAATAAGTTTCTTGGAAAGATAAGAGAAGATGATGATACACCGGTGATCTGTCAAATACGCTCAAAAACATAAAACGAAAAATGATAAGTAGCTCTACTAATGATGTATCGGTAGGCTCACAATCAGATTAAAATGTGCATGTTGATATAAAATAACAGACTGAAAGCCAGGTGGGATGTCACACCCCAACCCGCAGCGGAATAAGAGTCGGGGCATAATTGGGTTATCACCAAAGCTCATGACATTTACTAATATGTTTCATATTTATTAAAGTCAAAGTTACATTTCCAAATATCCAAACATGTTCATACAATACAAAGAAAATAAACCAAACATGTCAAAGTTACATTTCCAAATATCCAAACATGTTCATACAATACAAAGAAAATAAACCAAACATAACAATCCCAAACTCTAAATCATTTTATTCTTCTAGTCCAATCCTATGTGTTTCTGGCTGCTGCTGGTTCACCTGTATCATGTGTAAAAATGGGGGTTTTTGGGTCAACATAAGTTGGTGAGTGAACCTAGTTAGATAAACATTTATTATTGATTTACTTGTTAGTTTATCAATGAAAAATTGTGCATAATCATAAATGAGCAAATGTAGATAATCAAGCAATGGCAAATAGCAATCACAACTTATAACATACAATAACATATGATAGCATACATTAACATACCAACAACATACGATAAATAACATAAATGAAACTGTGCGATCAAGGCTCAATCAAACGGAGCCGATCGTATTGCATGTACTGAAAATGAAAATATCTGTGCGATCAAGGCTCAATCAAACGGAGCCGATCGTATGTGGGCACGCCAGGTTCACGCTCATAATGAAATGGGGAACATGCTCAACGCTCATAATGTAATGGGGAGCGGCGGCCTATGAAATTGCATGTACTGAAAATAATAAATTGCATCTAACAATAACTACACAACAGTTGAAACAAACTGAATACACATGTTCATGGAATGAAGTATGCACAATGGTTTAAATATAATATTTATAACAAGACACATGATACACCCCAAAACATATTGGGTGCGATTGAATGGAGATGATGAGATGCGCACGAATCGGAAGAATTGAACAACGAGAATTTCTAACCTAAATAATAACGGAAAAATATAGTAAATGAGTGGATTTTATTAAGGATTTTAATGGAATTTTTAGATATTTTTGTGAGTTTAAGGCTATTTTCTATCCTTAAAAATGTTATTTTTAAGTATTTTTAATTGATTTTTAATTTAAATTAAATAAATAAAAATATAAAAAAATTGTTTATTTTGCGTTGACCGTTGACCGTTGACTTGTTGACTTGTTGACTTGTTGACCGGTTCGGTCAGCGAAATTGTTTGCGCCGGGTGAGGCTCGAACCCGAGACCTCCCGTACGCGTGCACGCAGCTCTACCAACTGAGCTACGTGTCTAACCCTAAATAATCTTGTTTTTAATTATATTTATATACTAATTCGGTTTATCCAAAATTCTTTTAATTTCAAAAACATTTTAATTCAACGAACCGGTGCCAGTATCAGGTTTCGAACTCGTGACGTGCGACTCAGTGTTGCACACAGTCCACCGCTGGACTGTGTGTCTAACCTGGTTAACATCTCGGTTTTTATTATTCTTAACAACTAACGGGATTAACCCGGTTCAGCTTTTATCAAAAAAGGCATTTTATTACTTAGAGGGTGCGTGTATCAGGGATCGAACTCGTGACTTATGCGTATTATTTGCACACAGTCCACCGCTGGACTGTGTGTCTAACCCGTTTAAAATAACAATTTTAATTATACTTATAGTGTTACCATAGTCATCTTCTTCATTGAATTTTACAGGCAGACGATTATACCGTTATATCTTGTGTAGTTCGATTGTTAAACATTGAACAATCTAATATGAAATGGCAGAAACGATAATTAGAGGTGAACATACCGATGAACGGTTTATTTCAGAATTCCGGCAATGTGTCGGTCCCTGTTTTTATGCTCTTCAACTGAACAAGACAATTAACCGTTTTTATTAGCTAATCGTGAAACTGAAGTGATCAGCAAATTTTAACAGAGGGTTTGAATGCCCTTACCGATTCTCAGATAAACATAGAGATTTTCAGAATTTTTTCGACGCACTGAAATTAGCTGAATACAGTGCCTGAATTCGATTTCAATTGAAAGGTTTTAGTTAGAAATAGCTTAACAATTGTTGGACTACAACGTTATTGAAAGAATTAGCGTTTTGATGATGAATACGGTTTTCCGGTGAATCTTGCAGAAATTTCCGGGGAGTTGTTTTAAGCGCTCTGACGGACTGAAAGTGTGACGAAAGTGAAATGGAATGTTGGTATGATGTTTCTGAGTCGCGAGAGGGGTCTTGAGTTGAAGTAATTGGGACTTTGATTATTTTCGGTTATAAAAACCGATGATGATGACAATTGATGTTCATTCAATCTGAATTGATGAGAAATCGTCGGTGCATCGGTTATAACCTGCATATGCGAGTAATCAAACGATTTGACGATTGAATTGCTGATTTCCGTTTCTCAGTTGGCGCAACCGGTTTAACCGAGTTTGTGTATAAATGTTATTTGATTCCTAGAGATGACAGAAAACAACAAGTGGCGGAGTGGTGATGTGTGTGTGTCTTAAGTCATTGAAATTGTGAACTAGCTGACCCGGGTTCGAGTCCCGGCAGCAACTTTTTATTTTTATTTATTTTGTTTTCACTTTTTATCAAAAATAATTTTTATAGTTTAGTTTGTTTATTAATTATGTATCATTAAAAATCAAAATAACCATAAATATACAACGTGACATTTATAACTTGATATTCGATTACAAAACGGAGCGGGTTTTGGAAACCCGTTTTGACAAATGTTACAGTATCCCCTACTTTTAGGAATTTCGTCCCGAAATTTAAGTAGTAGAATTAGTAGGAAAAAGATGCGGGTATTTTTCGCGCATTGAGTCTTCACGTTCCCATGTAAACTCAGGTCCCCGTTTCGACTCCCAGCGTACCCTAACAATTGGAATGCGACTTCGTCGTAGACGTTTCTCTCCGAAGTCCATGATCTCTACTGGTCTTTCAATAAAATGCATAGATTCATCAATCTGAATATCTTCCAGAGGAATGTGGAGGTTTTCATCAGCGAGGCACTTCTTCAAGTTCGACACGTGGGTGGGATGAATCCTGTTGAGTTCTTCTGGTAGATCAAGCTTGTATGCTACAGGTCCTACTCTTTTGAGTATCTTGAAAGGTCCTACGTAGCGTGGTGCTAGCTTGCCTTTTTGACCAAAACGAACTACTCCCTTCCACGGTGACACTTTTAGAAGTACATGATCACCAATGTTAAACTCCAAAGGCTTCCGTCGTTTATCTGCATAACTCTTTTGACGACTTTGAGCCGCTAGAAGATTGTTTCGGATTTGATGGATCTTGTCTGTGGTTTCTTGGATCAATTCTGGACCAGTGATTTGAGCTTCCCCAATTTCGTGCCAACATACAGGAGATCGGCACTTACGACCATATAAGGCTTCGAAAGGTGCCATGCCGATACTCGAATGATAGCTGTTGTTGTACGAAAATTCAACTAATGGTAGGTGGGCGTCCCAATTTCCCTTGAAGTCTATGACACATGCTCGAAGCATATCTTCAAGAGTTTGAATGGTGCGCTCAGATTGTCCATCAGTTTGAGGATGATAGGCGGTACTGAGATCTAGTCGCGTACCCGTAGCGGATTGTACTGCTTGCCATGTTCGTGAAGTGAAACGACCATCACGATCAGAAATAATGCTTAACGGTACCCCATGTCGGCTTACGATTTCGCTGATATAAATACGAGCAAGCTTTTCGTTCTTGAAATCTTCGCGGATAGGAATAAAGTGAGCTGATTTTGTAAGTCAGTCGATTATTACCCATATAGTGTCATACCCACCAGAAGTGCGAGGTAACCCGGTAATGAAGTCCATGGTTATATTTTCCCACTTCCATACAGGTATTTCAGATTGGACCAGAAGTCCTGAGGGTCTTTGGTGTTCAGCTTTCACCTTGGAACATGTAAGGCACTTTAGAAACAAAAACAGCAATATCCTTCTTCATTCCAGGCCACCAATAGGTATATCGTAGGTCTTGATACATCTTATCGGCTCCTGGGTGTACAGAATATCGCGTTTTGTGAGCTTAATTCATAAGAATTTCACGAAGATTGTTGTGGTTAGGAATCCAGATACGATCTAGGTAGTACAGAATACCGTCAGATTTAGTTTCAATTTTAAGTTCAGCTCCACAGGACTTCTCCTTTCGTACATCATCTTCCGTAACTGAAACATGTTGGGCTTCTCGAATTTGATCTTTAATGTCGGTTATAATTTGCGAACATAGAAGACGAATGGAGTTCGCATAACCCTTTCGACTAAGTGCATCAGCCACCACATTTGCTTTGCCAGGGTGGTATCGAATTTCACAGTCGTAATCATTTAGAAGTTCGACCCATCTTCGTTGCCTCATGTTTAACTCCTTTTGATTGAAGATATGTTGAAGACTCTTGTGGTCAGTGTATATTTCACACTTAGTACCATAGAGATAATGCCTCCATATCTTAAGAGCGAACACAACGGCTCCAAGTTCTAGGTCATGAGTGGTGTAGTTCTTCTCATGCGTCTTGAGTTGTCTCGAAGCATAAGCTATAACTTTTCCTCTTTGCATTAGAACGCAACCTAATCCTTGCCCTGACGCGTCGCAATAGACCACAAAATCATCACAACCTTCAGGAAGAGTGAGGATTGGTGCATCACAAAATTTTTGTTTAAGGGTTTGGAAGGCTTCTTCTTGCTTGGGCCCCATATGAAAGGTTTTCCCTTATGAGTTAAAGCCGTGAGTGGTACAGAAATGCGAGAGAAGTTTGAAATGAAACGACGATAATAGCCAGCTAGACCAAGAAAAGATCTTACTTCAGTTGGTGTACGTGGAGCTTGCCACTCTTGCACTGCTTTGATCTTTGAGGGGTCGACATGTATTCCCTTATCATTGACTACATGTCCGAGGAATTGCACCTCTTTTAACCAGAATTCGCATTTAGAGAATTTGGCGTAAAGCTTTTCATTCTCTAGAAGTGTAAGGATGAGTCGAAGATGACGCTCATGATCAGACTTAGACTTTGAATAAATAAGAATGTCGTCGATGAAGACTATAACAAATCGATCAAGATAAGGTTTGCAGACTCTGTTCATTAGGTCCATGAAGACGGCTGGTGCGTTGGTTAAGCCAAATGGCATGACCATGAATTCATAATGGCCATAACGAGTTCGGAAAGCAGTCTTAGGGACGTCTTCTTCATGTACTCTAAGTTGATGATAGCCAGATCGAAGGTCGATTTTTGAAAAGCAATTGGCACCTTGAAGTTGGTCAAGAAGATCATCAATGCGTGGTAAAGGATAGCAATTCTTGATTGTTAATCTGTTGAGCTCTCTGTAGTCGATGCACATACGAAACGATCCATCTTTCTTCTTTACAAAAAGGACAGGTGCACCCCAAGGCGATGAGCTAGGACGTATGAATCCCTTGTCAGTCAACTCTTGTAATTGACTAGCTAGCTCTTGCATTTCAGAGGGGGCTAACCTATAAGGAGACTTTGCTACTGGTGTAGCACCAGGTATAAGATCAATACGGAATTCGACTTCTCTAACTGGAGGAAGTCCTGAAATGTCGTCAGGAAAAACTTGCGGGAAATCTTTTACTACTGGAATGTCTTCAAGTTTCTTCTCCATGGTTCCCTTTTTGATGATATGAGCTAAAAACGCGACATAATTCTTGCGAAGATATTTTTGAGCTTGAAGACATAACATTAAGCTGAGTCCTTTCGACGAGGTTTCTCCAAAGATTCGAAGAGTCTGACCGTTTGAAAGAGGAATACGTATAAATTTTTCGCGACATACAACTTCTGCCTGATGTTGACTGAGCCAGTCCATACCAATTATGATATCAAAACTTCCCAGCTTCATAGGAATAAGGTCGACTGAGAAGTCGTGGTCGTTTAATGAGAGTGTACGGTCGCGAATAATAGAGTTTAATGAAACTGGTTTCCCGTCAGCAACTTCTACCGTTATGGATTCCATGAGCTTATCACGATTTTGGTTTAGGATAGGTTCAAATTCTAAGGACACAAAACTTCTATCCGCACCAGTATCAAATAATATGGATGCATATCTACCATTTATAAGGAACGTACCGTTAACCACATTGCCGTCAGCTCTGGCCTGGTTAGCGTTGATATTGAAAGCTCTTCCTCTTGCAGGTGGAGGAGCTTGGTTCGCTTGATTCACCGGGTTGGCTTGGGCCTGAGCATGAATAATGTTTACCAACCTTGGACAAGTGTTTCTGAAATGGCTTGGGTCTCCGCAATTGTAGCAAGCCCGCATTGGTTTACCCATAGGATAATTGGGTTGGTAATATGTTTGGGCTAAATGTTGGGCAGGTGGATATTGTAGGGGTGGTTGGGCTTGACCTATTAATTGTTGGTGGGTTTGGGTTGAAGGCTGGTGGCGGTTCGTTCGTTGAGGCATGCGGCAGGTTTGAACAGTATGACCTGCGCGACCACAGCCGGTGCAATATTAGCAAGGATGATCAGGAGAATGGTGATATTGGCAACGGTTGCATTTTGGTAACGGGCCAGTGTAAGGTCTTCTGTATGGTGCGGGTGAAGGGGCAACCTGGGTAATGGGTGCAGCAGGATAGGGGAGTTGGTTTGAGTAACAGCGAAGTTTCTGGTGTTGCGCTTCCTCTTGTTAGCAAACTTAGAGGAAGAGATGGGATGGTTTGAAGTTTGACCCTCAACAGGGGCTTTCTTTTTCTCTTCTTTGAACTTCCCGTTGCGAATTCGGTTCTCGGTCAGTTCAGTTGCTAGCTCCGTAGCAGCTTCAAGTGTTACTGGTGAGATGCTGAGAACTGAATCTTGATTTTCGAGGGAAGTCCTCGAATATAATGCTCGATCAGACGATAAGTTGGGGTGAACAAATTTGGAACCATTTGGTTCAACTCCAAGAACCTCTTGTTATAGTTGGTATGATCACCCTCCTTTTGCTTTAAAGAATGGAATTCGTCCTCCAACTTTTTAATTTCACTCCTAGGACAGAAATGCCTAGTCATGATTTCCCTTAACTCCTCCCAAGTTAAGGCCATTGCATCATCAGTTCCCCTTTTCCCTTTTTCAGTATTCCACCAAGTGAGAGCTACCCCAAATAGTCTCCCGGTAGCGTATCGAACCTTGCGATCCTCAGGACAATCGCAGTTGAGAAAAGTGTTTTCCATCTCCTCAAACCAGTGGAGGAGGGCAGTGTCACCTTCGGTCCCTTCAAATTTAGGAGGATCACAAGACTTGAAATGTTTATATGAGCACTTGCTGGTAGGAGGGTTGTCAATGCTCTGGTCATGCTGTTGGGGAGGGTTAGTAGGATTTGTAGCGAGGGCTTGTTGTACTTGAACCACAATGTCAGGCAGTATCGTGGCCATTTGCTTCGCGATTTGTGTGGCCAAGCGTTCCTGAGACCTTCCTGATCTTTTACCCCTTCGTTGTTGTCTGGACGACATCTACAGGAACATACATAAGAAGATTGTGAGTTTATGGAGTCTTTTTAGGTGTCATGTGTCTTTAAGAAAATGAAAATAACATAAATATCAATAATGCAACTACATCCATAGGATGTCTTGGGTTTGCTCATGTTGGGCCTCAAATGTCCCCCATACCTTTACCTATATAGTCATGTGGGCCCCCATGACTATGGGCTTGGTAGGATTCACATTAGTATTGGCAATTTAACACTCGCATTACCCGAATGCAAACCACAAAATATGTTCATGAGATGTTTGGTCGGAACGTGTCCAGGTGTAGACACAATGACAACTCAAAGTGGGGTTAGCTCACACGACGTTTGGTATAGCATGCTTTGGCCTAATAGGTACTTCGTACTCTCATCGTTAGTCCCCAGGTAGGCAAACTGGTCCTTTATTTTGGATTTATACGAATGCCAGCCTAGACAGGACGTCCCGACTACTGGTACTGGTACCCTTCCAGTTACTACATGCCCGTCATGAGAACTCACTTTGATGAGATTTGAAAACACAAAAATCATTGTAAAAGCAATCATGATGTGGTGTGTGCTTTCATGGATGTGATATGTCATGAGTATATGATTCATAATAGGCATTATATGATTATATATACTTATGAACATGCTTGCATAACATTGAATGTAACATTTAACATAAAACATATAAACATCATGAAATTTGGCATGTAACACACAAAAATCTTATAAGTTTCTAATCAACTATAGTATAGGCTCTAAGGGTCTAATAACCTATCCTATATCCCTATAGTCATGGCTCTGATACCAATCTGTCACACCCCGACCCGCAGCGGAATAAGAGTCGGGGCATAATTGGGTTATCACCAAAGCTCATGACATTTACTAATATGTTTCATATTTATTAAAGTCAAAGTTACATTTCCAAATATCCAAACATGTTCATACAATACAAAGAAAATAAACCAAACATAACAATCCCAAACTCTAAATCATTTTATTCTCCTAGTCCAATCCTATGTGTTTCTGGCTGCTGCTGGTTCACCTGTATCATGTGTAAAAATGGGGGTTTTTGGGTCAACATAAGTTGGCGAGTGAACCTTGTTAGATAAACATTTATTATTGATTTACTTGTTAGTTTATCAATGAAAAATTGTGCATAATCATAAATGAGCAAATGTAGATAATCAAGCAGTGGCAAATAGCAATCACAACTTATAACATACAATAACATATGATAGCATACATTAACATACCAACAACATACGATAAATAACATAAATGAAACTGTGCGATCAAGGCTCAATCAAACGGAGCCGATCGTATGTGGGCACGCCAGGTTCACGCTCATAATGAAATGGGGAACATGCTCAACGCTCATAATGTAATGGGGAGCGGCGGCCTATGAAATTGCATGTACTGAAAATAATAAATTGCATCTAACAATAACTACACAACAGTTGAAACAAACTGAATACACATGTTCATGGAATGAAGTATGCACAATGGTTTAAATATAATATTTATAACAAGACACATGATACACCCCAAAACGTGATTAAAACGGAGAATTTCTAAAGATTCACTCACATTGGGTGCGATTGAATGGAGATGATGAGATGCGCACGAATCGGAAGAATTGAACAACAAGAATTTCTAACCTAAATAATAATGAAAAAATATAGTAAATGAGTGGATTTTATTAAGGATTTTAATGGAATTTTTAGATATATTTTTGTGAGTTTAAGGCTATTTTCTATCCTTAAAAATGTTATTTTTAAGTATTTTTAATTGATTTTTAATTTAAATTAAATAAAAAAAATATAAAAAAAATTGTTTATTTTGCGTTGACCTTTGACTTGTTGACTTGTTGACCGGTTCGGTCAGCGAAATTGTTTGCGCCGGGTGAGGCTCGAACCCGAGACCTCCCGTACGCGTGCACGCAGCTCTACCAACTGAGCTACGTGTCTAACCCGAAATAATCTTGTTTTTAATTATATTTATATACTAATTCGGTTTATCCAAAATTCTTTTAATTTCAAAAACATTTTAATTCAACGAACCGGTGCCAGTATCAGGTTTCGAACTCGTGACGTGCGACTCAGTGTTGCACACAGTCCACCGCTGGACTGTGTGTCTAACCTGGTTAACATCTCGGTTTTTATTATTCTTAACAACTAACGGGATTAACCCGGTTCAGCTTTTATCAAAAAAGGCATTTTATTACTTAGAGGGTGCGTGTATCAGGGATCGAACTCGTGACTTATGCGTATTATTTGCACACAGTCCACCGCTGGACTGTGTGTCTAACCCGTTTAAAATAACAATTTTAATTATACTTATAGTGTTACCACACTCATCTTCTTCATTGAATTTTACAGGCAGACGATTATACCGTTATATCTTGTGTAGTTCGATTGTTAAACATTGAACAATCTAATATGAAATGGTAGAAACGATAATTAGAGGTGAACATACCGATGAACGGTTTATTTCAGAATTCCGGCAATGTGTCGGTCCCTGTTTTTATGCTCTTCAACTGAACAAGACAATTAACCGTTTTTATTAGCTAATCGTGAAACTGAAGTGATCAGCAAATGTTAACAGAGGGTTTGAATGCCCTTACCGATTCTCAGATGAACATAGAGATTTTCAGAATTTTTCCGGCGCACTGAAATTAGCTGAATACAGTGCCTGAATTCGATTTCAATTGAAAGGTTTTAGTTAGAAATAGCTTAACAATTGTTGGACTACAACGTTATTGAAAGAATTACCGTTTTGATGATGAATACGGTTTTCCGGCGAATCTTGCAGAAATTTCCGGCGAGTTGTTTTAAGCGCTCTGACGGACTGAAAGTGTGACGAAAGTGAAATGGAATGTTGGTATGATGTTTCTGAGTCGCGAGAGGGGTCTTGAGTTGAAGTAATTGGGACTTTGATTATTTTCGGTTATAAAAACCGATGATGATGACAATTGATGTTCATTCAATCTGAATTGATGAGAAATCGTCGGTGCATCGGTTATAACCTGCATATGCGAGTAATCAAACGATTTGACGATTGAATTGCCAATTTCCGTTTCTCAGTTGGCGCAACCGGTTTAACCGAGTTTGTGTATAAATATTATTTGATTCCTAGAGATGACAGAAAACAACAAGTGGCGGAGTGGTGATGTGTGTGTGTGTTAAGTCATTGAAATTGTGAACCGGCTGACCGGGTTCGAGTCCCGGCAGCAACTTTTTATTTTTATTTATTTTGTTTTCACTTTTTATCAAATATAATTTTTATAGTTTAGTTTGTTTATTAATTATGTATCATTAAAAATCAAAATAACCATAAATATACAACGTGACATTTATAACTTGATATTCGATTACAAAACGGAGCGGGTTTTGGAAACCCGTTTTTGACAAATGTTACATGGGAACCCTTCATTGGCATATGTTCTTTGTACCGAATTTTCGTTTGATAGTATGCCGAGGTTCTGAGATATGCGGTCTTTATGCTTGTTTATCATCAGGGTATCATGGTTGAATCTTTTATCAAAAAATAACGAGGATGCAAGTCTAGAACTTCCATGATACCATGCATACGTGTAAATATTGCATACGACCATCAATAAGTGATGAACATATCACATCCATCCAATCAATAAGTGATAATACATAATAGTTTTATGCGAGAGTTCAGTTCGTCTCTTTCTCGGTATGTTGGTACCAACCTATTCACGGACTTACTCATGTGCCCTGCATGCATCTGAAAAACAAGTTCCTCATATTTATTGACTGATCATGAAAAATAAGTGAGTATCTCACAATCAACACATCAAAATAGATGATAAGCAGTATACTCACCGATAAGATTTTCTCTCGTGCATGTCTTGATACGGGAATATGTCGTGAAGTGAATGAACACCGGCTAGTAAGTAGAAATCATATATTAATTGTATCTCCTAATCATTATTACATCTAATAAGCTGAGCTTATGTGGACAACAATACCGATAATTGTGATAGAATATTTATTTAATTTTAAATATTAACAAAAATCGTTTTTGGCAAGATTGAAAGCTGGTATGATTCTCTTACCTTGAAACTCAGAAAAAGATTGCTAGTTAATGTACAGTTTGTTCTTATTTGTTAGTATTTGTTTTAGTTTACTTTGTTTTAAATTATTTTTATTAGCCAAAGTTGAAGCTCGAATGTTTTCTACCAAGATACAACCAAAAAAATCATTTTGTTTTGCTATTATAACTTCATAAAGTATCTTTTTGCAACTAGGTAAACTCATAACAAAGAGCAAAATCTGTTCAATCTGAAAATTTTCTAACTTGTGATCTTTGTGGTTATGTGCGATGAGCTAGACAGGTCAACGAAAAACCTAAGGTCCATGAAGAACTGATGTTTAGTCAAGAAGAGCCTAGATTCGTACGAATCAGTAGTTCTTCGTACAAATCAGTGGTTCTACGTGTGACTAGAAGTTCTTTGTACGAATCAGTGGTTATTCGTGCGAATCAGTGGTTCTTCGTGTGACTTGAAGTTCTTCATACGAATCAGTGGTTATTTGTGCAAATCACTTGTTCTTCGTGCGAGGTCAGTTGTATAAAAGGTGAAGTAGTTCTTCAGATGTTGCAACTTCACTTTAACTTTTCACTTTATCCTCTCATTGTTCATCTTCTTCTTCACTTAGAAGAAACCTCATATGTCCAACCTTTCAATTCATTTAGTTGATTTGTTTGTAATATCTTTAAGGTATGTTCGACAATGTTGGTATATCTTGAAGATGAACTGATTGAATATTAACCGACTGATGACTCTTGGATTGGTTATCACCTTTGAACAAAGAAAACCCAGTTCACTACTGTTTGTGCTAGTTATTTGACTAACCATGTGTTAATTAATAGTGGTGTTATTCTTGAAAATCATACAAATAGGTTACAAATGAATGAATGAATAAATACATGTTTAAAGGCTGATTTGTTCATTTATGTTTTTGTTTGAAGTTTGAGACTCAACCAAAACTGACAGTTACATGGATGTTGAAATAAAACAAAACAAACTGGGTATTTTGATTCAATGTGTCAGATATATTTTACCATCTGGCTTTTTTTCACTGTCTAACACGAACAACAAATTTTGGGCGAAGAACCTAGGCAAGACGAAGAACCTTTTCTTCGTTATTTTCCAACCTGCGAAGAACCTGTTTTGATGAAGAACTATTCTTCGTTGATTTCCAACAGGCGAAGAACTTGTGTTGACGAAAAACAAGTTCTTCATGAAGAACTTACTCTTGAGGTACTTTGTGCGAGTCAGTGGTTCTTCGTGCGAGTCAGTTGTTCTTCGTGCAAGTCAGTGGTTCTTTGTTCGAGTCATTTTTTCTTCATGCGAGTCAGTTGTTCTTCGTGCGAGTTAGTTGTTCTTCGTGCGAGTCAGTTGTTCTTCGTACTAGTCCGTAGTTCTTTGTGAAGGGGCTGCATACATACATAATGTTCTCACTGAACATTTTTTAGTATGCTCCCTAGTGTATTTATGTTTTTCTTATTCTGGTTGCCTTTTTTGTATGATGGCACCAAAGAAACAGAAAGGAAAGCCCGCAACGAAGAAAACTGACAAGTCAGAAGTGGAAATTATGTCAGAGCCAAGACACAATATGGTTGCCTACTTAGATCCGGAAGATAAACTTGCTGAGTACAACGGTATAATGAAGTTTCTGCGTGACTAAGGGATACATTATGCAATCACACATCAAACTACAGTATACAAGACGTTTATCAAGGAATTTTGGGATTCGGCTAATGTTGTTGAAGTGGATGGAAAGGAACTTATCCGTGGAAGAGTAAATGGCTTAGACGTCGATGTTCCGTTGAAGTAATAAACTCGGTATTACAACTTGGCGATGATCCTGAAGCTCCATATTCAGTTCCGTTTAAGTGTCAACGTGGATGTCTGCAACGAATGAGGTGTGCCAGAGATATTCTTGGAGGACAACTAAACAAAGCATGGTTGTCGCGCTAATACAAGTTCTTCCTACATGTTCTAATTCAGTGCTTAAGCAACAGGCGGAGTGGTTATGACATGGCAAATAACAACTTAGTTGGGATGATGATAGCTTTGACATTGAACAAACCATTCAGTGTTTCAAAGTATATTTTGCAAACATGAAGGAAAACCTAAAAAGAACCAGAGTTGGTGGAAGAAGTACCAGAATCAGTTGAAGAAGCTCAGTTTGCCTTCACAACGGAGGAGACTGAAGCTTTAATGATGTCCCCCACTACAACCTCTGAACTACAGCTTACAGCTACCACAGCAGTTGAAACACCTTCAGTTGCGACTACTCTAGTTCAACTACAACACACTACTTCTTCAGCTCAAGAATCCCGGTCCGCAACTCACCAGCAAAGTACAGAACAACACAGTCGTTTATTCTCTAAAATGGAACAGGATGAGAAGGTGGAATTTCTGTTCTCATAGCTGCAAGTTGCGGCAACTCAGATCAACAGGCACTCAGAGTTCATGTCTTCCAATCGAAACACCATTATTAAGCAACAGTTGGAGATAAATTCTTTAAAGGAAATTGTTGGTAAGCAAGCTACCGAGATTGCACAGTTAAGAAAGGAGAATGAACGGTTGAGGGCTGCAGATGTTAAAAGGGCAGCTCAGCTACAACAGATGCGAGCGGCTGATAATGCTCGTGGGATTGAGATGAACAGGCTAAAAGAACGTAGTGCGGCTATACAACGATCTGCCGAAACATTAGCCGTTAAACATGATGACATGAGAGAATGGTTCTCGGAATACTACACTGGTTGAAGGCTTCAATAGTATTAAAGACAGATTTGAAACGAGCAGAAAACGAATAAACATTATGTGGAATGAAAGATGCAAAGCACAGGAGATCCAACGTAAGCGTGATCATGACAGTGAAGACCCTAGTAATCCTCTTGCTCCAGCTTCACCCGCGCAACCAGAGGGTTCTGCTGCAACTCCAGTGGTAGGGTCTAGTGAATAGCAGATCGTGGCCGATCCAGTTGCCTCATGTGGTACTCAAGAGGAACCGGATAGGTTTGATGTTTTAGAGAGTGTTGAAGACCTTGGTCTTCAGTCAGCCAGCGTTCGTTGAAAGTGCTTCTGTGAATGTGGGTGAAGGTTCGTCAACAGGTGCTGAATTTGTGGCGGCACCTACCAAAGATGTGGAATTACAGGTTTATCCTCCTGTAACTGGTGAAGATCTAGAGGAAGGAGAGTTTGTGTCTGAGCTCTCAAGTGAACAGATTTTGGCTCTGAAGGAAATGAAGGGTAGTAGATGATGCTACTATCAATGACATACCAAGTGAACCGGATGTGACAAATGTTGATGATCTCGAGGAGATCGTGTTTGAAGGAGAAGCGGAGAAATAAAAGTATGTTCGAGAAGACGGAACATAATTCAATCTGTTTGATGATGAATGGCTTCAGAATAACATGGATGAGATCGATGAAAAGTTGAAGAGTCGTGATATATCTGATGTTCCATCCGACACTTTTGAAGAATGGA
The DNA here is from genome assembly GCA_947069175.1 of Scalesia atractyloides. Lineage (NCBI taxonomy): Eukaryota > Viridiplantae > Streptophyta > Magnoliopsida > Asterales > Asteraceae > Scalesia > Scalesia atractyloides. Next base: position 35,232,160 of record CAMTDV010000011.1, read on the forward strand.
GAAAGCAGTTTCTGGCAAAGACTCCAAAGCCAGCTCTTCCTCCAGTTCAAGTCGACTATATGAAGTTTGAGAAGGATTGTCCTTAGGGAAGAATTCTCAGCTGGATGTTTGTGAAGGAATTACACTCTTTAGCGCAGTTGAATGTAATCAAAGATCAAACTTTGAAGGTGTTACGCTATTCGCTCGCAAGTTAAGGATGGAACGTCGAAAGGGTTGGAAGGAGGAGTTATACAGGCCATAGTTTCCAATGCACGAGCAGATCAAGTACACGCTAGATCCAGACACCAACACTGCCCGTTACAAGCTGTATACAAGTCGGTGAAGGTTATGGACAAGATTCCACTCATGCCAATGAAGCAAGACTTTCTTGGAAACATGGTGTTGTGGTGTTATGACTCGGACACACATGAAGTTGTTATCGTCTTCAAGAACAATGAAGAAAATTACCGTATGCTCGATCCAATGTGGATTGTGAACATGTCCGCTAGTGATATCAAGACGCTCTTTCAACACGACATCTTCTATGAAGACAGGATGCTCATCAAGCTTTGTTGTTCCAACATGTTGCTTGTTTTTGTTATTATCAAGGTATTCACGCTGGAGGCTCATGGTTTGAAGCAGACCATTAGAAATGAAGACCGAAGACCGAGAACCAGTCAAGGGGAGTTTGTTGATACACTTTTGTGTCTGTCGCTTGTTCTTAGTTACGTCAGTAATTGTACGGAATTTATTTAGTGCGTCTGTATAGTTTTGGTTGTGTCGACCAAATCAAGATATCCTCCTATCTTGATTTAGTATGACGTTTAGTTTGTTTGCATTGTAAAACAGTTGCTTGCGTGCAAACTATTAGTTTTTGTTGTTTTGCTTCTTGCTGTTATGTTGTTTGCTGTATATGTTGTCTGGTTGCAGCCTTCCCACAAAGAACACCTTCTTTGTGGGAGTGACCATTCATGAAGAACCAGTGATTCACATATGTTGGTTGTTCGTGGGAGAGGCCACAAAGAACCCTTCTTCATGGGCCTTGTCCTTCTTTGTGGCCCAGTAACATTCTTCATAATGTTACTGGGTATTGGGCCTATATATAGCAGGTTATCGTTATAAGTTTCACCAAGAGAGCACAGAGAGAATACCCTGAGTCTGTATGAACATTGTATATATGTGTTTGTACTAGCTCTCTTCAGTTAATCAAGATAGTGAATCTTTGGTTACTTTGTGTTTGTCTTACTTTGCTTTGGTTTGCATACTTACATGGATTCCGCACTCGCCTGTGTGTTAAATAACAAGGAAGTAGGTTATCTTGATCCTCCAAGTCGACCTACAAAAATCCAGTGGCGAAAAATGAGCATCACTCGGAAAATTGGTCCCGTTTTGCGACAACTCAATAAGTAGCAAAATCCAGTGGCAAAAAATGAGCAACACTCATAAAATTGGTGCCGTTCAAGCAATTGTGTTTTGCAGAGGAGCAATGATGTTGAGATCCTTTACAAAACATGGTAATTTGTAAAAATAGTTAGAAATGGTGTGTATTTATTACACATCAAGCTCTTTGTATAAGTTATGTAAATCAGTAGTTTTAGGGGTATTTTTAGTAATTTTGTTAATTATATTAAATAAAATTATTAATATTAAAGTTATCTTATGTTGACTTTTTCTACTAGTTTCACCATTTTTTAAATAATATAAATTTTATATACTTTTTTTATTTTTCTTAACAAAATACACTATAAAATCAAGCATTTTTATCTTTAATATGGTAGAATATTGCTATATATATACATTTTTAAATGACTATAAAATGGTTAGAAATGACAAGTTGTATAAAATGACTGGTATTTATTACACATCAACTACCTTGAAAGAAGCACTTCAAAACTGAATGTGTTGGTTTGGAATTTGTTTTGTGCTTTTTTGCTTGTATTGGTTTCAAAACTGTACATGCTGCTTTCAACCTTGTCTATGCTAATTTCGAACATGTTTGTGCTTTTAGTCTTGGTTTTGTCTGTACTAATTTCAAACTTGTTTGTGCTAGTTCTCATTGTGCTGGTGTGCCGGAATAGTAGATGAAAAGCAATTTACTAACAAAGAATAGATTAAGATTGATCAATAGTTCAATCATTAATCAAAAACAAAGGAAACCCAAGCCAAAACAACAAAAAACCGAATTAACTAAAAATCTATTAATCAGAACCTGAATTAACCAAAGCAAGCTATCGAATTTTGTACCCTCGTTTAACTAAAATTTACCAAACCAAACCGTTTATGTTTTCATATGTTTCTATATTTTATACCTTGAGTTCATGTATTTCATACTTTTACCTCCATTTTATGTATTTATGCTTCCATTTCATTTCATGTATTTATACATCCATCCATTTCATGTATTTACACCTCAATTTCATGTATATAAGCAAGGATTTTAGCCAAAGTTTTGTTTTGGCTATTAACCAAATTAAACTAAACAAATCAAACAATAATCAAAAACTAATTGGTTAATAAAATAGACTAACTAACGAACTTGATTTCGGTTGAGGATAATAATGGAACTAACTGAGCAATGCACACCCTAAAAGTGTATGTGTTTCCTGCTACACGTACACGCTTCTAAAATACATATATATACAATCATTGATACACATTTGTATGTACATATATGTACATTATCAAACATCCATATACAATTCTTATGTTTCAATCTTAAACACGTATATACATATACTTAAAGATTGACAACACACACATGTGTAATTTTTTTTATCTTCCATTGTTTTGCAGTTTTGTTTAGGAAAAATGTGTGGTTCCTAATTATTCTCACGTCTCTCAATTACCTTAGTGTTTCTCACATTATCTAACCCTGTATATATCCTTGAGTAGGCGCACACACAAAAAATACCTCATGTGTCCTATTTATGGAACAAAACAACAAAATTTTTGTTAACTTAGATTTGTTTCTTTGTCCACATGAACTAAAGCAAAATAAATTATTTTTCTGTTTATTTATGTTTTCTTAATTCGAGCGGGGGTCGACAACCCTATTTGACAACGCTCCATTGCCAGTGTTAGTGTTATTGGAAACATGTGACACATTGGCAACGTGATCTTAGGCGAATCCATCTTTAATTCTTGTTTCGTTACTTCTATTTTCTTTAATGACCACAACTCTGTTTTGGCGTTGGCATAAGATTTTGATTTGGTAACAAACATATTTCCCTCTTCCCCATCTATTATTTTTCATATGTGAAGTGTCTGTAATCTTGCTATTAAAATTAGAATGTCATATAAGTTATCCGCACTCATCATATACTGAACATTCACAAATTAAAAGGAAACTCAAAGAAAATATTAAAAAACAAGTAAAATGAAGGGGGCAGAAGAGAAAAAAAACAAAACTTACCCATACCCAGGCATAATCATAAAAACCTAGTTTTCAACAGTTCAACATGCATATCTTTTCAAGCCAGTGGCGCCGCTCACAACCCTAATTGGTGACGATCATTAACAATATTATAGGAAAAGAGGCAATGTGATATCAGGGTGAACCTTCAATCTTGTTTGCTATTATTATTGAGATGAGTTTTCCATCTTGATTTTATCGTAAGCTTTCAATTTTCTTACTTATATTCGGTTCAATCATGCAGGGAACTGAAGAACATACATGTCAATCGATCATAACATGCTGATTGCTTATATGGTTAGCCCGTGCAATTTGACTGCCCATGGTAATTTGTGTAGGTCTCGAAATCGGATCTCGAATAAAGTGATTTTGTTTCTGATGGTGTAACTAGTGTGGAATCCAAGCTACAGCATAAACCAAGCCAGGCAGTGAACACTACGCAAAGATATCAAGGATTAATGGAATCGTGTCTTGATTTCGACAGAGTTTTAGTACAAGATTACACACAATATGAGCACTCCAAAACTCACCCTCTCTTAACACTCTCTCTCTAGCTCATTCAAGCTCTCTTAACAAATGACACATACACCACTATTTATACTGAACACACATAACGTTGTCGATAGTCCATATGTTGAAGTCGGTAGTCATTGTATTGTTGTTAACATCGACAATGATATGTAACAGTTGTTGTTCATTGTCGACAGTTGAGGCTTTGTTGACAATCCATGTAAGGCTTCACTTTGACAGTTACATATGATGATCGGCAATCTTCAACAAGAAGTCTTGGAAGTTATAACATGTAATTATCAATCAACAATTATGTATCCTTGTACATGATCGACAACGGATGTTGTATTTGTATTCCCTACCATAAAAATTGCATCCATGTCGTTCTTTTATCCACATCGTTTTCGTCACTTGTATTTTTGTTCTTCGAGTCGTACGGAGGAACGTTGTCGGCTTTGGTCTTAAACCGAACCTCAATAGCAGCATACACACAAAAGTGCATCAACGAACTCCCCCTTGGATGTTGCTCATGGTGCTTCATTCTTCACACAAACGGATCTTCAAAAGTCATCACGGGTTACAGTCAAGAGGTGCATCATCAAATTCCCCCTTAAATGTAGCCTATGAATCTTTGATTCTCAAATCTTCAGATCCTCTTGATGTCGATGAGTGGCCCGCTGCAAATAGATCCTCTTGATCCATTGATTGCATGCATGTCATGTCGTCACTCCCATAGATTATCTTTAGACACATTCTCTTTGCCTTTAGCATGTTTGGATGCCACATCTGTACACACAACAACGCTAAACACGTAATCAGAACAAAAGCAAGGACTTTAACCAATCTTAGAGAATTTTCATGAAAGTTTTTTTACCTATCTCTAACCTTCCGTCTATGAATTTAATCTCGCACTAATCATGGTTAATGGTCCTAAACCGGAATGTCACCTACTCTGTATGAATTTAAACATACTTGCAAAACAATTAAATAACTTTCAAGCTAATGTAAACATTACTAGATAAATCAAACAATTTAATTAAAACTATTTAAATCAATCTTTCACTTTGGCTCTTAGACTTTGCGTTTTAGGATTAACACTTTCACTGGAAAAGCAATGTCAATGTTATAGGAAACATGTGACACATTGACAATGTGTTCTCAGGGTAAGCCTTCTTTAGATCTTTAACAGTGACGGAACTCAGTTTTGGCTATATAAATCAAAAAAGTAGATTACGCACTCCTCAATCTATTCTTTTTTCATATGTGAAGTATCATCATTTGGCTATGATAATTAGAATGCTACATATAACAGAACATTCCCAAATTAAGAAGGTAAGCGACAGACAAGCATAAAAAACATGGAGGTGGTAGAATAGAAAATATCACACCTCGTCCATGCACATATTCCTATTTCAACAATTCAACAGACGTATTTCAGGGTAAACCTTCAATCTTGTTTGCTATTATATATATCATGGTGACGAGATTTCCTTTAGGTTTTATGAAAAGCTTTTGAATTTCTTACAGCTAGTTGCATTCCATACAATCATGCAAGAGTACATGTTAATCCATCATAACATGCTGATTGCTCACATGGTTATAACAAGTATCCCATGCAATTGGACTAGGTAATGGTAAACTTTACATTTCTGAAGTTTCAGGTCAACTAGATATTAGATCTATTGCAAATGAGTATAGATTTTGTTGAGATATTGTTGATCTCCCATCTGATTTTGCTGGTGCTTTATTGATCTAAAACCGACCACCTTAAAGATCGTTTAGCTTTCAGTAATATTATAGGTCTTACTTGTTTATCTTTGCTGCTTTCAGAGTTTGGATTAATCACCTTTACCTTCCATAAAACATCTTCACCTCCATTTCATAGTAGAATATATCTTAGTTTTTGGTCAATTGTTGGTTTTTCACTTTGGAAGGATTGCTGATTTTTTTTATGTTTGAATAGATAGTTAAGTTGATAGGGATTGATTTTTGCGATGGATTTCGATTGAACATTAAATCTAAAGGTAGTTGGTTTTCCTAAGATATGAAGATAACTACTTAGATAATTTTACGTAGAAATTTTGTAATGTAAATCAATGGTTTTTGTTTCATTTTGTTCCGTCTTTGGCAATTTTTTCACAAAAACTCCTGCATAGGAATTAGCGGCGATAATTGTCGCCGCTATTAAACATTAGCGGCATGTAAAATTGGTGACATCATTAGTGGCCACATATGTCGCCAGTATTGCTCTAAATCTGAGTAGTGACATGCATAATCGTAAATACTCCTCCTTTGGTTATTTAATCAGTTGCGTCTTTTCTAGCCTTCTTTAATTCCCACGGTCGACAACCCTTATTGGTTACGCTTCATCGCCGGTGTTATTTAATAGGAAACATAGAACGCACTGGCGATGGGATCTCAGGCGAAGCTTTCTTTAATTCTTGTTTCATTGCTTCTATTTTCTTAGAGTTATAGTTGTGATGCTTACTCGGTTTTGGCTTTAGCTTAAGCTTCCGATATTTGGGGTCTCTTCAATATACATATTCTTTTTTTATGTGAAGTGGCATCAGATTTCTATTAAAATCAGAATGCATATAAGTTATCCGCACTTATATATATTAATGAACGTCCACAAATTTAAGGAGGGGTAAGTGATGAAGAAGACTAAAACAAAAGTGTAAAATAGAGGGGGTAGAATAGTAAATGTCACTCTTACGCACAACCATAAAAACCTAGTTTTCAACAAACAATTGGACAGACAGACAGACGTATCTTTTTGAGCCAGGGTGCCGCCGTACGTACACAACCCTAACTGGTAATGATCAGTAACAATGTTAGAGGAAAAGAGGTGACGTGATCTCAGGGTAAACCTTCAATCTTGTTTGCTATTATTATTGTGACGAGATTTGTTTCCAGTTTTGTTTTTCATTATAAGCTTTCGGTTTTCTTACTTGTATTCGGTTTAATCATGCAGGGAACTGAAGAACGTACATGTTACTCGATCATAACATGTTGACAATTCATAGGTAACAAGGTAATGTTATTTCTGGAATTTCAGTTCAAGTGCCTTTTAGATCTGTTGCAAATGACTATAGATTTTGTTGATCTTCCATCTGATTGTGCTGCTGCTTAGTTTATTCCAAATAGACCACATTAATTAGAGATCGTTTTGTTTCAGTTATATTATAGGTTTTACTTGTTTTCTCATGCTAGAATGGATCCATGGATAGTTATGTCTGTAGAGGATGATTTTGCACAGGGATTTTAATTGATTGTTTAATACAATGGTAGTTGATTTTCTAAAGATATGAAGAGAGTTAGATAATCTTTACAAGTAATCTCTGTATAAAGCATCTCCTAAATCATATATTTATTGTTTCATCCTGAACTTTTTTTATTTTTTATCTTTGGTTTGTATATTGGTATGGTATGGGAATTCTTTCCTCGTATTGATGATGTTAAAGGCCAACCAACTATAATTCAAGATTCTAAAGAAAAGATTGGCCATTTAATGTTAGAATGTGGCCCATTTACTCCTTTGCGGTTAAGGAATTGGTAAGAAAGCTTGTCCTATTTTCTTGTTGTATAGTCATCTTGTGGTAGTAAAGAATTTGAAAAATGCTGAATATTGTAGAGGTTCACTTGAGTTGGAAAACGGTTCAAAAGGGATAAACTTTTTGTCACTGGCTGGTTGACCGAAACCCTTAATGTCTAAAACTGTAAATTTTTAATAGACATTTAGTGAGATAAATGTATGTGATCTAATGACTTCAGTCACCCCTTTTTCAACAATAATCTTCTTTTTGTAATACTAGGATTTAGTAGGAACTATTCATTAATAATACACTTTGAGCAACCTCAACCCATTTGACCTGCTTTCTTAAACCTTCAACCCATTATAGATAAAACATAACTGAACTAACCCATGCATATACCAACCGTAGTTTTTTCAAGTTTTCTTTCTTGTTTTATGTCTTGACAGGTTAAGTAATCGTAAGGCCAAACTAGCACGTGCAGCTGCTAAGGATACTCACATGATGGGGACCATGCTTTGCTTTGTCCGGAAACAAACTGGGTCAGGGCCTGACCCAAATTCATCTGAGAATCTTATGAATGAAGATTATGACCCGTCTCCACCTGTTTCTCAACTAACCACGAGAAAGATCACAGGGATCGGTTTTAAGAATTTATGGTACCAAAAAGACAAAGATATCATTGTGGTCCCTGCAAAGCGTTTTAAACTCAAGATTGGACAAAACGTTATGCTTACAGATGGTCAAGGAGAAGAGGTTGGAAAAGGAACCATACATCTAGCCAAAGGTGTATGGTTTGGAAAAAATTGGAGAGAAAGGATGAGCGGAATTATTGTAGGGTTGTTGATGGATAAAGAAAAAAGATAAGGCGAAGAAAGAGGTTATGCATGATAGGATGGCAAACAATGAAATAATGTTAACGCGGGGGATCGGTTTTAAGAATTTCTGGTACCAAAAAGACCAAAGATACCATTGTGTTCCCTCAAGGAGAAGAGGTTGGAAAAGGAACCGTTCATCTAGCCAAAGGTGTATGGTTTGGAAAAAAATGGAGAAAGAAAGGATGAGCGGAATTATTATAGGGTTGGTGATGGAAAAAGAAAAAAGATTAGGCGGAGAAAGAGGTTATGCATGATAGGATGGCAAACACTGAAATAATGTTAAATATTTAGGTCTCAAAACGTCTAGTCATCGAGTTAGGCTATAAACACTTTATTTTGCGTGTGTATTATGTTAGGATAATTGTAATATTAACTGAAATGTTTTATCTAATTTTGATAAATGCTTAAATTAAAAAATATGAACATTATTAGCATGTTTGAAATAGAAAATCACGGGCCCTCTTTGGTGGTCCTCCCCGCACACCCTCATCGCCGCCGCCTCTGATAAAGAGCCTGAGCCAGGCTTCTTTTCTCCAGCTCGAGCAGGCTATATAATTTTTATATTATATATTGACCATATATTTATATAATAGTTAGTGTTATAATGATTATGATAAAAATAGTTAAATCGAACAAATCATGTTATGTTTAAAGTTATAATTAAAATATGTACATGAAAACTTATAAATCAATTAATAATTTGTAAAAGAGCCGAGCTTGAGGTTTAGAAACATAGCTTGAATCGAGCCGAGCTCAGGCTTTAGCTTCATAAGTAAAACAAGTTCAGGCTCGTTACTGGCTTGGGGTTTAGAAACATAGATCGAGCTCTTTTAAGTTAAATGAGTTCAGGGCATAGCAGATTATTTGAAGAATTTTGTTCTTGCTTTTTATAAATTGTTATTTTCAGTTGTATCACACTTTATTTGGAATGTGAAGTACTTCAACTCTCAATTGTATTTGGCAAAAATGTTTTTGGATTTTTGGTTTGAAAACTCATTTTGTGCCTGGATTAACTGTTGTGGTTTGATGGTGTAATTTGTGTTAAATAAAAACAATGAAAATATGTGCTAAAAAGTTTATGGTACCTTCATCATGAGAAACATATCATTCAGAGGGACTTGAAACCCTCAAATTTGCTTATGAATCACCGCGGTGAAGTCAAGATCACTGATTTTGGTGTTAGTGCCATACTTGCAAGCACATTTGGATTGGCTAATACTCAAATTGGCACTTATAATTATATATATGTAAGTACCTTTAACCATTTGAAGTCACAATACTCAGTTTTAAAAGTTTGGATAAAGCTCTTGTTTTGTTTTGATTATGATCAGTTAGGCATAAAGAGTCAGTTTGCTATCAATTGCAACACAAAAATAATTATTTAGGGTTAAAATTTAATGTTTGAATTTTTTTACCAAAGTTAATATAAATTTATTTTTATGCGTATACGAATAGCCTGAGAGAATTATTGGAGGCAGTTATGGTTACAAAAGTGATATATAGAGCTTGGGTTTAGTTTTGCATGAATGTGCAATGGACCAAATTTCATTCTCTCCACCACATCCAGAGGAAGGATAAGGATGGGTCAATGTTTAAGAGATTATGGAAATCGTTGTTGGTCAATCGCCTCCTCATGCAGCTTCTGATAAATTCTCTCCTCAGCTTCTTCTGATATGCCTTCTCTGTTTTAGATATGGTGAAACGGGTGGGGTGTGTGTAGGTTGGGTAACATGTCACAACAGGTAGGTTGGCTTCACTTGCAAACATCTTTTTGTTGATTTTTTGAGTTTGTAAATAGTTAATGTGTTGTGATTACAAAAACTGTATTATTTCAAGGATAATCTATTTCTTTCTGGAATAAATCAATTTAGGGAGGCTGTTTTCATTTGAGTGCGCTTTAACTAAATCAATTTGGATTAACTGTAACTAAAATTAATCTATTTATTGCTAATAATTGCGAAATTGCCACTTTCGGTTTGTACAATAACCAAAAGGGCCCTTCCCCTTGGGCTAAACCTGGCCTCAATTTTTAAGAATGAGCATGCTTCATCTAACGCCAAACCCCTTCTTAGACTTTTGTTGAGCCATACCTCATGTCCTACTCACCTCACATCTCTTTTGTTCAACAAGAACAATATAAGTTGTTATTTTAGCGTGTAGAAAGATCCCAAGGATAGGGCATCTACAAATGAACTTATGATATATTTACCTTCCACAAAAAAAACAATTTTTATAAAGTCTTTCATGATTTTAAACTCATTTAAATGCTTCTTTTCTGTTTTGATCTCCGGTCGCAACCATTCATCAAAAGCGGGATCCCTTCTTACAACATTGTTCTGAATCCTAGGTGCGTATTGAATTCCATACATATAAACCTACTTGTGTGTGTGTGGCATGATTAATCACTTTTCATATGGTGTGCCACACTTTAAACTGAAGAAGTGAAGATGGCAAATGGATGGGTTGAAACTGCAAACTCATAATTATATAATTGGTGTCCATGTATTAGTGATTAGGCTCAATTGTAGTAACGATATCTCTTATGTTGTGCTATGTGTTATCACCTCTTTCCGTTGCAGGAGTTCTGGACATTTGATTCGCCATTCCACGCTGCACTATCGGCTATAAAGGTGTGTCATTTTTGCTATTCTTGGTCATATATGATGTTTACAAGATTCCTAATATATATAAAAAAAGGTTATAGGAAGCAACACATTTTTCTCTTCATTTCCCACACATTACCGTTGTCCTATAGAGCTTGCACATCAACAACGGATAAACAACAAAAGCCACAAAAGATATGTCAGGTAGTAACTCAACATCATCCATCTATCCAACACATATCATTGTTGCTATTTGCTAACAAATATAACATTGACTCTTTTCAGTACCAAACCCTCTGGTAGGCCCTCTCCCTATGAAACAGTAGAAGCCAGAGCAAACTCCTGCCCTGTATCCACACACTAGTAATTAGAGAAAACATGCAGCAACTTAGCTACCCCCTTTGGGATGATGAATGGTGGGCAAAACATATAGATGAGCAATCGAGATGTGCAAGACTTATAACAAAACCTAATCTTCATAACACATGAATAGCCCTACCCAGATCTTTATTTCACTGTTGCCAAACCATACTCTTCTTCTTAGTAATAATTGTGATGTACCCGTTTAAAATTTCTATAACCTAAATTTATGAGTTTTAAAAATTAATAACTTGTATTAATGAATTACACACTACTACTAGGTTGTTGCTTTCTACATACTTCACATCACCACAACGAATCATCCACAAATGTCACACACACACACCACAAAGCCCAACAGCTATGAGACAACAAAACAAACGCACCTGTAGAGTTGGACAATGATGATGTTGATTTGTTCCATTTGGAGGATTAAGATTTCATAAATAACTTAGAATAAATGCAATTTGCCTCCCCGTGGATTGGTGGCGAGGTGAGAGCAGGTTGCCACCCCACACTTTTTTTGCATCATGTGCCCTTCTGCTTGCAAAATGTAACACTCTACACCTTTGCCTGTAACTCCGATAGAATATCCTCTTTAGTATTTAATGGTAAAGGGAGCGTTTGTGTCATTTCACCCCTCAAAAACACTAAACCCCCCAATAAAACAACCCAACAACTTGACACCCATACTTATACTTCGCTTTTCCTTCTCACCCACCACCTACCACCAGCTCCCACCGCATCACCGTCCCACCAATCACTAGCTCCCACCACTCCCAACATCAAACCCAAATGTCACACCCCGATTTAGCCATCAGAGCCGGGCGTGATCTGACTGGTATCTTCATTGCACAGCGGAAATGTTTGAAAATACTAAGGCTTCTGGAAAGTGAACGCCCACTAAGTACTCGAATCCCCATGGGTTCTCCTATTCCAACCGTGCCATAATTTGTAAATGTAACCTGAGAAAGAAGCATGCGAAAAATCAACATAAAGTTGGCGAGTTCATAGTTTGTTTTGTTTGAAAAGATTTAAAACAAATCTTTTTGGTAACCGGTTTAAATATTGTTGAGAAAGCGTAATAAACAATTTTTCCTCAGCACATCGATTGAAAACTTTGTACTTGTATAAACTCTGGTATACAAAAGTTCTGTAACTGTAAGATGTATTTGTATCAAAAATCGGTATGTAAAGCGTCTATGAAATCGTTGATCATTAATGTTTTGCAACGACATTAATATGTGTGACGACATAGGAAGCAATCCAAACCTAGACGATTTCTGTCGATTAACCTCGATTGGGATGACAGATGCACTCTTCTGTGTGGGTCCATGACCAAGGGGCTCGCCAACACCTGCTAGATCTAACCTTTGTACCGTGGTCTTAAACAAGATTAATGGTGCTTACGCCCACCCTATTCGCACATGATCTAGTTATTTCATTCCCTAGCTTATCATACCATAGACATGTATTTCACCCCCGATAGTTGTAAAACTGGAAAACATTTAAGATGAAAAGGGTGACATAAACTCACGGAGTTCTTGTGCTTTACACAAATGAAAATGGGCCTTGCTCGTTTGAGTTTGTAAGCGGGACCAACCAGTCCCCTTGTTTGTATGAAGGACAACCCAGTCCTTGTGTTTGTAAGCAGGACCAACCAGTCCCCTTACTTGTATGCAGGACAAACCCGTCCCGTAGTAACTAGGACCTTTCCGTCACTAGTCATGTAACTCATGCACGTTTCGAAAATACGCGAGTGTTTTGTAAAACCGGTATGTTTAGCATAAACCTTTTCGTAAACCATTTGAGTTTATTGAAATTCATTCGCATCATGGTTTAGGAACATATAGTTTTCGTTCAACGAAATTTTGTGTACTTTTGCAAAACTTGCATGTCTTTCCACCCCCGAAATCATTTGTAAAAATGTAAACCAGTAGAACGTGGGGGTTATGAACTCACCTTAATATCCAGTGCAAAGCTAGCATAATATGATTCTGTAATATCGTTTCCAAAATGTGACTCGCTAGCATGCAATATATAGCATTCCTATCAAAGAATAACTTATAAGTTTCTAATGAAATGACGTAGTTAAACTACGTGTCACCGAGCTCTACCGAATCGCTAACAAAACGATTCGACGGTAGGTTGTTATCTAAAGGGGAACGGATAAGGTATACATGTTAAGTTCCATTTAATTCCGGATAGTTACTAAGTCTTGAAAACACTTAATTTCTTAGAGGTTTAGCGTATCTATATGTTTATATACAATTAAAAAATATATATAGGGTATCGTATTAGTCGTCTCAATTGGTCGTGCGTGTACGTAGACAAATGTTGGTATAAAAATACCACACGTTGTAGACGCGTATAATGTGGTCGTATGTTTCCCCAAGTAGTCGTCGCGTAGTTGTAATAATCTTGCTTCTCGTTTATGATTATAAAATAATTATATAGTCGTACGCTCGTTATCATCTCCCGGTAATGTGTCGTTTATAATTAAGTTTGTAACAAGACGTTTGAAGTAAATAAAACTTTGAATTCAAGACGTTTGAGGTAAATATAAACAATTATATTCGTTTCAAAAAAGTATACAAATTTACGACGTTTGAAATAAATATAAACAGTTTATATTTGTTTTATAAAAGTATTAAAAATCTCGACGTTTGGATATAAATAATTTTACTCGTTTTATATGATTTAGCTGAACGTTTGAAATATAATTTCCAAATTCCGTCGTTTGAAACAAATATAACTAATTTTATTTATTTTACAAAAATCCTCGAGCTTGGTTAACTTGTAAACCTTTTTTGTTGAAATGCCGTAAGCTTGTTTTGCGGATTATAAAGGGTCATCGAAAGTAAATATAGATTTAGATCTATTTTATAAAAATACTTTGAATCCCGATAGGTTTAGTTTTGAGAATATAACACGTTTCGTATTACGGATTTTTACGAAAAACGGGCAGAGTTTCCTCTGTTTTTGGACGATCCTGACAATACAAGTTGTCGATTTGTTTGTCAAAACGCAACAATTTATGTAACACAATATATATATATAACTTATCGTCGTTCATTTATAGCATATTTTTCATCAAGTATAAGTCTAGTATATATATATATTTATATATGTTATGTCGCGATGTGTCGGTTCGGTTTTTAACTATCACATACACAAGTCATATACGTTAGTTGTTATAATAGGATTTTGTTGGTCGGTTCGGTTTTTAGAGCTCGGTTCCGCGTTAACATATTACTTATTATTTATATAATTATATAATTAAAATCGCGTCGTAATTAATTTTTACCAAGTCTTTCAGATTGACCCGTTGACCAGGTTTGACCAGTTGACTTTCGTTGACCGCAGTTGATCGTGTTGAACTGACACTAAACTGAAACAAAATCTGACCCATGGCGGTCTGTTGACTGTTTGACCATCCGTGACTGAGTTGACTCGTGTTGACTGAGTCGACTCAACCGAAATCTGACCGAAACGAGTTGAACCGGAAACTTGAACCGAGTGTGATGTTGACTGAACCCGAGCCGAAGTTGAACTGAACCGAGACATAACTCGAACCTGAAAACATGAGTCAAACACAATCCGAACCAAACGAAACCTTAATCATCTAAACTGAACCGAATGGACCCAAACTCAAAATCTGAACTGAAGGTGTACCGTACCAGATTTCGAACCAAACCTCACCATTACCGCCGCCGCCGGTTGAGCCGGAGCCACTGTTGCCCGCTGCGGCGAGTTCGCCGCCCGCTACACCCAACCTGACAACCCAAACCCGAAAACATCTCCACCGCCGCAGTCGAGGTCCCCACACTGCTTCCGTCGCTACGCCGTCGGACGCCGCAGCGATGTCGCGCCGCTGAAACGCGACGGCTGCCACCGTCCTTCTCTCTCGTCGCTCTCTCTCTCTCTCTACTGTCGCTCTCTCTCTCTACCAGATGTATGCGTATGTATGATGATACCAGAGAGAGATGCTTAAGGGTGGTTGTGTGGTGGGTGCAGTTCGCCGGAGAAGGTCGCCGGAGCTCAGGTGACCGGATTTTAGACGGGAGGTAGAGAGCAAGGTGTATGTAGGAGTTGTTAGGTGAATGTGTTATGGGTTTTCTTGTGTTTAGTAAATCTATGTACATCTAAACAAGAGAATGGGGGCTTGGGTTAGTGAATGAAGAGAAGATAGAGGAGTTTAAATATGTAGGGTTTTAGGTGGATTGGGCCTAAAGCCCGTTAGTGCGTGTAATTCTTTCGTGCGGCCCAATAACGTTTTTAAGGTCCGTTTCGTTCCCGAATATTATATAGTGTTTTATTTGGAGTCTAGACGTGTGAAATTCAAGCTGGGAGTGGGTTTTGACGCGTAAATCCGTCGATTGCGTTAAAATTGCGTAAAAGGCTTCGATTGTCGTTTTATCCGTTTTTCGATCCGGTTTCTACCGTGAGTATTAAAATTTGAAAACGTAGCCCAATATATCATAATATATTAATATTTAGACGTAACTCTAGTCCGCGGCTTCCGTTTCGTTGTCGGTGCGTCTCGATTTTCGCGTAAGTTCCGCGTTGTGCTTTGCGACGTTCAACGATCTTTATCGCGTAATTATATCTGTATGATAAATACAAGTATAAAATTCGGGTTTTTAGTCGTTTTCAGTATTTTTTTGGCATCAGTTTGCTTATCGTTCGAATTCGCGTTAAAGTTCTCGATTGTCGCCATATCGCGTAACGTGAAGTAAGTAGACGTTCCTAGGCTTTCCAAAGGCCAAATTAAGTTAATTTATGTTATTGTCTTCATGTTTATTATGCGAGTAACTACGATCGAAAAGTACCGGTTGTCACACCAAATCCTCCCAAAACCTCTCTACCATCTTTATCACCTGGAACCGCTACAATTACACCTCTCTCACATGCCGTCATTCATCACCAAACCACAACACTGAATTGAAGCCGAAAACACGATGATATAGTATTTGCCAGCACCGTTCGTCGTGAGTGTGCACAGTATTTGAAAACTGGCTTAGTTTGGTACACTCTTTTGTTTCTTGATTTGCAGATAGTTGAAACCTTTATACATTATGTGTTTCACAATTGATTACTAAACCCAAGAATTCTAAAATTTGATGACGTGGGAATCGATGCTCACCAACAGTTGTGACCAGTTTGTAGCAGGGATTGTCTTTGTTTGTGATAGGGGTTTTGAAATGTTAAGGGTTTGATCATTATATCAGCGCAAGGAGGCGGTATATAACAAGCAAACCCTTTAAAAATTGCATGGAGTCTAGACACTTGCTTCCTTGACAAAAGTTCCCCCGCTTGGTCATTGGTTTCCCGAAATACATGTTAAGTTGAAAAATCAACAAAAGTTTGCGAGTTCATGTGTTTTAGTTGCATGCGATAGTTCCGTAAAATGTAAGTTGTAATTGTATCAGAACCCGGTAGGTAAAGCGTCAATGAAATCGTTGATCATTAATGTTTTGCAAGAACATTAATATGTGTGACAACATAGGAAGCATCCAAACCTAGACGATTTAAGTCGAATCACCTCGACTGGGACAACAAATGCACTCTTCCGTGTGGGTCCATAACCAAGAGTGGGGCTCGCCAACACCCGCTAGATCTAACCTTTGTACCATGGTCTTAAACAAGATAATGATGCTTAAGTTCCACCCTATTCGCACATGATCTAACTTATTTCATTCCCTAGCTTATCATACTATTGTACATGTATTTCCCCCCAATAGTTGTAAAACAGCATAACGTTTAAGATGAAAAGGGGGACATGAACTCACTGAATTGCATTCCGTAAACTTTGCTTATCTCACGTACGGTTTCCTCGGTTTGTATAGCAACCTACAAACGTGCTAGGGTTTGTTAGACACCTCGGTCTTTGTAACGACTTATGTACAAGTCTTTTGTCTTAAAAATTTATTAAGACTTGCTCCGAATTATGTTCCGTTGAGTTGTATTTTCGATGTATGATGTCAGTATGTATATTTCGTCAAATATATATATATATATATATTCTTGTATCTCGTGTGTTGTATGTACGGGCCTAGCCCTCTTGTCTCCGTACCTCGCACGAGTAAGATGTATGTGTTCATGACTTCTCATAATCGAGTCCCACTCGTTTGCCTCGACGATGCGTCGTCAGACATGTTCCATATATGATTCTTCATAATTATATATAAATTCCCAATTTCAATATATTAGTTAAAATATTATATTTTAACTTACTTGATTTGTATGCATCTGATAAATCATTTGTAGTTACGATGGATTTTTAAAAGTAATATATTTTTAACATGTCTTGATACATAATTATTCATGTGCGTATTCCCATGGTATACATGATGAAGTGTAATATTTGTTAAGTATTATGCATGTGTATATTCCCAAGTATGGGTATACTTGTATTATGAGTATTTGTGTAACTAAATTCGTATTCTCATGATTATGTATAATACTTGTATAATGGTATTTTCACCGAGGGTTAGTGGTATATATTGGCATGTATTTGTACGTATAGGAATACGTATATTCTTGTATTCATTACACACAACTTTTATATTCTTAAAATATATAATTTAAGATACGTCCAAATAGATATATATACCTTATACTTAGTAAACGTATGTATCTTAAAAATTAATCTATTTTTAAGATTAGTTCTAGAAAATATATATCTTTAGTTTTCCATCAAAATAATATATTTTTAAATGTTATGAAATATATATTTTATACACTTCAAGAATAATACATTGTTAAGATCGACAAAATATGATAAACTTTATATACTTGTAAAAATATATATTTCGTCGCTTGTTCAGTTTAGAAAGTATAATTTACCAAACTTTGATATATTATGTATTTTTAATCTGAAATATTTATACAGTCCAAATGTCTGAATCGTCCATAATTTGTATCCAAGGCATGAATATATATTCTTGTAAATCTTTGTTGGCCAATTTTTATTGTATTTATTTGTGTACATTATTTCAAGTCCCTAATTTATACATAACTAATACAAACAATATACACATAGCATATAATTTTTATGATCACATTATATATATATATATATATTTATACCCATCTTTATTTTTAGATAAACCATAGCTTCTTTGATTTACATTTTTTACAAAAATGTGGAAATTTTTATATTTATTATCTTTAAACAAGTTTACTTGTAAAACCTTGTTAAAATATATTTTTCTAAGTGTTTAAATTTTATAAAAAAAAATTTCCATAGTTTCCCTTAGATTTAGGAGGTTTCCCGTGTTTAAAACATGTGTTTAAGCTTCCAAAACTCATCAAACATTCACAACAATTTCTACAAGTATAACATATGCATATAGATGCATTTTTCATGTTATGATAAACTTGAAAGTTAATAAAATCATGTCATATTTTAACCTTATGTTTAATATGTTCATCCATCTTTAAAAATATGTTTTGTTTCTAATATTTACAAACTTTGTAGAAAATCATTTTTAACAACTTTGTTCACATGTCATCTTAAGAACTTATAAACATCACATGTCATTTTTAACCACTATAATAACTTCATTCTTCATGTATAACAAGTTCATCAACACTTTCATCATGGATCTTGTAAGATCCATTGTATACTTGTTAGATCTATACTTTTAGCAAGTATACATATAATGGATATCATCCATAGCACAAAGTAATCATCTACAACTTCATAACATCTTCAAGATATGTTTATTTTCTTTAGATTATGTTACTAGTTCATGAGTTCATCTTTTTAAGGTGATGGTTGTAGATGGTTTCACTTGTACATTATCATTACACTAGTAACATGATGCAAAATAGAGTGCTAGAAAACTCACCACTAGCTCTTGTGGCTAGGGAAGTTGCAATAGAAACTAGAAGATGAAGATAAAGGAAAGTTGGTGGTTAATAGCTCCTTGAAGAGGTCCTTGAGCTTCCAAGACTTGACACCTTCTTAATCACGTTGAGACACCTTTGGATATGCTTAAAATAGCTTGAAGATCACTTGATGATGGAGGTGATTGGTGGTAATTGTGGCCGTGAGGTAGGAAGAAGGAGAAGGAGGTGGGTGTTTGATTTTTATGTTGGGAGTTTGTGAAGATGTGTTGGGGATAAGTTTTATTGTAACATCATGCTAATCCTTCTTCCACTGAACCTTCTTATTACCCACCAAGACATTCACCAACATTAGGAGACAACATGGGGGTATGTGGGCCTCATGTTTGACTGTCCACATGAAGGGGGTACTAGTTGGGTTTTAAGTCTAGTTAACTTAATTAGTTAGGATTTAAGGGGTTTAGTTAGGGGTTTACATGCATTAGGGATTTTTAGAGGTGTTTAATGAACTAAACTAGTTGTATGATGTTAAAATATTGTTAACTAGTTCACATGAGGTGTCTAGTTTTGTTTGGGTGTTCGTTTCGTTACGGTTCATTAAAACGTTAACTTACAAGACTCGTATGATATGATATGTTTTTGTGCTAAGATGATAATTTCAACATCCTTTAGGCAGTTTATGATGTTTAACAGTATTTCTGAATATTACACAAGCTAGTGGATGCTGAGTTTTGCTGAATTGTGCTGAATTTGTCACCTAGTGTATTTCGGACAGTTTTTAGTGCATGTAGTGTTTCCGGAAAGTGTTAGCATGAATCCTTGTTTTCCCACATGGGATTTAATATATAGTTGATGTTGGACTCCCATCTAAATCCTAAATCTGATGTTTAGCTAAGTACCAGAACTGTGCTAACACAACTAGTCTACTAGTTGTTCCAATGCATTGTCTAAAATTGTTTTTGAGTTGTAACCACTAAAACGAATAATATGCATCATGTAATATACTCAGTGAGTTTTCTAGATGTATGTCATCTAATCATGCAGTTCATACGTTCAAAACACATACTTGTATAATATAAAAGACTGTTTCGTTATACAGAAATTACCAGAAAGTGTCAGTTGTCACAATTTGGATGTAATCGGTAGAGATTTTTATAGAATTTATATGGTCTAAGAATAGGACTTGTTTCAACTTATATGGCCTAATTGATCAACAGTTGATCAAGTGAATATCCATCTAATTTCATAGGTAATAGTTGAACTTCATTTTTCTTTGTTCATAAACACAAGTAGGCTAAATTAATTGCTCAGTAGTATGGTACGAGGTGAGGTGTGGGCGGTTAGTTTGATACTTATCGGTACTAGGTGACGCGGGATACGGGCTTGGGATGGGGGGTTGTTGGAGTTAATGGTGGTGAGGATGATGGTGGTCGTGATGATGATGGTTATGGTGGTAAGTGGTTGGTGGGTGGTTGTAATAATAATGAAACAACAAGGACGTATATTGCAAGAAAAAGGTAGTTTGGTTGTTTCACAACCTTTTTAAATGAAACATAACTTTCAATATAACATAGGGGTGCAAAGTGTTACATCATACAAACAAAAAGGTACATGAAGCTAAAGAAAAATGCGAGGGTGGCAACCTGCTCCCGCCACCAAACTACAGGGAAGAAAGTTGCATTTACTATAAATAAATGACAAAAATACTTTTGGGCTTAAGTTCCAATTATGGTTCGGGCCCTATTTCGTTATCGCGGATGACACTTGTTAGTTTACAACAAAGATATATATATATAGACACTTTTCTCCTTTAATAACTCACTTCCTCAAAACCCTAGATTTATAGTTATTGCTTTCGGAGTAGACATTCATATAAACTACTGGTATCTTATATGAGTGCATTTTAGTTTTCTCTTACAATTAATATGTTACGATCGTCGCATTCCCGCATTTCTGCCTTGTGTCACACCCGCTTATAGGAGGAAGCACGAGGTGTGATCTGATTGATTCTCATGCATACAATATAAGTTAACATACTAAATGAATTAAACAAACTCCATATGTGATTACCATAATTGTTTCAATACGCAACACAAGGTTAAGTATATCGTTTACAATCCTTCAAATGAAAATAAGTTGCCAAATTGTTATACGTCAAAATGAAAGTTTTTAAATGTTAAGGTTTTGACCATTATATCACCGCAAGGAGGCGGTATATAATAGTCAAACCCTCCAAAAGGTGGCATGGAGTTTTGACCATTGCTTTATTGATACGAATTCCCCGCATAGTCCACTAGTTGCCTGAAATAAATGTTATGTCGAAAACGTCAAACAAAGTTGGTGAATTCATGTAGTTGTTTTTGTATCAAATGAGTCTTTAAGTTGTGAGATGTATATGTATAAAATCGGGTATGTTAAATCGTCTATGAAATCGTTGATCATTAATGTATAGCTAGGAAATTAATATGTGTGTCGACATAGGAAGCAATCCAACCCTTGACAAATTTTGTGTCGATTACCCTCGACTGGGAAACAAAAGCACTCTTCTATGTGGGTCTAATAACCAAGATGTAACACCTCGCAAAATTCGTATTGGTAATAAACTGACACGTGTAAATGCCCTTAGAAAATAGCTCAAATGAGTTAGCCACTCAATCTAAATTAAAACATATTAAAATATACAAAATTTCACAAACCTAACCGTAACCTACGGTTGAGAACAGTAAGTTACGGTTTGAAGCTGCTGGATCAGATTTCTTCTGACCGTAGCCTACGGCGAGGCTTGAGAGCCTCTATATTTCAGTATTTTAACTTTCAGAAAATTACCCAGAGGCCCCTAGACTTCATTATTTTCATATTACTTGTTTAAACAAGTTGTTTCTAGACTCGAACGTCTCTCGATTTAGACGATATATTTTTATTTACCATCCTCGAGCATTCCGCTCTTTTACCAAACCTTTAAGTTTACTAGTTTGGTAATTTAACCTATGACACCGCAAGTATCGTATCTTTCACGTTTAAGCTAGTAAACACTTATAAGTCGTAAGAACACCTAGTGTGACACCCGTTGACGTTCAGTTATTCGTACTTTCCTTCAATACATCTCGTGTTGATCGAAAGAAACTAGTTATATATTTATGTCATGAAATATAAGTCAAGGGACAATTCATGACATTTAATAAAACTATTTTTGAGGGACTAATTGTGTCAAAACCCTAAATTTTTGTGAGAATGCCACCTAGCCTGCAAAATGCCACAGTCTTGCAGCTCTTGACACATTTCTAGACACTTGTGATGATCCTAGAACACCTCTAACACCTGGCTTCATCTTCACACACCTCCTTGCACTATAAATAACCCACTAGTTCACCTCATTCTTTGCTCATTAACTTCTTCTCCTCTCTATTACACTCTTGGAAGTTCTTGACCAATTTGAGTTCTAAGTTTCCCTTGGGTCACTTGTAAGTGCTCCATCCCTGCTCTTTTCTTTTTATAGGCTTTTAATAGCCAAAAGTCAAAGCATTTTCGACAAATGCCTTGACTTTCAGTTAAGACCATTAAGGTCCATCCATTGTTCGAAATGAACATGGCTAAGTGATCGTAATTAGGAAGGTATTAACCCCTTAAAGGGGCACCTCCTAAGGATCACGTTTACTAGGTCAATTGACAGGTCAAAGTTATTGTTTTAAAAGGTCAAATGGGTCAGATTTCTTAAAAATCATAATATGAGTTTATATATGTTGTAAATATATTTTTGACACTTAAACAAGTTGGTAATAATTATTAGAACATGTAGGAACATGTTCGATCCGTCAATTTCAGTCCTAAAGTCGGTTCGCAACCGAAAGTCGCAAAGCTTGACTTCTGCTTTGACTTTCGATTCTGACCGGACTTCGATTAGTTAACTTCTGAATTAAGGTCACATTATGATCATAATGCAATGTGGCATAACCCTCTGAGGTTATATTACATGATCATAATCATAATCTGAGTTTATGCACAAGTTCCTTAAAATGTCAAAATTTGACTAAAATGTCCTTTTTGCATAAAACAAGATTTTAATGAACAATGAACTTGCAAATGAAGTACCTACTGATATGTTAATGTAATTAAAATATTATGATGTTAATATTCTGATCATAAACTGATTTTAGTATAATATCGTAAACTATACTTTTAAATGACCAAAATGCCCTTTCGGTGCATAGTTTGGTCTTAAACAATAAACCACACCTATGTGTGCTATCTTAATGATAATATATCACAAATTAATTATTTTTCCATAATGTTTATGATCATAACATCGTAATACATGCAAGTTCGTTTATACGACATGTAATTTTCCAAAACGCCTTATGAGGCATATTTGTTTCAAAACCTTTTCCGCATGTAAGTTGATATCCTACTAATATTACAACTTATGTAAAGTATAATGACATTTAGAACTTGTCCATGACTCATCCGGTTACCCGATACCGCTTATATGCATACGGTTAAGCATATGTAACTAGTTTACGAAAATTAACCGAAGCGGGTTTAACCTTATCATTTTAATCTCAAATTCCAGAATGTTAATTGTTTACCCATATTATACAAGTCTTAAGTACTTGTTGGGTTTAAACTACATTCTATCCGGTCATCGCTTAATCTAGCGTATCGTACCGTTTTTGATCCATTACGCTAGTCGGTCTAAGTCTATGACTTAAATTAAGACCGTTAGCATTTTAATTGGTTAGCTTATGCCATAATCTAGACTAGAGCCTTCCAGTAAATGCTATCTGCACTTATTTCATTTTGAATGGGGTGTAGGCATACACCCGACAGATGCGAATGCTAAATTATTATTACCCACAAGTTGAGGATAACTCCTTCGTGGATTCATAAGTGGTGTGTACGTTAATCATGTCTCGGTCTCTGTACTGGTCCCATATGTATTGACAAACATGTAAAGCTGTTAACAAGGTTACAACGCTGACTTTCCCAAGTTATAAAAGATTTGTGCCATGTGCACTTAAATCTAATTTTAAAAAAATGTTTTCAAAATGAGTCAGTCGGGTGTATTTACCAGCGAAAGCTGACGTATTTTCAAAAGACTAAGATGCAGGTACAATACGAATTAGGCTGGAAGCTGCTCAGTAGTGATATAAGAGGATCTTGCAAATCCTTAGATCTGCCCAAAGTCTGTTATACATTTTTGTACATTTTACAATCCGCCTATGGATCTTTCATTACAAGCCGTCTGTATATTATTTTTCGTACTTTAAACATTTGGTTTGTAATAGTAATTTAAACTCCAAGACTTCCGTTGTGTTGTGTTTAATTGACTATGATGATATCAACTTACGCCACGATATTCCCCACCGGGCCCACCGGTGTTTGGTTGAAAATACGGGATGTGACAGGTTTGTATCAGAGCCAACGTTTGAGAGAATTAAACACTATCCTTCTTGTGTTTAATCTCAAACTTACACAAGCACATTCCTTAGACTTTCGAGTCTAGGCTTTGACCTAGGATTACTCATCTCATTATTAAGTTATTAGTATTGTTTTAAATTTGATTTTTAACAGGAAAATGCCGCCAAGAGTAAGAGGACAAAATGGAAGAGGAAAAGGTCCAATGAGGGGAGGACCATCGGGGCGCATCCCTTCACAACCTCACAACTCATATTCCTACCAAGAATCCGGAGATTCGTCTCCTTGGCAACCAGCGAGACACTCTGTCTCTCATAGACACTCGCCCCCACATTCCCAAAATTCTTACCACTCTCACCACTCTTATCATTCACACCATTCTCATCATTCTCATTCACACTCTTACCATGAAGAATTTAACCCTAATCACTATTTCAACACACCCCAAGCTGATCAAAATCAGTTGGATCAACCAAACCCCATGGACAAGGACTCCGACCCGTAGATGCCACCGTTATGATCGCATGGACACCCTATCGAAATATCAAGCGATTCAAATTCTTACATTGGATCACCATACAAAGGTCCTAACGAATGGGACCAATAGTGGAACAAATTTACCTTTGCTAACACTCCTTCCCATCACTCCCAACAACCTCTTGTGCAAGAAGACGTCCACATGGAACCGGTGGACCAACCTCAACCACCACCTGAACCACCAAGGAGGAAGCGGGGAGCACGTATGTCGATACGTGCAGGTCAAAGGTCGGGATCGCTGCCACCTTTGCCTAAACCTTTCCCAACCATTCAAGAGGATCCACAAATGGGTGGAACCTCCAATGCTTCACCTGTGGTGGAACCGACACCACCACCAGTGGTTCAACCACCACCATCGGATTTTAATAACCCTATTCCTACATATCCGGATATAACTAGATATGATCCTTTTAACCCATCTACGCCGGTAAATTACCAGGCACTATCACATGACCCTTATATGCAAGCGGTCATGCATAATGCACTTTACCCGTCTCCTTTCCCACCTGCCTATCCACCTACTGGATATCCAACTTATGGGTACCAGTATCCTATGATGCCACAGCCTCCGCCACAATGCGAGGCCATTAACGAGGCCTTGGAACGAATGAAAGAAATGCAGCAACAAGCGGAGAAGACGAAGAAGAAGACAAATAAGTTCTTCAAGAAGCTCTCCAAGTTGGTTAAGGGAAAGAAGGGCGAGTGAAGTCTTTTCTTTTATTATGTTTAGTCCCTACGTGAACATTGTTATTTCTTTAGTCCCTGCGTGGACAAGCTATTTCTTTTAGTCCTTGCATGGACAATTAGTTTTATTTATTTATTTCAAGTATTGTACCTTCTATTATCATTTAATGAAATATTTTGGAATTATATATATGTACTCATCCTGTTCAAGCGATCGTCTCGATTTTACTCGAAATTTATGATCAGCTATATAATTCCAAAAGATCTTAATGGTTTTGATTAGCCAAATGGCAAAGTCCATATTAATTGGCCAAATTATAAATGATAGTTAAGGATGAATAGCCTTCTATCATGATAGTTAAGGAAGAATTGTCCTTCTATCCAGAGGTGGTGGACTATGTTCAAGCCTCCAAGTCATTAAGATCAATGCGACCGTGACTATTAATCGACCATTAACAAACTCCTATGTTAACATTCAGGAATGTTCATACTCTTGGTAGTGTGACTTGAGGAACCACACTAGCTTTCAAGGTAATGGACTATGTCCTAACCTTTTATAGCCTATGTGATCAAATTTGATCCCAGCTAATATCACCAGTACGGTGATAAATAAAACATCCATTAGTGATGTATTGCCCTTGGGGCTATGATTTAAAACATCCATTAGTGATGTATTGCCCTTGGGGCTATGATTAAAACATCCATTAGTGATGTATCGCCCTTGGGGCTATGATTAAAACATCCATTAGTGATGTATCGCCCTTGAGGCTATGATTCAAACATCCATTAGTGATGTATTGCCCTTGGGGCTATGATTCAAACATCCATTAGTGATGTAGGCCAATGTGCCATATTTTTATGTCCATTAGTGACAGGCCAATGTGCCATATTTTATGTCCATTAGTGACAGGCCTATGTGCCATATTTTATGTCCATTAGTGACAGGCCTATGTGCCATAATCTTATGTTCATTAGTGACAGGCCTTTGAGCCATATTTCAAATGTCCTTTGTGACGAGCCTATGTGCTGTTTATAATTGTCCAAGTGACAATGACAGTTGTGACATTATGATCCACTGTCTAGTAATATATGGAATATGTCCAAAATTTTAATTTTCCTATAATGATCCTATTAAGACCTAGGCCAGATATAGATATTTTAAGCCTAAGAGTTGTGATGTTATTCACACTAGCTTGATTAGGCAATGGATTGTTATATCGAATGTTTTGAAAGTCTAAATGGTTGTTATACCATGGGTAAAGGAGAACTTTTATTGGTATTTAGAACCAAAGCTCTGAAGATATGGCTAACTCAGATGAGGCACAAAGTAGTCACCGGGATATTGACTCTAACAGAGCCGAAAATAAAGATATTGATAATGAAAATTTTCAAGCTCGCATTGATGCGGCTGTCAAAAAGGCCATGGGGAAGGCCATAGAAAAACTTAAAGAGTCGAGTGCTACTCGCTCTAGACCATTATCGATTACCCCATCCTCAGCTCGTAAGGAGAGCTCAGTTCACTCTTCGAATGCGAAGAGTGAACCAAAGAAAATAGATTTTGCTGATAGGTCCCGTTCTTCTAAAGACGGATGTACCTATAAATACTTTGTCTCCTGCAAGCCCCGAGATTTTAATGGAGAAAGGGGAGCAGTAGAAGCCTTAAGATGGCTTGATGAGATGGAAACTATTGTAGATATTAGCGGTTGTGCTGATAAGGATGTGGTGAAGTTTGTATCCCAATCCTTCAAGGGTGATCCCCTAATATGGTGGAAGGCCATGGTCCAGTCAACAGGAAAAGTACACCTGAGCAAGTTTGCGGACCTTGTTAAGGAAACGTACTGCCCACCTCATGAGGTGGAGAAGATAGAGTCAGATTTTCTGACTCTTACAATGAAAAATCTGGACTGTCGGGCGTATGTTACCGACTTTAATTCCTTATCCAGATTAGTATCTTATCTGATTTCACCTGAACCCAAACACATCGCGCGTTTTATAAATGGGTTAGTGCCTGAGATTAAAGGCATGGTGAAGGCTGCTCAGCCTACTACTTATAGGTCTGCTGTTGACATATCTCTCTCTCTCACTTTAGATCTAGTGAGACAAAAGTCAGTCAAGACCGAGACTGACGGGAAAAGAAAACGGGAGATTGATAACTCCCAAAGGTTTAAAAAGAAAGGAAATTTTGGGTTCAAGAAGAACCGGCACAGTCTGATGATAGACCTTTGTGCAAAACCTGTAACCGCAGGCACTCGGGCAATGCAATACCGACCCCCAGATTAAACCCTGTGGTATTTGCAAAAGGAAAGGGCGTAAAACCCATGAGTGCAAAAATCTTAAAGATGCCGTCTGTTTTGGCTGTAATGAGAAAGGGCATATTAAGCTTAATTGCCCAAAGAATCCCAGAACTAATGAGGCAAAGGCTGGAGAAGCCAAGAAACGAAATGCTCGTGCCTTTCAGATGAATGCTAAGGAGGCCGTTAATGACAATAATGTCATAACAGGTACTTTCCTCATTATTGACATATTTGCTAGAGTTCTTTTTTATTCGGGTGCGGATAAGTCATTTGTGGACTTTAAGTTTACCAAACTATTATACTTACACATACGAACTCTAGATAAAACCTATGAGATAGAACTTGCTGACGGAACCTTAGAAACAGCATCTTCCATTCTTGATGGATGTTCTATATCCATTAAAAATCATTCTATTCCTATCTCTTTACTGCCAATGAAATTGGCGAGGTTCGATGTAGTTTTAGGCATGGATTGGTTATCCCATAACCAAGCCCGCATCGCCTGTGATAAGAAACTCATTGAAATCAAAACCCCATCTGGTGAAATGCTCACCATCTTTGGAGATTCACACTATAGATTGCCAGACAAAGTGTCATTATTTAAAGCATCCAAGTGTCTAGGGAAAGGTTGTGTCATTTACATGGAACAAATAACTATTAATGAGCCGAAGCCAAATATTGAAGACCTTTCAGTTATCTCAGAATATCCTGATGTTTTCCCTGAAGAATTACCAGGTCTACCTCCAGATAGGCAAGTGGAGTTTAGGATTGACATCCTACCAGGAGCAGCACCTGTTGCAAGAGCTCAGTATCGGCTAGCACCGACTGAGATGAAGGAATTAAGAATACAATTAGACGAACTTTTAGAGAAAGGTTTTATACAACCTAGTTCCTCACCTTGGGGAGCTCCTATTCTTTTTGTTAATAAAGGACGGTTCATTGCGAATATGCATTGATTACCGTGAACTAAACAAGATAACAATCAAGAATCATTATCCTCTGCCCAGGATCGATGATTTGTTCAATCAACTTCAAGGGGCTAGTTACTTCTCTAAGATCGACTTAAGATAAGGATATCATCAATTGAAGGTTAGAAGTGAGGATGTTCCTAAGACTGCCGAGACTCGTTATGGTCATTACGAATTTCTGGTGATGCCTTTGGGCTCACAAATGCACCTGCAGCATTCATGGATCTCATGAATAGAGTCTGCAAGCCATACCTAGATAAGTTTGTCATTGTCTTCATAGACGACATACTTATCTACTCTCGTAATCAAGTTGATCACGAGAAACATCTTCGGTGCATCCTAGAATTACTAAGGCAAGAAAAGCTTTATGCTAAGTTCTCTAAGTGCGAGTTTTGGCTTAGAGAAGTCTAATTTCTTGGACATGTTGTAAGTGAGTGTGGTATCCAAGTGGATCCCACTAAGATTGAAGCCATAATGAATTGGGAAGTACCCAAAACTCCATCGGAGATTCGTAGTTTCTTAGGATTGGCCGGTTATTATCGGAGGTACATTGAGAACTTTTCGAGGATAGCCACTCCTTTAACTACCTTGACCCGTAAGAATGTCAAGTTTAACTGGGGTCCAAAACAACAAGAATCTTTTGAGATTCTGAAACACAAGTTGAGCAATGCTCCTGTGTTATCTCTACATGAGGGTATTGAGGATTTTGCCGTTTATAGTGATGCCTCGCACACTGGCATGGGCTGTGTGCTAATGCAAAAAGGCAAAGTGATTGCTTATGCACGACAATTAAAGGTGCACGAAAGGAATTACACCACCCATGATTTGGAATTGGGTGCTGTTGTATTTGCACTTAAGTTATGGAGACATTACTTATATGGCACAAAGTGTATTATATACACTGACCATAAGAGCCTCCAACATCTGTTCAATCAGAAGGAATTGAACATGCGACAGCGCCGTTGGATGGAACACTTAATGATTATGATTGCGAATTCGCTATCATTCTGTCAAAGCAAATGTCGTTGCTGATGCCTTTAGTCGCAAGGAAAGGGTTAAGCCCATTAGGATTAACGCTAAGAGCATTGAGCTCAAAAATAGCTTGAATGAAAAGTTATTAGATGCGTAAACGCAAGCCCTATTAGAGGCTAATATTCCTAGTGAGGGATTAGGCGGAACTGTTGATCAGTTAACGCCTGGAAAGGATGGAATCCTTAGATTCAATGGAAGAATCTGGGTTCCAATCTTCGGAAGACTTAGAGAAATAATCCTCCAAGAAGCACATAATTTGAGATACTCGGTTCACCCAGGTGGTGATAAAATGTATCAAAATCTGAAAAAGAACTATTGGTGGATGGGTTTAAAGAAATCCATAGCCATTTATGTAGCTAAGTGTCTGACGTGTTCGCAAGTTAAGACCGAACATCAGAAACCGTCAGGACTTCTACAACAACTTGAAATTCCCACCTGGAAATGGGAAATGGTAACTATGGATTTGATTACCAAGTTACCTAAGACCAAACGTGGCAATGACACGATTTGGGTCATTGTGGACAGACTGACTAAGTTAGCACATTTCTTACCAATTAAAGAGACTTATAATTCTGATAAGTTGGCAAAGCTATATGTGGACAAGATTGTGTCCCTACATGGTGTGCCGGTATCTATTGTATCTGATAGAGATACTAGATATACATCTCATTTTTGGAAAAGTTTCCAACAATCTTTAGGCACAAGATTGAACTTTAGTACGACTTACCACCCACAGACGGATGGACAGAGTGAGCGTACTATTCAAACTTTGGTATGTTAAATCGTTTATGAAATCGTTGATCATTAATGTATAGCTAGGAAATTAATATGTGTGTCGACATAGGAAGCAATCCAACCCTTGACAAATTTTGTGTCGATTACCCTCGACTGGGACACAAAAGCACTCTTCTGTGTGGGTCTAATAACCAAGATGTAACACCTCGCAAAATTCGTATTGGTAATAAAATGACACGTGTAAATGCCCTTAGAAAATAGCTCAAATGAGTTAGCCACTCAATCTAACTTAAAACATATTAAAATATACAAAATTTCACAAACCTAACCGTAACCTACGGTTGAGAACAGTAAGTTACGGTTTGAAGCTGCTGGATCAGATTTCTTCTGACCGTAGCCTACGGCGAGGCTTGAGAGCCTCTATATTTCAGTATTTTAACTTTCAGAAAATTACCCAGAGGCCCCTAGACTTCATTATTTTCATATTACTTGTTTAAACAAGTTGTTTCTAGACTCGAACGTCTCTCGATTTAGACGATATATTTTTATTTACCATCCTCGAGCATTCCGCTCTTTTACCAAACCTTTAAGTTTACTAGTTTGGTAAATTTAACCTATGACACCGCAAGTATCGTATCATTCACGTTTAAGCTAGTAAACACTTATAAGTCGTAAGAACACCTAGTGTGACACCCGTTGACGTTCGGTTATTCGTACTTTCCTTCAATACATCTCGTGTTGATCGAAAGGACCTAGTTATATCATTATGTCATGAAATATAAGTCAAGGGACAATTCATGACATTTAATAAAACTATTTTTGAGGGACTAATTGTGTTAAAACCCCAAATTTTTGTGAGAATGCCACCTAGCCTGCAAAATGCCACACTCTTGCAGCTCTTGACACCTTTCTAGACACTTGTGATGATCCTAGAACACCTCTAACACCTGGCTTCATCTTCACACACCTCCTTGCACTATAAATAGCCCACTTGTTCACCTCATTCTTTGCTCATTAACTTCTTCTCCTCTCTATTACACTCTTGGAAGTTCCTGACCAATTTGAGCTCTAAGTTTCCCTTGGATCACTTGTAAGTGCTCCATCTCTGCTCTTTTCTTTTTGTAGGCTTTTAATAGCCAAAAAGCATTTTCGACAAATGCCTTGACTTTCAGTTAAGACAATTATGGTCCATCCATTGTTCGAAATGAACATGGCTAAGTGATCGTAATTAGGAAGGTATTAACCTCTTAAAGGGGCACCTCCTAAGGATCACGTTTACTAGGTCAATTGACAGGTCAAAGTTATTGTTTTAAAAGGTCAAACGGGTCAGATTTCTTAAAAATCACAATATGAGTTTATATATGTTGTAAATATATTTTTGACACTTAAACAAGTTGGTAATAATTATTAGAACATGTGGGAACATGTTCGATCCGTCAATTTCAGTCCTAGAGTCGGTTCGCAACCGAAAGTCGCAAAGCTTGACTTCTGCTTTGACTTTCGATTCTGACCGGACTTCGATTAGTTAACTTCTGAATTAAGGTCACATTATGATCGTAATGCAATGTGGCATAACCCTCTGAGGTTATATTAAATGATCATAATCATAATCTGAGTTTATGCACAAGTTCCTTAAAATGTCAAAATTTGACTAAAATGTCCTTTTTGCATAAAACAAGGTTTTAATGAACAATGAACTTGCAAATGAAGTACCTACTGATATGTTAATGTAATTAAAATATTATGATGTTAATATTCTGATCATAAACTGATTTTAGTATAATATCGTAAACTATACTTTTAAATGACCAAAATGCCCTTTCAGTGCATAGTTTGGTCTTAAACAATAAACCACACCTATATGTGCTATCTTACTGATAATATATCACAAATTAAGTATTTTTCCATAATGTTTATCATCATAACATCATAATACACGCAAGTTCGTTTTATACGACATGTAATTACCAAAACGCCCTTATGAGGCATAATTTCGTTTCAAAACCTTTTCCGGCATGTAAGTTGATATCCTACTGATATTACAACTTATTTAAAGTATAATGACATTTATAACTTGTTCATGACTCATCTGGTTACCCGATATCGCTTATATGCATACGGTTAAGTATATGTAACTAGTTTACGAAAATTAACCGAAAATGGTTTAACCTTATCATTTTAATCTCAAATTCCAGAATGTTAATTGTTTACCCATATTATACAAGTCTTAAGTACTTGTTGGGTTTAAACTACATTCTATCCGGTCATCGCTTAATCTAGCGTATGGTACCGTGTTTGATCCATTACTCTAGTCAGTCTAAGTCTATGACTTAAATTAAGACCGTTAGCATTTTAATTGGTTAGCTTATGCCATAATCCAGACTAGAGCCTTCCAGTAAATGCTATCTGCACTTATTTCATTTTGCTGAGAATATTAAATCTTGCATTATTAATCAAGACTAGCTCAGGCAAATACTCTTGACTTATTTTCCCTATACGGGCTTGAGTTACGGTAAATTATTACCACTTGGTTGAAAATGGGATCAATCGAATACCGGATTGTGGCTAGTAAATCCGCATATTCCGACTTGATCAGTTTTGTTTAATAACTTAAACATTCGGGGTTAACGACCGTGTCCTGGATATCCTTGGCTTATTACATTAGTTAATGGCGACGACCAAAGCATGGGGTGTAGGCATACACCCGACAGATGCGAATGCTAAATTATTTTTACCCACAAGTTGAGGATAACTCCTTCGTGGGTTCATAAGTGGTGTGTACGTTAATCATGTCTCGGTCTCTGTACTGGGCCCCATGTGTATTGACAAACATGTAAAGCTATTAACAAGGTTACAACGCTGACTTTCCCAAGTTATAAAAGATTTGTGTCCTGTGCACTTAAATCTAATTTTAAAAAAATGTTTTCAAAATGAGTCAGTCGGGTGTATTTACCAGCGAAAGCTGGCGTATTTTCAAAAGACTAAGATGCAGGTACATTACAAAATAGGCTGGAAGCTGCTCGGTAGTGATATAAGAGGATCTTGCAAATCCTTAGATCTGCCCAAAATCTGTTATACATTTTTGTACATTTTACGATCCGCCTGTGGACCTTTCATTACAAGTCGTTTGTATATTATTTTTCGTACTTTAAACATTTGGTTTGTAATAGTAATTTAAACTCCAAGACTTCCGATGTGCTGTGTTTAATTGACTATGATGATATCAACGTACGTCACGATATTCCCCACTCGGGCCCACCGGTGTTTTGTTGAAAATACGGGGTGTGACACAAGAGTAGGGCTTGCCAAAACCCGATAGATCTACCCCTTTTGTTACTCAGTGTAACATGATTAATGGTGCTTAAGTAACACCCATTCGCACATGATCTAAGTGTGTTTCATTCCCTAGCTTATCATACCATTATACATGTATCTCCCCCGATAGTTGTAAAGCTGAAAACGTTTAAAATGAAAAGGGGACATGAACTCACTGAATGGCATTCCGTAGCGTACTAAAATCACAATTGATCTTCTTGTCTTGAAATGTAACCTATTAGTGTCCTAAATTCCGTTAGACACTTTAGTCTACGTTTAATCTATGTACAAGTCTTCCATCTTGGATAGGTATTAGGACTTGTATTAAGTTGTATGGAATTAATGTGTATCAACTATGTTTTAGATGTATAAGTTATTAATATATATTTCACAACATATATATTTTTGTATACGTGTGAGTTGTATCAACAGGCCTAGCTCTCTTGTGACTTCGTGCCTCGCACGAGTAATATGTACGTGTCCACGACTTGTGTAGGGCCATGCCCTCTTGTAGTCGGGTCTCACCCGTTTGTCTCGTGAACGACGTTCAACGGATATGTTTTTATATCTAAAATGTATTTTCTTGTTTAATGTGATCTTAGATAATCCTTCAAGTGTATATGTATATATATTTTTAAATATATATATATATATATATATATAATCCAATTTCTATGTGTTAAAATAATATATTTTTAACTTATACTTGTATACGTATATTTATGGTACGTTATGTATTCTTGTCTTGATGTACCCTTGACCAAGTCAAAGTGGATGTATACTTTTTGTTAAATAATATTTTCAATATTATATTAGTATAAATATACTTATGTTTTCACCAAGAGTATACTTAGACAAGTATATGTGTATTTAGGCATAATACTCATGTATTTTGTATTTAATGTCAAAAATCATTTCTTATGATTTTTCTATTTTTCCAAAAAAATATTTCTATAAAGAAATATTTTTAAGGCTTGCTTTTAATATATATATATATATTTGTCCATGTATTTGTCCAATGTCCAAAATCCATAATTTTATAAGGGAATACATAAATATATATTCTTGTATATCTGTCCGTACACCCATATGTGGGTAATTATGTGTATATTATACTTGAATATTCTTTCAATGTATTTTAAGTGTATTTTGTATTTGTATTCCTTATGAGTGTTTAGTGAAATTACAATTTCCTACATGTACACTATAATGCACATAATATACAAATAATCACACAATTTTTGGGTGACCACTAAATATATATAATTTGCCCTAATTATATATATATATATATATATATATATATATATATATGTATGTATATATATATATATATCCAATTTTTATCTTTAAAAAACTCTAGTTTTCTTAACTTGTATTTTGTATCAAGGCTTAGGAAAAGTTATGTAACATTTACTAGTAAGATCTTGCCAAAAAAATATTTTTGTAAGTGTTAGAATTTTACAAAAATTTTGCCATAGTTTCTTTTGTAACAAGGACTTTTCCATGTTTAAAATCTATGTGTTTTTATGTTCAAAACTCAACAAATCATCCAACAATTTAACAAGACTTTTTATACTAAAATTTCCAACAAGTATGAACTTGTAAATAGCATGAGACCTTCAAATCTGTAACTTTCTTCGTGTTTAACACCCTTTTTAATAAGTTTATGTTAACTTTGTAAACACACTTTTTCAAGAATAAAATTTACTAGCAAGATCTTTTCATATATTTACTTGTTACATCTTCTAAATATTATTTTTATACCACTTTCTAGTTCATAACATCAAGTTGGTGGATCTTGCTAACATTTTTATGTTAGATCTATGCTTTTAACATAATGTTAACAAGATCACTTGGTCCATGACCACCATCTTACTAGATCTAGCACATAAGTAACTTAAACAACCAAGTAAACAAGTTACATTTTTAGTGTTAGTTATGTTTACCATGCAAGTTACATTTTTAGTGTTAGTTATGTTTACCATGCATTTTTAAAGTGAGCTTCAAGATGGTTTTCTTGTATTTTTATAACTACATATAATTAGAAGGTGAACGAGGTGTTAGTGGACTTACTACTAGCACTTGTAGCTAGGGAAGAAAGCTTATGAACAAAAAGATAAAGATGATATGAAGATGGTGGATAAAAGCTCCTTAATGAAGTCCTTGAACTTCTAGTACTTAAACTTCCTTGGATGATCTTGCTACACCTTGGTATAAGCTTGGAATACTTGTAAAATGATCAATGATGGAGGTGAAGTATGAGTGGGTGTGGCCGTGATTTGAGAGAAGGGAGGAGGTGAATATGATTTTTGAAATGTAGTGTAGAGATAAGGTTTAATGTTTGGTGGTTTCTTATAATCTCCTTTCGTAACTAATACCCATTAGCTAATAGGAAAGCTTCTTTGACCATTAATATTCAAGTCAACATGGGAGGTGAGTGGGTCTCCCCTAGTAAACGGCCATGCATGGAGAAAATGGGTCATGCTTGGTTTAAAATGTTAAGTATTTAACTAGTTGGTCATTTAGTGTAATTCTTATGTATGATGATTATAATATTCCTTAAATCTAATATTGTCAAGACAATGTAAACTGGTTTATATTTCTTTTACTGGTTAGTGTTGGGTGATAGTTTCGTAGCTGAATTGTTAAATGACCAACTTATGTAAATTAAATTGTATGGTGTAATGTGTTCTTGCGTCTTAAAGATATACTCAATACTTTTTAAGTTGTTTATGATGTGTAACATCATTTTTGGATCTAGTATAGTTTACCAAATGCTGGATTTTGCGGACAAATTGTTAGTTATGGTCCAAATCAGACATTTTTAGAGCTAGTGTGTTATCCTGAAGATGCTAGTGCATATCTTGTTTTCCCAATTGGGATTTAGTATATCATTGATGTCGGAGTTGATTCTAAGTCCTAAATTTGTCGTTTAGCTGAGTACCGGAACCGTGCTGACACAGCTAGTCTAACCAGTAAGTATACTAGTTGTTTCAGTGGGTCACTTAAACTGTTTTGAGTTGCGACAAATAAAATGAATAATATGCATCATTAAAATGTATTCTGCGATATTTCAAAATGTATAAGATGTAAGCATGCAGTATTGACGTTTAAAACACATAGTTGCAAGATATAAATAACTGTTTAATTGTACGAAAATTACCAGAAAGTGCCGGTTGTCACATCTTGACGGGGTTATGCCATTAATAGTGGAAAAGACACAAATGATTTTGTATTTGCATCAACAACGTCCACAAGGAGTTCAATTGCAAGAACTGTTCAAATAAATAAACCAAAGATAAAATTTAAAACTTTTACCTTGTTCTAAGTTGGTATTGTGGATCATGTAGGTAATCCATAACATCCCCACCTAAGACAATGTTGTTTTCTCAATCCGTTGTTGATCTTTTATACCGAATTTCTATGAATTTAGGGTTCTGCAACTTATAACAAAGTTGCGAGTGCTCTTATGTAACTTTTGTAGTATGTGTATTGACTTATGATTCACAAATCTAAGGATTTACAATGGTTTCATTTGGTTTGCAGATTTTGCATTATCAAGGCAACACAAGTATGTTTACAAGCCTCTAAATGGTATAAAATATGTTGGCACTAAAATATAAATGGTCGATAATTTTAAGATGGTTGTGTCATATAGAGTTAACTGTCTAGTTCTATGATTTGCAATTTTTGTAAAGTTGGTCCCATACATCAATAATTACAAAAGTGATCCATTGGTTGTAATTTTTAAATTCGGATAATCCTAACAATGTGTAAAATATCCAAAATACCCTTATCCATTTAATATACAATTAAAAAAACTTTAAACAAACATAACAAACCATACTCCTCTCCCAACCGTGTTCTCCTTTCCCGTCAGCCACCACAAGCCCATCATCGGCAACCACCATGTTGCCGGGAGCCACCACAACCTCGTCGTCGGCAGCCACCATCATTACCACTTAACACTTCTTCGGTTCCGCCACCAGCTGCCTATCCCTAGACCCCGCCAATGCCTTAATCAACACTGTGTAAGCATACGCATTCGGCAACACACTGGAACCTAACATCTACGTGTACACTTTCGGCGCCTCTTTCGCTTTACCAGCAACGGCATAATCACAGCCGTATGAGCCACCACATCAGGCCCTATAATTTCTAGGCACGGAGAGTCGTCTTTTATTTTTGTTAACAGATTTTAAGATCACTACAAAACTGGATTAAGAATAAAAGATCTAAATCGCCGACTTAAAATCGATACAGATAAAAGGATGAATTGGCATTGACTATAATTAATTTGATGAATTGCTATTGACTTCCATTTGCAACGAACATAGAAGAATTACCGATTTTTATTTATTTTAATCCAAGAAATCTGAGATGAGCACATCTGAGATGCTTTTGGAAAAAAAAAAAAAAAAAAAAGCATTTAACTTTGAGATGAACAAGGCAACTATGCTTTTTCTTTTTAGTTCATTCAAATTTATAACCAAGGGGTAAAATAGATATTTTACATATACTTAACTTAAAAATCTAACATATGCACTATTTATGGGAGAATGGTCTGAATCCAATTTTCATAATCTTGCACGCATTCTTAGATGCTTCCATTTTTCATCAGATTTAAAGGTAAACTTCTCGAAAAGCTAATTGTTTGGTATAGGTGTTGACAACGGGGGTCACTCGTATGGCATCAATACTTGATTGCAAAACAGGAGTCTTCCCTTTCGTCTATCTCGGCCTTCCGGTAGACGCTCACATGGGCCTAGTAAAAAATTGGCGACCCGTGGTGGAACGATTTGAAAGCAAGCTCTCGATGTGGAAAGCAAGAACGCTATCTTTTGGTGGTAGGTTAACCCTAAAAGGCGGTCCTAGGGAATCTACCAACATACTATTTCTCACTTTTCAATGCCCCGATCAAACGCTTGGATAAAATTAGACGAAGGTTTCTTTGGGGGAGTGCATCGAGAACAAGAAAATTTGTTGGGCTCCATGGTACAAGGTGGTTGCACCTTTGGAACAAGGGGGCTTGGGTATCGGTAGCCTTCAGTCAACGAACAAGGCACTCATGGTCAAATGGAGTGTCAGGTTCAAGAATGAACCCATACAGCTTTGGGCATGGGTAATTTCGGCCATTCATCGAGGGGCACGTCTCTATTCATCAATACCGGTAAAGAGTTCTATAAGGTGGAGTCTGGAAAAGCATAATCAATGCGGGTCGGGCCACGGGGAACCAAGCGATCAACGTCATATCCAGGTTGAATGTAAAACTGGGCAGGGGAGACAAGCCATTATTCTGGCTGGACAGGAGGGCGGGCTGTTTTACCTTGCGGGAACGTTTTCCAAACTGGTTCAGCTTACCGAACAACAAATACTACGCAGTTGATCAAAAATACATCTCACAATCGGGAATTCTTTCATGGGACTGGGGTAACGGCTGATGAGCTGGAAAACTCAGTCGCGGCTACTGAATGGGTCGAGTATGTGAGACTGTTGAACGACCAAAGAATTGGACAGGGGTCAGACGTTTGGCTGTGGTCTTTAGGGGAACAACTCATAGAGTTTCAGGTGTGTGGGTTGAGGCGAGAACTTGATTTCATTCCGACTATTCCGGAAACAGAACACCTACTGTGGGTTAACTGGATTCCGAGGAAAGTAAATTGCTTTCTGTGGAGGATTGTTTGGGATAGAATTCCCACCAAAGAGGCATTAATCAAAAGGAGAGTACCTTTGCCGTCGGATGTATGTGTGATGTGTAACCAGGGGACCGAAACTGCAGATCATCTATTGATTTCATGTGATTTTGCTCAGCTGATTTGGTCTGCGGTTTCGTCATGGATAAAGGTTCCTCTTCCGAGGTAAGCGTCGTATAGTTGCTGAAATTTATTGGCGATCTGCGGCTGGAAGGCAATAAAAAGAAGGCAGTCTACTCCATTACGGCAGCGGCCGCTGGTTGATCTGGTTAGCAAGAAATGCGGCAATATTCAACAACAGGGCGAAGCAGATATCCAGGACCATGGGGGACATAAAGGTGCTATCATTCCTGTGGATTAACTCAAGGGTGACTGCTCTTGACTTGGAATGGGAACAGTGGAGGGGTTTTAATAAGTCTTGGTAGGCATGTATCAGTTTTCTGTATTCTCCATTTTTTTTCCTATGAGCATCTTTGAGCACCTTGCTTAAATATGTTCCTGTTTCATTTATAAATTGCCATCATTTCAAAAAAATATATATATAGACTAAGTGATAAGGATCATCTAAGTTTAAAAATTGCAACCATTATGTAATTATTAAGCTCTAAGGATCTACTCTGTAAAAATTACAAACCCTAAAAACCAACCAAGTATTTAACTCTCTCATATAAGACCCCTTAATTTCTTAATGGTTATACAAAAGACCCAAATAGTTTACTCGTGTGTTAAGTTATACATTTAATTTTCAATATTCTAAACGTTGATATATTTTGTTTTATAATTTTAAGTTACAAAAGATGTCATCCTCCTTTTATTTCCTATTTTATACTTGTTTGAATTTAAATTTTAAAGTGCTTTTCTATAACAATAATTATATAATAACGTTAACAAACTGAACACCTGTTGAGCATTTACAACTATATTTTTTTTAGTTTAGAGTAAACTTTCATTTTGTTTTCTATCATTCGGCCATTTTAATGGTTTTGCCTCAATCATTTACAAACGATCATTTTTCTCCAATAGCTTATTATGTTTTTCTCATTTTGCTCCCAGTCTTTAACTTTATCCAAATTATTTGTTAACTAAAAAGATTTTTTATTAACTTCAAGTTTAAAACTAAGGATATATTCATTGCTGATTTCTTAAATTCGTTTTTTTTGTTTTTACAATTAATACATATATCAAATATCATCAGAACATTCACACCCATTTCTCACAACCACCTCCTACTATCTCCACCCGACAGCTACCACCACCTCCACCTGATCAGCCACCACCTTGCATCACCCCACCCACTCTACACATACACTCCGACGGACTCACCTAATCGCTCAATATTTTAAAAGTAGACCTGAAACCAAATCTGGTGGTTAGGGTTCAGACCACCCCCACTCACTCCGGCGGCGCATGAAGACCAAACCAGATCTAAACCATCTAATGGAGCCCTCCTACCTGTGAGAAGTCGGAAGAACTGAACCATACAACAGATCTGAACTAGGGAATCTGGTGGTTTGGGTTTAAATTGCCCGTCAGTTTAGGGTGGTTTGGGTTTAAATTGTGCGTCCTCCCATCAGATCTGGTTTCAAGGTGTTTAGGGTGGTGGTGGTCTGGTGGAGTTGGTGCAAGGTCGTGGTTGGGTGGGGGCCATGCACGGTGGTTGTGAGGTTGTGACGGTTGGTGGTGGTTTTTAGTTATAGAGATTACAGAGATAAAATAGATGGTATAGAGAGAGAAGAGAGAGTGCAGATATGGGTTTTGTTATACATATTATAATATAATATATAATAGGCTCAATTTATTCAAACACCTTTGCTGCCTATTTGGACACCCCTTGGGTCCTAGACGGATCGTTTAGGGCTAGACTCCCCGTATAGCACTGACTTTTAGGAGTCAGGAAGTACCTGGCAGGGCGCATAAATTTTAGCGTTTAAACGGGGCGTCTGGACCTAGACGACCCATCTAGGAACTTGTGTTTTTTTGTTGGAAAAAAAGGGTGTTTTGGTGGGGTAGATTGGTTGTTGTTGGAGTTTGAAAAAATAGTGTTTTGGTGGAGTAAATTGGTTGTTGGAGGTTGATTTTTTTTTTTTTTTTTTTGAGGTGTAATTTTAGATTTTTAAAAAGTTTTATTTATTGTATAAAAAGTGAGTTATCTTTTTCAATCGTTTATGAATTTAATTGTTTTTACATTATATTTTTTTTTAAATATAATACTAAAATTTAATATTGTTTTCAACATTTTAAGATAAATGCAAGAAGTGTATGTTGTTTCCGTATTACATTTCAACGTCGATTTAACACAAACAATCATCAAGTAATCGAATAACTGAAAACAAAGTTAAATATAACATATATAACATAAATTTGTACAACCATAACAATATGTATCTGTACAGCTGAATACTAAATACAAAACGTCTATGCATACGAGTCGGCCTCAGAGTCGGGATCTGGCTGCTGCTACTGATGTGGTGCTCGAGGTGGTGGGAGCGGTATGGCAGGTAACCCCTCTCTCTCATCTATCATGTGCCTCCCGAACCAGCC
Source organism: Scalesia atractyloides (assembly GCA_947069175.1). Lineage (NCBI taxonomy): Eukaryota > Viridiplantae > Streptophyta > Magnoliopsida > Asterales > Asteraceae > Scalesia > Scalesia atractyloides. Next base: position 35,274,503 of record CAMTDV010000011.1, read on the forward strand.
AGCCAACGAGATCCATAACCCTGTCGACGTCGGCTCGTAAGCGCGGGTATGTCGCACCCCCGGGGCATGACCTAGAGGGACGTGCTGCGGAAATTGAGACGCCCAGTGAGGGCGGTGCCGGTCCGTCAAAATCAACCGGAGGGTTCTGGACTACCGCTGCCTCATGTGCCGGCGGATAGACTGGAGCGACCTGATCGGGCAGCGGCTCCGGAATCCATGGCGCACCTTCGCGGGTTTTAAACAACTCGCCTAGCACGCCGAACCTCTTCACCAGCCTCATCCCCCGCAAGGTCAGAAAACCCATCCGCGTGGACGGTATGGCCGGCTGCAAGTGCGGGTCCGTCTCCGGCACAAGACCCAACGACCGGGCAATCACGGTGACATACGCCCCGCCGTAGAAAAAGTTGCGCTCCTGCCGGTGATAGGCGGAGGCGAAGTACTGGCAAGACCGTGCGCAAGTGCGCACGGCCTCCTATACAAAAGGCAATAGTAAAAAAATAAGTCGGTGCTCGTACACCACTCACGGCTTTGTCCGCGAGCGGTAATAGACGTAGCGAGCATCCGATGTAGATACCTTCACATTATATTAGCGAAATACGGAAATTAATTCATAGCAACAATAATCAAACAATTACCGTAATAAATGTACGTACCTGTACAGCGGGTCGGCAACGTGAGAAATCCTCCCATTCGCCCTGACATGCTCCCAAGTGTCAGGGAATGCGACCACCTCCCAAAATCCCAAAACAGTGGGTCAATCCACCACCACTAGCCCCTCCGTATATACATCCGTAGCAATCTCCTCCTGCAGGTATACGCCGCTATGAACGGCAAACTCAGCAAGCGTCATCGAACGCCACACACCGGCAAGCCTAAATGAAACCTCAGGCGGAGGGGGAGGACCCTGTGGCTGGGGAGGCGGCTGGTCGACCCGTGGAGGGTGGAACGTGAAGGTCGACAGGAACTCAATGAGCAGCTCTCTGTAAGTCGGCGTGCCGACCAAGTCAAACAGTCGGTGCCACGGGGAATCAACGGGAATGAAGAAACGAAGTCTGGGCGTCTCATCAATCGCCTCGATCGCATCCCACTCGATCGCCGAGTGCGATCCGACTTGCATCCGGCGTAGCATCCCGCAAAAACGGGGGCCTCGGTGTCAGGAGGGAACTCAAGATAGGGGTGGCCGTAGAGCGGATCCACCGACGCTGGCGAGGCCCGTCGCGGACCATGCGGATGTGGGTCCCCGTGTATCGGATCTCCAATCTCGTCCATAACTAATCTGCGATTGTATTAGAATTTAACACGAATAAAACAATAAATTATAAAATTAAAACAAAATTTTAACAGGTTGTCTATTGGGGTCGTCTAGGGCTAGACGCCCCGTTTTGTTCATAAAAAAACCCAAATACTTCAAAATCACAGCCCTTAAACCCCAAAAACTATCAAATTCACAAACAAACTACGTTCTAAATGCATAATACATTAAAGTTTATTGAAGTATAGGTGAAAATACGTACCAGAGATGCTTGATTTCGCAAATATACGGTCCGGAATACGGTAGAATATGTATGTGTGTGTGTGGTTGAGTGTGTTTTTTGTGTTGGTGTCGTCTGTCTTTGATCGTCTAGGCTGCCAGTCATATACGAGGCCTAAACGGGTCGTCTAGGCCTAAACGGGTCGTATGGAATAAACGGCTAATTACCATTTTACCCCTGGGTTGCAGCCAGTCTAGGCCAAGAAACGAATGAATTTCAGAGGGCGACTTAGGTGCAATCCAATTCTTCACAGCTTCTATCTTTGCAGGGTCAACATGAATACCAAGTTCATTGACGGTGTGACCTAAGAATTGAACCTCTTTTAGCCAAAATTCACACTTGGTGAATTTGGCATAAAGACGTTCAGTTTGTAAAAGCTGAAGAATAAGACGCAAATGTTGTCCATGTTCTTCTTTCGTCTTAGAGTAGATTAGGATATCGTCGATGAATACAATGACGAAATGATCGAGAAAAGGCTTACACACACGGTTCATAAGATCCATAAACACTGCAGGAGCGTTGGTCAAACCAAAAGGCATGACCACGAACTCGTAGTGTCCATAACGTGTGCGAAATGCGGTTTTGGGTACATCTTCCTCCAAAACCCGAAGTTGATGATAGCCAGAACGGAGATCAACCTTTGAAAAGCACTTCGCGCCTTGCAATTGATCGAAGAGATCGTCAATACGAGGAAGTGGGTATCGGTTTTTTACTGTAAGTTTATTGAGCTCACGATAATCAATGCACATCCGAAAAGACCCATCTTTCTTCTTGACGAACAACACGGGAGCGCCCCAAGGGGAAGTACTAGGGCGTATGAAGCCTTTATCAAGAAGCTCTTGAAGTTGGCTTGATAGCTCTTGCATCTCCGAGGGTGCTAAACGATAGGGAGCCTTCGCAACAGGAGTTGCGCCAGGGATGAGGTCAATACGAAAATCGACAGCTCGAGGAGGCGGAGGGCCAGGGAGATCCTCGGGGAAAACAGAAGGGAACTCACAAACGACAGGAACATCACTTATGCTAGGACCTTTGTCTTTCTTTTCCACAACGTGGGCGAGAAAGGCAAAGTACTCCTTACGCAAGTACTTGTTCGCTTTGATGCATGACATAAGCTTGAGACCCTTAGAAGGTTTCTCACCATAGACGTGTAAAGAGTCACCTTGAGGTAGGGGAAGACGAATGAATTTCTCAGAACAAACGACTTCAGCATGAACTCGCTTAAGCCAGTCCATGCCTACTATGACGTCAAAGCTACCCATTTGCATAGGTATGAGGTCGATGGAAAACTTATGATCGTTTAAGATTAGGGAGCAACCAGAAAGAACAGAGTCAACGGAGATGGTCTTACCATTAGCGACTTCGACAGCAAAAGGATTAGGCATTTTAGTTCGTTCGCACTTAAGCAAGGGTTCAAATTCAACGGATACAAAACTTCTATCCGCGCCAGTATCAAACAGACAAGTAGCATAGATATGGTTCACAAGGAACGTACCAGTGATGACGTCATTCGAACTTTGGGCTTGAGCTGAGGTGAGAACAAAAGCTCGTCCTTTCGCAGGTTTGGTTTGTTGTTGCTGTTGGTTGTTTGTGCGTTTCGGGCAAACGTTGGCGAAATGGTTAGGATCGCCACAATTGTAGCAGGTTCGACCAGGTGTAGCTTGGGTTTGGCGGTTTGGGTTAGGATTGGGTAAAAGGGCTTGGGTTTGCTGGTTCTGGGGTAGGCGACAGTAGTTGGAGAGGTGTCCCAACCTATTACAGTTGGCACATTTTCGGCATGAGGTGCCAACAGGGTGATGGTAGTTGCAAGTGGTACACTTGGGGTGAGAGCCAATGTAACCTTGTCCAGGTTGGTGGGTGTTTTGGGTAGGCAGAGTGACGACAGCATTGTTTTGAGAAGAAGCCTTCCGCTTCTTGTTCTTGTTGTGGGGCTTCTTGGCTGGAGGGGTAGGTGATTCGGTGGTGTTGGCTATGGCTTGATGCGCATGCTTCGTAGGGACCTTGTCGTAGGCCCCCTGAAGGATGCAGTTATGGTTGAGTTGGAGGGTTATGGCATAGGCTTCCTCGAGGGTTTTCAGGTTGGCTGCGGCTACATGGTTCATGATCACCGGTGAGAGGCAACGGATGAGCTTGGCGATTGACTTGGGAACGGTATCGACTTGCCCAGGGCAAATGATACTTAACCGTTTAAAGCGCGCAATCAATCCTTCAGCGTCGCTCCCCTGTTGTGTGAGATTCCAGAACTCGTTTTCAAGTTTCTGGGTCTCATGGGGAGGACAGAATTGCTCCTTCATGAGCTCCTTAAGCTCTTCCCAAGTCATCGCATGGGCTGCTTCATTTCCACGCGTGTTTCGTTCGGTGGTCCACCACTCGAGGGCTCTCTTACGGAAGACCCCGGTGGCATTAAGGGTTCGGAGTTCCTCAGGGCAGCCGCCCTGAAGGAAGATAAGATCCATTGTATCAAACCAATTGATCATGGCGGTAACACCGTCCATGCCAGTGAATTCCACTGGTTTACAAGCCATGAAATGCTTGAATTGGTAAGATGGTTTGGGGGTATCAGGTTTGGAATCAGCGGATGATTTAGGTGTGGCTTCGGCGTGTATGGTGTGGATTTGGCTGACAATGTCGGGTATGATCTTAGCCAATTGCCCGGCCATTTGCTCCGAAACGAGTCTAATCAGTTCTTGCTTCGATATTGAGTCCTCGTTGTTGGATTCCTTCTGGGAATCCGTCTTTCTTGGACTTCTTGAGGCGGTTTAACGTGTTACGGAAAGGAGGCATCTAGAGGTTGTAAACAAGACAAAAGCATGAGACTTGATTGTAATAAAGAAAATAGGTTTTGCATGCATGAGTATGAATAAAGTTCACATAAGTTTCACATAAGAAGCATGTGTTCATTAAGTATGGTTCACATAGTTTGCATGAGTTCAACAAGTATAACATGTATACTCACGTATGAATACAAATAAAGAGTATAAATTTAGTTTGTTCACGGGGATTAGTATTGTTTTTGATTGCGATAAACGTGCGAGTGTGTAACGGTTTGAAATGAACGAGGTAACAAGTATCAAAACACATAAAATTTGAGTCACATAAAAAGAATAGGCTCGTAAAACATGGGAATGATTCGGGTAGAGAATCGTCGACAATTCCAAAGTGAATCGAAGATCTTCTCGAATTAGAGAAACGTGCTTTGGCCTATAGGTAAAATGCTCTCATCGAGAAGCGACTAACGACATTTTACCCTTCCAGTTACTACACGTCTCTAACCGATCGAAAATCGAGACTTTGGCGAGAGCGAAAATCAAGGAATGGGACTTAATCGACAAGGTGCGGGTTTCACCCCTAACTTGACGATTTTGTACCCTAAGTGTGGTTGGTACTTACCAAACGAAGAGCAAATTCCGATTCGTTGGTAAGGGTCCACTAGAGTTTTGAGTTGGAAATTTTCCATCAAGGTTTGGATTTCACTCCTAACTCGATGGCATAATTGCGTGCAAAAAGAATAAGTATAGCGGATTGAGAGTCGTTCACCAAATTGCGGTTTTCACACCTATTTTAGTGAAGTCGTCTCGTTTATATTACGAGTGTCTTCAAGCGTCCAAACGTGTATTGTGCAAAAGTGTCTTAGGAAGACACCATGTATATGTATTAAGACCAAAAGGAAAGAGAGAAGCAAAGTAGGAAGCATAAAGTTTTAAGCATAATCAAGAATGGTCACAACGGGTACTTAGAACTATAGACTAGGTCGAACATGGCAATTCTACCTAATTCCCTATAGTTATGGCTCTGATACCAATCTGTAACACCCCAACCGATGGCGAAAACATCGGGATGAGACGAAAACGAGATTGCTCATTGCTTACAACATTATTAAGTGACAATAATTAATTTAACCATATTTCATTTCATAAAAATTGTCAAATACATCAATGTAACAAAACAAAGAACAATACAACATTTGCAAAGTCATAACAAAATTGATACATCGACATTAAACCTAACGTCTAATTTGCGTGTATCTAGTCCTTGCTATATTGTTTTCATAGCATCATCTCCTTCAACCTGTAACATGTTTTAAAATAATGTCAATGCGAAAGCAAAGGCGAGTACACAAGTTTAGGCATAGAATACGTATACGAATAAGTTTAAACAATCCTCATGGCAACCAAATCTATACAAGAGCAATATCAAGGCATGCAATACTAATAATCAAACCCTTAACGCAATCACGATGTTTTAACATGACCTCACGAATAACACGATGGAGGTGGATGCGTGAATTCCTATAGCGCTAAGCATGTCAAACGAAGGCTAAAAATAGTTAATGACTAAAGCATAGCAATACGAATATCCAAGACAAGCGTCAAGTATAAGATTCAAGTTTTCATGTATATGGGATTGTTTGTGTGTTTCAAAAAGTTTTAAGTGTTCGTGATTTTGTATATGGAAACATGTTACACCCGAAAAGTGTTATAAACAAAGTGGGTCGAGTGTACTCACGGTTTTGCTAAGTCTTTTCTACACTTGACAACCCGTGAAGACGCTGGTTCGAGGATGACACCGAATTATCCTACAAGAGGAAATGAGGCGTATGAGTATAGAGTTTCAACGGGAGATTAGGAGTATTCGAGCATGATAAAAAAATATGTTTGATAAAGTATTATGATACGAAAGTATTCACTAAGATGTAACACTCGTTCTTGACACTATAGTAACTCTTACGAGTTTGGGTGTGATTTCATAGGTTCGGGGCCTATTAGAATCGTGACAAGGAATTACATACTTTAGTGTTAAACTTAATAACTTGATAGGTGATTATAAGTTCATTATCAAGGTTTCGGTTTTAGAATTATAATATAGTTATATATATCATTATAATCATGTAGGAGGTGGGAGGATGAACCATCCACTTTGTAACCTCTAGTGTCATGTATGTCAAGTATGAGGTGGGAGGTTAAACCATCCACTTTGAACCTCGGATTATGTTCACCACTACACAAGTTACCATTGGTAACAAGGAGGGTACAAGAACTATATACTATACAAGAATGTAAAGACAAGAATGATAAGGTGTCATCTAGATACCAAGTAGCCAAGTATTCAACAACCAGACGAGCACACGAGGACAATCGTCAACGGCTTTGTGGGGTTGTGACACTTTAAGTCTAGCAAACTATCTTGGGATCTTGATGAAAAATCATCAAGTGATGTGTGGTCTCAAGTTAGGATAGCCCAAGCTTCCTTGGTGGACACACAAGAACAAGTTTAAGAACTTGCCTCACTTTTGAGCTCAATGCTCTTTAAAAACAGAAAGTTTAGGGTGTTAAAACATCCCTTAGTTCATGTTAACAAGCTTGGTTAGGCTTTACTAATCATAAGCTTGATTGTAAGCACAAGAACACAAGTTTGTTGAAGTTAAAACACAAGTTTGATAAAAGTTTAGACAAAACAGAAAGTTTGTGGACATTTTGGAGTATTTCCAGGTCTGGATTCTCCATGGAGAAACCTAGGAATTCAACCCAAAGTTTATCCAAGCAAGTAGGAAAAAGAATGGAGTGATTTCATTAAGAAATGAGTGAGTTACACTCACTTTAGTAAGAGGTATACAATCTGCTCGAAAATCTGATGTTGCAAGGATCTTGAGGTGATTTGAGAGTGATTTGAGAGAGATTAAAGTGTGAAAATACTTGGATTAGAGGTGGGTTTTATAGAGGAAGGATTAGGGTTAGTTAGGTGAAGTTTAGGTGGGTAATTAATGGCTTAAAAGTGATTGAAACTCAAAAAAAATACAAAAAAACCCGCCCAAAATGGGCTGTTTGCCCGCTGGTCGCGACCAGTCCTCGACCGGAAACAAAGCATAAGAAGCTTTTGTTTCCGGGTTCATTTGAATGTGAGGCGGCTGGTGGAGTGGTTGAGGCTTTGTTTGGTGAACCGGAGGTCCCGGGTTCGAGTCCTGCGGATCCGGTTTTGGTATATTATTTATATATATTATTATTATTATTATTATTATTATTATTATTTTTTTTTTTTTTTAAACCTTTAAACAGTTTCATAAATGGCAGGAATGGTCCCTGTAGTTCAAGAATTCAATATTTACTCTTTAAACCTTGGACTTATTTAAAGAAGGATATATATTAACATTAAATTCTAAATGTTAATATATTTATAAAAAAAATTAGAACTTTAAATTTTTGTAAAATAAATCAATTAATTTTATTAACTAATTTAATTAATTAATTTAATTAATTAACTTAATTAATTAATTTAATTAATTAACTTAATAAATGAATAGATAATTATATTTTCGTAACGAATTTAGTTTAACGATTAAAAATTTCACGTTTGAGTCTCGTTTACGCAATACAAACCAAGTTTGCGAGTTATCTCACGTTTACGATTGAGAGTAACACGAATATGTTTACACGTTTAAAGTATGAACAAGTATAAGGGTAACATGATTATAGTTAAAATACGAGTTTCTCATTACGATTCAAGTCTCGGTTTTCTACGTTTACAACGAAAGACAAATACAAGATACAACGCTTACTAAAAATAGAAGTACGATACAAGGTTTCCAAATATAGAAAGTATAGAAACGCGGAGCGTTACAAGAATAGTCTTCTTGCTAGACCAAGATGGGGCGTCTAGGTCTAGACGACCCGTATTTTCACATTAAAAGTTTTTTGGTATAACTAATAGTATATTATTTACTTAGTTTAAACTTTGATATAAGCCGACATTCCACCAGTACACCCAAGGCACAAACTCCCGGTATTGACAAAACAGACGATAATCATACTCTCCGAGCTCTCACGTCCCACCGTCGCCACCGGCAATATTGACATTTCGTCATCTGCCGGTGCCGATGGTTGGACGTGAGAGCTCAGAGAGTATAATTGCTGATGTTTGTCAATACCTGTAGTTAATTGATGTGCCTTGGGTATACTAAAGGAATGTCGGCTTATATGAAAGTTCAAATTAAGTAAATAAAATCCTATTAGTTATACCAAAAAGTTTTATTATTGTATTAAAAAATTTTTGTATTAATTATACAAATAAATCATATTAAACATAAAAAAATCAGACGAAGTTCTTGCTTTGTTGACCGTGGTTGACCAAAACTGATTGTCAGACGATGACTGAGAATCGTTAGGTGCTGCAGAAACACCTGAAATAAGTTCAACAACATATCACTATGTTAAACCACAAGACACTCTATTACGCAAACAAAAAAACATATATATTTAAAAAGGGACAATATTTCTCGTTTACATGCATTAACTCCTCGAGTTCCCTTCAGTTACAGTCTTCGATTGAGCACAAGACACTCTTTGACATGTAGTCGATTGAGATATAAATTTGCACACTGGAAACCGTCCCTCCAATAGTTTTTCCCAAAATATATAAGGCTGGTCTCCATCGGGTAAATATGTTTTTATCTCACTATGTAACGGGTTGCTTTTCAAACCATCTTTGTGAGGTACGGATTGCGCGCATGGTGTTGCCTCATCACCATATCCTCCACCATCACGAATAATGTCTTGTACACTAGACACAACCACAAGACACTCTATTACGCAAACAAAAACATATATATTTAAAAAAGGACAATATTTCTCATTTACCTGCATTAACTCCTCGAGTTCCCTTCAGTTACAGTCTTCGATTGAGCACAAGACACTCTTTGACGTGTAGTCAATTGAGATACAAATTTGCACGCTGTGAGGTACGGATTGCGCGCATGGTGTTGCCTCACCACCATATCCTCCACCATCACGAATAATGTCTTGTACACTAGACACAACCTCCTCTTGCTCGTTAGAATTGGGAACACCGCTCTCCCCCTAACAACGATATCACCATTAGTAAATAATTAAAACAACAACTAGTTTAACCTAATAATTGTTACGTATTGGCTTCAGGCACCCATGAGTCGCCAGAATACGCCCCAAAGAAATAATTGCCATCCCAGTTTGATGACATTTCAACACCTTTGAATGATATCAGATGAAGTAATATAACCCAAATTTCATGACAAAGAGAACTCCGACGACGAATTTAAAGTTTTATGCGAGCGTATCACTTTACTACTTTGATGACATGCATTGAACGATATCAGATGAAGTAATATAACCCAAAGTTCATGACCGAGAGAATTCCGTCGACGAATTGAAAGTTTTCTGCGACATGAATGCTTGGCATGGGTCTATTTAACAACGACATATTCGCCCCGTCTAGGCCAAGACGAGGCATATCACTTTACTACTTTACTGGCATGCATGCAGAGCACAACGTTCAAGACGCCCTGTCTAGGCCTAGACGCCCGGTCTTGGGCTGGTCGTCTTCATCAACCGTCTACGGCTAGACACTCCGTCTGATGTGACTGATTTGACGTTGTACGGGCCAGGAATGTGGTCGGATAAAAGGAAACCTAGACGCCCCGTGTAGGTCTAGACGACCCGTCTAAAGGGTGTCTAAATAGGCAGATGGGTGTGTGAATATGTAGACCCATATAATACAATCTTTATTTGTTGTTTTACTAAAATACCCTTAGCTTTATAATTGAAGTTAACAAAATACCCTTTCAATTAACAATAAATTTGAATGGAATTAGAGGTGATGAGCAAAATGGAAAAAACATAGTAAATATTAAAGAAAAATGGCCGTTTTTAAATGATTGTGGCAAATTGTTAAAACGACCAAACCATAGTGAGCAAAACGAAAGTTTACTCATTAGTTTATGTATACTATGATATGGGAGGGTATTGAAACTGATCGAGCTCACGTCCATTGCAATTAGGGGTGTAAACGAGTCGAGCCAAGCCTTACTATGCTCGAGTTCAGCTCGGTTTGATTCGAGCCTACTATTTTGCGATCAAGTTCGGCTCAAATCTAAAACCCAAGAGCTCGAGTTCGGTTCGACTCGATATAATTTGAGAATAATTTTAAACGAGCTAAGATCTCGGTTCGATAGCTTAATGAGCCAAAGCTCGGATATACCTCAACTCACAATTATTAAATAGTAGGTACATTATACATATAAAATAATAATATAAAACTAAGGGCTCGTTTAGGCTCGATGCCTAAACGAGTTTTGTATGCAAGCTGAACTCAGACTTTATAACTAAGCAAGTCATATTTCAAACTCGAGTTCGTTAAGGCTTCGATCGTTTGAACTTTTTATCTATCTGAACCCAAGTAGCTCTCTAGCTTCTCCATCTCGTTTACACTCCTAATCACAACACACGTCATCCACTGGTTTAGATAATTGTACTAGTCAATTCAAGTAGGCTCATTAACACCCGTACCGTTTAGGCTTATTTATGAGATCGGCCATAGGCTTCAATTAGATTATTATTATTATTATTATTATTATTATTATTATTATTATTATTATTATTACTGAATCACAGACAATAATTTCGTGCCTAAGATCATATAATGGGCCGGGCCTTATCTCGTTATCATCGATGTCACCTTTAGTTTATAATCAGAAAGAGATACTTTTCTCTTTATAAAACCCACCCTCTCTCAAAACCCTAGATTTATAGTTATTGCTTTTGGAGTAAACCTTCGTATAAACAGGTATCTATATCTATCTATCTGCCTCTCTGTTCGAATACTATTCATCATATATGCTCTGTTTTCCTACACTCAGACACTGATTTCAGTTCATTTGTCACTCTAGATCGATATCAAAAGGCGATCGTTTGTTCCTGAAGCAATGGCGTTGGTAAGTTCTTCGTTTTCCGATTATGTTTATTGTTTTTATGTTGATTTAGGGTTTTGAATATTTGATGTGTTATTGTGCTGTATTGAACTGTAGATTTGTGAAGGTTTTCTTGTGTTCTGTTTGAATTTTGATGTTTATATAATAATGTTTGATTTTTTCATGGATTTGTTTCTTGAAATGAGACTGCTTTAGGGTTCTGATGTGCTTTTTACTGTATTATTTTGTGGAGATTAAATTGAAGCTTTATTGTATGTGTTTGACCAGCTTTAGACTTTGGTGTAGTTTTTGATGCTCGTGTATCAACAGTTGAGTTTGTATGTTGAATTTACACTGAATTAGGGTTTTGATGTGTTTTTTTTTGTATTGTTTTGTGGAGATACACATTGGAGATTTATTGTTTATGTTTGGTCAGATTTTGACTTGTTTAGTATAAATTTTGACGCCCATGTAACAACTTTTGGGTTTCTGTGTTAAATTTAAACTGAATTAGGGTTTTGATCTGTTATTTACTCTGTATCTTTGTTTTAAAAAGCTGTCTTCAGGCGCAACAAGGCTCAAAGCCCACATGTGGCATGATTTCCTGGCTAAGAAATGACCCTAAAGCTTACTTGTCTCCAAATATTGGGTAAATGATGCTAGAAACTTATAGGAAATACATAAAAGTTGTATAATTATTTGCGTTTCGGGTATGAAAAGTGTCGCGTCTTTGCGTTTGGTGCTTCACGCCCCGGTTTAGACATTGTCGCCTTTGTGTGCTTCCCGCTTTTTAGTACCAAGACTGTCAATTTGTGGAGATTTACATTGGAGCTTATGTGTTTGGCTTGCTTTTGACTTGTTTAGTGTAGATTTTGATGCTCATGTAACAACACTCGAGTTATGATGGATTTGTATATTGAATTTAAACTGAAATAGGATAGGATTTTTAAATATATGTTAGTGTTGCTTGTACTTCTATAATCTTTTTGTATAAAATATTTTTGACATTTGTGTTTAAAAGCTGAAGATATATGTTTTTTTATGTGGCTTGGTTGCAGATCTTGTATTCTCCCAAGCAAAACAAGAACATCTACAAGGCTCTAATAGCTGCAGAATATGTTGGTGTTGAAATTAAAGTAGCTGAAAATTTTGAGATGGGTGTGACAAACAAGACTCCAGAGTTTCTTAAGATGAACCCTATTGGAAAGGTAGTGTTTTTGGTTTGATTTGATTCAAACTTTTTTGATCAAAAATGCAATTTTTTTTATTTAAAAGCTTACACTATTTGATTTTCACTGACGCAGGTTCCTGTTCTTGAGACTCCCAATGGGCCTGTGTTTGAAAGCAATGCAATTGCTCGCTACGGTGAGGAACAAACTGATTTTCATGTTTTCGCTTAATTCTTCTTTTTTTGTGAATTGGTGCTTATCTTTTCATTTTAACTGTTGCAGTTGCACATGGAAGTTCTCTCTTTGGTTCTACGGCGATAGAATATGTAAGCTTTCAGTACTTTGTTTTTGTGTTCATTTTCTGTGATAAAAGGGATCTTTTTACTTATAAATGAAGCTTATATATTTCCTTAATACAGGCCAAATTGAGCAGTGGATTGATTTCTCTTCATTCGAGCTTGATGAAAATATCAGAGGCTGGTTTATTCCAAGATTGGGATATGCCAACTACATCAAACCTGTTAGTTATACTTTTACTTCTATCTGTCGGTTTTTTTTTATTGCCTATATACGTGTGTGTATACTTATCTTTCTATTATTATTTTCATTGTGTTAATATTTTGTTTGTCTTGTAGCACGAGGAGAAATGTATTTCTGCTGTGAAGAGAGCTCTTGAATCTCTTAACACATATTTTGCCACACACACTTTTCTGGTCGGTGATTCTGTGACGTTGGCTGACATCATCATGACATGCAACTTGTTACTGGGTTTCAAACTTTTGATGCCAAAGAGCCTTACATCTGAGTATCCTCACGTTGAGAGGTATTTCTGGACCATGGTTAATCAACCCAAGTTTAGCAAGATAATTGGTGAAGTGAAGCAGACTGAAGCCACCATTCCACTCCCTTCAGCAAAGAAACCCGAGGCTAAACCAAAAGCCGAGCCTAAAAAAGAAGCCCCTAAACCCAACGAAGAAGCCCCTAAGCCTGTAGCCGCAGAGGAGGAAGAGGCACCGAAGCCTAAGCCGAAGAACCCTCTTGATCTGCTACCTCCTAGTAAGATGGTTTTGGATGACTGGAAGAGGCTCTATTCTAACACCAAGACTAACTTCCGTGATGTTGCAATCAAAGGTATTTTCTTCTGTTCTTTTTGTATATATTATATTATATTTGAATCCAAAACTCACATTTTTTGCTTTTAGTGCCAGATTGTTCATAAATAGCTATTGTTAATGACGTAATGTGTTAATTTTAACTCATCTACTTATCATTGTGCACTTGAGTTATGTTTTTCTAATCAGTAATATAAGAAACTAGCATAAAGAACCCTATAAAATGTCCCTAAAGTTGTCCTAAGGGTACGCTTAACACATGAAGTCTTCTAAATTAATTTACCACATTTGACCTTTTGATATGATGTATCTTTGTAAAAAAATGAAAAAAAGATAAAAGTGTTTTTGTGCAAAAACATGCTGGAATCGTTGGACAGTTTTCCCACATTTGACCTTTTATATTACGTTCTAGATTATGGTTAGAATAAAGTACACATATGGTCTCTGTGGTTAAATTTTGGATTTGGTCCCTAGTTTTTACAGAAGTACACGGATGGTCTTGCACTTTGTAACGCATTTAGCCCCCCAACTTTTGCCTATAGTACATGGATGGTCATTGTGGTCTGCACTTTGTAATGCATTTAGTCCCTAACTTGGACCTGCTAAAACCTTCAAGTTTTTTTAGCTGGATACTAAATGTGTTGCAAAGTGTACGCTATAGGGACCATCTGTGTGCTTTTGAAAAAGCTAGTGACCAAATCCAAAATTTAAGTTAACCATAGGGACTATCTGTGTATTTTACGTATATGGTTATATAGTTTTTTAACTCTCCTTTCTCGCTAGAGATATAGAATACTAATCATGCTATTTGAGGAATAGAATATTATTATGTCTGTTTTAATCAAGTTTTCTCTGATGTATTTCGCAGGTTTTTGGGACATGTTTGACTCCAAGGGTTACTCTCTCTGGTTTTGCACCTACAAATACAACGACGAGAACACTGTGTCATTTGTTACCATGAACAAGGTTGGTGGATTCTTGCAGCGTATGGATCTTGCACGCAAATACGCTTTTGGAAAGATGTTGATCATTGGAAACGAGCCACCATTCAAGGTGAAGGGTTTGTGGTTGTTCCGTGGACAAGAGATCCCCAAGTTTGTTATGGACGAGTGCTACGACATGGAGCTCTATGAGTGGACCAAGGTTGACCTTTCAGACGAGGCACAGAAAGAACGCGTGAATCAGATGATCGAGGATGCGGAACCTTTTGAGGGTGAAGCTCTTTTGGATGCTAAGTGCTTCAAGTAATTTTGTTGGTTTTTTCTTTAAATGGGCGTTTTTTTAGAATGCTGTTTTGTGATGTTGTCCAACGTTCTATAACTTATCCGGTTTTGGTTCTTTATGAGTAATATTTTCATCAAGTAAACAAATCTATTTTTGATTATTGCTATTTTAGCTGTTAAAGTGTCTAGTGTGTATCGATGTCATGTGACAAGCTTATAGACTCAGGGTGGTAAGTGTTGTTTCTAAGAAGCCTAAGTGCCACATCATCTTTTTCATTATCATGGTTGTCATTTCTCACAGCCTTCTCATCTTTTTCATTGTCATGGTACCGTTAAAAGTTCAAAACCAGTACCGTACCGATACAAAAAGAAAATATTCCATCCGTACCTCCTTTCTTTCCGTCCAAGTGATTTGGTGGTGGGATCAACCATCGTCTCCCAACCTTTTTCTTAACCATCTATGGTGAATTGGTATGGACCATGCAGACGTGAGACACCAATATTGCGATCATGCTTATGGATAACAGAACTGATCTCAAACATCTTATTGCGATCATGCTTATAGATAACAAAACTGATCTCAAACATCTCAGAGCTGTTTCTGTAGAAGATGCTCAATTATTTGCAGAAAAAAAGGTCTCTCTTTCATTGAAACATCTGACTTTGGTATGAATTTCCTGCCATATGCTATATCATTCATGTTCCATCCTTTTATGTGGTTTCTAATTTTATTGGACCAAATGAGATTCATTTGGGCTGGGCCGTTCTGACCCGTTGCTCATTTTGCCACCTCTGAAAGTAACATGACATTCATCTAAAAAAAAGTAGTGTCAAAGATTTTACTAGGATTCAAAACTAGATAATACAAAGAAGTTCACTGGCTTGTTTAAACATAAACGAAAATACAAGACGCGTATTAACTATTAACCACAACAATTGGTCTTCTGCTCGATTGGTTGCCCTTTGATTTGAACTGTGCGTTCTGACTTCTTGTCGCCTGTTGGCTGGTGACCCATTCTGTAAATTCCAAAAATCAAAATAAATATTAGTAAAACAAGTAACCGACCTCAAATTTTGAGGGAAAGATCATAAAATCCTCGAATAACCATGCTTCTAGTTGGCCTTACTTTTTCTTGATCGCAGCAGCCATTGTCAAGAAAGCTTGTTCCACATTTACAGTCTCTTTTGCGTTGGTCTCAAGGAAAGGGATCCCGAGCTCATCTGCAAATGCCTGCAAGTAAACTTAAACCGGTAACTTTCACTATAAGTATGGGAGTCGATAAAGATATATAATATTGTAGTATACCTTAGCTGTTTGTGTGTCGACGACCTTGTTCTCAACTAGATCACATTTGTTTCCCACAAGAAGCTTGCAGACCGATTCATTTGCATATCTATCAATTTCACTCAGCAATTGCTTGACGTTGTTAAAGCTCTCCATCTCAGTAACATCATACACAATCTGTAACCATATAACCGTCTCTCTCTCACTATCATTGTTCCATAGACACGATCACCCAAAACCGATTGAAAAATCACCTCCAATTTTAAAAGAAAAAAACAAAAAAAGTCTTACAATTATTCCATGTGCTCCTCTGTAGTAACTGCTAGTTATCGTACGAAACTGCTCCTGGCCAGCAGTATCCCACTGCAACAACATCAAATTGCCAAAGTGAACACAATCAAACACACACCATTTAGAATCAATACAGCTGTGATAAATTAAATCCAAGAATTTGTTATCTGCACTCACAATCCGCAGCTTCATCGTCTTCCCATCCTGCTCCACTGTTCTAATTTTCTAAAACATAAAAATTCTAAATTAGCCTGTCCGAAACCGTAAACATAAACCATATGCAGAGAAAAAGAAAGCTCACAAAATCAACTCCAATGGTGCTTATGTAACTATCCACATAAGAATCATCCTGAAAGTAAAAGAAATTGAATTGGATGAGGCAAGGTTTAAAAGAACAGAAACAAGTTTCGAGGCGCCTCGAGGCAAAAGGAGGCCTAAGACCGAGGCGGTATTAATAAATAAATATAACAATTATATATATTATAAAAATAATAACACTAAATCAAAAATACACATAAAAAGACATAAAATGCTTGAAATTGACACAAAAAGTCAAAAACATAAAAAACAACTATCACAATCCCCTAAGGCGCAACCTTTCTTAGCGCCTCAGCCCCTCTAAGGCACGCCTCAGACTCGTTTTTTGGCCGTTTTGCCTCGAGGCGCATGCCTCAAGCGTTTTCTAAAACCATGGGATGAGGAAATGATGATCTGGGCCGGACCAGGTCAAGGGATCAAGGGCACGGTAGGAGACTGCACATGGCCATTTTCACGAGGGGCTACATTTCTTTTTTTTTTTTAAATATATATTACATGTAAAGAGACTTTATAGAATTAGTTAAGATTTATAAAACGATTGACTCGCTAGCTCACCGGCATGCGCGTGTCCCTTTAAAACTTAAGACCTTTTGTTTTTATACAAATTTCAACTATCAAGTAATGGGATACTTGGCAAGATGCGGCGGGGTTTCGTTTTGTATCGGTTCTGTTCATTACTGTAGCGGCACTCGCTATAGCAAATGAAAGGGAAAAAAACCCAAAAAATAAAAGTCGTGTTATGCCTAAAGGGATATCATTGTTTTACATTGATCAAGACCATAAAAATGGATACCGGCACTCGCTATATCAACCGAAAGAAATAAACCCGAAAAATGAAGTCGTGATATAATGTGCCCAAAAGGATATCGACACATTGTTTCACATTGATCGAAAACCATAAAAATGGATACTGGTAGTTGTTCAAACAATAAGGATACCAGTACCAACCAACGTTGTTAAGTTGAAGTCGGTTGGGTTCGTCGTCATGATACATGAGAGAGAGTAAGTAAGAAATGGATTGAAATACGTACAGAAAATCGGAGAAGAAGGCATGATTTTCCGACGGAAGAGTCTCCGATAAGGAGGAGTTTAAAGAGATAATCGCTGCAACAAAAGGGAAAAGGAGATTAGAGTGGAATGAAACAGAGATTGAAAATGGGGAGTCATCGGAGGGAGAAAAAAAAACCGACTATTCGTTGGTCTTGCCGGCCGGTTAACGATTGGAGTGAGGTTGGTTGGTTTCTGGTTTCTGTGTCAACAAATAGCAACAATTCAAAGCAAATGTGAGAGTATGCTCACCCACTACTAATTTTTAAGAGTTTTTTTCTTATGTTTATTTTATATTTATAGGTGGGAAATCATTAAAAAATTCATTTTGATTATCTTATTTTATCATTATTTCATGTATAATGCATAATGTACAAACTACCCTAAATTAGTAGCTTTCTTGAATCCGTTGTCCTTACAAATAGTCGTGTCAAAAAACAAGAGTTAAATGCATGGTTGATTTGTAAATATTATAAAATTGGTTCTGAGATTTTAATAATTACAGAGTTGATTTTAGTGGTTGTAATTTTTAATGTCGTATAGTCTTTTTCTAGTTAAGTTTATATGAAATGTATGTTTTATCCCCCTCTAACTAAATCATGCTACCCTTCTTGTTCCCCACTCAACTGTTTAAAACCACCTCCCGAAAACACAACCGCCACCACTGTGCATTACCTAACAACATGTTGTTTACGCAGCAACCTCTCTGCCTTTGTCAACCAAATCACATGACTTGTACCTTACCTCTGCCAAACCATAATTTTTTTGAAGACCAACCGTTATGGCTCGTTCTATCTCTGTTTCTCAACAACATATAAAACCCTAGTCTAAACCTTTCAACTGCCATCTCCTCACTTCAACACAAAACACAAACCAAACCCTAATTTTTTTACTACTACAGCCACAATTATCTCTCTCTCTCTCTCTCTCTCTCAACACATACACAAACAACAAGGGTGTCATATGGTGGTTCGAATGGTGGAGATAAGTGATTCGACTGTTTTGGTGGAGGTTTGGTGAGGATAATAGTGTTGCCTGAAGTAGGTGCGACGGATGTTAATGGTTAGACGTGTGACGGACCCAGAAACTTTTTTCATTGGGTTTGTTTTGATAGATTCTCATTAACTTTTTTCAAATCATACAAGGTTCTCACTCTTTTTTTTTTATTTTTTCCTAATCTGAGTGGGTTCATGTGAACCCACAAAACAGGACTGGATCTGCCACTGGTTAAAGGGGTTGACGGTTGTGGTGGTTTCAGGTGCAGAAGTGGTGGTTGGTGAGTAGTGGAGATATGCTGGATGTTGGTGGTCGGGGTGATGTGGTGAATGTTGGTGCTTCAGTCGGAAATAAGCGGCGGGACTGGTTGTTTCAGGTGGAAGAGTTGAACAGTGGTGAAGGTGGAGGAAGCAGTGAGGTGCGGTGGTGCTAGTTCTAGTGCAGAGTTCAAGTTTCAGAATGCATGGTGGTGGTGGTGGGTGGCTTTAAAAGGTGGAGTGGGGAAGAAGAATGGTGGGATGGGCCCACTTATTTCTATTTGTTTTTTTTTAATCTTGAGGGTATAACAAATATTTCATATACATTTAACTTGAAAATTAGTTTAATGATAACAACCACCGAAGTTTAAAAATTGCAACAAGTAGGAGCAACTTTGTAATTATTAAAGTCTCGAGATCAACTCTTTAATATTTGCAAACCATAAGAACCAACCAGTTATTTAACTAAAAAACAATTATGTATGTAGCCATGGGTTGCACGACTATACACGTATGTCTACTTTTTTTCTATGGGATCCAGTCTCATAAGTACACACTAAAAGTCATGATAATCCAGACTCTTAGTAGCAACTTATAGTATTATGAACTGATTTTCCAAGCGAATGAGGTTCGAAGCGGATAGATTTTTTACTCTATTTTGTACTTTTCATTCATATGGTATCAAAGCAGGAATCGAAAATGTAAGTTTGTTTGGGATGAGTGGCTAAAAAACCCTCTCCTTTTCTTTGACTCCGGCTTCTTGCCAGACCTGTTATAAAATCCGTTTTAATTGTTCAAAAAAAGTATTATGAACAGATGTACATTGAATTGTAGCTAGTTAACAAAAAATCAATATACATGGACTAGTGTGCTATGGTTGTTTATTTGTTTAGTGTATGTGAGATAAAATGACAACAAAATACTTTGGTTTGTTTATATATATAGAGAGAGAGGTGTTCATGTGAGAAAATTTAAAAGTTTGAGAAGGATAAGAAAGATTATGGGGGTGACATGTGTCCCTTTTTATTTTGGTAGTTTAAGGGTGTAAGTGTAATTTAACTAATAAAATTTAATTATGGAATGAATATATGCAAGCGATTTTTGACTGTTATTATAGGGATTTTCGAAATTGAAATAACACCCTAACTCATAAAAACACCACAACATTTATATTGAAGGCATACATCTTATAAAGAACAGAAATATAACTCATAAAACACCCTAATTCATAAAACACCACAACATGTATATTGAAGGCATACATCTTATAAAGAACAGAAATATAACAAAAATAACACCATAACTCATAAAAAACACCACATCGGTTATATTGAAGGCACACATCTTATAAAGAACATCCTAACATTGAATATAAAAGAAATAAGACCCTAATATAACACCAGTCAACATTTTAATCAGAATCAAAACAAAAATAACACCCTAAATATATAAAAACAGAAATAACTCTACATAAGTATATTAATATGGTACTCATATTAAAGATAAAAAAATACTCGTTATTATAGTGTAATTTTTTAAAAAAGAGTTACGTATAAAAAGTTATTTATGTTTAAAAAAGAAGGGGGAACTTTGCATGTGTATTAATGTTATTTTTTAATTTAAAAATATTAAATTTACCTTTACTCTTAATCTAGAAAATTAGTTAGTTTAATAGTCAACATTATTTACAGAATTGTCACTATGATCTCAACCATTAGATTAAATATCTAATGGTGTAGATTCTTTCTTATCCTTCTCACACTTTTAAATTTTCTCACAATAACCTCTCTCTATATATATATATACCTCTCTCTCATATATATATCTCTTAAATATGAATTGAATGTGTGATGAATCCTAATAGCGTAACCAAATATTTTAATAATTATTTTTAATAATTTTATGATACAATAAAACTCAATTATTGTATAATTAATAAAATATTATTAAAAATAAATTATTTAAAATATTTGGCTAATCTACTACTATTCATCACCACATTCGATACATATACCACTAAAGAAATTTTCGCGCGCTTCGCTGCGGGCTTTTGGTCATTATCGTGTGGTTCATTACAGTACCAGTATGATATCGGCACTCAACATAATAATCGTTGCCAATCGACACGTGTTTGACATCGATTGAAAACAATAAAAACGAATACCTATACCCCTGATGTTGTTCGGTCGGTATACCGGAATCGTACAAATACTCGATATAGCTTAAGATACCAAACAATATTTTATTATGAATACAACTTTGTATTCAATCATTTTTATACTGCCACATCGAGAAAACTATAAAAATGAATATGCCATTGTTTGGTTGGTTTATGTTCGTTTTGTGATGTTAAAAAAAGCAACTACATATGACCCATTCGAATAAAACTTTTATCGAATTGTATTATAAGCACATGATGAGGTTAATAATAAAAGAAAACTATACTAATGTTATATGGTAAGGTACTGATATTATTCAAACAGTATCACTAGTATCTCAAAAAAAGTTAATATTAAAGAAATATATTTAAGTTTAAAATTAAATATAATAGTTACTATTGTAATATTGAAATGATAAAAGCAGAGAAAAAATTTATTATAATAATTTTAAGAAGTTAGAATAGTTATAATATTGAAATAATATAATAATATTAGTAAATTATATATTATTTTAAAAACAAAACTATTATTCACACATACTTTCTATTTATATATATATATATAATAAAAGAAAACTATACTAATGTTATATGGTAAGGTACTGATATTATTCAAACAGTATAACTAGTATCTCAAAAAAAGTTAACATTAAAAAAATATATTTAAGTTTAAAAGTAAATATAATAGTTACTATTGTAATATTGAAATAATAAAAACAGAGAAAAAATCTATTATAATAATATTTAAGAATTTAGAATAGTTATAATACTAAAATAATATAATAATATTAATTATTTTAAAAACAAAACTATTATTCATACTACTTTCTATTTATATATATATAATATAATTTCTATTTATATATAAAAAATAAAATATAATATATAATATATAATACTATATATTAAATAAATAACAAAAATAAATTATTTAAAATATTTGGTTACTCTTCGACTATTTATCACCACATTCAATTCATATATATATATATATATATTAAAAAATCAATTATTTCAAATATTTGGTTACTCTTCTACTGTTCATCACCACATTCAATTCATATATATATATATAGAGAGAGAGAGAGGTAGAGGTATAAGAAAATATAAAAGCATGTAAAGAATAAGAAAGATTTTGGAGGTGACACGTATCCCTTTTTATTTTGTAGTTTAAGGGTATAGGTGTAATTTAACTAATAAAATGTAATTATGGAATGAATATATGCAACCGATTTTTGGCAGTTATTGTAGGGATTTTCGAATTTGAAGGCATACGTCTTATAAAGAAATAGCACCATAACTCATAAAAACACCACAACATGTATATTAAAGGCATACATCTTATAAAGAATAGAAATATAACAGAAACAACACCTTAACTCATAAAAACATCACAACATGTATATTGAAGACACACATCTTATAAAGAACACCCTAACATTGAATATAACAGAAATAACATCCTAACAAATCAATTTCAAAACACAATACTTTAATCGGAATCAAAACATGAATAACACCCTAAATATAACCCCAGTCAACACTTTAATCAGAATCAAAACAGAAATAACACCCTAAATACATAAAAACAGAAATAACACCGTAACTCTTTGAAGGCAATAGAAACCTACTGAAGACACCAGAAACCACAGCAATGCAAGGACCTTTGTCCTCACATTAAATATAACAGGAATAACACCCTAACTCATAAAAACACCACAACATGTATATTGAAGGCATACATCTTACGAAGAACAGAAATATGACAGAAATAACACCCTATAATTGAAACACTATTGTATGAAAATAGAAAAAAAAACCATGGACTAGAACATCCAAGCGAGACGTAATTTTTTTCTCTACATAAGTAGATCAATATGGTACTCATATTAAAGATAAAAAACACTCGTTATTATGGTGTAATTTTTTAAAAAAAGAGTTACGTATAAAAAGTTATTGACGTTTAAAAAAGAGGGGGGGGGGGGGACTTGCATGTGCATTAATGTTAGTTTCTTAATTTAAAAATGTTAAGTTACCTTTATACCCTTAATCTAGAAAATTAATTAGTTTAATAGTCAACACGATTTACAAGATTGCAATCAATATCTCAACCATTAGATTGAATATCTAATGGTTTAGATTCTTTCTTATCCTTCTCACACTTTTATATTTTCTTACAATAACCTCACCCTATATATATATAATTATACAATTTTATTATATAAGGTGTAGAAATTATTGACGGGTGGTCTATTAGACAACCCGAAAGTGCATTAAAGTGATCATTATTTCACGTTTAAATGGGTTAATTATTACAATTTGATGTCTTTATTTTCTTACAATAACCTCACCCTATATATATATAATTATACAATTTTATTATATAAGGTGTAGAAATTATTGACGGGTGGTCTATTAGACAACCTGAAAGTGCATTAAAGTGATCATTATTTCACGTTTAAATGGGTTAATTGTTACAATTTGATGTCTTTGGTGTGTAAACCGTAGAGCATAACGAGATAGTTTAAACGTGCTTTATCGGGGACTTGCAAGTGGCTAGTTGAAGATGAGGACTCAAGAGATTGAACGAAGGGAAAAACGGGAAATTCTGCTGTCCACCGTAAGCTACGGTGGGTATCGTAGCTTACGGTGGAGTCCACCTTCAAAGAGCACCGTAAGACAGTCCTTAAGCACCGTAAGAAGATTCGTGCCCACCGTAAGCTACGGTGGGCACCATAGCTTACGGTGGTGAGCTACGAGAAAGTTGTAACTGCCCATTTTAACTCGAATTGAAGGGGTGTTTTGACATCTCAATCATTGGAAACGTTTGGCAGGGCTTTAGGGGTGATTTTTGAGTAATCTTGTGTGTTGAAAACAATTTCTAATCATTGTTTTGGTGTTTTTGATTTCTATGAACAAAACTATTAAAGGTGTGATAAATTGCAAGACCATGAGTGGCTAGAACTCTTTGTGATCATCTTGAAAACTATTGAAGGTGTGATGAATTGCCAGTCCATGAGTGGCTAGAACTCTTTGTGATCATCTTGAGTGGAAGGTTTATTTGAACAATTGTGTTTTGAATTCTCATTTCTAGAATAATAACTTGCTATATTTGTAGTTGTTATGGTGTTTGGATTCTTGTTAGTAAATTGTTGATTGATGTTTGAATCATTGCTTTAATCGTACGTTCTTGGTGTCATTGACAATCGCGATATCACGGGGAGGTTTACGGGTTGGATATTAGTCAATTGGTTATCGGGTAACAACCTCGCATTGTAATAATCCGAGTACTTAGTTCCCTTTTATCACAAACAAGTAATCAAACACGAGTCATGTCTATGTGACTCTTTCTAGTTGAATTTGAAACACATGCGTTAATTTAAACCGAAAACTTGAGATGGTCATTATCTTTTAAATCTGTTATACAACCAATTTTTGAGTCATTATTAGTTAAAATCTAAAACCACATAACCAAAAATTCTGAATATAAATTCTTCCAATTTAGGTAATTTAGTCAAAGTATTACAACCTTTAGATAACGCAATTTCCACAACTCCCTGTGTTCGATACCACTTACCGCTAGCTAGTAGCAAAATCTGGATTAAATTTACGTGAGACTACAACATCACGTCAAATTTTGGCGCCGTTGCCGGGGAGTAGTGCGCAATGTGTGTTATCTTTGAGTTAGTTTAGTTTGTTATTTTTTCGGGTTTACGCTGGTTATGTTAGTGTGCAGGTTCTTACAGGTGCATGCATACTAGAGGCTCTAACAGGCTATCACCATTGGCATTTGATCCCGAGATCGAGCAAACTTTACGATGCAACAGAGTTTTGTTACGTGAAAACAAGATTAGTGGTTCCCCAACAACACCTACTACATCAATTTCACCACACAACACCATGGAACCATTACCCACTACCACAGGCCAAACATCACCATCCACACCTCCACTAATTCCAACCACTCACCCAACTTCAACACATGAAGTTAACCCATCTAACGCCGCCTCAATGGTACCACCATTCTCATCCTTTTTCCCAACATCCGGTCAACCTACGGGTGTGCAACAGATTCGTCGTCACGGGCCACCGTTCCAACAACCAATGCCTTTACAACAAGTCCAAGGTCAACATCAACAACCTCAATTCTAAAGACCGATGCATCAACCCCAATATCAACAACAATTCGTACCTCAAGGGTTAAGACAAGATCAAGCGGGTCGACCAAGAGTACCATTGGGTGCTCTGCGAAGACATCATCGAGAGGTAGTGCGGGGGGTTGA
This sequence comes from Scalesia atractyloides, assembly GCA_947069175.1. Taxonomy (NCBI): domain Eukaryota; kingdom Viridiplantae; phylum Streptophyta; class Magnoliopsida; order Asterales; family Asteraceae; genus Scalesia; species Scalesia atractyloides. The sequence goes on from CAMTDV010000011.1 coordinate 35,299,886, forward strand.
AGCACTTTTTTGACCGGTCATTATTAATAATCCTTCTCCGATAGTGATACCTCATCGCCCGGATGGGAGGACATTTGAGGTTAGGATGACCGCATTACAAAGCTTGCCGAAGTACAAGGGTCTAGCAACGGAGGAACCGTACTTCCATTTGGAAACATATGATTCCATTTGCAACACCATCGGAGGGCACGGTTTTTCATCGGATGATGTTAAATTGGTATTGTTTCAGTTTTCATTGGAAGATAAGGCAAAGAGGTGGTTTCATACTCTACCGTCTGCATCGATTTATACATGGGCCGATATGCAACAAAGATTTCTAGAAGAGTTTTTTCGGCTCAAAAGACAAATGAAGCTCGGCGGAGCTTAAGAAGTTTTCAACAACAACCGGGTGAGATGTTTCATGAGGTGTTTGAAAGATTTAATATGATGCTAAAGAATTGTCCTCATCATGGTATTGCATTGTGGGAATTGTTGAATGCTTTTCACGAGGGGTTGAGCTCGAAAGATGCTCGTGATTTGATGTCCATCACCAATGGTACATTCGGTACAAACTTTGAACAAGACGATTGGGCGTTCTTGGAGCAAATGGCAGTCACATCAAAAAGGAAAACACAATCTTCAAGGCGGGCGAGACATGTCATCACAAGACCCCAATTGAATGCGGTAGGGGATGGTGGGGCGCGAGCGACTAATCAGGTATATAATGTTTGTACTAATTGTAATGAATTGGGTCATGCAGCGGAGGTATGTTTGGTGGGAGTGAGTGAAAATCAAGTTAAAGAAGTTAATGCTATTGCGAGGGGGTGGTCGAAATTTCAATATGAACTCCAACACATACCACCACGGGTTACGAAATCATCCAAATTTCCGCTATGGGAACCCGGCGAATCAAGCCAACCCTAATTTCCAAGGAGTTTAACGGAGTTTTGTTCCACGCCAACAATATAATCAAGGGAATTTTAGGGGTGGAAATGGTCGAGGGTATCAAGGTCAATTCCAACAAGCGGGTGACCAAAGTGAAAATGCGGGTCAAACGCCATCGAGTGGCAATGAGGTTATGGATATGCTCCAAATGATGCAACAAGACATGCAACGGAGAAATCAACTCGATGAAGCTCGTATGCAAAAGGATGAAGTACGTGATAAAAGCATCCAAACGCTAACCACTCAAATGGGTCAACTTGCAACTGAGGTAGCGAAGCTTAAGAAAGGTAAGGGCCAACTTCCAAGTGACACGGAGGTAAATACCTCTCATAATTCTTCACATAATATTAATATTAACCATGTAAGTGTTTTACGAAGCGGTAAAGAATTTAAGGCAAATTTGGAACCGGGTTTGGTTGAAGGGGTGGTTGAGGATATTACAGGAGTTGAGAGTGATGAAGATGAAGTCTCATCACCAAGTGTGTCTAAGGACCCTATCGTTGAAAAGTAATTAAAAAACCTGGTTTGGGTGAAATTTTAAATGAAATAAAGGAGGAAGGGGGACCAAGTCAAGTCCCATTTCCTTCCGCTTTAGTTGACCTGGGAAAGAAAAACTTTATTTCAACAAAGAGTCCTCTAAAGGAGGAATTATTGGATGTGTTTAAACAGGTCAAGGTAAATCTCCCGTTACTTGATACGATTAAGCAAGTACCCGCTTATGCAAAATTCTTAAAAGAGTCAAAAAAGACAACAAAAGAAAAAGTTGTCTAAGCGGGTAGATTTGACTAGACAAGTAAGTGCGGTGCTAAAAGGGATACTTCCTCCAAAGCTCCAAGATTCGGGAACGCCACTCATAAATATTCAAGTTGGAAATTTTCCAATGTCAAAGGCGTTGTTAGATCTTGGAGCCGGAGTAAGTATATTACCGTGTGGTTTGTATGATCAGTATGATTTTGGTCCATTGGCTCGGGTTGAGACAACGGTGGTCTTAGCTGATTTATCTCACAAGTTACCACGAGGGATGGTTCAAGATGTAATTGTGAAGGTTGATGAATTCTACTACCCGGTAGACTTTTTGGTACTAGATTACTCATCCGCGGACCCAAAACAACAAAAAAAAGTTATTTTGGGTCGGCCATTTTTAAGCACCGCGCATGCCGTAATCGATTGTCGACTTGGTACGGTTGACATGACATTCGGTAACAGAAAAATGAGATTAAATGTTTTTACTAACACTTCTAATTCTGTTGGTGTTGATGAGTGTTTCATGGCAAATTTAGTGGATGGATGTGACCCGCATGAATATGAGGAAGAGGATGTTTGTGTTTGTGTTTGTGATGTTTCCGAACAGGTACATGCTTGTGATGTGAGGGTGGAAGAAGAAAAACAAGATGCAATGGCTGTGAAAGAAGGGCGACCGTCGTGGACTCATCAGTTTGAGAGTTTGCCGGCAGAAATTAGTTCGGGCACGAAGCCATCATTGGAGGAGCCACCAATGTTAGAGTTGAAGGAATTGCCGAGCCACTTGAAATATGCGTTCTTAGGGGATAATGACACGTTACCGGTCATTATTGCTTCTAACTTAGAGGTGGCTCAAGAGCATGAATTGCTAAGGGTGCTTAAAGCGAATCGGGCGGCTATTGGATGGACGACCGCTGATTTGAAAGGAATCAACCCATCCATTGTGATGCACAAGATTATTACAACTGATGATGTAAAGCCGACGAGGGAAGCTCAAAGAAGGTTGAATCCGAACTTGCGCGAAGTAGTAAAGAAGGAGGTAATCAAATGGTTGGATGCAGGTATTATTTACCCTATTTCTGATAGTGCTTGGGTAAGTCCTACCCAAGTGGTGCCTAAAAAGGCCGGTATTCAGGTGATAAAGGATGAAAATGGTGAACAAATCGCCACCCGACCTGTCACCGGGTGGCGTGTTTGTATCGACTATAGAAAATTGAATACCGCAACCTCTAAGGACCATTTCCCATTACCTTTCATTGACCAAATAATTGAAAAACTTTAGGGTAAAAAATACTACTGTTTTTTGGATGGGTACTTGGGTTACAATCAAATTGCTATTCACCCTGATGACCAACATCAAACCACTTTCACATGTCCTTATGGTACTTTTGCCTTTAGGCGAATGCCATTTGGCTTGTGCAATGCCCCGGCAACTTTTCAACGATATATGATGAGTATTTTCTCGGACATGGTTGGGGAGTCGCTTGAGGTGTTCATGGATGACTTTTCGATTTTTGGCACAAGTTTTGAGTCTTGTCTCGACGAGTTGGAAAAGGTTTTAAAAAGATGTGTCAAGAAAAACTTAGTGCTCAGTTGGGAGAAAAGTCATTTCATGGTGCAAGAAGGTATTGTGTTGGGCCATGTTGTTTCTGAAAAAGGGATGGAGGTAGACAAAGCGAAAATTCGTGTAATATCATCGTTGCCTCCTCCTACAAATGTAAAAGGGGTAAGGTCGTTTTTGGGGCATGCTGGGTTTTATAGGAGATTTGTTAAGAGTTTTAGTGTTATTACTAAACCCTTATGTAATTTATTATTGAAAGATGTTCCTTTTGACTTTACTAACGATTGTTTGCAAGCTTTTACTGTTTTGAAGGAACAACTGGTGAAAGCCCTATTTTGCAACCGCCGGATTGGTCAAAGCCGTTCGAGATTATGTGCGATGCTAACGATACAACTATTGGAGCGGTTTTGGGTCAAAGGGTCGATAAGAAGCCAGTGGCAATCTATTATGGGAGCAAAACTTTGTCTGAGGCGCAAGTGAATTACACCACAACGGAAAAAGAATTATTAGCAGTGGTGTACGCCTTGGACAAGTTTCGATCGTATATTTGGGGAAGCAAGGTTGTAGTGTATTCGGACCATAGCGCAGTTCGGTATTTGATGGAGAAAAAGGATGAGAAGCCCCGGTTGATTCGATGGGTGCTCTTGTTACAAGAATTTGATTTGGAAATTCGAGATAAAAAGGGAAGTGAAAATGTGGTGGCAGACCATCTATCTCGAATTCCAATGGAAGGGGTTGACGATTTCAGTGAAATTAACGAACGTTTTCCTGATGAACAGTTGCTCGCTGTCTCTACTTTTGTAGCATTGTGGTATACCCATTATGTAAACTATTTGGCCATGGGAGTTATTTCTAGTCACTAGACGATGAGAAGAAGACAACAGTTCATGGTCCAAGATAATCAATACATATGGGATGAACCGGATCTGTTTAAAATCGGGCCCGATCAAGTGATTAGAAGGTGTGTTCCAGAAACGGAAGTGGCCAAATTTTAACCCATGCTCACTCATCTGCTTGTGGGGGACACTTTAGTGGTCACAAGACGGGATATCGGTTGCTCACATGCGGGTTTTATTGGCCAACAATTTTCAAGGACGCATGTGAATTTTTCCGAAATTGTCTAAACTGCCAAAAGATAGGGAGTATTTTAAAGAGGGATGAAATGCCCATGTAACCCATCTTGGTGGTAGAGATTTTTGATATGTGGGGGATAGATTTCATGGGGCCTTTTCCTAGTTCAAATGGGTTCTTGTACATCTTGGTGGCGGTGGATTATGTGTCAAAATGAATTGAAGCCATACCGACAAGGACTAATGATCATTCAGTTGTTTGCAAGTTTGTACAATCTAATATCTTTGCTTGTTTTGGGATTCCACGTGTTATAATCAGTGATGGTGGTCCACATTTTAAAAATTTTAATTTCTAAAAATTATTGAAGAGGTAAATGTGAACCACCGCATTGCCACGCCGTATCATCCACAAACTGGTGGACAAGTTGAAGTGTCCAACCGTCAAATCAAGGAAATTTTAATGAAGACGGTGCGACGGATAGGAAGGATTGGTCGAGTAAGTTTGATGATGTGTTGTGGGCATACCGAACGACCTACAATACTCCTATTGGTACAACTCCTTACCGGTTGGTGTATGGGAAGATGTGTTATTTATCGATGGAATTGGCGCATAGGGCGTATTGGGCAATTAAAATGGTAAACGCCGATTATGACGAAGCGGGGAAGATCTGGAAACTTCAATTGAGTGAGATCGAAGAGATTCGGGATGAAGCATATGAGTGTGCGGCTACATACAAAGATAAGCTCAAGAAGGTTCATGATGCAAAGATTCGGAAGCGAACTTTCAAAACGGGTCAAAAGGTGTGGTTGTATAATTCAAGGCTAAAGATGTTTGTGGGTAAATTGAAAAGCAAGTGGATGGGCCCCTATGTTATTACAAGACTGTGCAGGTTTGGAGATGTTGATATTGTGGATGATCGGACTAACACGAAGCAAACGGTGAATGGGCATCGGCTCAAACCGTATTTGGAAGGAAACGACATCAAACATCTTGAACTTGACAAAGTGGGCTACATCCTACGCCCATTGGATGCGGATTAAACACTAGAGGCCCAGGTTTGGTAGTGTAAATATATAGTTTATTTGTTTGGTTTCGAGTAATTATCCGAACTTGTTTGATTTGTGTTTGAAACAAGTGTGGGGAAGTTTTTCGGACTTTCTCATACACGGTGTTGAGGACAACACATGTTTTTCGAGGGGGATGGTAGGTAAAAGTAAGTAAGTTATTTGTTTGATCATAAACAAAAAAAATTCAATAAAAATGCCCAGTTATCGCCGTACGGTGGACCCAAATTCCCTTACGATGACAAGTTACTGTCTTACGGTCCCTTTATATTATCCTGGCTACCGTAGCTTACGGTGACCACCTACAGTGGCCACTGGGCGTACGGGGTCCGCAAAACAACAATTTTAAACACGGGATTTAACCCCAATCACCCATTTTTTGCATCTTTTTCTGCCACAACTTCCATTCTTCTTCTTCCCTATTTACTCTCAAGAACACCCACTTTAACCTACACCAACCCTTCAATTTTTCACCAAATCGAGTGATTCTTGGGTTAATCTTGACTAAAAATTCACAAGGATTTCGAATTTGTGCTTGTATTTGGTAGAATTCAACGTTTGGGGGATCAATTTGGAACTTTTTGATCCGAAAATTTTAGGGTTCTTGTTGGGTTTTTGTTAATCTTCAAGTTTCTAGTGTTCTTCTTTTCTACAAGGCTAAGGTATGCATTTTCTTACACTATTGTTATTGCATTGTAGAATTGTAGGTGCTATGTTACCATGATCTAATACTTGCTTATAGTTGGTTACATTGAGATGATTTTGATGGGTTTTTGAATGGTTATGGTGATGGGAGATAGTTATGTGATAAAAATATGGTATTTGGGCAATATTTACTAACTTAGGGAAATGTTGTTCAAATTTTTGCAAATGATGAATTTATGTGTTAACTAGCTTCCATGACCATAGTGATAAGCAAGTGTGGGAATAATGTGGGATATTGAGAAGAAGAATAATGTGTGTTTTTGATGTCTATGTTTTGCAGAATTAATATGGGGCGCAAAGGAAAGGAAAAAGTGGGTTCTTCGGGTGACCCGGTGCCAAGAAAGAGAAGGTTAGTGATGCAGAGTGACATAGAGGAAGAGTATGAGGAAGAAGTGCCTGATCGGGGAACGAAACCAAGATGGACATCTGGTCCTCTACACAATCAACTGGAGGAATGGCAAGCTGAATTGTTCAATGATCAAATGAATAAACTACAACAACGAAAGGAAGCATTTATTTGTGAGAAAGAGGTTCCGGAAGCAGATTTCGGACATTTGGGGTCACGGAAAAGTTCTGTGCACTAGGTTGGGAAGCGGCGTTGAAATGTTATGATGATGAATGTAAGAATTTATATGATGCTGAGATTCAAGAGTGGATGGCCACTCTTAGGTGTCCTTCATATAGAGGTGGAGCGTCAAGAATGAGGCTAATCGGAACCGTAAACGGCATTGAGGTGGGAAATGTCTTTTGATTCTTTGCCGGGGTAGCAAAGTTTGATAGTAAACCAGTAAACCAACATATGCTTCCAAGGCTGGAAGACCTGTACTTTGAACCCGAGAAGCACCCTCGGTGGAACACTATGCTAGATTATCTGTTCTTGCCGGGTACCACTCACGGGAAACTGTACCGCGAGAATTTAAGAATCGAAGGGAAGTTAATGTTGGCCATGTGTATGCAAAATGTCATCCCAAGGCCGGGTGACAAGACTGAGGTTCGACGGCCAGAAGTGCCGGTGCTTTACGCGTTGTTGACTTAGGCCCCCATGTTTTCGTTTCGCTTTTTGGTGATGAATAATGTGTGGATTAGCAGGAATAGCGATCAACGGAAAATCATCCCGCATTGCTGCCTTATTACAACCCTCTTCAAAATGTATGGGGTGATTGGTGCGGACGATAAGGGGTCATACAAGAAATTCAAGCCGTTCGACATCCGACAATTGTGAGCTGGGTGGAAGTACACAGAATCAGAGAGGTATCACAAGCTGAAGAGCGAAGGGAAAAGATGGAGAGTGTTGAAGGATGACGCGCAACCACTTAGACCGGGGGAAGTGGATGAACCGGAGAGCGAAGAAGAAGGCCCGAGTGGCTACGAAGATTATATGGATGACCCACATGTTGCCCCGATGAATGTGGATCGGAGAGGTTCGAGTAGTGATCCGGCTGGGGGTTTCTTTGATTTCTCAAGATATCCGTATGAGCCGAATTGGGCTCATGAAGGTACAATGCAAGAAGTAATTGAGATTCAGACATTCATGGTGCGAGTATGGAGTGTGCGTTGAGGCATAATTTTGATCGTCAAGAATCTTGGAACCGCACCCATGCATGCGCCTTTGAACAAGAGATAAATAACCGTTACTTGGATGATCAAAACCGACGGATGCATGCTGATTGGCATGCGGGACGACTAGTGGTTGTGGACCCACCACCAGTCGACTACTCGACCCTGCCGCCCTGTGACGGTAGTGTTTCTTATCCGACGCCACCGATGCATCATTCTCATTGGGTGGATCCTCGTTATGGGCAACAGCAACAGAGCACTGGGCAACAAGAAGGAGGAAAAGGAGGAAGTGGCAGTGGCGCGCTCGCATTTGGTGAGTTTTAGAGATGACGAGCTCCATCTTTGGACCTCCTCAATCGTTTTACTACTGATCAGGTTGTGTTCTTCCTTTATACAGTATTGTAGACTTTATTTTGTTGCGTTGTGTTTATGGTTGGGAGTGAAGGGGGTGTATTGTGATTGATAGTTATGTTTTGGGTTGGTGATATTGTGGTTGTGTTTTTATATGTTTTTTTAAAAAGAAGTTTGGCATTTGAGTATTTGAGCAAAAGGGTGATGTTGAAGTAACTTGAATCGTTTCCCTCAAAACTATACATTGGGGTCAACGTATCCCAAGTGTGGGGATGGGGGAAAATTTGGTATTTTTAAATTTTTTTTGAACCAAACCAAGCAGTTATCAAGTTTGAATATGTTACCTTAATCTACATGACACATCGGTATCCATTTTTATTCCTTTCTTGGTGAGGTTTGAGCCATATGGAATACTTTAGAGATTAATTTCTTTTTGGATTGAGTGGCGGTATGTGCATTGTGTTAATAGAACTTGGATGATAGATGCTTGTTAAAACCTAAGTGTAACGTGCTTATGAATATGATAAGGGCATTTAGGTAGCCTCGTCTGGATGTGTGTTAAGTGTGGGTTTGGGGGGTTGGACCTCATAAGTTATATATATGGGCTTGGTAGTTAGCGGGACAGGGGTTTGGACATTAGTAGCCAAAATTGAGCTTTTGACCATTCAATTGTTACCCAAGCCTATGTCCTACAAAATTCTACCTATTAATCGACCGGTTTAAGAGTCTAGTTAGTTTGATATTGCGTTGTATGTATTCTTTCTTTCAATAATCGTAATGCGATATTTGCTATCTTGTTGCAATATTGTATTTAAAAAAAAAAAAAAAAAGAGAAGTTAGTGGTACAAATAGTGTCAGTCATTTTTGTTGGTTGTAATAATAAACTATGTCGATTAACGAGCTACATGCATATATTCCACCATTTCTCAGCTTTACACATAGCCTTGTTACAACCCAAATGTCCTTTTGATTCATAAGAATGTTAGGCAAATTGTAGGTAGAGACTTGATTATTATCCAAGCTTATTGTCGCACATTCACATACTTGCATTGAGTGATCTAGCACAATCTTGCTAGTACCATTTTTTTGTCACCGAGAGGAGAGTATTGTGAGGGGTGTGTTATGTAGTATGATGGTATGCTGACAATGGGATGACATGTTTGTGTTTGGTTTACATGATGATCACTTTTAAGTTTGAAAACGTTTGTGATGTGTTGCTGGGGGTAACCAACGTTTAAGTGTGGGGATGTGACTGGTGGTCTATTGGACAACCTGAAAGTGCATTAAAGTGATCATTATTTCAAGTTTAAATGGGTTAATTGTTACGATTTGATGTCTTTGGTGTGTATGGCTTTGCAGGTACCGAAGAGCATAACGAGGAAGTTTAAACGTGCTTTATCGGGGACTTGCAAGTGGCTAGTTGAAGATGAGGACTCAAGAGATTGAACGAAGGGCAAAACAGGAAATTCTGCTGTACACCGTAAGCTACGGTGGGCACCGTAGCTTACGGTGGAGTCCACCTTCAAAGAGCACAGTAAGACAGTCCTTAAGCACCGTAAGAAGATTCTTGCCCATCGTAAGCTATGGTGGGCACCGTAGCTTACGGTGGTGAGCTACGGGAAAGTTGTAACTGCCATTTTAACTCGAATTGAAGGGGTCTTTTGACATCTCAATCATTGGAAACGTTTGGTAGGGTTTTAGGGGCGATTTTTTTAGTAATCTTGTGCGTTGAAAACAATTTCTAAACATTGCTTTGGTGTTTTTGATTCCTATGAACAAAACTATTGAAGGTGTGATGAATTGCAAGCCCATGAGTGGCTAGAACTCTTTATTATCGTCTTGAGTGGAAGGTTTGTTTGAACAGTTGTGTTTTGAATTCTCATTTAATAATACATTGCTATATTTGTAGTTGTTATGGTGTTTGGATTCTTGTTAGTAAATTGTTAATTGATGTTTGAATCATTGCCTTAATCGTACGTTCTTGGTGTCATTGACAATCGAGATATGACGGGGAGGTTTACGGGTTGGATATTAGTCAATTGGTTATCGGGTAACAACCTCGCATTGTAATAATCTGAGTACTTAGTTCCCTTTTATCACAAACAAGTAATCAAACACGAGTCATGTCTATGTGACTCTTTCTAGTTGAATTTGAAACACATGCGTTAATTTAAACCGGAAACTTGAGATGGTCACTCTCTTTTAAATATGTTATACAACCAATTTTTGAGTCATTATTAGTTAAAATCTAAAACCACATAACCAAAAATTCTGAATTTAAATTCTTGCAATTAGGTAATTTAGTCAAAGTATTACAACCTTTAGATAACACAATTTCCACAACTCGCTATGTTCGATACCCATTTACCGCTAGCTAGTAGCAGTATTTGGATTAAATTTACGTGAGACTACGACATCACGTCAATTATCCTGTGTTTTATATCGACCGAAAATGATAAAAACGAATATTGTATCGGCATCGATGTTTAAATAGTATCGATCGGTTCAAAATGTCATAGTACTGGTACCGATATTCATTTATCATGGCAGACATAATTGTATAATTGAATTTTTTTTGAAATCGGAAACCATAAAAATGAATCTAGGTATGGTACCAATGTTTGGTATGATAACGATACAATGTTAGTTTATCGAAAGAGAAAACAATAAAATAAATATCAGCACCGAAACCATGGTTGTTAGTTTAGTTCACTACGGCAGTGATAAGGTATCCGTTATTAAACAGTAAACCATAACAATGAATACATACCAGTACCAATGTTATTCGGCTCAATTTGGTACGATATGGTGTCAGGTTATCGAAAGCAAAAACACTAAAAATAGATACTAGTATCGATACAAATGTTGTTCACGGTTCAGTTTGGTACAATAGCAGCAGAGTACTCTTTTTCAATAAAAGATAGAACGCAAACAAACTAAACCGATCTCATTTGAACAACATCAATCTCAGTATAATTGTTTTTATTGTTTTCAATCGATGTAAGGTTTTCTTTTTCGATTCAAATAGCGAGTGGCGATACTGTAACGAACCAAACTGATACCGACCGATTTTCCACCGTGAAATGCGAAGAACCATCACTAGTTATACATATCACTTCAAAGTGTCCATGAATAGTGTTTCAATATTTTATTATAAAATGTTGATTTATTTTTTATTTCTATTTTCAAGTGTTAATTTATTTTTAAATAATATTTTATTCAATCATTATTTCTTTTAATAACTTGGGTTCGTTAATTTACAAAAAAAACCGCATCAATGTTCTTTTAACATTGAATTATAACTTTTATTGAAAATGGATATTGTGCTGCAGGTGTATCAAACCGAACCGAAAGCCACAATGAATGGTAATTATTATTTTGAAGTATTTTTTTATTTTTAAAAAAATATTATTTGTCATTTATTTCGATTTTTTCTAATAAATTGTGTTTATTTTTCCAATATTGTGATAAATTTTTTTTTGAAATAGATAATGTACCGCTAACGTACCAAAACATACCGAGTCGATTGAACAACATTTGTATCAATACAACTTTTAGTTATTATTGTTTTTACTTTTGATAAACTGGCACCATATCGTTATTATACCATAACAACCAAACGAACAACATTGGTAGCGATACTTATATTCATTTTTATGGTTTCCGATTTCGATAATTTTAGTTTATACAACTTTGTCTGCAACGATATATGAATAATGATATCAATACTGTGACGATCTGAATCAATTAATATCGTTTGGACATTGGTGTCGTTACCCGTGTTCATTTTTGTCGTTTTCAGTAGATTGATTTCTATACGAAGTGCATGTATCATATTGGTATTGTGACGAACCAAACCGATACAAATCCAATGCTCGCGATAATGTACCGCCGCAACACGTGGTCGAATCACCTAGTTCATATGAAGTTAATAAGACAAGATCACATAACAAAAATAACAATCCAATAATAACTCTTTTTACAACAAAATATTTTCCACAAACATGAATTCGTGTATTTATTATATTTCTTTATAAAAGTTTAATACAAACTTATTGGATTTTCTTCTAAATTGGTGTATATGCATGCATTATACCTATTGTAGATGGATATGATCGGATAGTTCTGCTGATGGCATGATAGTACTCCAGTAATCTGTCAGTGATCCAAATTAATTGGTTAATACAAAACAAAACTTACATAGAAAAATACTAGTCAAATATTTATACACGTTTTTCATCTATAATAATAATAAATTTATATATTTATATCTCTTTCTCTCTATGATTTATTTACTATTATGTAAAGTAGGGGTGAAAATTAGTCGAGTCAAGATTAAACCTAGCAAAGCTAGAAGTTGACTCACTGGGAGCTCACTTCTTAAATTCAAGCTTGGTTTGTGTAAGCTCGACACATTTTTATGCGTGTGTCTATTAAAGGTGAATGTTGAACATTACTTCACAAGTTACAAGCTGTTTAAGTACAAGTACATGTGGTTGAAGCATGTTATGTTTCAAGTTACAAAAGGTTTTTTACATTTGTCATTTAAACCCTATATTTATATCGTTTTATTGGCCCCAACTAGATTTTGGCACTTAGCCCACTCATAGTTTTTTTAATCTAAAAATATGTTATTTTATAGAAAATTATATATATATATATATATATAATATATATATATATACACACACCGTTACGACATACTTATTTTTATCAACGTTTTGCTATAAATTTTACTCAAAACCGAGTGGTGCGTGATAATATACAAGTCGTCGAAGTACAGACATACAAGCTGTCAAACTTACCTTAAAGTTTCTTTTCTTACCATTTTTTTCTGTTCTAACCTTTAGGTATGATGTTTTATAATATTCTAGAGTCATCGTTCCCGATGTCTATATTTTTATCAATGTTTTGACATGAAACTTTTTTTTTTGCATGGTTAACACTAAGAGCATTCACATTCTATCGTTCAAATTCTAAAAGATGGGTTTTTATATTATAAAAAGTGATTGTAAGTGGTTGTGATTAGAGGAGAGAGAAAATGTTACTATTTATCTGTATATTTATGGGGACACTGTTTACCTTCTATAATTTTTAATATATTTTAAAGTGGTTATAAGCAGACGTGAGAGAAAATGTAATGATAAAAGTATAAATATATATCATTTAATTAGAAGGAGAGAGAAAATGTAGTTGTTTTTAATGTAATTATAGGGTAGAAAATGGTGGATAATATGTGAATGCTCTAATGTACAAATCATCATAATCAAACAAATTTTAACACCCTTGATGGTTGGTATGAACAATTTTTAATTTCATTTTCACTGTTTGTTTTGTTTTTATGGTTTTCAGTCGATATAAACAAGTGTTGATATCGATTGAATTCTCTTGGTACTAATACCATAACAAACCGAAACAGTACCGAGCAAATCCCCGTTGCAAGACGTGATAATAAAGTTTTTTTTTTATTTTGATTGTTCAGAAGATATACCACCATATTATAAGATAGGAAAATAAGCAATGTTGTAAGAATCTCTAGGTGCTAGTCGGCCGGTGAAATACAAACTAGTGATTAATCTGGATTAATTGGATTGAGATTTTTATATGTAATCTTCAACTTTATATATATTGTTTTGGTCAAAACCTGATCAAGGATAATGTAACCAAATTTGTAAACTTAGGTAGAGTACTTAGGTGAACACAATGATAAGATGAATGCTAGATGAATAAAATGATGAACACAATGATCTGTACAAGAAAAGGCCCTTGATCACTAGTAGATCGCCGACATAAAAACTTCGGATAGTGAAACTATCATTATCAACTATATTCCACAATAAAAAAAGTTACAACTTCGGATGTTGATCAAGTGTGATACAATTGATTGCTAAGTGTATTTGTGAGAGCTCTGGTTTGCAATGTATGCGAATGTGTGTGTAATCATAATTATGTTATCTAACACTTGATCAACCCCTTTTGAATTAACCTAACAACTAAGTCCGAATTTCTCAAAAGACCACGTTCAAGCCCCCATGACCGTTTGTGGAATTAGCACGTGCAACATCTTGAACGAATTATGCCCGAGATTCCAGCTGAGACTAAGTCCACTACGTTAGTAACCTGCACATGAACATTCGAAAACATAGAAAACAATTGTTAGAAACCATAAGTAATGATAAGGAACCTTGATCCTCTGAGTCCATGCACCATCCACTAAGGATAATTGATCCAGACAACACCTCAGGATGTATGATCCACAATTAATAAAACGTATGCCCTAACACACACACACATATACACGTACACATTTTTATGTGTAATTTTTTAGCAAGACAAGTTTAGATCCCTCACCGGCTCATTTTTTAAGTAGACAAGATTAATCTTCGAAAATTACAAGGTTTTGACAAGGAAACGGTCGGTAATTCGCCAAAATTTGATTGAAACCGCCGATTTTTGACCAGTTAGGACTGCTTAGGGTGGTTGTTGCCCGTCTAGCGATTAATTGGCCGACTAGAGGAAAATTACTCGATGAACCTCAGGCTAGCGATTAATCTGCGACCAATTGGATGCTAGTCGGGATTTTTACAATCATGAAAATAAGTACTAAGAGCTTGTGTTGTGGGGGTTGACCGGGTGGCGCCTGATGCCACATCGAATACGCAACGCTCCAAAACTCGAATTTTAGTTCACTAGTATGTTTCCTTGTGTTATAGCATGATATAAAATGATTAAACTTTTTAACTTAGTTAAATTATTAGTTAAACAAGTGGATGAAAGAATGATTTATGTCAAAAGACTGGTAGCTATAAATGAATCCCAAAATAATGTTTCAAAAATCTAAGTTTTTAATGACTAAACATAAACTAAACAACATAATGACCATGAACGAACGTGGACAAACATATTACCGTATGTTCACTAACACAATTGAACGAATGTGACATTTGTTCATGTTCATTCATTTAATTACTCGAGCAAAATTCCAAGTTCATATTCATCCGTTTATAATTATTATCTACTACTACTAGTAGTTTACAATTATTTTTTTATTTTTGTTGTTAAAACATATACCTTTTTTAACGACAAACAAAATCAAACCGAGCACTCACTGGACCAAAAAGAGTACTCTGAGAGTGAACCGAGTCCACCACCAGTTATGGGGATAACTCGGTAACCCACCCACCTTAGACACACTGTTGAAATTACCAGTAAACTTATTTGGCTCAAGGATCGAACCCCGGTTTCGCTTGGTCTCTTATCATTGCCTAAAATGTCTCACTCTACACCAAGTGAAAGTTAAACCTGCGTCTATTAAGAAAATGCAAGCGTCCTAAGATTATCGGCATTAAAAACATATACTATCAAAAGAAAAAAAGAAAAGAAATAAAAATTGTAAGCCTGACGCTGGAGACAGCCTGTCAGCAACAAAGTTCCACACTCTCTCTACCCTCTCTCCTCTCTCCTCTCTCTCTCTCTCTCTAGGTTTCAGCTTCAGAGATCCAGAATCTCACTTCTCCTGGTAAGTTATTTCATCTTTCATCTGATTTTCTTTTCAATTTCACCATTCTTACGAACCTTCCTTCGTTGTTTCAACTTCGTTGTGTAAAATCTCTGTAAATTACCTGTTTCTCTGCATCTTCTCCTTCATCATCTCCCCCAGTTTCAGTTAATCTTAACTTTGACCTTATATCTGATGATTTTTGACTTCAAGTTATGGTTATAGTGAGTGAAAGCATTGTATTAGTTGCTTAATTTGACATGCATTTAAAGTTATGTGTAATTATGGAGTTGAAGTTATTAGATGGATCTAGGGCATAGAAGTTAGATTTACATTCAATACTTGCTGTTCGTTGACACTAAGTTATATTTTTCTTCTTGTAGTGAGAGTTTGGTTAGAATCTGAAGTTACATTTTGCTTCAAATAGGATATATAGATTATTTGGATTAATTGAAAATATTAGGGCTAGAATGCAACTTTTAAACATACAGTTAAAAGTTGCATTGTAGGCAATCAGCAATCTTTGCTGGATAGCGAGTGAGAGCCTACTTAGGATTGGATTGGTAAAAGCTAGAAATGAGCCGAGCTTAAACGACCTTTATCACGAGTCTCAAGCCTTATATAAAGCTTGTTTCGATAATGAGTCTGAGCTTAAGCTGAAGAGTTGATTGAGTATTTAACTATGTAATGTAGTGGTAATTGAAAGGCCAAATGTATGCTCTACTCCTTATAAGGCCAGTTTGTATTACCACCTGAAAACTTCATTTTCAGACAAATGAGTTAAGTATCCATTACATTGACCATGATTACTCATATATCGAAATTTTTCCTAGATAGTAATGTTCAAGGCAGTTCTCTGTGGCTGCATAGAGTGTGAGAGCCGAGAGGTCTTCATATCCTATACCTTTTCCCTCGAAACCATTCCACATTATTTTTGATGTACGGATGGAAAGTGTATTAGCATAAAAATTTATATCCGTTAATAATAGGGACATCCCAAATCTGCTGCAAGTTTTATAACTAAAACGTAATATAGAGGAAGTAAGATGATTAATTGTCACCCCCGGGCATTTGAAATCCTGTTATCTTTTAGCATGTCTTATATGTTATTGTGGTTGTATAACACGTTTATTTGTTTCCTAATGTAGGCGGTTTAGTTGGCTAACTACTTGGAGACGTAATAATAGTCATTTACACTGGAATGTGGTTTCCTTGCACGATAAGTTATCATACAGAGTTCTTCATTGCGGGCCATTGCAGCCTCAACAATTGCTAGTTCTTTGTTGTTCAGAAAGACATCTCTTTTGTGACCGGAAATTGAAGTTACGGGGGGGCTTTTTTGCATCATCCATGCTGTCAGATAGCATGCGTGGAACCTATTTTTTGGGTAATGCCCCTGACGAGCGTAGGTGCTGATGCACTTGGTGTGGTTACAATTTCTTGTGTTGCTGTTTTAGGTCTCGTTGGTTTACTCTGCATAACGTACTCCTTCTATCTCCGAGACCGCATTCGTAGTCAAAGTCAAACCCAACTCAGATACTTCGGTGGCCCGTCAGTTGTTAGAATAATCTTCATCTTTTTCGCAATCTGGTGGGGTTTTGGGGAGATTCTACGTCTAGAATTCTTGAGGCGTGACGGTCGCATATTGCATACTCTTGATTCAAAATGGCAGGAAACGGTATGCAAATGCTACATAGTATCAAACCTAGGATTTTCAGAACCGTGCCTCTTTGTCACTCTCGTGTTCCTTCTTCGTGCGTCATTACAGAACACCGACTCAGGCCCGTTAAGCCAGAAATGGAACTTCAGAACAGTGGGTTACATTCTTGTGTGTATTTTACCGCTCTTTGCCCTTCAAATGACAGTTATTCTAGTTGGACCAACATACGAGACGGATCTTCACATGAACAAAAACGGCTACCTTTTCAAAATCACAACCGAGTACCCGAATGACGTTGCTCGCTGTTTTTACCCTTTATTAAGTACTGTATTTCTCGGTCTTTTTGCCACCATGCTAACGCTTTATTTGTTCTGGCTTGGGAGGCGGATACTTATTCAGGTCATCAATAAGGGTTTGAGAAAACGCGTGTACGCATTGATATTTTGTGTTTCTAGTTTTTTTCTGTTACGGGTTTTGCTACTCGGGTTATCTGTTAAATTCAAGCCGGGAGATGCGGGGTTTGAAGTCGTGGCATTCTTGGCTTTTCTTTCTCTTTTATGTTGTGCCGGGGTCGGGATTTGCATACTTGTTTACTTCCCAATTGCAGACTCTTTAGCGTTAAACAATCTGCAAGATATAGAGGCTACACGAAGGAGTATCGGGGAACATAATGACACTCTGTCCCTAATCGCTAACCATGGCCCGCCTGGTGATTATATCATGAGCCAACAGTCAAACCCGATAGGTTCAACTCAGCTTCATAGTTGGTCTTTGAGGCCAGCCTCATGAACATGATGGTGAATCAACATATGCCAACTCATTTTTGTGGTGGTCAGCAGTTTGTAAAGGTCTTAGATTTATTAAGGATTTCTATTTTTCGGTTATCTGCAATGTCGCCACCACCCGCCTTTGGTTTTTTAACATGTACAATCCTGTTAATGCGTGTGATGATGTTTATTAATCTGTAACGTCAGTTGCCTGTTTTTAAGTGGCTGAGATCCAAGCCGGTTTTCGGATTATTGTTTACGATGATGTTTTCACTGCCCATCCATTGTGTGTATCTGTTTCGGGGGGTTGTTTGAATTGAAAATGGTTCATGGTGTCATTTAGTGAGCGTGGAAGGGGTTGTCAGCGAAGACGGTGGTCCTCAAGGTGAGCGGGGGTGCCAAGACTTTTTCCATCGGGGACATAATTCTTATGGCCATAATAAGTGTTTTTACCAGGATGGGTCATCGATGTTTTCCTGGGTTGAGTCGGGTAAACAATATTTTAGGTTTTGAAGGTGATTTTACCGCAACATTTTGGGTTTTGAGGGTTAATTAAGCTTAGATCCTTTAATATTAGCTGATTTAGTTTTTGTTAATATATTTGGTGAGTAACGTAAAGAATTAAAAGTTAGGAAACAGTCACATGAATCAAACAAGTTTAAAGTAGATATAAAGTGTGTGTGTGTATATTATTTTGGTAATATCAAATAGTTTTTGACGAAGAAAAACCCGAAACAAGGCGATCTGGGATGTTGACTTCCACAAGAAAGTTGTGTAAGCATTGATGAGAAATTTGATTGGATTAAATCTGCAAAACAAATCGCCGTTGGCCTCACCACAGGAAGTACGGTTTATACAACTTCCAAGAACTCCAAATCAGCGTTATCAATCTGCATTGCATCTACCTCCATTGATGATATATTGCATGTTGAAGAATTTTGAAAAGAAAAATGGTATGATGTTCGAAGCATTGAGGAACTGTGGTGAAGTTTATTACACAAAAGCAGTTCCATTAGAGCATCTCATCTAGCATATGTGTCAAGACCCAAGGAAGCAACAACTTTTGCACATAAACCTCCCACTGCTTGGTTTTACGATTTCTACATGAGTATAAATATAAATTATGGCTATGAATTCCTATGTAAAACAATCGTTGCTTGCATACCGTGACTGATGGAACCCGGTGGTCTCTAATCTTCTGTGATAATATAACAGAAACATGTTCCACAGCAACATCGACCCGATCTTTTGAATTGCCTGACTCTGTCACACACCATACCTTGCAATAATTTAACTCTTCTGTATGATCAATCAAACCGTTCTGAAGGAGCTTTGCTGACGTGTTGATGCGCTGCCAACGCAGGGGCATATACCTGATTATACCCTCATGATATTTTATTTAAAATATATTTACAGAAATATAATTGCTAGTTTTGTTACTAATCAACCCTAAATAACGCAAATCAAACATTATCTTTCTGGAATCTGAAAGCAATTTCCCGTCGACAAATGATTCCAGCGATCTCAAAGTGGTGGCAGCTACAACTGATGATGCCTCCACGTGGGACCCAATAAACGTTCCGACCTCCTTCAAGTTTTGTATGGTGTCAACTAAGAACCCATTTTCAAGCTGAAATGATGCATAATGAGCAACCTGCACAAGTTGTTCTTGTAGCTTGGAGAATGCAAACAAGCAAATGTTTTGGAGGTTTTGTTGCATTATTTGCTGTTCACATGATTTTGCATCGTGTTTTTGGTAGCATGCAAATATAACAAGTCAATGTTCAAATTTATATACAAGAAAGTGTAACAAAAAATAAATGGTATGAAGTAGAGGTGCAAAATGAGCAGGGTTTGGACGTGTATTTCCAAAGCAATTATTATAGTGATTTAATGCATAACTCATAAACACGTTCTAGATTATTTTATTCAAAAAGTTATATTACTACAAGGATATTGTAACTTTAGTAAATCATGATTGACACACTGGTGGTTATTAAAAAAAAAAGATTGAAACTATTAATTATTTCGGGTCAACATTAGTTTTGAACTTCTATCTAACCCACCCATTTTCTCACCTTTAATGAGTTGTGCAAAACTAGCAGGTATACCTGCGCCACACTTCGGGACAACGACTTTTTTACGTTATTGCTGGTTGTCTTTGAAAATCTAAACATAGAGAAAACACACTTAATAACAATAAATTCAGAAAGCACTAAAAGCTGTCACTGTAAAAACGTAGTTATGAAAGTGAATAAACAAAATTTAAAATTAAAATTATGTTATAAATAAAAAAATAAATAATAAAATTTATGTCATTAAATACAGATTAATAAATAAAAAATAAAGTTTATGTGATAAAATACGCATGAATAAATATTAAAGTATTTAATGCTTTCTTAAATGTAAATAAATGTAAACCAGTAAGACAAAATTGTAAATGACGAGTTGTTTATATATCAAAACTTGTACCCAACACAATAAGATTGTTCTTAAATGTTTTAAAATTGAATTGTTATTACATTATTGTCCCAATATAAAATTGAATTGTTATTACATTATTGTAGCAAAGAGTTGTATTATATTGTTCAACAAAGGGTGCCACCGCTGGATGAATGCATTGATACTTTCGAATATACAATTGTCATTCCAGCTATCAAATATGGCAAAGCCCAGAGATTCCTCGAGGCAAATAATGTGTTTATGTGGTGGTTACTGTGGAGCCCAAAAGAATCAACCATATCTCTCCACCCTATTACGAAATCTTCAACTAACTCCATATTATAAACTCGATAAAATTCACTTTTCCACTTATCGTTCTCCCAAAACCGCATTGAACCAAGATGGGAATTTTGCAACTATCAGACAGATGCAATAAGCATGGAGGGCATTTTCACTCACACACAAGATTATGGGTGTGAAGGGGCTTGGGATGGGAGCATTGCTCGACACATGGCAGGTGTAAGCTTCACAAGTCCACATTCAAAAAGTGGGGTGTGAAATGGGCGTGGCCAGGCCGGCGTTAGGGGTGTCACGTGACACCAAATTTTCTTTTGTTTTTTGGTTTTTTTATTTAATTATAGAATTTAGTAAAGTAATTTGAAAAACACATTTTATTTATATTAAATAACTACAATAAAAAATAAAAAGATACATTACATTACGAAAAAAATCAATCATTTTCATCATCATCTTCGTTGGAGTCGAATCAAGTAAGTGTTGAAACACGATATATTTTAGGTATTTTTCACTCGTTTATTCAAGCTTTAAATTTATAAAACACGATATGCAACTATCACTCTCTATAACACGCTAGGGCAAGTGTACCCATCGTTGCCGTAGTATAGTGATGATAAGATACCGAGTTCGTCTAAGAACACAAGAGCTTTTAATGCAGAATTATCGTCAACGTCTAATCGACCCGAACTTTGAGAAAAGGTTTCTGACAAGTAAATTAAAACAAGCAACAGAAAAATAAAAGAAACGAATAAACAAGATAAAATCACTTGGTTCCGACACATCTTTTATGTATCCTTTAATGATTTCCACATTTTGGGTTTTTTAATAGATTATCTTGATTAAAGTGGCATGTCTCTCTTTTAGAGACAACAATACCCTCAACCATATTGGTCTGAGTCAGCAGAGATACAGTCCCGCAAGGCCGGAATATTAAAAGATAATTAAGTGAGTTATTAATGTAAAATGTGGCATGTCCTTCTTTTGTAGGCAACGCTACCCTTGGCCATATTGGTCTGAGTCCGCAGAGATACAGTACTGTAAAACCGGTTTAAAGTTTTAATAGTAGTTTATAAATAAGGGGTTCAACCCGTTCTTACTTCCCCGATTTGATGCTATCTATCTCAAAGTAAGTCCTAATAAGCTTGAACCAAGTTCTCGCAGCATCTATACGCTGAACGAGGCAAGTGTTTTACCCAAACCACCCTTCTAACCCCCTTCCAGGCAGTTAACTTGCTTTATATAGACCGTAAAGACACGAATGAGTGAATCAACAAAACATAAAGAAATAATAGGATAAAACTCACTTTCAATATAAAGAACTACTTATTAAAGTCATTAATACAAACCCAATTAAAAAGTTAACCAAAGATTGGAAATCAAAAGTAATACATAAAAGATTTCGTCTTCACCAAGTGATGTAAGAGATTAGCTAAGCATGACCATAGTTTGACAAAGACTCTTACGATCAATCTTGGATCCCGAGACTACTATACACGCTAAACTCTAATGATTATGGTGGAAGATGATGGTGGAGTGGTGGCAGGTGTGAGAGAAATGGTTTCCCAAGGGATGAGTTGAAATAAAACCAATCCTTCCCATTTAAAGCTGGAAACAAACTCTTCATACGGCTCCGTGCCTGCAGGGCACGACCCTGTGTCTTCCTTCTTCTCTGTCTTCATTTAATACAAATGCCAGATCAGTCTGTTACCAGCCCCGTGTGTCAACGGCAACACGGGTGCTAATGCGTTGGCAATAAT
Organism: Scalesia atractyloides; assembly: GCA_947069175.1. Taxonomy (NCBI): domain Eukaryota; kingdom Viridiplantae; phylum Streptophyta; class Magnoliopsida; order Asterales; family Asteraceae; genus Scalesia; species Scalesia atractyloides. Next base: position 35,322,281 of record CAMTDV010000011.1, read on the forward strand.
TTTGAAGATTTATTTATTTGTGACTTAGGTAAAATCTACATGTTTATAAGCAATAATTTTGCTTATTTATTTCAAGTAACTCGATAGATTTAAAAAAAAATAAACTAAGTTACCTCTTTTCATTGTTTTAGTCATGCCCTTTTATAAATTTTTCTTATATGTTTCTTTTTATCACAACGCTATCGGTTGTAAACTTATAAAAACTTTAAAGTTTTTAGATATTGATTTCTAACTTACAATAAACAAGACAAAAATAAACTAAAAAAATATTTTTGAAAAACGATTTGGGGTATTTTAGTGGTTTCAAGTAGAGTTTTGTGTAAGGATTGCTTTTAAGACAAACAATTTTAAGTTAAGTTTTCCCCCATACTCAAATCACACATTGTCCTCAATGTGTCCAAAATTGGTTAAAATTGACTAAATGTGTAAACGTGGGTTAATAATAACAAAATTTACAAAAGTTAGTAGCTAGGCACGGGGGCGTATTGGAGAGGCATGACCCCGTGGTGAAAGTGCCAGTAATGAAATTTTTGGAAAACTTACAGAAGATGGACACGAGGGTGTGTTAAGGAAGCACGACCCCGTGTGGCAAGTTCAGAGAAAAATGTTTCAGCGATAAGAGGGACACAGGGGCGTGTCAGGTAGGCACGACCCCGTGTAAAGCTATTGTTAGTTTTTAGAAAAGATGGTAGGGTGTTGGGTTTCCTGTTTCGGGCTCGGGGAGTAGTATGCTTGGTGGATCCAAGCATCACAAGGTACTTGTAGGCTTATATACACCACCACAAAAAAAAAAAAAAAACAAATACGAAAATAGAAATCCTACATTACGCACATTTAGTTGTTGCGTCATCCATCACACAACCATAAAACAAAAAACAAAAGCGGAAATTAAATTGTTCGAAAAGTAAATTGTCTAAAACAGGACGCAACCCGGAAACCATCATTGTTTTATAAAAGAAGGAGAGATTAACCTGCTAGTCGTCTTCTTATGACCACCTAGTCTGAATCCATCTCTTCTTCATCCTCGCCATGGTATATCATGTGCTTCCGAATGTAGGAAAGGTCATTGCGTATGGAGGCTACGTTCCTCTTGATCCCGCTAACACGGGTGCTAATGCCTTGGCCCGTGGTGAGGGCATTGCGGGAGATTTGGAGTGATTCCTGCATAAGATTATAAAGATTGTGAATGTTAGGAAAATCACCACCACCTTGAGAGGATGAACACGGGGAGTAGCCGTAGGAGTATTGTTGAGGACGATTCGGGTCGTCTTTGATTGCGAGGATCTGGTCGGGGTCATTTGGGTTCTAAATCTTCCCCTTGTTACCTTTGAAGCTGTCACACCTCGGATTTCCAACCCGAAATCCAAACACCGGTGGGCCCGGGTGGAGAGTATCGTGACGTAAGTTGATAACATCATTGTCAATTAAACATAGCACAGCGGAAGTCTTGGAGTAAAATTACTATTACAAACCGAAATGTTCGAAATCTAAAATAATATACAAGCTCGTAATAGAAGATCCATAGACGGATCATAAAATGTACAAGAAAGAATACAAAACAGACTTTAGGCAGATCTAAGGATTTGCAAGATCCTCTTATTCTCTACTGAGCAGCTTCCGGCCTATTTCGTATTATACCTGCAGATTAGCCTTTGGAAGATACGTCAGCTTACGTTGGTAAATACACCCAACTGACTCATTTTGAAAACATTAAAAATGGTTTTAAGTGCAAATGGCACAAAAATCTTTTATTAACTTGGGAAAGTTGTCCTTGCAATGAACCAAGCGATAATAATTTACCGTATCCCAAGCCCGTATAGGGAAAATAAATCGAGAGTATTTACCTGAGCTTGTCTTCTTCTTTTATTTTTAAATAACTCAGCCGTATACAAAAGTACCAAGTGCAGATAGCATTTACCGAGAAGGCTCTAGTCTGGATTATGGCATAAGCTAGCCAATTAAATACTAACGGTCTTATAAACCGAATAGTGTACATGATCATTACGTATAACGCTTGATTAAACGATGATCGGATAGAATTTAGTTTAAACCCGACAAGTACTTGACTAGTATAATATGGGTAAACTATAAAAATTCTGGATTTTGAGGCTAAATGACAAGGTTAAACCCGTTACGGTTAAATTCGGTAAAATAGTTACATCTACGTAACTATGCGCATAATAGAGATATCGGGTAACCGGATAAGTCATGGACAATTTCTATATGCCATTATACTTTAAATAAGTTAAGATATCAATAGGATATCAACTTGTATGCCCGTTATGGTTTTAAAACGAAACTATGCCTTATAAGGGCATTTCGGTAATTATATACCGTATAAATGGAACTTGAACATATTTTAAGTTTATAATCATGAGTATTATGTAAAAGTATTTTATTTATGATGTAATATCAGTAGGATATCAATTATATGTGTAAATTATCTTTTATGACCAAACTATGCACCGAAGGGGCATTTTGGTCATTTTACACATAGTTTATGAATTATTTGGGATTCGGAGTTTATAACATGTACGTACCTACTGTAATTATGTTTAAAATAAGTTTTGAAATCAGTAGGTATGAAATTTTGGTCAATAATATGGTTTAAAACAATACTATGCGCTTAAACGGCGCTTATGTCGTAAAATGACATTTTTAAGCGATGTTCACTAAAACTGATATTTGAATCAGATTAAAATGTTTAAAATATGTTATTTAATATAACATATCATTAGGTAAATGATTTACCTTGAAGAGATTGATTAAAATCATTTTATGAGTCACAATGACTAAAACCGTCATTTATCGACATAGTTTAAGGACCTGCTTGAAAACTGAGTTTATAATTTGGTTTAACATCACAAATAATCCTACTTATAATATTACATCAGTAGGAAACTCGTTTTTAAGTTCATTATCATTTAAAACCTTGTTTTGTACAAAAGGGCATTTTGGTCAAATATGGCATAATTATGGAACTTGTGCATAAACTTGGATTTTGATTATGATCATGTAATATAACCGCAGAGGGTTATGCTACATTATATTATGATCATAATACAACTTTAGATCAGTAGGTAACTAATCTAAATCGGGTCAGAATCGAAAGTCAAAGCAGAAGTCAAACTTTGCGACTTTCGGTTGCGAACCGACCATAGAGCTGAAATTGACGGGCCGAACATGTTTATACATGTTCTAATAATTATCACCAACTTGTTTAAGTGTCAAAACAGGTTTCATAACATATATAAGATCAATTTATGATTTTTCTGAAAAATGGCATGTTTGACTTTTTAATAACATAACTTTGACCCGTCAATTGGTCTAGCAAACGTGATCTTCAGGAGGTGCCCTTTATAGGGACTAACACCTACCTTATTACGATCACTTAGCCATGTTCATTTTGAACAATGGCTGGACCATAATGGTCTTAACCGAAAGTCAAAGCGTTTGCCGTAAAACGCTTGACTTTTGGCTATAGAAGCCTAAAAACGAAAATGCAAGAGCAAGGAACACTTACAAGAGGTTCCTATAATGCAAGAGAACTAAGTTGGATGCTCCTTTCAGTTAGGAACTTCCAGAGGAGGGAGAAGAGTGATTTAATGAGAAAGGTGTAAGTTGGAATAAGAAATTGTGCACCTATTTATAGTTGGAGAGCTCAAAGGAGGTGAAGCCAGGTGTTTAAGGGTGTAAGAAGAAGCTTACAAGTGTCCCAAAACGTGGCATAGCAGCTTACAAGTCCATGGTTTTGAATTTAAATGGTTTTGGAGTTTTGCTTGGAGACCAAACAATTTTTCTGCAGCAGAGCCTGTCTCGCAGGGCGCGAGAGACACAGGCCATGTCTCTCGCGGCCCGCGACCGCCCTATGGCGATTTTCAAACTTTGACACTTTTGACCCCTGAACTATATAAAGCCTCTAAAGGCCTTCTAAAACACCATTTTGGCACTTTTAGCCCTCCGTAGCCAATACTTGACATACCCGCGACTATGCCCGGACATTGTCGAGCTCTCGGTTTGTTACAAGGTTACTAAGAGGTATAAATTAACATGTTGACACTTTTAATCCCTCCATTATCCAATTTTCATATATTTACAAAATTGAACTCTCTCGTCCAACAAACGGCACGTATGAGAGTTAGGACTTCACAAAGGATCACTCAGAGACTTATTACAAGCATGTTGATTCCGATGTCACTCGGAGGCTAGGCATGTTGACACAACGGTCACTCAGAGGCCAAATTTCAAGCATGTTGACATACAAGTCACTCAGAGCCTGTTATTTATGCATGTTGACATCGGTTCGTCACTTAGAGGCTCAACCGGAGCATGTTGACGCCTTTAGTCCTTATTGGTCTTTAACAGAGTATATTCAAAATACAACTCGTGTCACTATACTATTGGACACGATTTTTACAGGGTGTTACATCCTCACCCCTTAAAAGAAATCTCAACCTCGAGATTTTATTTAAAGAGATGGGGGTACTTTTGTCGCATAGTGGACTCAACCTCCCATGTATACTCAGGACCTCTAAAAGCGTCCCACTTAACCTTTACTATAGGTATCATCTTTCTTCGGAGCTTCTTAACTTGTCAATCCTCGATCGAAATTGGTTTCTCAACGAACCTCAGGTTTTCATCAATTTGCACCTCATTGTGCGACATTGCTAGCGACTCATCGGCTAGACATTTCTTAAGGTTAGATATGTGGAATACATCATGGATTCCACTAAGCTCCTCTGGCAATCTGAGCTTATAAGCCACGGTGTCGACACATTTGACTATCTCGAATGGTCCAATATATCTTGGGCTCAACTTGCCCTTCTTTCCAAAATGCATAACACCTTTCCAAGGTGATACTTTCAGCATGACTTTGTCCCCTACTTGGAACTTGAGAGTTTTACGCCTCTTGTCAGCACAGCTTTTCTGCCTATCCCTGGCAGCTTTGAGACGATCACGGATGTGCGTAATCTTTTCCATGGTCGACAATCTCTGGTCCTGATAGTTGGGCTTCCCCAACTTCTGCCCAACATATGGGTGTTCTACATTTTATCCCATACAAGGCCTCAAAAGGAGTAGTCTTGATGCTAGTATGATAGCTGTTATTGTAGGAGAAATCTATTAGGGGTAAGTGGTCATCCCAACTTCCACCTAAATCAATCACACATGCCCTAAGCATGTCTTCCAAAGTCAGAATAGTACGCTCACTTTGACCATGAGTCTGCGGATGGTAAGCCGTACTAAAGTTTAGTCGTGTGCCTAAAGATTGTTGGAAACTTTTCCAAAAGTGAGATGTGTATCTAGTATCTCCATCGGATATAATAGATACTGGCACACCGTGTAGGGACACAATCTTGTCCACATACAACTTAGCCAATTTGTCAGAACTATAAGTCTCTTTAATTGGCAAGAAATGAGCTGACTTAGTCCGCCTATCCACTTGACCCAAATAGTGTCATTACCACATTTGGTCTTAGGTAACTTGGTAATCAAATCCATAGTTACCATTTGCCATTTCCAAGTGGGAATCTCTAATTGTTGTAGTACTCCTGACGGTTTCTGATGTTCGGCCTTAACTTGCGTACATGTCAGACACTTTGCTACATAAGTGGCTATGGATTTCTTCAATCCCATCCACCAATAATTCTTTTTCAAATCTTGATACATCTTGTCACCACCCGGGTGAACAGAGTATCTTGAATTATGTGCTTCTTGGAGGATTAGATCTCTAAGTCCTCCAAAGATCGGAACCCAAATTCTATCATTAAATCTTAGGATTCTGTCCTTTCCAGGCGCTAACTGGTCAACAGTTCCGCCTAATCCCTCATTAAGAATATTAGCCTCTGATAAGGCTTGCTTTTGCGCATCTAATAGCTTCTCATTTAAGCTATTTCTGAGCTCAATGCTCTTGGCATTAATCCTTATAGGTTTAACCTTTTCCTTGCGACTTAAGGCATCGGCAACTACATTTGCCATGCCTGGATGGTAGTGAATCTCTCAATCATAATCATTAAGTGTTTCCATCCATCGGCGTTGTCGCATGTTCAATTCTTTCTGATTGAACAGATGTTGGAGACTTTTATGGTCTGTGTATATAACACACTTTGTGCCATACAAGTAATGTCTCCACAGTTTTAGTGCAAATACAACGACACCCAATTCCAAATCATGGGTGGTGTAATTCCTTTCATGCACCTTTAGTTGTCGTGATGCATAGGGAATTACCTTACCATTTTGCATTAGCACACATCCCATGCCAGTGTGCGAAGCATCACAATAGACAACAAAGTTCTCAATACCCTCGGGTAGAGATAACACAGGAGCGTTGCTCAACTTGTGTTTAAGAACCTCAAAAGATTCCTATTGCTTTGGACCCCAATTATACTTAATATTTTTACGGGTCAAAGAAGTTAAAGGAGTGGCTATTCTTGAAAAGTTTTCAATGAACCTCCTATAGTAACCAGCCAATCCCAAGAAACTACGAACCTCCATTGGGGTCTTGGGCACTTCCCAATTCATCATGGCCTCAATTTTGGCGGGATCCAGTTGGATACCACGCTCACTTACCATGTGTCCAAGAAATTGGACTTCTCTAAGCCAAAATTCGCATTTAGAGAACTTTGCATAAAGTTTCTCCTGCCTTAATAATTCTATGATGCACCGAAGATGTTTCTCGTGATCATTTTGATTACGAGAATAGATAAGTATGTCGTCTATGAGACAATGACAAACTTATCCAAATACGGTTTGCAGACTCTATTCATGAGGTCCATGAATGCTGATGGTGCATTTGTGAGCCCAAAAGGCATCACTAAGAATTCAAAATGATCATAGCGGGTCCTGAAGGCTGTCTTAGGAACATCTTCACTTCTAACCTTCAGTTGATGATATCCTGATCTTAAATCTATTTTAGAAAAGTAACTAGCCCCTTGAAGTTGGTCGAATAAATCATCGATCCTGGGGAGAGGATATCTATTTTTAATTGTTAGCTTGTTCAGCTCCCGGTAATCGATGCACATTCGCATCGAACCGTCTTTCTTCTTCACAAAAGGATAGGAGCTCCCCAAGGTGAGGAACTAGGCTGAATAAAGCCTTTCTCCAAGAGTTCGTCTAGTTGAACTCTTAGCTCATTCATTTCGGTTGGAGCTAGCCTATATGGAGAGCTATGGGTGCTGCTCCTGGTATGATATCTATTCTGAACTCCACTTGCCTATATGGAGGTAGGCCTAGTAATTCAGGGAAAACATCGGGATACTCCGAGATAACTGGAAAGTCTTTAATTCTTGGTTTAGGCTCATTGATGGTTACTTGTGCCATGTAGACGACACAACCTCTTCTCAAACACTTGGATGCCTTAAATAACGACACTTTGTCTGGTAGTCCATAGTGTGAGTCTCCAAGGTAGCTCAGGTAAATACTCTCGACTTATTCCCCTATACGGGCTTGGGATACGGTAAATTATTACCGCTTGGTCGGAAATGGGATCAATCGAATGCCGGATTGTGGCTAGTAAATCTGCATATTCCGTTTTAATCATTTTTTTTATAACTTAAACATCCGAGGTTAACTACTGTGTCCTGGATATCCTCGGCTCATTACATTAGATAATGGCCACGACCTTAGCACGAGGTGTAGCATACACCTGACAGACGCTCAAATGCAACTACCCACACTTGTTGGGGATAACTCCTTCGTGAGTTCATAAGTGGTGTGTACGTTAATCATGTCTCGGTTTTGGTACTAGGTGCTGTATGTATGGACAAACATGTGAATCTGTTAACAAGGTTGCAAGGTCAACTTTCCCAAGTTATAAAAGATTTTGTGCTGGTACGCACTTGAAATATTTTATTTAAATGTTTTCAAAATGAGTCAATTGGGTGTATTTACCACCGAAAGCTGACGTATTTTCAAAAGACTAAGTTTGCAGGTACAGTACGCAAATATGCTGGAAGTGTTCGGTAGTGATAAGAGGATCTTGCAAATCCTTAGATCTGCCCAAAGTCTGTTTTACATTCTTTCTTTGTACAATTTATGATCCGCCTGTGGATCTTCTATTACGAGCCTGTACATTATTTTGTATTTTGAACATTTGGTTTGTAATAGTAATTTAAATCCAAGACTTCCGCTGTGCTGTGTTTAATTGACTATGATGATATCAACTTTACGTCACGATATTCCCCACCCGGGCCCACCGGTGTTTGGTTGAAAATACGGGGTGTGACACCAACTTTTGTTGACTCAAATTTCTAATTTTACACATGATACAGGTGAACATGTTGAAGGAAGGAAGACATAGGAATTTGCCTTAGAAGAAAAATAAAGAATTTCATAAATGTCATGTTTAGAACAATCTTGTGCTTGTATGTTTATGTGTTTGATGAAATTTCTCTTTTTAATTTGAATTATTAAATATGAAACTTTGTTATAGTAAATGTCATGAGCTTTGATGAAACCCAATCATGCCCCGACTACCATTTCCGCTGCGGGTCAGGATGTGACAGATGGTCGGGGTATGCGATTTTACTTTGTGCATCTGTTTGCTGTTTTCTTGTATTGTTGCTTATGTCTTTTTTTTGTCTGGTAGTTATGTATGCGTTAGATTTTATTAAGAGTGATGACACATCTGATGTTGTTTTTACGGATGCTGAAGCCACCGAGGGTGATGATGCTGTTGCTCGAGGTGCTGAGCATCGATTTGAGGGTTCAACTTACGTGAATGTTCCCAATCTTAAAGGGTTTACCAAGGTTGCGGCTGCGAAAGTTTCTACTCGTCGTTCGAGCCGGCATGATAAAGGGTGCTGAACAACCGTCTAGTTCTGAACCCGTGGAGTTGAGCGACGATGTAGAGGTTTCAGGTGATTTGGAAGCTGTGGTTGAAGGTGAGAAGAAAGAGTTGCCCTTGACTGTTGGTAAAGAGAGTAAAGCGGTAGGGAAGAAGGTTGTGGGGTTAAAGGGTTCACAGAAGGCAGTTGAAGGTTCCAATGATGCCGGTTCTGAGGAGGTTTATGTGCCGGGTCGGAAGGTTAAGGTTTGTGATAGTTTTGCCTCCTCATCCGTTTGTGAGGTTGTGTTAACACATTTTTCTCCTCCTGGGGTTCGAGATTCTTGATCGTCAATGGAGGATGATCGGATAATTTCAAAGATATGTTGGTCGCTTGCAATCTTTCGGCCTTGATTCCTGAAGGTGTGGCCCGATTTCGCAAGAGGATGCAGGAGTTTGAAGCTTTTTCGAAGAAGAGAGAGGAGATGAAAGCTTCTATGGCTACTTTGAAGAAGGAGAGTGCGACCTTTGCTGAGAAGGAAAAGGCTTGGTGTCGAAGGTTGGTGAGCTTACCCAAAGGAATGAGGTGGAGGTGAACGGTTTGAAGAAGGAGGTGGAGGCTTTGCATGTTCGGGAGAAAGCCTCTTTAGAGGAGAAGAAACGGCTGGAGGCTTCACCGGCTCAGGTGACCAGTGACAACAAATGGCTCATTGAGCATGGCTTCCAACAAGTACTTACCTATCTTCTTCACTCTTCCGAATTTAACAGCGCCTTGGGTGGTGTGTATAGCAAGCTCCTTGTTCATAAGAGGCATCAAGACTTTGTTGTTGGTTACAAAGCCTATGGGTCTGGGAAGCCTCTAGATAAATCTTCCTTCTACCAGCCTCAAGATTTCAAGGTCTTTCAAGATCTTGTCTTGGAGATGGAGCATTCGAGTTACCCTTATGTGGGTGAAGTTTCTGAATGCTTTGACAAATCTCTCTCCATCCTGCAGGAGTTGAAACCCCGTGGCCTGAACAAGGCTGTTTATGACAAGGTGCTTCAGTCTCTTTCCAAGAAACATTCATGCTTGGGCATAGTGAGGAGACTTTTGCTGAAGGTGGTGAAGGCTCAAAGGAGGCAAGCCTTCAAGCTTCCGAGGCAGCGGTCGCAGGTGACCAGAAGGATAAGAAGGGGAAAAAGGTGAAGAAGGCTAAAGTTAACAATGCTAGTTTTTCCAAGCCTATGGCTGATATTTGATTGATTCGTAGCTTTCTTAGCATCCCAAACAATTTTATGTTGGGTACTTTTTTAAACATGCTTGCTTTAAAGGGAACCGTTTAGGTTCCACCATAGTGGTGGAAGCCTTTAAGGCTTATGAACAATGTGTAGGTTAACTGGCCCTTAAGGCTGTTGTGATGGTTACTTTTCTTGCGTTGCTCTATCATTCCTTGTGTTGTTTCATAGTTTGTCATGTTGCCTTTGTTCTTTGGTTGTGCATCTTTTTCTACCTATACCATGAAGGGTTCAGTGCTGCAGTCACTTAGCCTTAAGAGTATTGTTAACAAGAAGACACATTGCCTATCCTATTCATAGCACTTACTTGGTGTTTTTTGGTTCGTAAGCCATTGTTATAGCTTAAGGAACATTTGATGTAAACTGTTTAAACCCGTCTATGAGACATATTTTTGAAAAATTTGCTAAGTCTCATGGAGTTGTATTGATTTAGGAACTCACCCCTTATATAGGCCCATTAACCCTCGAACCTATTGAGCGATGTTGCCTGGGAGCTCATCCCCTTTCATGGCTCTTGCCATGGAGTTTTTTGCTAGGTTCTCAACCTGATTATAGGATAGAAAGACAAATTTGATAAAAACTTCATCATTCATTCTTTCAAGAGAACTTTTGTTACAGAGGGAGATTAGAACAATTCTCGAAAAACGTGAAACCTTTTAAGGTTTTTGCCATTCAAGTGACAGGGAAGCCTTTTACCTTGGGCGTCTGTCAGTTTGTACGACACTCCCTTGTGACTATGTAGGTGAAGGTATGGGGGACATTTGAGGCCCAACATGAGCGAACCCAAGACATCCTATGGATGTAGTTGCATTATTGATATTTATGTTATTTTCATTTTCTTAAAGACACATGACACCTAAAAAGACACCATAAACTCACAATCTTCTCATTGTATGATCCTGTAGATGTCGTCTAGACAGCAACGAAGGGGTAAAAGATCAGGAAGGTCTCAGGAACGTCTGGCCACTCAGATTGCGAAACAAATGGCCACGATACTGCCTGACATTGTGGTTCAAGTACAACAAGCCCTCGCTACAAATCCTACTAACCCTCCCCAATAACATGACCAGAACATCGACAACCCTCCTACCAGCAAGTGCTCTTACAAACATTTTAAGTCTTGTGATCCTCCTAAATTTGAAGGGACCGAGGGTGTCACTGCTCTCCTACATTGGTTCGAGGAGATGGAAAACACTTTTCTAAATTGCGATTGTCCTGAGGATCGCAAGGTTCGATACGCCACCGGGAGACTATTTGGGGTAGCTCTCACTTGGTGAATACTGAGAAAGGGAAGAGGGGAACTGAAGATGCAATGGCCTTAACTTGGGAGGAGTTAAGGGAAATCATGACTAGGCGTTTCTGTCCTAGGAGTGAAATTAAAAAGCTGGAGGACGAATTTCATTCTCTAAAGCAAAAGGAGGGTGATCACACTACCTATAACAAGAGGTTCTTGGAGTTGAACCAAATGGTTCCAAGTTTGTTCACCCCAACCTATCGTCTGATCGAGCATTATATTCGAGGACTTCCCTCGAAAATCCAAGATTCAGTTCTCAGCGTTTCACCAGTAACACTTGAAGCTGCTATGGAGTTAGCAACTGAACTGACCGAAAACCGAATTCGCAACGGGAAGTTCAAAGAAGAGAAGAAGAAAGCCCCTGTTGAGGGACAAACTTCAAACCACCCCATTCCTTCCTCTAAGTTTGCTAACAAGAGGAAGCGCAACACCAGAAATTTTGCAGTTACTCAAACCAACTCCCCTATTCCTGCTGCACCCATTACTCAAGTCACTCCTTCACCCGCACCATACAGAAGACCTTACACTGGCCCGTTACCAAAATGTAATCGTTGCCAATATCACCATTCCCCTGATCATCCTTGCCAATATTGCACCGGCTGCGGTCGCGCAGGTCATACTGTTCAGACCTGCCGCATGCCTCAACGAACGAACCGCCACCAACCTTTAACCCAAACCCACCAACAATTAATGGGTCAAGCCCAACAACCCCTACTATTACCACCCACCCAAAATTTAGCCCAAACATATTACCAGCCCAATTATCCTATGGGTCAACCAATGCGGGCTTGCTACAATTGCGGTGACCCGAGCCATTTTAGAAACACTTGTCCAAGGTTGGTCAATAATATTCATGCTCAGGCCCAAGCCAACCCGGTGAATCAAGCAAACCAAGATCCCCCATCAGCAAGAGGGAGAGCTTTCAATATCAATGCTAACCAGGCCAGAGCTGACGACAATGTGGTCAACGGTACGTTCCTTATAAATGGTAGATATGCATCTATGTTATTTGATACTGGTGCGGATAGAAGTTTTGTGTCTTTAGAATTTGAACCTATCTTAAGCAAAAATCGGGATAAGCTCACGGAATCCATAACGGTAGAGGTTGCGGATGGGAAACCAGTTTCATTAAACTCTATTATACGCAACTGTACACTCACCTTAAACGACCACGATTTCTCAGTCGACCTTATTCCTATGAAGCTGGGAAGTTTTGATATCATAATCGGTATGGATTGGCTCAGTCAACATCAGGCAGAAGTTATATGTCGTGAAAAATTTATTCGTATTCCTCTTTCAAACGGTCAGACTCTTCGAATCATTGGAGAAACCTCGTCGAAAGGGCTCAGCTTAATGTCTTGTCTTCAAGCTCAAAAATATCTTCGCAAGAATTATGTCGCGTTTTTAGCTCATATCATCAAAAAGGGAACCATGGAGAAGAAACTTGAAGACATTCCTGTAGTAAAAGACTTTCCACAAGTTTTTCCTGACGACATTTCAGGACTTCCTCCAGTTAGAGACGTCGAATTCCGTATTGATCTTATACCTGGTGCTACACCAGTTGCAAAGTCTCCTTATAGGTTAGCCCCCTCTGAAATGCAAGAGCTAGCTAGTCAATTACAAGAGTTGACTGACAAGGGATTCATACGTCCTAGCTCGTCGCCTTAGGGTGCACCTGTTCTTTTTGTAAAGAAGAAAGATGGATCGTTTCGTATGTGCATCGACTACAGAGAGCTCAACAAGTTAACAATCAAGAATCGCTATCCTTTACCTCGCATTGATGATCTTCTTGACCAACTTCAAGGTGCCAGCTGCTTTTCAAAAATCGACCTTCGATCTGGCTATCATCAACTTAGAGTGCATGAAGAAGACGTCCCTAAGACTGCTTTTCGAACTCGTTATGGCCACTATGAATTCATGGTTATGCCATTTGGTTTAACCAACGCACCAGCTGTCTTCATGGACCTAATGAACAAAGTCTGCAAACCTTATCTTGATCGATTTGTTATAGTCTTCATCGACGATATTCTTATTTATTCAAAATCTAAATCCGATCATGAGCGTCATCTTCGACTCGTTCTTGCACTTCTAGAAAAGGAAAAGCTTTATGCCAAATTCTCCAAATGTGAATTCTGGTTAAAAGAGGTGCAATTCCTCGGGCATGTAGTCAATGACAAGGGAATACATGTCGACCCTTCAAAAATCAAAGCGGTACAAGAATGGCAAGCTCCACGTACACCAACTGAAGTAAGATCTTTCCTTGGTCTAGCTGGCTATTATCGTCGGTTCATTTCAAATTTCTCTCGCATTGCTGTACCACTCACGGCTTTAACTCATAAGGGAAAACCTTTCATATGGGGACCCAAGCAAGAAGAAGCCTTTCAAACTCTTAAACAAAAACTTTGTGATGCACCAATCCTCACACTTCCTGAAGGTTGTGATGATTTTGTAGTCTATTGCGACGCGTCAGGGCAAGGAATAGGCTGCGTTCTAATACAAAGAGGAAAAGTCATAGCTTATGCTTCGAGACAACTCAAGACACATGAAAAGAACTACACCACTCATGACCTAGAACTTGGAGCCGTTGTGTTCGCTCTTAAGATATGGAGACATTATCTCTATGGTACTAAGTGTGAAATATACACTGACCACAAGAGTCTTCAATATATCTTCAATCAAAAGGAGCTAAACACGAGGCAACGAAGATGGGTCGAACTTCTAAATGATTACGACTGTGAAATTAGATACCACCCTGGTAAAGCAAATGTGGTGGCTGATGCACTTAGTCGAAAGGGTTATGCGAACTCCATTCATCTTCTATGTTCGCAAATTATAACCGATATTAAAGATCAAATTCGAGAAGCCCAACACGTTTCAATAACAGAAGAAGATGTACGAAAGGAGATGTCCTATGGAGCCGAGCTAAAAATTGAAACTAAATCTGACGGTATTCTGTATTACCTAGATCGTATCTGGATTCCTAACCACAACAATCTTCGTGAAATTCTTATGATTGAAGCTCACAAAACGCGATATTCTATACACCCAGGAGCCGATAAGATGTATCAAGACCTACGATACACCTATTGGTGGCCTGGAATGAAGAAGGATATTGCCGTTTTTGTTTCTAAGTGCTTTACATGTTCCAAGGTGAAGGCTGAACACCAAAGACCCTCAGGACTTCTAGTCCAACCGGAAATACCTGTATGGAAGTGGGAAAATATAACCATGGATTTCATTACCGGGTTACCTCGCACTTCTAGTGGGTATGACACTATATGGGTAATTATAGACCGACTTACAAAATCAGCTCACTTTATTCCTATCCGCGAAGACTTCAAGAACGAAAAGCTTGCTCGTATTTATATCAACGAAATCGTAAGCCGACATGGGGTACCGTTAAGCATTATTTCTGATCGTGATGGCCGTTTCACTTCACGAACATGTGTTGTCTAATGGCCAGCTTATTTCAGGGATTTACCCATGTGTTGTCTAATGAAAACAACTTTGAGGTGTGAGAGCTCAAATTCCTTGTTCAAAATATATTCATCATCAGGCAATACGCTTGTCCAATTTATGCTTTGTTACGAGAACACACTGAATGCTCAACGCTTTGAACACCTTCGTCTCCAATACGAAACTACAACAGCGTCACCTAAAATTTTGACATGCCTACCAATAGAATGTCATGCTTCATATGTATACACACACAACCTTTTCAAAGAAGTTCAAAAGGAAATATTCAAAGGGTTGTATTTGTGTGGTCCTGATCGCACGGAAACAAGTGATGGTGTTAGGATTAGCATAGTTAATCATCACGACAAAAGCAAGGGTTTAGTTGGGGAGTTCAAGGTTATGTTCATATTTTCCAATTTTTATTCATTCTACTAACATCGTTCAATCAAATATAAATGCTCACACCTTATTTAATGTGCAGGTAACTTTCAATTTGAATGATGGTACTATAGAATGTTCATGTCGAGGGTTTACACGTATTGGGTACATGTGTAGGCATGTAATCGTGTCTTCAGGAACATGAATATTGATGTCATCCCAGATCAGTATATTGCATCACGGTGGAGACATGATGTACTACCACCTAAAGTGTTTAGTATTGATACTCGGTATTTAGGTGGCAGAGACGAAAAAACAATCAAGCGAAAAGAGGCGACCACTTTGTTCAATGAATGTGCTGACCGGGTGCGTTGCGACCTTGAAAATATGATTGAATTTGTGGAGGATGTCACACCCCGACCCGCAGCGGAATAAGAGTCGGGGCATAATTGGGTTATCACCAAAGCTCATGATGTTTACTAATATGTTTCATATTTATTAAATTCAAATTACATCACAAAGATTTCAAGTCAAGTTCATACAATACAAGGAAAGAAAAATTAACTAAAACAATCCAAAATCTAAACTGGTTTATTCTTCTAGGCCGCCCTATGTGTTTCTTGCTTCAACTTGATCACCTGTATCATGTGTAAAAATGGGGAATTTTGGGTCAACAAAAGTTGGCGAGTGAACCTTGTTAAAAACATTTGTTATTGATTCCGTGTTGTAATTAATATGGAAAAATTGTGCAATAATCATATATGAACAAACGTATGTAAACAAACAATCACAAACACCTTGCATGAGTATATGATATGAATGACAATGTATATGTTGGCAACGTCTCGTTCACGCTCATAGGTAATGGGGAACGGACGGCCTATGATGATGTATGTGCGATTAAGGATCAATCAAATGGAGCCGATCGTATGTTGGCAACGCCTCGTTCACGCTCATAGGTAATGGGGAACAGCTCACGCTCATAGGTAATGGGGAGCGGCGGCCTATGATAATGTATGTACTGAAAATGATAACTTTAAACATTAACCACACAAACAATTGATATATATTGGCAACACATTTGATCATGAATATGATGGATGCACAAGTGTTTAATTGAAATAAATAATTAGCGACACATGATACACCCCAAAATGTGATTAAAACGGGGAATTGGTAGAGATTCACTCACATTGGGTGCGTTCAGTTGATGATGTTGAATGCGCACGAGTTTAGAGGATTGATCGACGAGGAATAACTAACCTAATTAATAACGAAAAGGTACGGTAAATAAGTGAATTTTATTAACAAATTTTAATTGACTTTTTAGGTTTATTTTTGTGAGTTTAAGGCTATTTTCTAACTTTAAAAACATTATTTTTAAGTATTTTTAATTGATTTTTAAATTAAATAAATAAAAAAAATATAAAAAAATGTTGACTTTTTGACTTTGACCGTTGACCATGACTGTTGACCGGTTCGGTCGTGTATAAGTATGCGCTGGGTGAGACTCGAACCGGTGACCTCAACAGGTCTCGAACCCGGGACCTGTGGTTTAGTTTGGCACACAGTCCACCGCTGGACTGTGTGTCTAACCTGGTTAATATTCTGATTTTTATTATACTTAACATCTTACAGTGAGTTAACCCGGTTCGGTTTAAAAAAAACATTTTTATTTCCGAGGATAGGGTCGTGATAGGGATCGAACTCGAGATGTATGTTTATTGTTTGCACACAGTCCACCG
Source organism: Scalesia atractyloides (assembly GCA_947069175.1). NCBI lineage: Eukaryota > Viridiplantae > Streptophyta > Magnoliopsida > Asterales > Asteraceae > Scalesia > Scalesia atractyloides. Next base: position 35,339,190 of record CAMTDV010000011.1, read on the forward strand.
CTGGACTATGTGTCTAACCCGTTTATTATCCTGATTTTAATTAATCCTATACACTAGTTCGAACTCATCTTCTTCGTTCAAAACACAGACAACGGTTAATCAACTGCTTCTTGTTAAATTCAATTAACGAACTTTATAAGCGATTGTAATGCGATGAAATAGAGAGAGTTTTGGAACTGAATATACCGAACAGGTGTTTTTCTCAGAACTCCAGCAAGGATTCGTCGGCTCTGTTTTGTGAACTCCGTCTGTTCGGATCAATTAACAGTTTTGATTGGTTAGATGTGAAATTTAGTTACTAAACCATGATTAACAGTAGGTTCAGATGATCATACCGATTAACAGCGTGATTTCGGAAATTCCAGCGATTTTCCGGCGAGTACAGAATATCCGGCAACGTCGTCTGGGATTGATTCTGGGTGATGGATTGATGTTAGTAATGGTTTAATAATGGATTTAACAGAAAGAGTCGAGATATTTACCGTGTTGATGTGAGTCTCGGTTTTCCGGCGAAAGTCCGGTGATGGCAGAAAAGTTCCGGCGAGTGAAATTGCTTCGAGAATTGGTGCGATTTTGAGCGAAAAGATTACCAGAGGCTAGGGTGTGTATTTATAGGAAAGAATATCGATGAATTGGGTCCGATTTCTGTCTTGATTCGTTGGTCAACCTTTTCTCCGGCGGTTATGACTGATGTCGCGGGACTGGACATCGGTTATAACCAATGTAGGTGTTAATACGCACGCTAAGTCAAAAGAAACCGACAATAATTGGCGAAGTCGTCGGGATTTCCGGCGACTGCGAAATGGGCGCGTCGTTGACTAATTTTGATATCGAGTTTTGTTATTTGAATTAATTGTTTCGATATATCATCAAAAAACACAAGTGGCGGAGTGGTTGGATGTGTGTGAGTTAAGTTGTTAGGCTTTCCCGGCTGACCCGGGTTCGAATCCCGGCAGCCTGTTTTTCTTTTTATTTATTTTATTTTTACTTTTTAACAATTATAGCTTATAAATTCCAATTTGTTTATTAATTATGTATCGTTTAAAATTATAATAAGTCATGAATAAGCATCGAAAATTTAAAACTGACTATTCGATTAATAAACGAAGCGGGTTTTGAAAACCCGTTTTTCGACGGATGTTAAAGAGGACATGACGATGCTAAAGGAAAAAATATTCCACGCAATTCCAGAAAAGCCTGCATACAATAACAAGGCAACAATCATATCAGACTTGACTGGTTATTCTGTACCAGAGGAACAAAGGTTGTGGTACTAGTCGTCATTTGATTGGACCGGGGAAAAAGCTGTTGAACGCAACCAAAAGCCAAAAAGGTTATGTGGTATGTGCAATACGTACACAAATGATCATGATTCTCACAACTGCGGTCCGAAGGATCCAAACGACAAAAAGAAAGGCAAAAGGTTGTCCACATCAAATGGCAATGGGGTGTAGGACAATGCTTGACCCACCGACTAGTTTCCTTTTTTTTGATTTGTTTGTCATGTCAGCTTATTTGAACTTTTAGTTTCATTTACCTTGCATGTCCCTTCGTTACCTTACTTTTACATTTGAAATAAATATATTTGGAATATTTTGTTACATAGCCTTTCTTTAGTTATTCTGACCCTGATTACTTATACTAACAATGTTGTATGAATTACCTTGATCGTTGTGAGTTTGTCACACATTGACCTAGTATCCTGTATATTATGAATGGCATAAACTGAATAACTATTTGGTACGACTCCAGAAAAGTATCCTACATAAACATACAGTGTGGCCTAGTAATGGGGACGAAATAGGTTTGTTACACAATAAAATGTACAAATCCCGACACGTGGATAATTGACTTGCTCATGCGCACACACGACTAACTTTTTTCAATCGCTTTATTTAATGGGCACACACCAGACACTTAGTGTGTGGGCCCATCTAGTGATGTTGTTTTAGGGTTATACACATACTGTAGACTGCTATTCAGAATAGTTTTTTTTTATACTTACTTACATATAGAAGGAAATAACCAGACATTGGTCAATGGATGACTAAATGTGGTTACCTATTTAGTAACATGTTTTTAACATTAATGTCACGTATGCCAAATTTGACCATTGTATTCATCACTTTACAAACATAACCTACTGATTGGTGCAGGTATTATGACACGTTTTTGGTTAAAAATTAAACGTCGTGTATACTAACCTTGAACAAAATTCTCATTTTTCAGATTATAACAACTATTCGGGTCGCAATTTTAAACTCCTAACCACACATGCCTCGGACGTGCGTTTTTCTGTTGGGGACATGATAAATCCGCAAGCATAAGTCTTGTATTTATATATGCCCGTGCGGGGGGGGGGGGGGGGGTTGTACCGGCATGTTGGTTACAAACCTAAACATTCAGTTTGGTTTGGTTTTCTGATCTACATACGCAAATCACAACGTGTGTAGGTAAATAAACAATTAAGGAGTCTGATTATTCACAAGAGCTTTGGTAGCCCAGTTGCTTTAGATTATGGTTTACAACCCAAAGGTCATAAGTTCGAATCCTGCTGGAGAAATATATTTTTACCAGATTCTGATATAATGCATCAGGATGCAATACCAGATTAACATTAGATTTTCTGATGAAGCATTTGATTTTCGTAAAAACATCATATTTCTTATATAAAACATAACATAAATTAAACATAAATCACTAAGTGGTTAACTGGTAAGGCTCTAACTTAAAACCTAGAGGTATTGGGTTCAAATCTTGCAAGAGACATTCTTTTTAATGCATCATAATTATATTTAAACACACCCGATTTCTAGTTAAATAAATCAGATTTCAAAATATGCATCAGAAAATGGTGTAGTCCAACATGTTAAGCCTTGGTACTTAGAAACTAGAGGTCTTTTTAGTTAAATAAATCAGATTTCAAAATATGCATCAGAAAGTGGTGTAGTCCAACTAGTTAAGTCTTAGGACTTAGAAACTAGATGTTTGCGGTTCAAACCTTGCTGGTGACATCATTTTTATCAGAGTTTCTAATTAATAACATCGGATTTCCTATTTAAATAATCAGATTTAAAAGACAATTATAAGTGATTAAGTGGCTCACTGGTTAAGTCTTTTACTAACAACCTATAGCTCATAAGTTCAAATCCAATGACTAACATTTATTTTTAACTAATGTTTATTTTATTTAGACCAAGATTTAATGCTTATTTACTTATTATATTCTAATAATTATGATTATGTAACTAAAAAAAACATTTATTTCATTAGTAAATGCAAATGCATATATAAATATACATATATATTCTAAGCAAAACTAATTTATATAATTAAGTTTTTAAACAAATTTAAGCATTTAAACTAGACATGGATTAATCAAGATCCCTAAATAAATAATATATATACTTTATATATACAAACACAACCATATGAAATATATGGATATGATGTAGGTTTATACGAACCCGCTTTGACAAAGTATATATTTTTGTAAGACAACAAATCAAAAAACAAGGTACGGATCCTTACCCCCTCTCCTTTTTTATCTAGTCAGATATTATTATAAACCCCGTCGATTATCATTTTCTTTTGGAACTCCTAACGTCTTTGGAATATCGATTCGTTTGACTATCCGTTCATTTCCTTTTCAGACTTTAGATTGGACTTAATATCATGCAATAAGATTATCCTTATTTTGTACTCATTATCGCATGTTCCGATATTGATTTTACAGAGACTGTTTGCTATTAGTCTGGGTTACTGTTTCTGACTGACTGTGGTCTGTTACCCTGAGTTCCACGCTTCTCGCGGAGTGTCCCATGAGCACGTTATTGAGGCACCGATAACGTGTGCTACTTCCGTGACGAAGAGATTAGTTCGTGGTGTCCCTAGGTATAAGTGTGGTACATAGCTAATAGGAGGAGTATGGATCGATCCTAGGATTACTGTAGGTCTATGGTTTGTGTGTGCCCACACACATCATACCTATTACTGTTCGGCTCAAGGGTACATCCGTATGATACAGTTTACTTTTTGACTTGTTTTATATTGTGTCATGACTGCTACTGCTACTACGGTTGTTATTGTTAGTGCTACTGTTACTGTGACAACTCGTAATTTCGAGGTTAGAACCATTCGTTTTCGTATTTGTAAATCGAATTATATACTTATCTTATTCGACGAATTTAATTTATACCTATTTAATTTAAGCATGTAGTCGAAACCAAATCCATATTGTGTTGAACCGACCTGAACCGTTCCAACCAAAGTTGTGTCTCACTTGTCGGTTCAACCCACTCATGAAACCCGAAACCTAGGAGGTCCAAACCATAGCGTGTATACTATATATTATCATTCCTAATTTATTATACATATACATTAGTGTAAAAAAACAAATAAGTAATTGAAACCCTCTGCTAGTCCAAACCCGACCCGCTAGTCCCCACCATTTCGGCCCAAGCTAAAGCCCAACCCCCAAACCCTTGCGGCCCAAGCTAAAGCCCAACCCCCTTCCTAATAACCACCCCAAACCTCCAGATGCATGTAGGTTAAAAAAAACAAAAACCTAATTCCTTTCACTCTTGCGCTTGCGACGACAGACCCCCCACGGTTGCTACACCCTCGCCACCTCTCTCTGGTCGAACGTTTCTTCTTCTCGCACTTCATCTCATTTGGTTAGTGTTGTTATTTGTTTTGGGGTTTTAAGTTCTGTTTATACATGGCTGCGTTTTTGTCCCTTAATTAATCCTTGGTGTTTGTGAGAATACTTGTATGCTAGGTTGCTTGAAATTGTGTTTTAAAGTGGAATTGGTCGTATAAGGATAAGTGTTCGATTAGTAGCTAGGGTTTTTGTTATGGGTTGAATCTTGATAATTGTGATGAAGGGGATGATGTACAGTGTTGATATTCTGATGATATGATGATTACATGTAATGCTAATGGTTGGAGTTCATGTTTGATTGTTTTGATGTTGCATGATGTTGTGTTCAATCTTATTGGTTATGGATGCTCTAGGTGATAAATATATCTGATAACCTGCTGTAAGTGTGCATAAGGGTCGTTGTTGTTCACCAAACATGTTAACAGAATCACTCGAACATGTGCTAGAAAGTTAAGAGCTGAAAACAGGAAGCTGGTTGATGATTACATCCGACTTCAGTCGGCTGTAACGGGGTCGTAACTTAACGAAAATTTGATTTTCTTGAGTCTATTATGTGCTATCTCGAAATACGCTTTTAATGGTGCTGGAATTATGATTTTTGGACATCTTTGGCTATTTTAAATAAATTATTTCATTTCAGCAATTAAAGCTGCGTTTTTCTACAGATTTTATGCGATATGTTTTGCATCATAACTTGCTGTGTATCTGGGTTTTCCTATGATATTCCTACCGTAGATAGCCTTTGATGTATAAAGAATTTTTCCGTTGGTTTCAAGTCAATCAGATAAACGAAGAATTTTTAAGAAATTATTTAGTGGGAAAGGGTCAGATTTTGACGAATCTGATCACTGTTCAGTGTTTGATTTTTCGCGAAAAATCCTTAAAAAGTTTGGTCACCAAATTTTTACACAACAGTAGATGCTCCGATTGACACGCCCTATAATTTTTTGGGAATTTTCCTGTACACGAACTATTCCGGATAACACTCTGAAAACTGTCCGAAAATGCACTATATTGCAGAATTTTTATTGAAGAGTATTTTAAATCTTTCATGACACTTGTGTGGTCGCTAAGTGATGTCGTGATAGATGCATGCATGATAATTAGTATTTTATGATAAAATGTGCTACGTGTTAGATACGTGTAGGATTCGTATTTCCGCATGAGCACGCACATTAACCCTTAAACGGTAATCATGCAAGGAAGTGATTGACCGGTTCCATCTCGCGTATTTCTTTACAATCCTTAATCCGAGCATTCAAAGGTGAGTTCACTACTCTTTTACATGCATGCGTCCCGAGGGGACAAACTACTATTCCTTGGAGGAATACTTTTTATAAATGTTGTAGTTTAATTTCGATGTTAGTTAATAAACTCAAACTCTATCATGAAAGTCCCTACTTACTACCGAACTAGTTGTCTGGGAGGCAATGGGGTTTTAGTTGATAGCGCTATTAGGCTTGACAAACCTCACACCGTGCTGGGAGCCGGGCGTGAACTAAGGACCTTAAACACATGGCCAATGTTGATAGGCATTGATGAGGGCAAACAAACAAACATACGTCACCCGGTATCGAGTTATTAATAACATGTCTTTAAATTAAACACCAACCCGTTTTCTTTAAATAAAAATGTGAACTCGCTGACTTAATAGCTGTTACACTTTTCAGCATGCTTGCAGGTCGTTAGATAATCATTGCATTGGGAACTTACAGTCTGGGGAGCTTGAAGTGTCATGGGGCGTGTTACTTAATTGCAAACAATAAAACTTTACGTTTTAAAACATTTTATTTTTCGATTGTATGAGATATTTACATTTACTTTCGCTGATTACATACTATGTTTGAAATGATTTATTTGAAATTCACTATTCATATTGGACATGATGACCTTGTCTTTGAATATTTATTATTAGTTCGACATAATTAGTGGCTAGATCCTGGTATGTCACACGCCTCGCGGTAAAACTCCGCATGTGGATTTTGAGGGTGTGACAGTTACCATTACTATTACTGTCGTAATAGACCACGTACTACTAGAAGACGATCTAGGTCACCCGTTAATAACGTTCATGATAATCTTCATAATACTAGACCCGAGGCACAACAGTTTGCTGGACCAGAATTTCAAGCAGATGTGGATGGTATCATTAGAGATGCTCTGCCTACAATTATAGGTGAAGTTAAAAACATCACTAGAGGTTATGCAAACAACACAAATGATGGCAATGGAAAGAACGGGCTTCTTAATAACACTAATGGAAACGAAAACGTCATCATAGAAGCTGAACCTAAGGAGGGATGTTCCTACAAAGTCTTCAAGGGATGTGATCCCCCAATATTTGATGGTAAAAAGGACACCATGGCCACTTTTCAGTGGATCCATGAGATGGAAGCTGTTATTAACATCAGTAGATGCACGACCATGCAAGGAGTCATGTATGCCACTCATTCATTTAGGTCTGAGGCATTATTTTGGTGGGATAGTGTCAAACAAGCTAAAGGACCTGGAGTTATTGCTGCTTTAACCTGGAAGGAGTTAAAGGAGCTTATCATGGAGAAATTTTGTCCTGAAATCGAAAAAAACAAAATTAAAAAAGAGATAATACAACTACAAGCTGCGACAATAACACATCTTCAGTACACAACCAAATTTGATGAAATGGCTAGGTTACTTCCTGAGCATGTAACACCTGAAGCCAAGCGAGTAAAAAGATATATGCAAGGGTTACCTCCTCGCATTCGAGAATTGGTTAGGATGTCTGCCCGAAAGACCTATGAATCGGAAATTGTGCAAGTGCAATTGCATACGAAGAAGAAGGCCAGATAACAATTGACAATAAAAGGAAGTGAAACGAGGAAGTAAATCAGTCGATACAGAGAGAGAGAAAGTTTCCGAGGAATAGGGGAAACTTTGTTGATAGGCAAAGTAAATATGTTAAGAATGACGCAGGGAGAAGGTCCCAGAATCAAAATGTTTAAGATGTTCGCATGAGAATCATGTATGGAAAAACTGTCCAAAGAATAGATGCTTGAACTGTTGGGTGTATGGACATCTATGAAGTGACAGCTAGAAACCTTCCCAACCGAAGCCTGAAGAGAATCAAAATAAGGCGAAGGGTTGAGCATATGTGTTAAAAGAAGTCGGAGATGAAGCCATAACCGGTACGTTCCTCGTTAATAATATATATGCAAAAGTATTATTTGATACTGGAGCTAATAGAAGTTTCATTTCGACTGCCTTAGTACCTTACTTGAACTTAGTACCACAAACTCTTGAAAACACATATATAGTCGAGACTACCAACGAAGAGCAAGACAGAATCACCCACGTCTTTAGGGATTGTGTTATTAATCTAGTTAACAATGACTTCCCTATAAACTTAATATCGGCCACTCTAAGTGGTTATGATGTCGTTCTTGGGATAGATTGGTTAAATAAGAACTGTGCTCACCATGACTATGAACACAAAACGATGATCGTATGCAAGCCAGATGGGGAAGAGATACTAGTTCATGGAAATGACGCAAATCCCAAGATCGGAGTCATCTCTACAATAAAAGCTATAAAATATGTCAAGAAAGGATGTATTGCCTTTCTCGCATCTACAGTAGATGCTAAGGAGGAGAGGCAAGTCAATGAAATCCCAGTACTATAACTGAAAGCTCAAGAACTACACGGTAGCAAGGTGAGTCCCTCTGAACCGTTTTTAAAACAGGATGTGTTGTTTTATCTTATTGGTAATAACTATGGAATCGACTATTTATAGCATCTATGATATTTGGCAATGATTGATAGGATGATTGAGGTCTAATTGTATGTATCTGATTTTGTTAGTAGAGTTTATATACATAGCCTGGTTATGTGAACATACTGTGCTTACTCTTTTCTTATCTGTTTGCCATGATTATATTTAATTGATGTTATAGTCGATAAATGAATGTTTATCCACCAGTTCATGCTGAGTCCCAAATATTTTCGGGCACACATCCTAGGTGCCATGTGATTATAGGAATCGAGGATGATGAATATGAGGAGATAGAAGTCTAGAGGGCTGCTAAAGATTTAGATCTCTAGTATATGTAATGCCCCAAAAACACAAATGTTAAATTTCAAGCATTATTTATTTTACACAATGTGATATGGAGGCAACTAAGTTAGTTAACTTGGTTATAAATACAAGCTAGATATTAATAATAAAGTTTTGTGACTAAACAAATAACAAGCAAAACTATAGGGGCCAAAAGAGGTCAAGTTGGAAAGATCATTTAATAAAAAGATGGAGAAAATGGAAAAGCCCATATTTTGGGCAGAGCATGTGTCGACACACATGTGTGTGTGTGTGTGTTCTTGTGTGAATCCAAGGGAAGAAGAATGAGAGAAGTATGAAGTTGCATGGATAATCTGTGAATCTTGGAGTGTTCATCACCTCCTAAGCATCAAGTAAGTACCAAATTCACCCTTTAAACCTTCTTGATTAGAGTATTAGATGGGTTTTAATGAATTACCCTTAATTGGGTAAATTGCAAGGATGGGATGGTTGAAATTATACTTAGATACTCTTATCTAACTATTAATTGATGTCAACATCTTAGTTGAAGTTTTTGATTCGCAAACCCATGTTCAAGAAATTGGGGTTTGGAGTAAATATGGATTAATCGAAAGAAATGGGGTGTTTAGCCATGTTTGATGATATGAAAAGAATGATTTGTTTTGTAGTAAAGGAATTTGATGATGAATTTTATGAACTTGGAAGATTGTTGTATGAATTAGTTGTACATTGTGCATTAGATGGTGTACGCACACCAAATGTTTGATGAAACGCCTAGTATAGATTAGAATGTGAAAATATATGTTGAACTATGAATGAATTTGTGGAATGTGATAATGCCATGTTTGAAAATAATTAAACTTGAAAAATGCATTATACAAGGATTCCATGAGAAGGCGTATTTAATGGTATGAATTGAATAGAAATGTGTTTCTCGTTCTCATACACAATGTTGGAATGATATGATGTTTACTACATGTTCGTATAATTGCTTAATCAAATTGATAAGTAAAAGTACGCTAAATGTGAAGCATATGGAATCATTAAAAGGGATGAAGCGGGAATGATGTTGGGTTGTTAAGCATGGGTCATGATGCTAGTCGTAGAATTATGAGAATAAATCAAAAGTTCACATGTTGAACCATTGACTTCTGAAAGTCAACTACGCATAAGAAGCATGCTAGACTTCTTGTCATAATTATAAGATTATAGAAAGTTATATGGTATGTGATATATCAGTTTGTATTATATGTGATGACATAATGAATTATATAAGTTTGAAAAGATGTGATTTTGAGTATATGCCTTATGCTTGTTAGGATTGACTTATGAAAGTCAAATACGAGATATGCATTTGGTATAATCATTAATATATACAATCGTGTATGCTAACGAGAATGTGATTGCGATGACATGAAAGTGTAGGAATCATGTCGTAATGGATGAAAGCATGGAAGGTGATCGAGCAAGAAAGAGGCAAGGTAACGGATGCAAATGCGGACGCTAAGGTAAGTGAATTCTTGAACTCACTTCGTAGTTAAGTACATGAAGATGTTTATATATTCGAATAGTCGGAACTAAAGTAGAACGTATAAATAAATACGAAATGTTTTAATAAGACTTCTTAAAAGGGATGAATATGTCATTAAACCGTGAAACCTCAATATAGGGGCAAACGGGTCATGAATTTCATAGAAAGGTTATTAGGCGAAAAGAGTGGAAATTTAATATAGTAATCGGAAGGTTTTGAAAAGAGACAAAATATGTTAAGTTGTTGGAAATCGTGTGTTCGGAAGGCCCAGGGTTGGCCTAGATCAGCAAATTCGAAATGGGTCAAAACAAGCTGTAGATTAGCAGCAACAGCAGGTGACCGTAAGCTACTATACCTGACCGTAGCTTACGGTAGAGAACATCCGTTTGCAGAAAGTCATGACCGTAAGCTACGGTACCCGACCGTAGCTTACGTAGAGGACATCTGGTTGGCAAAAAATCCTCACCGTAAGCTACGGTGAGTGGACCGTAGCTTACAGCAAGAATGGGTATCAAACATTAAATTTCGTTTGTTGTGTATATTATTGCGTCTTGGACTTCCATGTCCTTTAAGGCTTATGTAAAAGCTTCGATAAACTTCCAGAATATAGCATAACCTAGGAAAAGTTTGTAAAAATTCTAGTGATGTGTATGAATACAATCAATGACTTTCGGGCTTGTAAGGGATAAATAAAAGTATATGTATGATTGAGATTTGAATCTCGTGGGAGTGAAAGTGTTGGAATGTATTTCACAAATGGGGAGATGAAACTTGTTCTTAAGTATGTTTACAAATAAATTATTAGGCATAATTAAAGTTCGGCGATCGAACACGGATAAGTGAATATGACTTGAACGTGGATATAAAAGAATATAGTTGTAGAATGAAGGAGTTAGATGTAAATGTTATTATTGTATATATAAGTATGGAACCTGTATGTAAGTATGTGTATACATGCAAATGCTTATACGTGATGTAGCCCAATGAATGTCGTTTGATGTTATGTGTTTATGTGAAGTGGCTAACTGTTTGTTGTTGAGGATGAAATTAGGTATGCAGGTAAGTAAGGGTTGGGCTCTCGGAAGTTTGAGGCTCGGCATAAGGAATAAGTTCGAAGAATACCCTATTGGAGTTTTATATAATGTTTGATGAATATGTGTAGACGATTCATGTGCATGTTTTAATTTAAAATATATGATGTCACCATCTACTAACACGTTGGTTATATTTATATGGTGACCGCAGATAGTCGGACTATCATGATGGACAACCAACGAGGATCGAGTCGAAGACAAGGATTGTACGAAGAACCCCTCATATAACTGAAATCATGTGTAATATAGTTACGTTAGTTAGGAATAAATGATGTAAACGACTTAGAGGTCGACTCAAATGGTTTAAAGTACCTTAAAATAATTATAAGAAAGGAATTTTACGATTCATAATTCCGCTGCGTCGTTTTGGGTCAAAATGCGTTTAGGGTGTTACAGTATAGTAAAACTGATGTAATATTATTGTGTAATATGACAGATGCATAATACGCTTTAATAAAAGTTTGAAACTTCTGTTGTGAAATCTCTTGTTACTATGCTTTCTGTATATCCGAGGTGTAATACTCCCTAGAGCTTATCCTGGGATGCGGGTGTTACAGGATATGTTCAACAACACGGGATAGACTTTGATGAAGTCTTTGCACCAGTAGCACGCATAGAGACAATTTGAATAATGTTGGATTTAGCAACATATCAAGGTTGGGAGGTACATCACTTAGATGTGAAGTCTACATTCTTACATGGAGATCTCAAGGAGGAGGTCTTTGTCTCACAACCAGAAGGATTTGTAAAGACATGAAATGAAGGAAAAGTCTACAAACTATCAAACTGTATGGATTGAGACAAGCACCACGTGCTTGGAACATGAAGTTAGATCAAACCCTAAAGTCACTTAACTTCAAGAAATGCACCTTAGAGCAAACAATCTATACAAGGACGAGTAAGACTTCTACACTGATAGTCGAAGTCTACGTTGATGATTTGATAGTCACTGGAACATCAAGAAGGAGATAGATATTTTCAAGTCTCAGATGGAGAACAAATTTGAAATGAGCGATCTAGGATTGCTAGCATACTATCTGGGAACAGAAGTTATTCAAGCAAGGTGTGAGATAGCCTTCAAACAGACATGTTATATCAAAAAGATACTCAAAGACGTTGATATGTTAACTTGCAAAGATATAAAGATTCCTATGAATTGAGGAACACAGTTAACAAAGACTGAAGAAGGAGATCTAGTAGATGCAATGCATTATAGAAGCCTGATAGGTTCTCCGAGGTACTTACTGCATACAAGGCCAGATCAATGTTACCCAGTAAGTCTACTTAGTAGATTCATGCAAGAACCAAAGGAGCATCACTTGAAAGCAGTGAAGCAAGTTCTACGTTACATCAAAGGAACTAAAAAGCATGGAATCATATACAAGAAACAAGGAGGATTTAAGATTACAAGTTATAGTGAAAGTAGTTAAGGAGTTAACACAGACAAAAGAAAAGGTACAACTAGTCTGGTATTCTACTTTGGAGAATCACCTATAACCTGGTGCACACAGAAGCAACAGACATTGGCATTATCATCAGTGAATCAGAATTCATTGCAACCAATACGACATCACGCCAAGCATTATGGCTTAAGATATTGCTAAGTGAAGTTACATGTTGGAAGGAAGAGAAGATAACACTAAGGGTGGATAATGATCTGCAATAGCACTCGTGAAGAATCCAGTCTTTCATGGAAGAAGCAAGCACATTGATACACGCTATCATTTCATAAGGGAATGCATGCAGAATGAACATATCAATGTGGAACACATCAGTGGAGAACTACAACGGGCAGACATACTAACAAAGGTACTAGCAAAAGTCAAGTTTGCTACAATACGAGAACTTCTCTGAGTTCAAGATCTATAACAACTCAAGGATGTTCGTGATTAGGGGGGTGAATGAAATCTCTAATCACTACACATCCATACTACAAGGGTTATTGTGTAATTAGGTAATTTAGGGTAGTTATGAAGTATGAGGACCAAAGGCGTCAAGTTGGAAGTTAATAAACAACACCCCTAAGCAAATCGATGTGTCCCTTTAGACACACCTATTCGATCTGCAACCTCAAGCAAGACAAGGGACGCGACTTTTGTTTTAGAGAGACACACCTCTTCATGTTTAATTACAACCACAAGATCAAAGGACACACCCGTTCGTGAAGAGACACATCTCTACAATCGCACCTTTTAGTTTAGTATAAATAGGTTCTTAGATTTCAATTGTAAAACATTCCATTGTATTCGAATTCAAGTTTATTCAATTTTATTTAATCATTCATGTTCTAGAGGTCAAAGATCATGTTTTGGACAACAAAATAACCTCCCGTGAAAAGTTGTTGTTTATGCTACCATTTTGTTTGGTAGCAAATTACGGTAACCGTTGCCCTATTTTGTAATATTGATAATAAAAAGTTCCAATGGTCACTTACCCTTTCAGATGGTAGTGAGGTAGTGGCTCCTGCCATGCGCACAATATTAGGCAACATAAAAGTTAAGTTATTATTGAAAAGATTTACACACATATATGGACATGTGAGCAGATAGTTTATATTATACTTTTCAGTTCTCAATGCAGTTTGTTAACGTGACACATGCAAGTTGAAAATCTGTCCTAATAAGATCTGCAGTACCGCATATCTCATAGTTGGGTCATGTAATTAAGGAAAAATAAGGTTGCTTATAATAACGTATAAAACATATCTTCTGTGATAAACAAAAGACAATATATTTAAAAAGACATAACTTTCACATGGAACACAGGTATCCAAATGGGACTTTATAATACTACCTTTCCAAGTGGAGTGTCACACCTCGGATTTCCGATCAAATCAATATACCGGTGGGCTCGAGTGGTGAATATCGTGACGTAAGTTGATAACATCATAGACAATTAAACTCTGCACAACGGAAGTCTTGTATTTAAATTACTATTACAAACCAATGTTCGAAATACAAAAAAATATACAGGCTCGTAATAGAAGATCTACAGGTGGATCCTAAATTGTACAAAGAAAAAATATAAACAGACTTTGGGCAGATCTAGGATTTGCAAGATCCTCTTATCACTACCGAGCACTTCCAGCCTATTTTCGTATTGTATCTGCAAGCTTAGTCTTTTGAAAATATATCAGATTTCGCTAGTAAATACACCCAACTGACTCATTTTGAAAATGATTTTAAGTGACCAAAAGCACAAAAATCTTTTATAACTTAGGAAAGTTGACTGTCCAACCTTGTTAACAGATTTACATGTTTGTCCATACATACAGGTCCCAGTACAAAAACCAAGACATGATTAACGTACACACCACTTATGAACTCACGAAGGAGTTATCCCCAACCAGTGTGGGTAGTTGCATTTGAGTGTCTGTAAAGTGTATGCCTACACCCCGCGCTAAGGTCGTGGCCATTATCTAATGTAATGAGCCGAGGATATCCAGGACACGGTAGTTAACCCCCAATGTTTAAGTTATCAAACAAAACTGATTAAAACGGAATATGTGAATTTACTAGCCACTAATCGACATTGATTGATCTCATTTCCGACCAAGCGGTAATAATTTACCGTATCCCAAGCCCGTATAGAGGAAATAAGCCAAGAGTATTTATGTAACATATGACAAAAAACGGGTTCTAAAACCCTGCTCCGTTTTTGTAAATATATGTTATAATCTTTTATGTTAGTCGATTAATAAATATGGTGTTATTAACAAAATAAATGGTAATAGAGATAATAAAATAATAATAATAAATAAAATATACGAATATAATACTTATTAAAAAAGAGTGGACCGCGGGATCAAACCCGGGTCTCCACTCAAACAACACACACTACACACCGCTACAACACATGCACAACATCTGACATATCTGAACCAAATAATCTGTTATAAGCTCGTTACCTTTAAAACTGGATGGAGTCCCGCCCAGTAACAGGTGAACTCATCTCGGCACAAGATTTCCGTTTTCTCCTTTCAATTAACTACCAGAAACCGTTTTTAATCATACATATAAACTCAATCATTGAGTCAAATCAAAACGGTTATACAATTAATTTGCCATTCAAGGTTTTGGTCGAAATCGAAACAACCGAAATTAAATTCAAGTTAGTGTCTTCGCCTATAAATAGTGATCCTAGAACCTTGTAGAACTCGCTCACACTCTCATCAACACACTAAAACTCTCTGAGAGATACCCTCTGTTTCAATTAACCACTCCGCCGGAATCTGCTTCTTCGCCGAAAAAATTTCTTTATCGCCGGAAGGACATCACCGGAGTATTCAGGTTTAAAGTTGAATCGGTATATTCACTTGAACATTCTTCTTTTATTTCAATTTAATATCAATGTCGAAATAAAACAGTTGGGTGTGTTCTGGGAATTTTATTCATGAAGAAGATGAAACTGATTTAGTGTTTTTATATAATTATATATGGTGTTTGAAACAGGTTAGACACACAGTCCAGTGGTGGACTGTGTGCAAACTCAACACATATGTTCCGGGTTTGAGTCTTATGAGCGTCCGACTTCTGAAATAAAAACCACCTTTTTAAAACTTATTCAGATCATCTTACAATAAGTATATAAATGTAATATAATTTCGGATTATACCGGGTTAGACACCCAGCCCAGTTGGTAGGGTTGGGTGCAACACAGTTAAAAGTCGCGGATTCGACTTGGGGGTTATGCACCGGTTCAAACACTTTCAAAAACCTTCTTAAATAAATAATTTCAGAAATAACCTAACTAGTATATATGTATAATTAAAATAGAGATTATTTCGGGTTAGACACGTAGCTCAGTTGGTAGAGTCGCGTGCACGCATACGGGAGGTCACGAGTCCGAACCTCACACGCTGCCTAAAATACACGCGATAAAACCGGTCAGACTGTCAGATCTGACAAGGACCCAAATTTTTTTATTACTATTTTTTCTTTATTAATTTCATTTAAAAACCATTTAAAATGCTTAAAATAAGACTTTTTAGGTTTAAAAATTACATTAAATACCATAAAATAAGTCTTAAAACCTAATAAAAAGCATTAATAGAAATGTTAATCTCAAATAAAAATTTATTTATTTATCGTATTATTACGTTATTATTTAGGTTACTTTCTTTTGTTGGTTAAATCCAAAATCGTGCGCGTTAGTCGTCAATCCAAGAAAAACGCACCCACTGTGAATGAATCCTTACAAATTCCCCTTTTTATTCATGTTTTGGGGTGTATCATGTGTCGTTTACGTATTTCGTTTATTCAAACACTTGTGCTATTACCATTATATAAACTAACGTGTTATGTAATGTTATTTGTTGTATTGTGTGGTTACATTTTTCTCATTTGCGTGCAATCATTCATATTAGGCCCATCAGTTCCTCGTGGGATACGAGTTGAGCATCGCATGCCTCATTAGATCGGCTCCGTTTGATTGAGCCTTGATCTCACAGCTCATCATTGGTCATGCTTGTGTGTGCATTGCTAGATGCTTATGTGGTCTGTGGTTAGATTTACATATGCGTATGCTCATAATTGGTTATTGCACATTTTTATTAAAATAAACAATATAACTATTTATTTCAAATGATCAAATAAGATTCACTCGCCAACTTTTGTTGACCCAAAAACTCAATTTTTCACATGATACCAGTGAACAGGTTGAAGCAAGGAACATATAGGAATTTGCCTTAGAAGAAAAATAAAGAGTTCATGAATGTTTAGAACATGTTGAGCTTGTATGTTTGTTGTAATTTTTCCTTTAAATTGGAAATAATAAATATGAAACTTTATTAGCAAATGTCATGAGCTTTGATGAAAACCCAATCATGTCCCGACTACCATTTCCGCTGCGGGTCAGGGTGTGACAGATTGGTATCAGAGCTTTTAACTATAGGGATATAGGATTGGTTATTAGACCCTTAGAGCCTATACTATAGTCGATTAGATTTTAATTGCTTATGTGTTATTTGGTGACATGCGAACTCATGATAGTTACTTGTTTTATATTTATTTCACACGCAACTGCATGCAAGCACTTCCACTATCATTTTGTGTGCTATTTAATGTGTTATACATATTGTCAAACATAACATGCTTACATATATATGCAACACGCACGCTTCAGTTCTCACATATTTAAATCATTCTCTATTTCTTTATTCAAGATTTTGTGATGTTTTCATTTTTCAATCTCATCAAAGTGAGTTCTACGACGGGCATGTAGTAACTAGAAAGGTACAAGTACTGGTAGTCGAAACGTCCTGTCTAAGTTGGCATTCGTATAAATCCAATATAACGGGCTAGTTTGCCCACCTGGGGACTAACGATGAGAGTATGAAGGACCTATTAGGCCAAAGCATGCCACACCAAACGTCGTGTGAACTAACCCCACTTTGAGTTGTCGCTGTGTCTACACCTAGACACCTTCCGACCTTATATCTCGTAATCATATTTTACGATTTTCATTCGGGTGGAGTGAATGTTAAACAGGCCAAAACCAATGTGAACCCTACAAGAGCACAGTAGTCATGGGGGTCCACATGACTACCTAGGCCAAGTATGGGGGACATATGGGGGCCAAAACATGAGCAAAGCCCAAGACATCCTATGGATGTTGAAAAACTTATTTTCTCATTTATTTTGTGAATGTTGATTTTTCTTTTACGACACATGACACCAAAAACGTTCAACTCATAATCTTGCTACGTATTTCCTATAGATGTCTGCTAGACACTCTCGAGGTGGTAGAAGGTTAGGAAGACCTGGCGAGCGCATGGCCACTCAAATAGCTCAACAAATGGCCGTCGTACTTCCCGACATCGTAGTTCAAGTCCAACAAGACCTTGCCGCTAATCCCATCAACCCAATCAACCAAGAAGGTCAAAACGTTGCCAACCCTTCCCAAATACCACCAGGTGCACTTACAAGCACTTCAACTCATGTGACCCTCCCAAGTACGAAGGAACTGAAGGGGTCACTGCTCTCCTTCGATAGTTTGAAGAGATGGAGAATACCTTCCTCAATTGTGATTGTCCCAACGACCGCAAAGTTCGTTATGCTACTGGCCGTCTATTTGGGGTAGCATTAACTTGGTGGAATGCCGAAAAAGGCAGAAGAGGCGCCGAAGCCGTAGTAGCCCTAACTTGGGAAGAACTTTGAGAACTCATGACAAGATGCTTCTGCCCGAGAAGTGGAATTAAAAAGTTAGAGGATGAGTTCTATTTCTTGAAGCAAAAAGTGGGAGATCACATAACCTACAACAAGAGGTTTCTCGAGTTGAATCAAATGGTTCCCAATTTGTTCACCCGTCTCTATCATCTGATCGAGCACTACATTCGTGGTCTCCTTCGAAGATTCAGGACCCTGTAATGAGTACTACACTTGCAACTTTAGAAGCAGCAATGGAGCTAGCTACAGAGCTCACCAAAAACCACATTAGTAATTGGGATTTGAAGGATGAGAAGAAGAAAGATAAAACATCAACCAAAATCTCAAACCCAACCCAAACTGAATCCTCTTCTCAACTCACTACAAAGAGAAAGCGAGACAGGCAAAATTTCACTGTCACTCAAACCAGACAACCAGCTCCACAAGTCGTACCCCTCCAAGCTATCCCAGTCGCTCAAGTAGCACCCAACTCAACATACCCAAATAAGAAACCTTACATTGGTCCTCACCCTCAATGCAACACCTGCTTTTATCACCATCATCCCACCATACCCTGTCGATTGTGTGCAAATTGTGGGCGTTATGGTCATCTAAGTAAAACTTGTCGCACTCCACAAAACCAAACTTCACCCCCTGCCCAAAATATGATTCAACCCTATCAACAACCTCAATATCCCATGGTTCCATACGTTCGAGCTTGTTTTAATTGTGGTGACCCTACCCACTTTAGAAACACCTATCCTAGGTTGGTTAATATCATTAACGTTCAAGCTCAAGCGAACCCTGTTAACCAAGCAAACCAGGCAAACCCAGCACCCCCACCAGCAAGTGGAAGAGCCTATAACATCAACGCAAACCCAGATGAGGTCAATAACGGTGCAAATGAGCAACCCAACTAGCCTTCCATCATCAAGAAACAAGACTCTGCTCTAACCATTTATTCTTAATGTTTTCTATAAATTGCAATCCTTGTATATCCCTGTTTCAATTTGGGAATTAAATGTATCAAAATTTTAATGCCAATAACGCAGTTTATATCACATCATGACAAGTTGTTTCATTATATGTCTCTATTCATCGATTCAAAATTTTATGTCATCGTACATCAAGACGAACCTCGTCTTATCATTTAAAGAAGTTGGGTCGTGTCTCACTTTTTCATAGACTGATCACTTCATTATAACACACGAGAGAGGTACCGTCGTCATTCAGTCATATATCCCTCAGATTCAAGACTCAAGCTTTGGTTGTTGTGTTTGTTTATATTTTGTAGATTTTAGGATGAGTCACATAGAACTAATCGTAACTTACTGACAAAGCCAATGAAAATTTGACAAGGATATAGTGGATACTCCGTTGGTACTTCCTATATATAAGTATTCTTGTCAAATGATCAAAAGCATTGTTAGGCGGTTATGAGAAGTTCTGTGTAGGTAGTGTAAATTTTAATTTGGATAATGTCATGGTTGAAGATTTCGTTTTTGTGATATAACTTTGTCTTTTCAACGCTTCGATTTTTTCTCAAAACTCTCATACATGAGATCATATCCAGTCAATCAACTCTATTTAGCAATGCTTCTCACTTTTATACCTTAGGCGTAAAAAAGCGATTCCTGTAGCAGGGCATTCAACCCTTAAAAGGAACGTTACCGCCTCAATCAAAATCCAAAACTACACCTAGTTATGTAAGCCTTTAACGTTAAATCCAAACCTCACACTCCCTTTTTCTGTTAAAAGATACTCATATTTCTGAATCAACACATCTCGTAGGACAACCTGTAGAAATCATGGACTTCAGTAAGAAATGTTTAAGACGAAATCTTTCCGATAGTCAGAGTACATTGGGAGTCAAAACGAGGACCTGAGTTTACTTGAAAACGTGAAGACTCAATGCGTGAAAAAATACCCTCATCTTTTCCAAGATAAACCTATTACCACTTAAATTTCGAGACGAAATTTCTAAAAGTAGGGGAAACTGTAACATCTGACAAAAAACGGGTTCTAAATCACTGCTCCGTTTTTGTAAATATATGTTATAATCTTTTATGTTAGTCTATTAATAAATATGGTGTTATTAATAAAATAAATGGTAATAGAGATAATAAAATAATAATAAAAAATAAAATATACAAATATAATACTTATTAAAAAAGAGTGGACCGCGGGATCAAACCCGGGTCTCCACTCAAACAACACACACTACAAAACACGCACAACATCTGACATATCTGAACCAAATAATCTGTTATAAGCTCGTTTCCTTTAAAACTGGTTGGAGTCCCGCCCAGTAACAGGTGAACTCATCTCGGCAATCAATCAAGATTTCCATTTTCTCCTTTCAATTAACTACCAGAAACCGTTTTTAATCATACATATAAACTCAATCATTGAGTCAAATCAAAACGGTTATACAATTAATTTGCCATTCAAGGTTTTGATCGAAATCGAAACAACCGAAATTAAATTCAAATGAGTGTCTTCGCCTATAAATAGTGATCCTAGAACCTTCTAGAACTCGCTCACACTCTCATCTACACACTAAAACTCTCTGAGAGATACCCTATGTTTCAATTAACCACTCCGCCGGAATCTGCTTCTTTGCCGGAAAAATTTCTTTATTGCCGGAAGGACATCACCGGAGTATTCAGGTTTACAGTTGAATCGGTATATTCACTTGAACATTCTTCTTTTATTTCAATTTAAGATCAATGTCGAATTATAAATTCAAACAGTTGGGTGTGTTCTGGGAATTTTATTCATGAAGAAGATGAAACTGATTTAGTGTTTTTATATAATTATATATGGTGTTTTAAACAGGTTAAACACACAGTCCAGTGGTGGACTGTGTGCAAACTCAACAAATATGTTCCGGGTTTGAGTCTTATGAGCGTCCGACTTCTGAAATAAAAACCACATTTTTAAAACTTATTCAGATCATCTCACAATAAGTATATAAATGTAATATAATTTCGGATCATACCGGGTTAGACACCCAGCCCAGTTGGTAGGGGTGGGTGCAACACAGTCAAAGGTCGCAGATTCGACTCGGGGTTATGCACCTGTTCAAAGACTTTCAAAAACCTTTTTAAATAAATAATTTCAGAAATAACCTAACTAGTATATATGTATAATTAAAATAGGGATTATTTCGGGTTAGACACGTAGCTCAGTTGGTAGAGCCGCGTGCACGCATACGGGAGGTCACGAGTTCGAACCTCACACGCTGCCTAAAATACACTCGATAAAACCGGTCAGACTGTCAGATCTGACAAGGACCTAAATTTTTTTATTACTATTTTTTCTTTATAAATTTCATTTAAAAACCATTTAAAATGCTTAAAATAAGACTTTTTAGGTTTAAAAATTACATTAAATACCACAAAAATAAGTCTTAAAACCTAATAAAAAGCATTAATAGAAATGTTAATCTCGAATAAAAATTTATTTATTTATCGTATTGTTACGTTATTATTTAGGTTTGTTTCTCTCGTTGGTTAATTCCAAAATCGTGCGCATTAGTCGTCAATCCAAGAAAAACGCACCCACTGTGAGTGAATCCTTACAAATTCCCCTTTATATTCATATTTTGGGGTGTATCATGTGTCATTTACATATTTCGTTTATTCAAACAATTGTGCTATTACCATTATATAAACTAACGTGTTATGTAATGTTATTTGTTGTATTGTGTGGTTAGATTTTTCTCAATTGCGTGCAATCATTCACATTAGGCCCATCAGTTCCTCGTGTGAAACGAGTTGAGCATCGCGTGCCTCATTAGATCGGCTCCGTTTGATTGAGCCTTGATCTCACAGTTCATCATTGGTCATGCTTGTGTGTGCATTGTTAGATGTTTATGTGGTTGGTGGTTAGATTTACAAATGCATATGCTCATAATTGGTTATTGCACATTTTTATTAAAGTAAACAATATAACTATTTCTTTCAAATGATCAAATAATATTCACTCACCAACTTTTGTTGACCCCAAAACTCAATTTTTCACATGTACAGGTGAACAAGTTGAAGTAAGGAACACATAGGAATTTTCCTTAGAATAAAAATAAAGAGTTCATGAATGTTTAGAACATGTTGAGCTTGTATGTTCGTTGTAATTTTTCCTTTAAATTGGGAATAATAAATATGAAACTTTATTAGCAAATGTCATGAGCTTTAATGAAAACTCAATCATGCCGCGACTACCATTTCCGCTGCAGGTCAGGGTGTGACAATTTACCAGAGCTATTCTTCGTTTAAACTCAAGATTTATTAACTCAGCCATACACAAAGTACTAAGTGCAGATAGCATTTACCGGCAAGTCTCTAGTCTGGATTATGGCATAAGCTAACCACTTAAATACTAACGGTCTTATTTAAGTCATAGACTTAGACCGAGTAGTGTACATGATCAAAATGTATATTGCTTGATTAAACGAAGATCGGATAGAATGTAGTTTAAAACCGAAAAGTACTTTGACTTGTATAATATGTGTAAACTATAAACTTCTGGATTTTGAGACTTAAATGACAAGCTTAGACCCGTTTCGGTTAATTTGCGTAGACTAGTTACATATGCTTAACCGTACGCATATTAGCAATATCGGGTAATCAGATACGTCATGGACAAGTTCTATATGCCATTACATTTTCAATAAGTTGTAATATCAGTAGGATATTAACTTATATGCCCGTTATGGTTATAAAGTGAAACTACGCCTCATAAAGGGCGTCTCAGTAATTTTATACCGTATAAAAGGAACTTGAATATAATTTAATGTTGTAACTATAAGTATTCTGAAAAAATAATTAATTTATGATATAATATCAGTAGGATATTAATTATATGTTTTATTTATATTTTATGACCAAACTATTCACGAAGGGGCATTTTGGTCATTTTACACATAGTTGATAAATTATTTAGGATTCTGAGTTCATATCATATACCTACTGTAAAAATGTTTAGAATAAGTTTTGAAATTAGTAGGTAACAAGTCTTGGTTGATAAATATGGTTTAAAACCATACTATGCGCCGAAACGACGCTTATGTTGTAAAATGACGATTTAGGCGATGTTTAACGAAAACTGATGTTAAGGTCAGATTAAAATGTCTTAGATATGTTATTTAATATAACATATCAGTAGTTAAAGATTTACCTTGAAAAGATATGATTAAAACTATTTTATAAGCCATAAGGGCTTTATCGTCATTTACCGACATATTACAAAGGAGTTGTTCATAAACTCAGTTTATAATCTGTTTTGACATCCCAAATAATCCTATTTATAATATTACATCGTAGGAAACTCATTTCCAAGTTCATTATCATTAAAACCTCTTTTAATGCAAAAAGGGCATTTTAGTCAAAATGGCATAATTACGGAACTTGTGCATAAACTCAGATTCTGATTATGATCATGAAGTATAACCTCAGAGAGTTATGCTAAATTATATTACGATCATAATGCAACTTTAGATCAGTATCTAACTAATCGGGTCAGAATCGAAAGTCAAAGCAGAAGTCAAACTTCGTGACTTTCGGTTGCGAACCGACCCTAGAACTGAAATTGACGAGCCGAACATATCCTTATATCTTCTAATAATTATTACCAACTTGTTTAAGTGTCAAAACAGGTTTCATAACATATATAAGATCAATTTATGATTTTCCGAAAAATAGCCTTTTTGACTTTTTAATATCATTACTTTGACCCGTCAATTGATCTGGCATAACGTGATCTTCAGGAGGTACCCTTTATAGGGACTAACACCTACTTTATTACGATCACTTAGCCATGTTCATTACGAACAATGGCTGGACCATAATGGTCTTAACCGAAAGTCAAGGAGTTTTTCGTAAAACGCTTGACTTTTGTCTATGAAAGCCTATAAATGAAAATGCAAGAGCAAGAAGAGGTTCCTAGAATGCAATAGAACTAAGTTGGATGCTCCTTTTAGTTAGGAACTTCCAGAGGAGGGAGATAGAGTTGTGAATTAGAAAGGTACAAGTTCAAATGGTGAACCTTAGCCCCAATTTATAGTTGGAGAGCTTGAAGGAGGTGATGCCAGGTGTAAGGGGTGTAAGCGGAAGCTTACAAGTGTTCTAAAACGTGGCATAGCAGTTTAGGAAGCCATGGCTTCAAATTAATGGTTTTTGGCAATTTGTGTGGTGGCCAATGCAAACTTTCTGCATATGCAGCCTTCTCGCGGGCTGCGAGAGGCACAGGCCTTGCCTCTCGCGCCCTGCGAGCGCCCTTAGGCCACTTTTACATTTTGACACTTTTAGCCCCTTAACTTATTAAAACCTCCTAGAACCTCCTTGAACACCTTTCTAGCATATTTAGCCCTCCGTAATCAATATTTGGTATACCTGGGAGTATGCCCGGACATTGTCGAGTGCTCGGTTCGTTAAAAGGTCACTCAGAGGTATAAATTAACATATTGACACTTTTAACCCCTCCATTATCCAACTTTCACATATTTACAGAATTGAACCCTCTCGTCCAACAAATGGGACATATGAGAGTTAGGATTTCGTGAAGGATCACTCAGAGGCTCATTATAAGCATGTTGACTCCGATGTCACTCAGAGGTTGGGCATGTTGAATAAACTATCACTCATAGGCCAAGTTTTAGCATGTCGACACTATGGTCATTCAGAGGCTATGTTTTAAGCATGTTGACACCAATGGTCACTCATAGGCTATGTTTTAAGCATGTTGACACTAATGGTCACTCAGAGGCTTGGTTTATGCAAGTTGACATTAGAAGATAACTCAGAGACTTAGTTTGAGCGTGTTGACGCTTTTAGTCCCTGTTAGTCTTTATTAGACTTAAAATAAAAATATAACACGTGTCGCTATATTATTGGACACGATTTTACAGGGTGTTACATCCTCACCCCCTTAAAACAAATCTCAACCTGGAGATTTTATTCAAAAAGATGGGGGTACTTTTGTCACATAGTGGACTCAACCTCCATGTAAACTCGGGACCTCTAAGGGCATCCCATTTTACCTTTACTATAGGTATCAATTTCCTTCGGAGCTTCTTAACCTGTATATCCTCGATCGAAATTGGTTTCTCAACGAACCTCAGGTTTTCATCTATTTGCACATCTTTATGTGACATTGCTAGCGACTCATCAGCTAGACATTTCTTAAGGTTACTGATGTGGAACACGTCATGAATTCCACTTAGCTTCTCGGGTAGCCTAAGCTTATAAGCCACAGAACTGACACGTTCGATCACCTCGAATGGTCCAATATATCTCGGGCTTAACTTGCCCTTCTTTTCGAATCGCATTACACCTTTCCAGGGTGATACCTTCAATAATATTTTGTCCCCTATTTGGAACTTAAGAGGTTTTCGCCTCTTGTCTGCATAACTCTTCTGCCTATCACGGGTAGCCTTGAGACGATCATGGATTTGCACAATCTTATCCATGGTCTCCAGGACGATCTCAGGTCCTGATAATTGGGCTTCCCCAACTTCTGCCCAGCACAGGGGCGTTCAGCACTTTCTCCCATACAAGGCCTCATATGGAGCAGCCTTGATGCTCGTATGATAACTATTATTATAGGAGAATTCTATTAGGGGTAAGTGGTCATCCCAACATCCACCTAAATCAATCACACATGCCCTAAGCATGTCTTCCAACGTCTGGATAGCACGCTCACTTTAACCATCAGTCTGAGGATGGTAGGCCGTACTAAAGTTTAATCTTATGCCTAAGGATTGTTGGACACTTTTCCAAAAATGAGAAGTATATCTAGTATCTATATCAGATACAATAGATACTGGCACACAATGTAGGGACACAATCTTGTCCACATACAACGTAGCCAATTTATCTGAATTATACGTTTCCTATATTGGCAAGAAATGTGTTGACTTAGTCAGCCTATCCACAATGACCCAAATAGTGTCATTTCCACTTTTGATCTTAGGTAACTTGGTAATTAAGTCCATAGTTACCATCTCCCATTTCTATGTGGGAATTTCCAATTGTTGTAGAAGTCCTGACGACTTCTGATGTTCGGCCTTAACTTGTGAACACGTCAGACATTTAGCTACAAAAGTGGCTATGGATTTCTTCAGACCTATCCACCAATAATTCTTTTTCAAATCTTGATACATCTTGTCACCACCCGGGTGACTAAGTATTTTGAATTATGTGCTTAGTGGAGGATTAGATCTCTAAGTCCTCCAAAAATTGGAACCCAGATTCTATCATTAAACCTAAGGATTCAATCATTTCCAGGCGCTAACTGATCAACAGTTCCGCCTAATCTTTCATTAGGACCATTAGCCTCTAATAGAGCTTGCTTTTACGCATCTAATATGTCACACCCCGACCCGCAGCGGAATAAGAGTCGGGGCATAATTGGGTTATCACCAAAGCTCATGATGTTTACTAATATGTTTCATATTTAATAAATTCAAATTACATCTCAAAGTTTCAAGTCAAATTCATACAATACAGGGAAAGGAAAAATTAACTAAAACAATCCAAAATCTAAACTGGTTTATTCTTCTAGGCCGCCCTATATGTTTCTTGCTTCAACTTGATCACCTGTATCATGTGTAAAAATGGGGAATTTTGGGTCAACAAAAGTTGGCGAGTGAACCTTGTTAAAAACATTTATTATTGATTCCTTGTTATAATTAATATAGAAAAATTATGCAATAATCATATATGAACAAACGTATGTAAACAAAACAATCACAACCACCTTGCATGAGTATATGATATGAATGACAATGTATATGTGGCAACGTCTCGTTCACGCTCATAGGTAATGGGGAACAGACGGCCTATGATGATGTATGTGCGATCAAGGCTCAATCAAACGGAGCCGATCGTATGTTGGCAACGCCTGGTTCACGCTCATAGGTAATGGGGAACAGCTCACGCTCATAGGTAATGGGGAGCGGCGGCCTATGATAATGTATGTACTGAACATGATAAATTAAATCTAAACATTAACCACACAAACAATTGATATGTATTAGCAACTCATTTGATCATGGATACGATGAATGCACAAGTGTTTAATTATAATAAATAAATAGCGACACATGATACACCCCAAAATGTGATAAAAACGGGGAATTGGTAGAGATTCACTCACATTGGGTGCGTTCGGTGGATGATGTTGAATGCGCACGAGTTTAGAGGATTGATCGACGAGGAATAACTAACCTAATTAATAACGAAAAGGTACGGTAAATAAGTGGATTTTATTAACAATTTTAATATGATTTTTGGATATATTTTTGTGAGTTTAAGGCTATTTTCTAACTTTAAAAACGTTATTTTTAAGTATTTTTAATTGATTTTTAAATTAAATAAATAAATAAAATAATAAAAAAAATGTTGACTTTTGACCGTTGACCATGACCGTTGACCGTTGACCGTTGACCGGTTCGGTCGTGAATATTATTGCACTGAGTGAGACTCGAACCCGTGACCTCCCGTACGCGTGCACGCAGCTCTACCAACTGAGCTACGTGTCTAACCCGAAATATTTCTGTTTTTAATTATATTTATATACTATTTAACTTAATCCAAAAATCATTTATTTTAAAAAGGATTTAATTGTATCGAATCGGTGATCTCCACAGGTCTCGAACCCGGGACCTGTGGTTTAGTTTGGCACACAGTCCACCGCTGGACTGTGTGTCTAACTTGGTAAATATTCCGGTTTTTATTATACTTAACATCTTACTGCGAGTTAACCCGGTTCGGTTTTAAAAAAAAAACATTTTTATTTCCGAGGATAGGGTCGTGATAGGGATCGAACTCGAGACGTGTGTTTCATGTTTGCACACAGTCCACCGCTGGACTGTGTATCTAACCCGTTTATTATTCTGATTTTAATTAATCTTATAACCATAATCAACTTTGTCTTCTTTGCTCAAGAACACAGACGGCGATTATTCAACTGTTACTTGTTAAATTAAATTAACGAACATTATACGCGATTGTAATGTGATGAACAGAGAGGGTTTAGGGAAAGAAAGTACCGGAACAGATTGTCTTTTCAGAACTCCGGCAAAGATCATAGGCTCTGTTTTGTGAACTCCCTCTGTTCGGATCAATTAACAGTTCTGATTGATTAGATATGAAATTGAATTACTAGACAATGATTAACAGGAGGTTTAGATGCTCATACCGATTAACAGGGTGATTTCGGAAATTCCAGCGATTTTCCGGCGAGTACAGAATATCCGGCAACGTCGTCTGGGATTGATTCTGGGTGATGGAGTGATGTTAGTAATGGTCTAACAATGGAATGAAACAGAAGAAGTCAAGGTATTTACCGTGTTGATGAAAGTCTCGGTTTTCTGCCGACTTGCAGAGAATTCCAGCGAGTGAACTTGATTCGAGAATCGGTGCGATTTTTTAGCGAAAAGATTACCAGAGGCTAGGGTGTGCATTTATAGGGAAGAATCAAGTTGAATTGGGTCTGTTTCTAGTCTCGATTCATTGGTCAAGTATTCTCCGGCGGTTATGACTGATGTCGCGGAACTGGACATCGGTTATAACCGATGTAAGTGTTAATATGCACGTTAAGTCACAAGAAACTGACAATAATTGGCGAAATCGTCGGGATTTCCGGCGACTGCGAATTGGGCGCGTCGGTTGACTGATTTGAAATCGAGTTTTTGTTATTTGAATTAATCGTCTTGATATATCACTAAAGAACACAAGTGGCGGAGTGGTTTGGTGGATGTGAGTTAAGACTTGAGGTTCCCGGCTGACCCGGGTTCGACTCCCGGTAGCCGGTTTTTCTTTTTAATTAATTTATTTTTACTTTTTAACAATTATAGCTTATAAATTCTAATTTGTTTATTAATTATGTATCGTTTAAAATTAAAATAAGTCATAACTAAGCAACGAAAATTTAAAACTGATTATTCGATTAATAAATGAAGCGGGTTTTGAAAACCCATTTTTCGACGGATGTTACAGTATCCCCTACTTTTAGAAATTTCGTCCCGAAATTTAAGTAGTAGTGGTAACAGGAAAAAGATGTGGGTATTTCTCGCGCATTGAGTCTTCACGTTCCCAAGTAAACTCAGGTCCTCGTTCGACTCCCAGCGTACCCTGACAATTGGAATGCGGCTTCGTCTTAAACGTTTCTCTCCTAAGTCCATAATTTCTACTGGTCTTTCAATGAAATGCATAGATTCATCGACTTGAATGTCTTCTAGAGGAATATGGAGATTTTCATCGGCGAGGCACTTCTTCAAGTTCGATAGGTGGAATGTGGGATGAATTCTGTTGAGTTCCTCTGGTAGGTCAAGCTTGTATGCTACAGGTCCTACTCTTTCGAGTATCTTGAAAGGTCCTACGTAGCGTGGTGCTAGCTTGCCTTTTTGGCCAAAACGAACTACTCCCTTCCACGGCGATACTTTTAAAAGTACTTGGTCACCAATGTTAAATTCCAAGGGCTTTCGTCGTTTGTCTGCATAACTCTTTTGACGACTTTGTGCCGCTAGAAGATTGTTTCGAATTTGATGGATCTTGTCTGTTGTTTCTTGTATTAATTCTGGACCGGTGATTTGAGCTTCTCCAATTTCATGCCAACATATTGGTGATAGGCACTTACGACCATGTAACGCTTCGAAAGGTGCCATGCCGATACTTGAATGATAGCTGTTGTTGTACGAAAATTCAACTAATGGTAGATGAGCGTCCCAATTCCCTTTGAAGTCTATGACACATGCTCGAAGCATGTCTTCAAGAGTTTGAATGGTGCGTTCAGATTGTCCATCAGTTTGAGGATGATAAGCGGTACTGAGGTCTAATCGTGTACCCAAAGTGGCTTGTACGGCTTGCCATGTTCGTGAAGTGAAACGTCCATCACGATCTGAAATAATGCTTAACGGTACACCATGACGGCTTACGATTTCGCTGATGTAGATACGAGCTAATTTTTCATTCTTGAAATCCTCGCGAATCGGAATGAAGTGAGCTGATTTTGTAAGACGATCAATGATTACCCATATAGTGTCATACCCACCAGAAGTGCGAGGTAACCCGGTAATGAAGTCCATGGTTATGTTTTCCCACTTCCATACAGGTATTTCAGGTTGGACTAGAAGTCCTGAGGGTCTTTGATGTTCAGCTTTCACTTTAGAACAGGTAAGGCACTTGGAAACAAAAACAGCAATATCCTTTTTCATGCCAGGCCACCAGTAGGTGTATCGAAGGTCTTGATACATCTTGTCGGCTCCTGGGTGTACAGAGTATCGTGTCTTGTGCGCCTCTTTCATAAGGAAATCGCGAAGGTTATTGTGATCGGGAATCCATATGCGATCTAGATAATATAGAATGCCGTCAGATTTTGTTTCGAGTTTAAGTTCTGCTCCACAAGATAACTCATTGCGTATGTCGTATTCTGTTATGGAAACATGTTGAGCTTCTCGGATTTGATCTTTGATGTCGGTTATGATTTGCGAACATAGAAGACGAATGGAGTTCGCATAACCCTTTCGACTGAGTGCATCGGCCACCACATTTGCTTTGCCAGGATGATACCGAATTTCACAGTCGTAGTCATTAAGAAGTTCGACCCATCTTCGTTGCCTTATATTCAACTCCTTTTGGTTAAAGATATGTTGGAGGCTCTTGTGGTCAGTGTAAATTTCACACTTGGTACCATAGAGGTAATGTCTCCATATCTTAAGAGCGAACACAACGGCTCCAAGTTCTAGGTCGTGGGTAGTGTAGTTCTTCTCATGAGTTTTGAGTTGCCTAGAAGCATAGGCTATCACTTTTCCCATTTGCATTAATACACAGCCTAGTCCCTGCCCTGATGCGTCGCAATATACTACAAAGTCATCGCAACCTTCGGGGAGAGTGAGGATAGGTGCGTCACAAAGCTTTTGCTTAAGGGTTTGGAAGGCTTCTTCTTGCTTAGGTCCCCATATGAAGGGTTTTCCTTTATGTGTCAAAACCGTGAGTGGTACAGCGATACCAGAGAAATTTGATATGAAACGGCGATAGTAACCAGCCAAACCAAGGAATGATCTTACTTCGGTTGGTGTACGTGGCGCTTGCCATTCTTGTACTGCTTTGATCTTTGAGGGGTCGACATGTATTCCCTTGTCATTGACGACATGTCCAAGGAATTGTACCTCTTTTAACCAGAATTCGCATTTGGAGAATTTGGCGTAGAGCTTTTCATTCCTTAAAAGTGTGAGGATGAGTCGAAGGTGTCGTTCATGATCAGACTTAGACTTTGAGTAAATGAGAATGTCGTCGATGAAGACTATAACAAAACGATCGAGATAGGGTTTGCAGACTCTGTTCATTAGATCCATGAAGACAGCTGGAGCGTTGGTTAGACCAAATGGCATGACCATGAATTCATAATGACCATAACGAGTTCGGAAGGCGGTCTTTGGGACGTCTTCTTCATGCACTCTGAGTTGATGATAGCCAGAACGAAGGTCGATCTTTGAAAAACAGGTGGCACCCTGGAGTTG
Source organism: Scalesia atractyloides (assembly GCA_947069175.1). NCBI lineage: Eukaryota > Viridiplantae > Streptophyta > Magnoliopsida > Asterales > Asteraceae > Scalesia > Scalesia atractyloides. The sequence goes on from CAMTDV010000011.1 coordinate 35,371,196, forward strand.
GTCTAGTAGATCATCGATGCGAGGTAATGGATAGCGGTTTTTGACCGTTAATTTGTTGAGTTCTCTGTAATCGATACACATGCGAAACGTCCCATCTTTCTTCTTCACAAACAGACAGGTGCACCCCAAGGCGATGAGCTAGGACGTATGAATCCTTTGTCAGTCAGCTCTTGCAGTTGACTGGCCAGCTCTTGCATTTCGGATGGGGCTAACCTATAAGGAGATTTCGCGACGGGTGTAGCGCCAGGTATAAGATCAATGCAGAATTCGACTTCTCTCATGGGAGGAAGTCCTGAGATGTCGTCGGGAAAGACTTGTGGGAATTCTTTCACTACAGGTATATCTTCGAGTTTCTTCTCCTTGTTTCCCTTCTTGACAACATGAGTTAGGAATGCGACATAATTCTTGCATAGATATTTTCGGGCTTGAAGACAGGACATCAATTTGAGTCCTTTCGAAGGGGTTTCTCCAAAGATTCGTAGGGTTTGACCGTCGGCAAGAGGTATGCGAATGAACTTTTCGCGGCATACTACTTCCGCATGATGTTGGCTGAGCCAGTCCATGCCGATTATAATGTCAAAACTTCCCAACTTCATAGGAATGAGGTCAACTGGAAAATCGTGATCGTTTAGAGTGAGAGTACAGTTTCGGATAATGGAGTTTAATGAGACCGGTTTTCCGTCAGCAACTTCTACCGTTATGGATTCCATAAGTTTATCACGGGTTTGGTTGAGGATGGGTTCAAATTCTAAGGACACAAAACTCTTATCCGCGCCAGTATCAAATAACATGGATGCATAACTACCATTGATGAGAAGCGTGCCGTTAACCACGTTGTTGTCGGCCCTAGCTTGGTTGGCATTGATGTTGAAAGCTCTTCCTCTAGCAGGTGGAGGAGCTTGGTTAGCTTGGTTCACCGGATTTGCTTGAGCTTGAGCATGTATGATGTTCACCAAGCGTGGACAAGTGTTTCTAAAGTGGTTTGGGTCCCCACAGTTGTAACAAGCCCGCATGGGTTGCATCATGGGGTAGTTGGGTTGGTAGTAGGTTTGGGCCGTATGTTGTGTAGGTGGTAGAAGTAAGGGTTGTTGGGCTTGACCCACTATCTGATGGTGGGTTTGGGTTGAGGGTTGGTTGCGGTTCATTCGCTGAAGTGTGTGACAGGTTTGAATGGTGTGACCTGCACGGCCACAACTGGTGCAATATTGGCAGGGGTGTTAGGGAGAGTGATGGTATTGGCAACGGGTGCATTTTGGGTAGGGGCCGGAGTATGGCGTTTTGTATGGTGCAGATGAGGGGGCAACTTGGGTGATGGGTGCAGCAGTGATTGGGGGGTTTATTTGGGTGACAGCAAAGTTTTTGTTGTTTCGCTTCCTCTTGCCAGTAAATTTCGAAGAGGAGCCAGAATGATTTGAGGTTTGAGCCTCAATGGGAGCTTTCTTTTTCTCCCCCTTGAATTTACCGTTTCTGATGCGATTCTCGGTAAGTTCGGTAGCTAGTTCCATTGCAGCTTCAAGTGTTGCAGGAGAAGTGCTTAGAACCAAGTCTTGAATTTTCGAGGGGAGGCCTCGGATGTAGTGTTCAACCAAGCGGTACACTGGGGTGAACAAGTTAGGAACCATCTGGTTCAGCTCAAGAAATCTTTTGTTGTAGGAAGTATGATCTCCTTCCTTTTGCTTCAGCGAGTGGAATTCGTCTTCCAACTTCTTGAGTTCGCTTCTTGGGCAGAAGCGTCTTGTCATTATTTCCCTTAACTCTTCCCACGTTAAGGCCATAGCGACTTCAACTCCTCTCTTACCCTTCTCGGTGTTCCACCAGGTCAGGGCTACCCCAAATAGTCTCTCGGTTGCGTAACGTACCTTGCGATCCTTGGGACAATCGCAATTGAGGAAGGTGTTTTCCATTTCCTCAAACCAGTGGAGGAGAGCGGTGACACCTTCAGTCCCTTCATACTTTGGGGGATCGCAAGATTTGAAGTGTTTGTAGGAGCACTTCTTGGAGGGAGGGTTGTCGATGTTTTGATCCTCTTGATTGGGTGGGTTGATAGGATTCGCGGTGAGAGCTTGTTGGACTTGAATTACAATATCAGGAAGCACCGCGGCCATTTGTTTTGCAATTTGAGTGGCCAAGCGTTCGTTTGACCTTCCTGACTTTCAACTTCCACGTAGCTGCCTAGCCGACATCTACAGGAATATACATAGGAAGATGGTGAGTTTAAGGAGTGTTTAGGTGTCATGTGTCGTTTAAAATAATAAAATAACATAATCATCAATAATGCACTACATCCATAGGATGTCTTGGGTTTGCTAATGTTTGGGCCTCCAATGTCCCCCATACCATCGCCTGTATAGTCATGTGGGCCCCCATGACTATTGGCTTAGTAGGATTCACATTGGTATTGGCGGTTTAACACTCGCATCACCCGAATGAAAACCATAAAATATGTTTGCGAGACGTATGGTCGGAGGGTGTCCAGGTGTAGACACAACGACAACTCAAAGTGGTGTTAGTTCACACGACGTTTGGTATAGCATGCTTTGGCCTAATAGGTCCTTCGTACTCTCATCGTTAGTCCCCAGGTAGGCAAACTGGTCCTTTATTTTGGATTTATACGAATGCCAAGCCTAGACAGGACGTTCCGACTACCGGTACTCGTACCCTTCCAGTTACTACATGCCCATCATGAGAACTCACTTTGATGTGATTTGAAAATACGAAAATCGTTGTAAAAAAATCATATGAATTGTGAAGTGTGTGCTCCCATGAATATGATATGTTATGAGAATATGATTCATGATAGGCATTGTATAATAGTATGTATTTATGAACATGCTTGCATAACATTGAATGTAACACTAAACATAAAGCATATAAACATCATGAATTTTGCATGTAACACACAAACAATTTAAAATTTCTAATCAACTATAGTATAGGCTCTAAGGGTCTAATAACCTATCCTATATCCCTATAGTCATGGCTCTGATACCAATCTGTCACACCCCGACCCGCAGCGGAAAAAGAGTCGGGGCATAATTGGGTTATCACCAAAGCTCATGATGTTTACTAATATGTTTCATATTTAATAAATTCAAATTACATCTCAAAGTTTCAAGTCAAATTCATACAATACAGGGAAAGGAAAAATTAACTAAAACAATCCAAAATCTAAACTGGTTTATTCTTCTAGGCCGCCCTATATGTTCTTTGCTTCAACTTGATCACCTGTATCATGTGTAAAAATGGGGAATTTTGGGTCAACAAAAGTTGGCGAGTGAACCTTGTTGAAAACATTTATTATTGATTCCTTGTTATAATTAATATAGAAAAATTGTGCAATAATCATATATGAACAAACGTATGTAAACAAACAATCACAACCACCTTGCATGAGTATATGATATGAATGACAATGTATATGTGGCAACGTCTCGTTCACGCTCATAGGTAATGGGGAACAGACGGCCTATGATGATGTATGTGCGATCAAGGCTCAATCAAACGGAGCCGATCGTATGTTGGCAACGCCTGGTTCACGCTCATAGGTAATGGGGAACAGCTCACGCTCATAGGTAATGGGGAGCGGCGGCCTATGATAATGTATGTACTGAACATGATAAATTAAATCTAAACATTAACCACACAAACAATTGATATGTATTAGCAACTCATTTGATCATGGATACGATGAATGCACAAGTGTTTAATTATAATAAATAAATAGCGACACATGATACACCCAAAATGTGATAAAAACGGGGAATTGGTAGAGATTCACTCACATTGGGTGCGTTCGGTGGATGATGTTGAATGCGCACGAGTTTAGAGGATTGATCGACGAGGAATAACTAACCTAATTAATAACGAAAAGGTACGCTAAAAAAGTGGATTTTATTAACAATTTTAATAGGATTTTTGGATATATTTTTGTGAGTTTAAGGCTATTTTCTAACTTTAAAAACGTTATTTTTAAGTATTTTTAATTGATTTTTAAATTAAATAAATAAATAAAAATAATAAAAAATGTTGACTTTTGACCGTTGACCATGACCGTTGACCGTTGACCATTGACCGGTTCGGTCGTGAATATTATTGCACTAAGTGAGACTCGAACCCGTGACCTCCCGTACGCGTGCACGCAGCTCTACCAACTGAGCTACGTGTCTAACCCGAAATATTTCTGTTTTTAATTATATTCATATACTATTTAACTTAATCCGAAAATCATTTATTTTAAAAAGGATTTAATTGTATCAAATCGGTGATCTCCACAGGTCTCGAACCCGGGACCTGTGGTTTAGTTTGGCACACAGTCCACCGCTGGACTGTGTGTCTAACTTGGTAAATATTCCGGTTTTTATTATACTTAACATCTTACTGCGAGTTAACCCGGTTCGGTTTTAAAAAAAACATTTTTATTTCCGAGGATAGGGTCGTGATAGGGATCGAACTCGAGACGTGTGTTTCATGTTTGCACACAGTCCACCGCTGGACTGTGTGTCTAACCCGTTTATTATTCTGATTTTAATTAATCTTATAACCATAATCAACTTCGTCTTCTTCGCTCAAGAACACAGACGGCGATTATTCAACTGTTACTTGTTAAATTAAATTAACGAACTTTATACGCGATTGTAATGTGATGAACAGAGAGGGTTTGGGGAAAGAAAGTACCGGAACAGATTGTCTTTTCAGAACTCCGGCAAAGATCGTCGGCTCTGTTTTGTGAACTCCCTCTGTTCGGATCAATTAACAGTTCTGATTGATTAGATATGAAATTGAATTACTAGACAATGATTAACAGGAGGTTTAGATGCTCATACCGATTAACAGTGTGATTTTGGAAATTCCAGCGATTTTCCGGCGAGTACAGAATATCCGGCAACGTCGTCTGGGATTGATTCTGGGTGATGGAGTGATGTTAGTAATGGTCTAACAATGGAATGAAACAGAAGAAGTCGAGGTATTTACCGTGTTGATGAAAGTCTCGGTTTTCCGGCGACTTGCAGAGAATTCCAGCGAGTGAAATTGATTCCAGAATCGGTGCGATTTTTGAGCGAAAAGATTACCAGAGGCTAGGGTGTGCATTTATAGGGAAGAATCAAGTTGAATTGGGTCTGTTTCTAGTCTCGATTCATTGGTCAAGTATTCTCCGGCGGTTATGACTGATGTCGCGGAACTGGACATCGTTTATAACTGATGTAAGTGTTAATATGCACGTTAAGTCACAAGAAAACGACAATAATTGGCGAAATCGTCGGGATTTCCGGCGACTGCGAATTGGGCGCGTCGGTTGACTGATTTGAAATCGAGTTTTTGTTATTTGAATTAATCGTCTTGATATATCACTAAAGAACACAAGTGGCGGAGTGGTTTGGTGGATGTGAGTTAAGACTTGAGGTTCCCGGCTGACCCGAGTTCGACTCCCGGCAGCCGGTTTTTCTTTTTAATTAATTTATTTTTACTTTTTAACAATTATAACTTATAAATTCTAATTTGTTTATTAATTATGTATCATTTAAAATTAAAATAAGTCATAATAAGCAACGAAAATATAAAACTGATTATTCGATTAATAAACGAAGCGGGTTTTAAAACCCGTTTTTCAACGGATGTTACATAATAGATTCTCATTTAAGCTATTTCTGAGCTCAATGCTCTTGGCGTTAATCCTTATAGGCTTAATCCGTTCGTTGCCATTTAAGGCATCAGCAACTTCATTTGCTTTGCCCAGATGGTAGCGAATTTCGCAATCATAATCAATAAGTGTTTCCATCCAACGGCGCTGTCGCGTGTTCAATTCTTTCTGATTGAACAGATGTTGGAGGCTCTTATGTTCAGTGTATATAGTACACTTTGTGCCATACAAGTAATATCTCCATAGCTTAAGTGCAAATACAATGGCACCCAATTCTAAGTCTTGGGTGGTGTAATTCCTTTCGTGCAACTTTAATTGTCGTGATGCATAGGCAATTACTTTGCCTTTTTGCATTAGCACACAGCCCATGCCAGTGTGTGATGCATCACAGTAAACAATAAAGTCTTCAACACCCTCAGGTAGGGATAACATAAGAGCATTGCTCAACTTGTGTTTCAGAATCTCAAAAGATTCTTGTTGTTTTGGACCCCAAATAAACTTAACATTTTTACGGATCAAGGTAGTTAAATGAGTGGCTATCCTTGAAAAGTTCTCAATGAACCTTCTATAGTAACCAGCCAGTCCTAAGAAGCTATATTTCTGATGGGGTTTTGGGTAGTTCCCAATTCATTATGGCCTCTATTTTGGCGGGATCCACTTGGATACCATGCTCACTTACAATGTGTCCAAGGAATTGGACTTCTCTAAGCCAAAACTCACACTTAGAGAACTTAGCATAAAGCTTCTCTTGCCTTAGCAGTTCTAAAATGCACCGAAGATGTTTCTTGTGATCAATTTGATTACGAGAGTAGATAAGTATGTCGTCTCTGAAGACAATGACAAACTTATCCAAATGTGGTTTGCAGACTCTATTCATGAGATCCATGAATGCTGCAGGTGCATTTGTGAGCACAAAAGGCATCACTAAAAATTCAAAATGACCATATCGGGTCCTAAAAGCAGTTTTAGGAACATCCTCACTCCTAACCTTCAGTTGATGATATCCAGATCTTAGATCAATCTTGGAGAAATAACTAGCCCTTTGAAGTTGGTCGAATAAATCGTTGATCCTGGGTAATGGGTAACGATTCTTGATTGTTATCTTGTTCAGTTCGCGGTAGTCAATGCACTTCCGCATTGAACCGTCCTTTATCTTAACGAAAAGAATTGGAGCTCCACAAGGCGAGGAACTTGGCTGAATGAAGCCTTTCTCTAAGAGTTCATCTAACTGAGTCCTCAACTCCTTCATTTCCGTTGGTTCTAGTCGGTATAGAGCTCTAGCTACGGGTGCTGATCCAGGTAGGATGTCAATCCTAAACTCTACTTGCCTATCTGGAGGTAGACCTGGTGTTCTTCGGGAAAGACATCAGAATACTCCGAAATAACTGGAAGGTCTTGCCTATTCGACTTTGGTTTGTATAGTGACTTGTGCCATGTAAATGACACAACCTTTCCTTAAACACTTGGATGCCTAAAATTATGACACCTTGTCTGGCAATCCATAGTGTGAATCTCCAATGATGGTGATCATTTCACCAGATGGTGTTTTAATTTCGATGAGTTTCTTATCATAGGCAATGCGTGCTTGGTTATGGGATAACCAATCCATGCCTAAAACTACATCAAACCCCGCCAATTTCATTGGCAAAAGAGAGATAGGAATGGAATGATTCTTAATGAATATAAAGCATCCATCAAGAATAGAAGATGTTATTTCTAAAGTTCCATCAGCAAGTTCTATCTCATAAGTTTTGTGTAGAGTTCTTATGGGTAAGTTTAATAGTTTGCTAAACTTATGGTGTACAAAAGACTTATCTACACCCGAATAAAAAAGAACTCTAGCAAATATATCATTGATGAGGAAAGTACATGTTATGACGTTGTTGTCATTAACGACCTCCCTTGCATTTATCTGGAAAGCACGAGCATTCCCTTTCTTAGCCTCTTCAGGCTTTGCATCATTATTTGTGGGGTTCTTAGGGCAATTGGGCTTAATATCCCCTTTTTCATTACAGCCATAACAGACGGCATCTTTAAGATTTTTGCATTCGTGGGTCTTATGTCCCTTTCTTTTGCAAATACCACAAGGGTTAATCTGAGGGTTGGTATTGCATTGCCCCCAATGCATGTGGCTACAGGTCTTGCATAGAGGTCTATCATCAGAGCTATGTTGGTTCTTCTTGAACCCAAAATTTCCTTTCTATTTAAACCTTTGGGAGTTATCATCCTCCCATTTTCTTTTCCCGCCAGTCTCGATATTGACTGACTTTTGCCTCACCAAATCCAAGGTGAGGGAGAGAGATAGGTCAACAGCGGACCTATAGGTAGTAGGCTGAGCAACCTTTACCATCCCCTTTATCTCGGGCGATAACCCATTAATAAAACGCGCAATGCGTTTGGTTTCAGGGGTAATCACATAGGAAACTAACTTAGATAAGGAATTGAAATCGGAAACATACTTCCGACAATCTAGGTTCTTCATGGTGAGAGTCAGGAAATCTGACTATCTTTTCCACCTCATGAGGTGGGCAGTAAGTTTCCTAAACAAGGTCCATAAACTTGGACCATCCCAAATTGTACAGGTATACTTTACCTGTGGATTGGATCATAGCCTTCCACCAAATTAAGGCATCACCTTTGAAGGACTGTGATACATACTTGACCACATCCTTATCAGCACAACAGCTGATATCTACAATCGTCTCCATCTCATCGAGCCACTTTAAGGCTTCTACAGCTCCTTTCTCCCCATTAAAGTCCCGGGGCTTGCAGGAGACGAAATATTTGTAGGTACATCCGTCTTTAAAAGAATGGGACCTATCAGCAAATTCTATTTTCTTTGGTTCACTCTTCGCATTTGAAGAGTCAACTGAGCTCTCTTTGTGAGCTAAGGATGGTGCGATTGATAATGGTTTGGAGCGAGTAGCACTCGACTCCCTAAGTTTTTCTATGGCCTTTTCCATGGCCTTTCCTATAGTTGCGTCTATGCGAGCTTGGAATTCTTCATTATTAATGACTATATTTTCTACATTATTAGAGTTAACATCCCGGTGGCTACTTTGCGCCTCATCCGAGTTGGCCATTTCTTCAAAGCTTTGGTTTACCAAATAAAATTCTCTCTAAGCCATGGTATTAAAACCCATATTGGCTTTAACCATTAGATATAACAATCCATCGCCAAATCAAACTAGTGAGAATAACATCACAACTCTTAGGCTCATGATACCTATATTTGGCCTAGGTCTCAAAAGGACCATCAAAGGCAAATTACAATTTGGACATACTCCATATATTATTGGACAGTGGATCATAATGTCACAACTGTCATTGTCATATAGACAATTATAAATAGCCCAAAGGCTCGTCACAAAGGACATTTAAAATATGGCTCATAGGCATGTCACCAATGGACATATGATTATGGCACATAGGCCTGTCACTAATGGACATAAAATATGGCACATCGGCCTGTCACTAATGGACATAAAATATGGCACATTGGCCCGCATCACTAATGGATGCTAATTACTATCATCATATTGATGATGTTAGCTGGGATCACATTGATCACATAGGCTATATAATAGGTCTTAGGACATAGTCCATTTACCTAGACAGCTAGTGTGGTTCCTCAAGCCACACTACCAGGAGTATGAACATTCCTGAATGTTAACATAAGAGTACCTTAATGGTTGATTAATAGTCCTGGTCGCATTGACCTTAACGACTTGGAGGCTTGAACTTAAGTCCACCACCTCTAGATAGAAGGATAACTTCCCTTAACTATCATGATAGAAGACCCCTTCGCCCTTAACTATCATTTATAAGCTGGCCAAATATGTGGTATGTGCCACTTGGCTAATCAAAACCATTAAGATCTTTTTGGAATTATATAGCAGAACATAAATTTCGAGTAAAATCGAGACGTTCGCTTTGAAGATGATGAATACATATGTATAATTCCAAAAGTATTCCATTAAAAGTCATTAGAAATTACAATATTAAAATGAAAAATAAACTGTCCATGTAAGGACTAAAGAAACAAAAATATCCACGCAGGGAATTAAAGAAATAACAATGTCCTCGCAGGGACTAATTATATTAGGAGAGACTTCACTCGTCCTTCCTTCCCTTAACCAGTTTGGAGAGTTTCTTGAAGAACTTGTTCGTCTTCTTCTCCGTTTTCTCCGCTTGTTGTTGCATTTCTTTCACTCGTCCCAGGGCCTCATTAATGGCCTCTAGTGGTGGTGGAGGTTATGGTTGTGGCATAATCGGATTCTGGTACCCATAACTTGGATATCCAGTAGGTGGATAAGCAGGTGGGAAAGGAGACGGGTAAAGCGCGTTATGCATGACCGCTTGCATGTAAGGGTCATGCGACCATGCTTGGTAATCAATAGGTGTTGATGGGTTAAAAGGATCATATCCAGACGTGTCTAGATATGTTGGGATAGGGTTATTATAACCCGATGGTGGTGGTTGAACCATTGGTGGTGGTGTTGGTTCCACCACAGGTGACGCATTAGAGGGTCCACCCATTTGTGGGTCCTCTTGAATTATGGGTAGGGTTTAGGCAATGGTGGTAGCGAACCCAATCATTGACCTGCACGTGCTGACATACGTGCTCCACGTTTCCTCCTTGGTGGCTCAGGTAGCGGCTGATGATGTTCCATTGATTCCATGTGAACATCTCCTTGTATAGGAGGTGGTTGAGAGTGATGGGAAGGAGTGTTGACAAAGGTAAATTGGTTCCAATATTGGTCCCATTCATTAGGACCTTGATCTGGCGATCCGGCATAAGAGTTTGAATCACTCGATATCTCACTGGGGTGCGTATTTGAACCTGACGGCGGCATCTCCGGGTCGGAGTCCTCGTCCATTGGGTTTGGCTAATCCAACTGATTCTGATCAGCTGGGGCTGTGTTAAAAGTATTGGTTGGGGTTAAATTCATCCTGATAAGAATGATGGGAATGGTGAGAGTGGTGTGAATGATGTGAATGGTAAGAGTGATAAGAACTTTGGGTATGGGAAGGTGAATGTTGTGGCAATGGCCATGAATCCCCCGAATCTTCATAGGGGTTCGGGTGATGTGGTTGTGGAGGGATATGTCTTGAAGGTCCTCCCCTCATTGGTCCTTTGCCTCTTCCTCGTACACGTGGCGGCATTTTCCTGTTAAAAATCAATTCAAAAACATTACTAATAACTTAATAATGAAATGAGTAATCCTAGGTCAATGCCTAGACTCAGAAGTCTAAGGAATGTGCTTGTTTAAGTTTGAGATTAAACACAAAAAGCCTGTGTTTAATTCTCTCGAACGTTGGCTCTGATACCAACCTGTCACACCTCGGATTTCCAACCAAATTCATACACCGGTGGGCCGGGTGGGGAATATCGTGATGTAAGTTGATAACATCATAGATAATTAAACACAGCGCAGCGAAAGTCTTGGATTTAAATTACTATTACAAACCAATGTTCGAAATACAAAATAATATTCAGGCTCGTAATAGAAGATCCACAGGCGGATCATAAATTGTACAAAGAAAGAATGTAAAACAGACTTTGGGCAGATCTAGGATTTGCAAGATCCTCTTATCACTACCGAGCACTTCCAGCCTATTTTCGTATTGTACCTGCAAGCTTAGTCTTTTGAAAATACGTCAGCTTTCGCTGGTAAATACACCCAACTGACTCATTTTGAAAATATTTTGAAAATGATATTCAGTGCACAAAAATCTTTTATAACTTGGGAAAGTTGACCGTCCAACCTTGTTAACATATTTACATGTTTGTCCATACATACAGGACCTAGTACAAAAACCAAGACATGATTAACGTACACACCACTTATGAACTCACGAAGGAGTTATCCCCAACTAGTGTGGGTAGTTGCATTTGAGCGTCTGTCAGGTGTATGCCTACACCACGCGCTAAGGTCGTGACCATTATCTAATGTAATGAGCCAAAGATATCCAAGACACGGTAATTAACCCCCGATATTTAAGTTATCAAACAAAACTGATTAAAACGGAATGTGCGGATTTACTAGCCACTAATCGACATTGATGGATCCCATTTCCGACCAAGCGGTAATAATTTACCGTATAGGGGAAAATAAGTCGAAAGTATTTACCTGAGCTATTCTTCATTTAAATGCAAGATTTATTAACTCAGTCGTACACAAAAGTACTAAGTGCATATAGCATTTACCGGCAAGTCTCTAGTCTGGATTATGGCATAAGCTAACCAGTTAAATACTAACGGTCTTATTTAAGTCATAGACTTGGACCGAGTAGTGTACATGATCAAAACGTATATCGCTTGATTAAACGATGATTGGATAGAATGTTATTTAAACCCGACAAGTAATTTGACTTGTATAATATGGGTAAACTATAAACATTCTGGATTTTGAGACTTAAATGACAAGGTTAGACTCGTTTCGGTTAATTTTCGTAAACTAGTTACATATGCTTAACCGTACGCATATTAGCGATATCGGGTAATAAGTCATGGACAAGTTCTATATGCCATTACATTTTCAATAAGTTGTAATATCAGTAGGATATTAACTTATATGCCCGTTATGGTTATAAAGTGAAACTACGCCTCATAAAGGGCGTTTCGATAATTTTATACCGTATAAAAGGAACTTGAATATAATTTAATGTTGTAACTATAAGTATTCTGGAAAAATAATTAATTTATGATATAATATCAGTAGGATATTAATTATATGTGTTACTTATATTTTATGATCAAACTATTCACCGAAGGGGTATTTTGGTCATTTTACACATAGTTTATAAATTATTTGGGATTCTGAGTTCATATCATATACCTACTGTAAAAATGTTTAGAATAAGTTTTGAAATCAGTAGGTAACAAGTCTTGGTTGATAAATATGGTTTAAAACAATACTATGCGCCGAAACGACGCTTATGTTGTAAAATGACGATTTAGGCGATGTTTACCGAAAACTGATGTTAAGGTCAGATTAAAATGTCTTAGATATGTTATTTAGTATAACATATCAGTAGGTAAAGATTTACCTTGAAAACATATGATTAGAACTATTTTATAAGCCATAAGGGCTTTATCGTCATTTGCCGACATATTACAAAGGACTTGTTCATAAACTCAGTTTATAATCTGTTTTGACATCCAAAATAATCCTATTTATAATATTACATCGGTAGGAAACTTATTTTCAAGTTCATTATCGTTAAAACCTCTTTTTATGCAAAAAGGGCATTTTAGTCAAAATGGCATAATTACGGAACTTGTGCATAAACTCAGATTCTGATTATGATCATGAAGTATAACCTCAGAGAGTTATGCTTAATTATATTACGATCATAATGCAACTTTAGATCGGTATCTAACTAATCTAAATTGGGTCAGAATCGAAAGTCAAAAGAGAAGTCAAACTTCGTGACTTTCGGTTGCGAACCGACCCTAGAACTGAAATTGACGAGCCGAACATATCCTTACATCTTCTAATAATTATTACCAGCTTGTTTAAGTGTCAAAACAGATTTCATAACATATATAAGATCAATTTATGATTTTTCCGAAAAATAGCCTTTTTGACTTTTTAATATCGTTACTTTGAACCGTCAATTCATCTGGCAACGTGATCTTCAGGAGGTGCCCTTTATAGGGACTAACACCTACTTTATTACGATCACTTAGCCATGTTCATTACGAACAATGGCTGGACCATAATGGTCTTAACCGAAAGTTAAGGAGTTTTTCGTAAAACGCTTGACTTTTGCCTATAAAAGCCTATAAACGAAAATGCAAGAGCAAGAAGAGGTTCCTAGAATGAAATAGAACTAAGTTGGATGCTCCTTTCAGTTAGGAACTTCCAGAGGAGGGAGATAGAGTTGTGAATGAGAAAGGTGCAAGTTCAAATGGTGAACCTTGGCACCAATTTTTAGTTGGAGAGCTTGAAGGAGGTGATGCCAGGTGTTAAAGGGTGTAAGAGGAAGCTTACAAGTGTCCTAAAACGTGGCATAGCAGTTTGGGAAGCCATGGCTTCGAATAAATGGTTTTTGGAAATTTGTGTGGTGGCCAAGGCAAACTTTCTGCAGATGCAGTCCTCTCGCGGGCCGCGAGAAGCACAGGCCTTGCCTCTCGCGCCCCGCGAGCGCCCTTATGCCACTTTTACATTTTGACACTTTTAGCCCCTTAACTTATTAAAACCTCCTAAAACACCTTTTTAGCATATTTAGCACTCCGTAACCAATATTTGGTATACCTGGGAGTATGTCCGGACATTGTCGAGCTCTCGGTTCGTTAAGAGGTCACTCAAAGGTATAAATTAACATGTTGACACTTTTAACCTCTCCATTATCCAACTTTCACATATTTACAGAATTGAACCCTCTCGTCCAACAAATGGGACATATGAGAGTTAGGGCTTCGTAAAGGATCACTCAAAGGCTCATTATAAGCATGTTGACTCCGATATCACTCAGAGGCTGGGCATGTTGACACAACGGTCACTCAGAGGCCAAGTTTTAGCATGTTGACACTAATGGTCACTCAGAGGCTATATTTTAAGCATGTTGACACTAATGTCACTCAGAGGCTCGGTTTATGCATGTTGACATCAGAAGATCACTCAGAGACATAGTTTGAGCATATTGACGCTTTTAGTCCCTGTTAGTCTTTAATAGACTTAAAATAAAATACGACACATGTCGCTATATTATTGGACACGATTTAACAGGGTGTTACATGGAGCGACTGCACATGTTGATGGTTATTGATTGGTGAGATCAACTCGAAATGTGATTATAAATCAGATTATTTTACAGGTAGTGATCACATGACTCCCAACTAATACATATTTAATTATATCTGCAAACAGATACTTTTTTTACTACAATGAGGCTGGAAGTTTACTCAGATCTACAAAAGTTTAATCAACCTCTTCTCTGAAATCAAAACACACCCCGAAATATCTTTTCATTTTCCATGGCCATTGTTGAACTCTTTACCGGAGCACTCATCACTGTGTTGGTTGAGTTGGCCTCTGGTGACTTGATCAAGTTGGCTCGATCTGCATGAATCTATTCCAAGCTCAACAAGTGGACAGACACCTTGACACAGATCCAAATTGTGCTGGTCAATGCAGGTCAGAAACACATACGAGATGGATCTATTCAATTGTGGCTAAACAAACTCCAACATTTTGCTTATGAAATTGATAATGTGCTTAATTGCAACAGAAGCCATGCATCACCAAGTATCTGATGCTACCACCAGTAACACGAGTAAGGTATTAAAGTTCATTCCAAGCAAAATTCATGCTCTTAAATTTGGACGTAAGATGAGTTCTAAGCTAGATGGGATTACAGACAAATTATGTAAACTTGTTGAGAAGAAAAAACTTTTGGGTCTGAATGATAATGTTGAAATGTCATATAGACCTGGTAGATGGTTGGAGGAAACTTCACTGGTTGATGAATCCAAAATTATAGGTGGGGAAGGTGATAAAGAGGCAATGTTGGAGAAGTTGTTGGGCAGTGAATCTTCAAGTAGTCAGACTCAAAGCGTCAATGTGGTGTCCATAGTTGGTTTGGGTGGTATTGGCAAAACCACTCTTGCCCAACTTTTGTACAACGATAAGGAAGTGAAGATACACTTTGAACTTATGGCATGGGTGTCATTTTTCTGATGAGTTTGACGTATATAACATTAGCAAAGCTATTTTTCAAGCTGTAGGTGGAGGGAATCAAGATGTTGCCAACTTAAATCTACTTCAGGTGGCCCTTGCAGAAAAACTATCAAATAAATGGTTTCTGCTTGTTCTAGATGATATCTGGAATGAAAACTATAATGAGTGGGAACTCCTCCAACGCCCTTTTAATGTAGGAGGTCCTGGAAGTAAAATTCTTGTGACAACACCGAAAGCCATGGTTGCATCAATGATGGAATCTGTCCAAGTGCACCATCTCAGGCTTTTGTCAAATGAAGAAGCTCTATCTTTATTTGCTCAGCATGCATCAGGTAAGCAAAACTTCGTTGTTGATAGAACACTTAAACTGCATAGTGAAGAGATCATCAAGAAATGTGAGAGATTGTCTGTGGCATTAAGAACACTTGGGAGGGTGTTCAAAACAAAAATCAATGTTGAAGAATGGGAGGAGCTCTTGAATAGTGAGATACGGATGATAGATAATGAAAGTGGGATTCTGACAGCTCTAAAGCTAAGTTACTATGATCTTACACCACATTTGAAGCAAATGTTTGTGTATTGTTGCTTAATCCCTAAGGACTACACCTTTGACGTGGATCAACTGATCCTGCTGTGGATGGCTGAAGGATTTTTATGCAATTCAAACGGAAACAAGTCAATGGAGAGTTTTGGTCGGGGATCTGTCATTTGCTTGCTTAACCAAACTTACATTACGTGATTGTAGAAGTTGTACATGTTTACCAACACTTGGACATCTACCATCACTTCAAAAGTTGTTTTGGAGGCATGTATGGGTTGAAGAGTCTAGGTTTGGAGTTTCTTGGACCTTCAGATTCTTCGTGTGGTGTTGCATTTCCATCACTTGAAGTGTTAAAGTTTACAGATATGAAGGGGTGGGAGGAATGGTCAACTAGCGTTGGTGATAAAGCTGGAGCATTTCCTTGTCTTCGTAGGATATCTATAGAAAAATGTCCAATGCTAGATGTAATGGCCATGGAGTTAATACCGTCACTTCGGGTTTTACATGTAGAGGAATGTTCTCTAGCGGTGGTAAAAAGCATGGTCGGTGCCTCTTCATCAATTGTTAAATTGACAATAAAGAATATTAAAGGACTTACTCAACTACATGGGGAAGTTTTACAACATCTTGGGCACTTGAATATCTCAACATTTCCAAATGTGGTAAACTTACATACCTGTGGGAATCAGAAGCACAGGCATACCGGATTCTTGACGGGTTACAAGTGTTGGAAGTAAGAGGATGTGAAAATTGGTATCATTGGGAGAGAAAGAGTTGGTAATAAGAGAGTGCCCTTTTAGCTACAACCTTGAATTTCCCAACAATGGACAGCGGCCTTAAATCCTCTCTGAAGTTTCTTATCATTGTCAGATGTGATAATATGGAGGTAAGTTGGCTTGTCAACAAATTCTTGTCATCACTTGAATCTCTCTACATTCTAGGACTACCGAATCTAAGGTGGTTTCCAGAAGGATGCTTAGTTCATCTCACCAAGCTAATAATAAAGAATTGTCATAACATAGAATCCATCCCATATGATGGTTATGGTTTTCTTCCATTTCTTTTCCTGATAGAGTTAGAATCAAAGATTGTAAGAACTTTAAGTCATTTCCTCATTTGAATTTGCAAAATCTCACGTCTCTGGAAACTATGGAGATAGCCTATTTATTGTCCAAGTCTGGATGACTCCTTCCCAGTGGTTTCTGGCCTCCTAGTTTAAGTTATTTAAGTACAGGAGGGTTAAAGAAGCCCATGTCAGAGTGGGGGTGCAAAATTTCCCAACCTCACTTATGTGGTAATACAGAGTCAGGAGTGGTTTCATTCGGTGCAAAGGAAGAAGATATGAGTGGTTCATCATCGTTTCTTCTTCCATCATCTCTAACATCTCTATATTTATGGGAATTTAAGGAGTTGCTATCAGTTTCAGAGGGCCTGCAACACCTCAACTGCCTTCAACTTCTTGAAATTGTCAATTGCCCAAAGCTAAGAGATCTACCAGAGACACTATTCTTTCAAACTTAATACTTTGTTACCCTTCTCCAGAATTAAATAAAAAGTGTAGTCCTGGTAGAAAAGCCAAGTACTGGCCCTCATCTCCCTAATCCCTAAACTAGATTTAGCTTTAGATTGACCAGCAGTTAGTTATATGTCTAAAACGATGACGATGGATTCCAATCTCACAGCCTAAATTCGTCTCCAACAACAGCTAACCGACCTCTGTCCGATTTCTCATCTTACAACCGAATTCTAAATCGATGAAGATGGGCCAAGTCAGTTTGATCCCTCCAGCTCAATTCGATTGATGGTATTCAGCAGCCCAGGTAGGTACTGTTACTTAAACTATATGTTTATCTTTATACATAAATCTTAGTTTAATTAATAAAATGTATATAAATGTTGCGTTTATGAGTTTAAATCAGCATATTTTTTTAACTGGAATGCAATATAGTAATTAAGCATAATCTTCATTTAATAGTAGTATTTAGGAAATATTTAAATACCCTTGTAGCAAAGTATTATTTCTAGTAATTAAGCATAGTCTTCATTTAATAGTATTTAGGAAATAATTTAAATACCCTTGTAGCAAAGTATTTTAAAAATATATAAACGTATAACCAGTGGCGGAACCAGAAATTTTACACCAGGGGGTGATTATAGAATTACTTTTTACGCTTACTTCCGTAAGTTAATTTTTTTATACAGCAAATAATATACTTGAGAATGACCTTAAGTTGTCATCATCTCCTACTTTCTATTAAACCTGCAACTCAAAGTTGCCAACTACGCCAGAGAGATTTTTTTGTTCTTGTTCTCTTCACTTAAACCACTCCAAGGCAATCAGGGAGGGTCAAAACAAAAGAAAATTACTTAAGTAAGAGACACCTATTGATGAAAAGATCATGGAACTTTCGGCGCCGTTGGGTTGTCGGGGGATCGCCGGAGGGTCAACGGACCCTCCTAACCCCTGTAGTTCCGTCCCTGCGTATAACATATTTACTGAGATTGACTATTTAGTGAGAACTAATGTACGTGTAACATATTTACTGCAATTGACTATTTAGTGAGAATTAGTTAAATGTTTATAATGGTAATGGAGGGAGACGAGAAATCTAGTTGCGAAATATTTGTAAAGTTACACAAGTCCATTATAATCAATAATATTAAATAGGAATTAATGTTTTTGTTAAACAAATATTGAAATCTTAATACTTTTGGAATTACTTAACATCAAATGAATTTTAATCTAAAGAACACCACTACATTGTAGGTTTTTGTGATTTCTGAGTGGAGGTGATTTACTTCTACATTACGATGGGAAGGTATGAATATCTTAGCCTTTCTTGATATGAACTCTTTAGCTTCGGTACCTTTCTGAGTGGGGGCGATTTACTTCTACATTACAGGCTATCTACCTCATGTTTTACGACACTTTGGAATGTGCCGCCCCTGCACTAACTACCTTTTGCTTCTCTGTTACTAGAGCTTTCACTACTTTTGGGGTAACCAAGGCCTGTTCCTCGGGCGTAATGA
Organism: Scalesia atractyloides; assembly: GCA_947069175.1. Taxonomy (NCBI): domain Eukaryota; kingdom Viridiplantae; phylum Streptophyta; class Magnoliopsida; order Asterales; family Asteraceae; genus Scalesia; species Scalesia atractyloides. The sequence continues at coordinate 35,390,094 of CAMTDV010000011.1, forward strand.
TGAGTTGATATCAGTTCTTGTTAAGTGTTTAAGTCCAATTTTAGCTTGATAATTGTATAAACTGAATGTGCATGAGTGGCACCAGCCATCAGTATAGTTATAATGCTCAATTTGAACACTTTTAAACTTGACTTGAAGTAGTTATTGCAACAAGCATTATGAAGTTTAGAATTCACTCTCTTATAGTTGGAGATTTAGGTACACTAATAAACCTGATCTTGTAATTAATCATATGTCATCCCGAAGTAAAGATGTACAAACCGGATTTTTTTGTACAAACGGAACCATGTTTTTAACCGAACTGGTCTTTTTGGGTTGTAAACAAACCTTTTTTTTTCAAACTGATTCAAGTTTAAAACTGGTTTTCAAGGTCCAAACCCCGAACTGGTTAAACAGATTCAGTTTGGATAAACCGGTTTGGGACAAAAAACGGTTTTAACTTGTTATTTTACATCCGGATCGGGTTGAAACTGGTTTTTCAAAAACCAGATTCTTTTTAAACTAGTCCAGATTTGATTTCGGTTTTTTTTTTCATACCAGTTTTTTGCCCAACCTCTATACGTAGTAGGATATACTAGTCTTAGTATATAAGAGGGTGAGGATATTAACATTCGCTCCGAGAAGCAATGATGTTGCGAGTAGGGGTGTCAATCATCATGGCTTGGCGGGTTGACTAGTTTCAGTTGGAAGGTTGAATTGTTCAACCTCGCACGACCTATATATATATATTTCCATTCATGTTAAAAACATCAAACCTAACCCTCATACGCTCAAAATCTGTATTCCGAACATGACCTATTTGATCCATTTATTAGAACGTGTCAAACGGTTGACGTTGACGGATAGTAATCAAGTTGTAAACATGTTAATTGGGTTGATGAGGTGTAAATGTGTATAAGCAGGTTAGCGGGTCGATGTGTTTAATTAAGATGGTTGGCGGGTTAACCTATTTAATTTATTGATAAAAAGGTCAATACGCACACCACCCATTAACTAAAAGGGTTAGATGCGACGCCCAAGACCTTATTATTTCGGCATTGTGTTTCAGGTATTGTTATTGTCACCCCTGGTTGCGGCTACTGCTTATAGCAGTTTTGGTGAAACATAGTGCCAGTTGGCATAGATTGTAAATACGTCTTGCGCAAGGTAAACAACAATCGGGTAGTCCAAACAACTTTCCTTGCTACAGTCCAACTCGATTTTCTTTATTCAGCAGCCTAGCCACCTAGATATTGTTAATGGGATGACATTCACAAAGTACAAGTATCTTGTATCTTCAACATTTCTTAATATGAACCGCTTTCTGACCAAACTTTACGTCTTTTTGAAAACTTTTATTCCTCGTATAATATTTTGTTTATCGTATCATATTAGAATATCTTATTTGATAGATAAAGTACGTCCAATTTTTATACGTTTGTCTTAAAATGTTGATTCTAGAACACTGCAACAAAATGCTAATGGCAGTTTTTAGCAGAATCTGAAAAATCATTCAGAAACAGCAGGAGCAAGCTATGGTGTTCGAACCAACTAGCATGGTAATTGTAAGACTATGGGGTGTGGAGGAGGGTAGTCCTCAAAGGATAGGATGGTCCGCCGCCATGTAGGCGTCTACGTAAGTGGGTGTGAGGATGGGCCTAAGGGGATGAACCTAGGCTGTGGGGGATGGGGCTCAAATATATATATATATATATATATATATATATATATATATATGTGTGTGTGTGTGTGGTATTAAGAAGAAACGCCCGGCTTCAGCGTCTAGGTGAGGACGGAGACGACGGGACGACCCAGAGGGGGTGGTGTACAGCCCATCGCCGCTCCTCGACGCACCTGGAATGAGCCCCATACCGAGTAGTCTAATGGTTCTCGGGGAAGGGGGCCGCTGCACAGAGAAGTAAGTGTGTCAGGTTGACGATAACTGGTCATACACTCCAGCCTTGGAAACAACTTTCGCAGCTCCCGTCCAAACCACAGCAAACTGCTCTTTTAGAGCATTACTGATTTATATTATATCATTTTAATATGTGTTCATGCCGATGCAATTGTTTCAGTAGAACTATGATTTTTGTATAATATTTTTATCTCAAAGTGCAAGATCAAAAGCTATGATGGTAACAAAGTTTCAACATAACCGCCTTCATTTCAATTAATTGCCTATATATATTAGAATTACACAGAATACCAAATATCCAGCATAAACAATGCAGAAATCAAGATTCAAATTTCAAAAATATGTGTTAACTTGATTGTTGGTATTTAACCACCATTACTAATACCATTTTTTCAGTAGGTGTCCTTTGGGGCGAAAATTGACGAGTTTTGTACTTAACGTTTTAAAATCTTACACATTACGTTCTTTGGCCCTAATCCAATAAGATTTTTTTTAGTTTAATCTGGTAATGTGACTTGCACATGAGGGCCATTTTGTCAATCTACTCTCATCTCTCTAACAAAACCAAATTTATAAAATTAATACACTCATGAACTCCTTTATTCTTGTTCGCCATTCAAACCTTAACTACTATCCTTACACACTTTACTCAGCCGCTACTCTCAAAACACCTAATTATCCGCCAAATCTTCTTTACGGTTATACAACTCGAATCAAATCACTCGAATCAAATCGCCGACAATTAAACATCTTCTCGGATCCTTTATTCAAACATTTACACACCTTAAAAATTATCTCTGTTGTAGACCATAAACATTAACAAAGCATAACCTGCAACTTTCGATTCAAATTCGTCACAGAACCAACCTCCACTAATTTAGATTAAATCGTTGGCCACTGATCGGAATTTCAAGTAGGCCCTTGGATGTGAATGGAATCAAAAGCCACCAATCCGAATTGCACGTAGAATCTCAGAGGTGGTGTGCCGACGATGCTTAGATCTATCAGTGATGGGGCTCAGACCCAACGTGAGCCAAAATCGATGGTGGTTCTTTAAGATTTCGACAGGATTATCTAGCGTGAGTTCAAATCCAACAGTCTACTACCAAAATTGATAATTGGTTTCAACCAAAGGTTAGGTTAAAAGTGCAGGTCGTGGTAAACAGTTGTGACAAGTAGGTTTTGCTGGGGTTCAAGTAAACTGTGGTTAATGTTAGGTTTTAGGTGACGACAGATGGGTGGTTAATGGTGGTGAATAGGTAGGTAGGTGGTGGGTGTAACCATCGCAAGATTTTCCATCATTTTCGTACTTAATAAATTCTACCTCTTATTACACATATATTTTTGTTTTTCCACATACTAGCAAAACGATTTTAACATTATTACCGGGACAAATCTAAGTATCACACCTTAAAACCTTCCATATAACCTAACTATATATAATTGAGGGAATAGAATCGTCAACGAAATTCGAAGTTTAGGGACTAAAAATGCATTAAAAAACCTTAATTTACCATGTTTTGTCACCTATCTTCTCCTTTGCCACCATTCTCTCTTGTTAAGACACATCATAGGACACTAATCAACCCCTAATACACCAATGACACTTGTCTTGCGCATGTTGACATTTATTGCCCAATTTTGCCAAATTTATTCATGTGTTGACACCTTGCTCAAATGTTGCCACACTTCTTCTAGTGTTGACACCTCAATGGACACTAATCACACACTTAAGCCTCCATGGACACTTGTCTTAATCTCCTTAACCTCCCTTCACTATAAATAGCATCCTTTGATCACCATTTTCTTCACACCAACTCAAAACACAAACAAAGTCTTGTGTGAGTTCTCTAATTCCTAATTTGCAAGCTTCTCTTGGTCTTTTGAATGAGTCCTTTGAATTTATCTTAAGTAGTAGTAAGATCCTTTTTTTAGCTCTTTCAATAAACAAATAGTTTCATAGCGTATTTCCATCCGAACCCATATTTTTTACGCATAATAAAACTACAAATGGGAACACATAAGTGTTTTTATTGTTTTGGCAGATTCTGTGTTGTCACTTTGAACGACCATAACTTGGTCAAAACTTAACCAAATGAAGTGAACACATACATCATGATTAAGTACATCGATATACGGTTTCAACAATGTATAATACACTTAAAAATACTTTTGTTTTGGACCCTCAACCATTTAAAACCAAACTTAAGCGCAAAATTGAACGATCTACTTATACAAAAGAACAAAAGAGAATGATACATAATTATCATGATTCCTATATCTTCGGTTACAACAGCAAACCATCTATGCTTGTTAGATCAGATTATAATAACTGACAACGTCGGATGGTGCATTTGCTTGCTCAACAGAATATAGGGTGTTGGAAGTCTGTAATATTTGGACCTCACATTCCAATGGTAACAAGTGCCGAAAAATCCTGATGTTCAGGAGCCAAAATAACCGAAAGATTACTCTAAGCTAGATTTCCAAAAATTTGAGATAGATGCCAAAGAACTTAATATTGTTGTAAGGGCTCTACCAGACGAGATCTTTGCTGAGTTATTATATTGTAATAGTGTAAAAGAGTTATGGAATGAGTTAAAAGAAAAACTATTTACTGAGGAAATTGTTAAAGACTACTAGGAAACTCTCAACATACAAAAGGTTGAGAGTGCATCCAACAGAGTATAAACAACAATTTGTGAAAGCATTGATGCAAAAGTTGTTAAAACAATGATCCTTTGAACTCAACTGAATATGAGATTGATTGTGAATGTGCTTTGATGGCTACCAAATAGGAGTCTTTACATGCCTATGGTATGTAAATAGTGGAGGATCCAAACACATGATTGGATGCAAAGCTCTACTATCAAATTTTCATGCACATGGAGGGGGTGATATATCTTTTGGAAATAATCCAAAAGGTAAAGTGTTGGGGTCAGGAACTGTCCAATCAGATAATTTTCAACAAAGTTTATGACAATCTCGTTGTTATAAGCAACGTATTATGTTATTATAACTAAGCTTGTTGCTAACAATTCCTTATGACTTTTCCATGAAATAGTTTTCTATGCGAACATAAGGATTTACCCCCATTTGACTTTTAGTTTCCTTTGAGTACAAAATCAAAGTAAGAGTAATTAACTGGTTTGAGTTTTCATTTCTTCTTTAACGGATGGTCTATCTCGTTTCTTAAGATATTTTAAAATGCTTATAATCTAGACTTGGTCTAGTGTTTAGCAATGTGAGCAATATCTAAACGAGTTTAGACTTGAAAGTTCATAAAGCTTCTAATTAATGAAGCATATGGAAGTCATCTCATTTTTCCTATTAGCATTTAAAGGGTAGCAATGTTGTATGTTACATGTGTGAGGACCTACATTAGAATAAAGCTTACGTACGAAGTTATTGTCCCGTTCAATGTATCTCAGAATATTTTGATATCAATCGCATGAAAGGTATCTTCGTGATTTATTGTATCAAATTATATGTAAACAATGCTTTGACTTATGTAACATACACTTGTCAAAAGAATGTCATCTATTTAAGGACAAGTTTACATTCGTTCTCTCACTCATCTTGAGGTAGGTATATTAATCCACTTGATTCTTGATGAAAAGAATTACATTAAGCTTTCATCATCTTTTGATGCTTGCTTCAACCCATACTTGGAATTCATTGACTTACAAAGTAAGTGTTCTTTGACCTTTAGTTTAGAACTTTTAGGTTGTTTTATGAACATGTTAGTTTGATTAGAGAAAGTTGTATTACTATTGATTTAATATAGCTCTAAATGATTTTAAACTACAAGAACGGTAATGATCCTTTTTCTTTTCATAATCAAGCAATCTTTTCCATAATTAGTAGTGATTTGTTGGTTAAATCTGACATTCTTTCAAACCAATCAAACAAACAACAATTATAAAATAGCAAGCTTCATAATTTGTTTTTTTAATTCAATAATCATCTGAATCCTAACACAGACCATAGACTCTTCGTGGTTTGACAACCTGACTTCCAATAACTATTTGTTTGAGGTAACATGGGATTCATAAATTTTAATAATCATACATGTTACAACCCAAAAGTGATTTAAAAGTAAAATGGATCAATTATACTCACGGTTTTGCGAAGATAAACCACAAAGATTGAGTGAGTTGATTTGAAAGGATGGAGTTCACCAAGTTAACCTAAAAGGATGAATAAAGGTGTGTGAGTTCTTGGGAATTTGATGATAGAAATGCATTTGGGACTTTGAATACGAAAATACATAAAATATATCTTGTTTAAATACTCATTTAAACACTATTTTGTTAGTGTTCTTCATGAATGTTATACTCATTGGAAACCCAAAATGAGGAGTATAAAACTAAGATAAGTTTCACCTTACCACAACATTTAACCATTATTTTCGTTGGTATCATGGTTTGGTTTTGGATTAGGTAGTATGTATATATTTATATTATAGTCTAGTATATGGTCAAGTTGTCATGCATGGATAGGAAGAATCCTTTAACCCCTTTAGTTCACCAATGCACAAATGATTTGGATGGTCATGAACATAAGTACAAGAATGTAAAAACCTGAATTCACCAACTTGCCAAGTGAGTTCAACTAGACGAGTGCTTCCAAACATGGTTATGATTGGAGACTTGGTGTAGTTTTTTCACTTTGTAGGCTTGGAATCTACTTGGCGACTTAGATTTGATAGAAAGTAAACTAATATGACCAACATTTCTTGAAAAACATCAATCCAAACCTATCCTACAAGGGATTTGTTTGCAACTTGAAGATGTTCCAAGAGATGAAGTAGGATGAACATTGTTTGAAAAAGTTTAGACAAAACATAAAATAAACCTAATGTTTGGACCTCAAAATGGTGATGTACCGACTTGATTTACCATGATAAACTTGTGGTTACACTCCTAGAGGTTATCTAAAGAGGGATAAACAAGTATTCATGAAGAAGAGATGAAGAAAGTGGCTTGAAACTCACTTTTGCACTTAGAACTATTATGCCCAAAGTTACAAGTTTGGAGTATTGAGAGAGCTTTGAAAGTGAATTGAGATTGTGAAAAGTGAAATGAGTGGTGGGAGGCTTGGTTTTATAGTTGAGGATTGGGGTTTGGTGTTTTAGTGAATTAGGAGTTGAGAAATAGTTAAAACATGTGAAATCCGGAATTAAAACAAGTCTGCTGTGAAAATGAGGGTCTCATGTCGCATGACACCAGGGTTACTTATTGATGTGATGGAATGTGAGTATAATTTCTAGATATATATATTTTAAGTACTTACACTCGTTTATTCAAGCTTTAAATTTATAAAAACACGATATGTAACTATCACTCTCTACAACACACTAGGGCAAGTGCACCCATCGTTGGCGTAGTATAGTGATGGCAAGATACCGAGATTGTCCAAGGATAAAAGGGTTTCAATACCGGAATATCGTCAACGCCTAATCTAATCTAAAGTTTGAGAATAGGTTTTTTTATATAAGTAAACATAACGAAATAAACTAAATAATAATACAAATAATAGATAAGATAGAATCATTTGGTTCCAACTCATTATTTAAGTATCCTTTGATGATTTCCCCGCTTTGGGTTTTTTAAGAGATTATCTTGATTAAAGTGGCATAAGCCTCTTTTGGAGGCAATGCTACCCTCAACCATATTAGTCTGAGTCAGCAGGGATATAGTCCTGCAAGGCCGGAATATTGATAGATAATGAAGCAAGTTATTAAGGCAAAATGTGGGATGTCCCTTTTTTGGGGGCGACGCTACCCTTGGCCATATTGGTCTGAGTCAGCAGGGATACAGTCCCACTAGGCCGGTTTAAAGTTTTAATAGTAGTTTGTTTATAAGGGACTCAAGTCGTTCTTACTTCCCCCGGTTTGATGCTATCTGCCTCAAGTGAAGTTCTAATAGGCTAAACCCAAGTCCTCGTAGGATCTATACATTGAACGAGGCAAGAACTTTACACATACTACCCTTCTAACCCCTTATAGGCAGTTAACATGCTTTATATAAACTGTAAAGACACGAATGAGTGAATCAACAAAACATTAAGGACGATAGAATAAAATTCATTTTCAATATAAAAACTAGTTATTAAAGTAATTAATACATACCCAATTAAAAAGTTAACCAAAGCTAGGAAATCAAAAGTAATACATAAATAACTTATCTTCACCAAGTGATATAAGAGATTAGCCAAGCATGGCCTTTGTTAGAAAAAACTCTTACGATCAATCTTGGATCCCGAGACTACTACACACTCTTAAGATGGATGAATGTGGTGGATGATGATGGTATTGTGGTGGTGGAGTGGTGGCAGGTGTGAGAGAATTGATTTGCCAAGGGATGAATTAGAATGAACCAAGCACCCCTATTTATAGCTGGAACAGACTGCTCACACGGCCCCGTGCCTAACTTTTTTATGTCTTCATTTAATTTCGTTGTCAGATCAGCCTGTTGCACGGCCCTGTGCGTCAACGGCACGACCCCATGGCCAGTATACTTGCTATACTATCCCAGATATGCAAATTTGGAAGTTGACCACGACCTGTGCCCAAAGGACACGACCCTGTGTCTTGTAGTTTGCTTCAATTTTGTGACAACCGCTAATTTTCCAGGTTAATCCGTACGTCGTAATCACTATTTATACACTATTTCTGTGCAAATTTGTCTTAATTATTTAGTAATTGAGTCCATGAGTCTAGCAAGGTCTGGGTTAGTGCATGGTATTGCATTTGGTATTGATAAAAAAATATATTATTTATCGCGGAGCGGTAAAGGTATAAAAAAACGGACGTTGGTGTTTATACGGTAAACTGTAAAGTGCTTACACTGTTCCAATATGCCTAGAACACTAAAAATATTGGCATTATTAATTGTTGGGTGTGAAAATAGATAAAAACATATTATAGATACTAAATTATAATATTTGCTCGCGTAGTTGTCGTTTTTGCTAATTTTTAGGCATCTTATACTACGCCTATTCACCCAACCAAATGTCGCTAGTGTATTATTTATGTGTTAGATTAATTAATTTATTAACATCATAAAACGCATTGCATTAGTAAAATTTGGCAATCCTAGAATGTATGGTATCAAGGGACATGATTAACAACCTAGTACACTACATATTACCCAACCCAACCCCCCCCCCCCCCCCCCCCCCCATTAATCTCCCTCTCTTTTTCCCTCGGATCCTAGATCAACAAAGAAAATCACCACATTTTTGTAGTGATGTGGTTTAGTAAGGTGGCCCCATTAAGTTGGTAAAATGTGTGGTTAGGGAATTACCACATGTTTTTGCCAACTAAGACCCACTCATCATCCTACATAATCTTAAACTAAACAAACACTTTCACTCTTTTCCCTCATAATAGAACTCACGGCCACCAAGGCCTAACCCCGTCGACATGATTTTGGTGACAAGGCTCATTAGGAAGATTGTTGAAATACTTGGATGTTAATTATCCACATAACCGATGCCAACTAATCTCCACTCACCATTTTTACTTCAACCTTAAACAAACAAATATCACAGTCTCATTTGCTCTGCTAACCTACGACCAGAGTCCAAGGCCCACCCAAAATTCCATTTTCAACTCACTAAAGAAAACAAAAATACATCACTTCCATTTTCCTTCTTAACCTACGGCCACCATATATTTCCCATTTCTTTCACTTTTTCTTCAACTAAATACAAGAATCAAGGCTTATTTGGTGATTACATGGAAGATTAAGGAGATTCTTGAACTTTATCTTGGATTGGAGCTTCAAATTTTTCTTTTTCTTGCATTTTTTAGAAGGCTTTCATCCCTAGTCTTGAACTAGTGGTAAGAATTTTGGTTCATCTTGTTCATCTCTTTATCTTGATTAAAAGTCTAGTATGTACAAGTAGTGTTCCACGAAACAAGATGATTACTAGACTATTATTTTTTTATATATAAAAATGAACTAATATATGGCTCAAAATAGAAATGTTGATGTTCTTAGATGATGGATTTGATGTCATAAAAATAGTGTTGGTGATTGATGAGATTATTTTTGGATTAAAATATGTTGTTAGAGTGTAGATGGTTATTGTGGTATGATGATTCTTGACGGAGTAAATTGCACAAAACATCCTTTATGTTTCCTTAAACTTGCAGGTTCCAGCCTTAATGTTTAAAAGTTGTTAAAAACATCCTTTAAGTTTATTTTTGTTGCGGGTTTAATCCTTTACAGCTAACCACGTTATTTTCTTCAGTTAAGTTCCCTCACATGCATAACATGTGAGGGTATATTCGTCATTTTGGTTGATCATGTGAGGGAACTTAACTGAAGAAAATAACGTGGTTAGCTGTAAAGGATTGAACCCGCAACAAAAATAAACTTATAGGTTGTTTTTAGCAACTTTTAAACATTAAGACTGGAACCTGCAAGTTTGAGGAAACATAAAGGATGTTTTGTGCAATTTACTCTTCTTGACGTTATGATGAATATGGTAATGTAGTGTTTTAAGATAAAAATGAATGTATATGTTATATAAATATTTATGGCCGAAAATTAAGGGAAGTTTGTATGGTCACTTTGTGGTCTAAAAAGTTGGTATCATGCTTAGGTGATTATGTGTTAATGAATTTTGGAAGAATTTTAATGATATATATATATATATATATATATATATATATGCAAGTTCCCTCCCCTCTTCTTTTCTAAACGTCAATAACTTTTTTATACGTAACTCTTTTTAAAAAAAATTACACAATAATAACGAGTGTATTTTTATCTTTAATATGAGTACCATATTAATATACTTATGTAGAGAAAAATTACGTCTCGCTTGGATGTTTTAGTTCATGGTGTTTTTTATATATTCATACAATGGTGTTTTAATTCTAGGGTGTTATTTCTGTTATATTTATGTTCTTCGTAAGATGTATGCCTTCAATATACATGTTGTGGTAGTCTTATGAGTTAGGGTGTTATTCCTGTTATATTAATGTGAGGACAAAGGTCCTTGCATTGTTGTGGTTTCTGATGTCTTTAGTAGATTTCTGTTGCCTTCAAAGAGTTAGGGTGTTATTTCTGTTTTTATATATTTAGGGTGTTATTTCTGTTTTGATTCTGATTAAAGTGTTGACTAGTGTTATATTTGGGTGTTATTCATGTTTCGATACTGATTAAAGTATTGTGTTTTGAAATTGATTTATTAGGGTGTTATTTCTGTTATATTTAATGTTAGGGTGTTGTTTATAAGATGTGTGTCTTCAATATACATGTTGTGGTGTTTTTATGAGTTGGGGTGTTTTTTCTGTTATATTTCTGTTTTTTATAAGATGTATGCCTTCAATATACATGTTGTTGTGTTTTTATGAGTTAGGGTGTTATTTCTTTATAAGATGTATGCCTTCAAATTCGAAAATCCCTACAATAACTGCCAAAAAAGGTTGCATATATTCATTCCATAACTAGATTTTATTAGTTAAATTACACTTATACCCTTAAACTACCAAAATAAAAAGGGACACGTGTCACCTCCAAAATCTTTCTTATCCTTCTCACAATTTTCTATTTTCTTACATGAACCTCTACCTGTGTGTGTGTATATATATATATATATATGTATGTGTGTGTGTGTGATAACACTCGTATAATTATTTACCAACGGGTCATCCAATTAAATATTTACTTATAAATATTAACAAATCATTTTAGTATAAGCGAGTTTGGTGAACGACTTGCCGGGTAGAGTCATGGTAGGCCTAGTGTCTCATTGGTTTGGGACATATGTAGGTCGGTAGCTTGTTTGGGCCTCATTTCATTGCTAGCTTGCACAGGATACGTTTAGGTGAGTTCTCACGGCCCCTTTTTGTTTTGAATTATTTTTATTTAAATCAGAGGAATTACATGCTTGGGACAGGGTATGGTAGTTGGGGATGGAATCTATCGGTCTGTTATGTGTGCATATGTTTATCGGTTTGAGCTCGGGAAGTCCTCGTGGTCGTATTTCATTTTTAGTAACCATTAGTCTGTCGAGACCACCGAACATTCGAATAGATCTATTGGGTCCAACAAGCCCCACCTTTGGTTAGTCGTAACCTTGGGTGCAATTGTGTCTTACTTGTTAGACGTTGCCATGGTTGTGTGACGTGACGAGGCAACATTGTTACGGGTTGGTTACGGGCTTATGTTTCAGCACATACATCATGGTTTTGCAAGACTATGATTTGATCATCATGATTTCATTTGACTATGCATACTAATTTTTAATCGAATGTTAAAGATTACATTTGTTTCATTAAAACCTGTGGAACGTACAAACTTTATTGTTGACATTTTAAGCATGTTTTCAAGAAAATAAGTGGTGGTTCACAACGCTTGGAGTCTTTGCATTCATCAATAAACGGTGCCTTAGGTCGGGGTGTCTAGTAACTTCCATACACTTTGGTCGTACGAGTGAAACCCTTTTGTTATGTTAAACTTTTGTGTTGAATAATGTTTAAACACTTTATCTTTAATGTTTGTAAAGTCTAAATACTTTGGCATCGTTAAAAGAAAATTTTAATCATTACTAGATGTTTGCAAACCGGATGCTTGGAAACCATTTCGTGACACGCCTTGCAATTCCGCCTTCAATGGGGTGTGACATGTTTGTCTTCTTCTGATCTGGAATCATGAAGGGGCACAACCCCATGCCAACGAGGCACAGCCCCGTGCCAAACTTCTGATTTGTTGTTTTTTTCTTTGGATTGAAGCTTGGTGGGTTGGTATAGTACGTTGTCTTCCCGTCTTTCATACTTACGATGGATTTTGTCGTTAATTTTTGTTACTTTTGTACATTTAATCTCTTTTTATCCTGAAAATCAAAAGTAACAAAGAAACACACTTTTTCCAACATTAGTACTAAAAATGGTCGATTTTATACCGTATTTGATACAATTTATATTTTGCATTTGACGCATATCAAATACCTCTACACTTTGCTTGTCCTCAAGCAAAACTCTTTAATTTTTGCACACCCAAATGGAATTGATAGAGAAAAAGTTTTTGGCTCTTGTTTGTAGAGTGTCGGTCCAAATTCTTTTTATTCTTGCTTATATATTATTTACAATCCTATTCGACATGATTTAGAACATTTTAAAAATATAATATATTTTGGGCATACCATGCCTTTATAAATTCTATTTAGCTATATACAATTTCACACCCCTCACAAATTATCACTCAACACTCGGTCGTAAATGTATAAATGAAACGCTCTATACCGGTATAGAACTTAATCTTACCATATGCTTGACAAGCAATCAAACCTCCTTTTTCTTAACAAAATATTTGTAAATATCAAGAGGGCTTTTACAGAGTAGGTTTTTGTTAGGGGTAGAATAGTTTTATTGAAAACTGACTAAAAACGTAAAATGTAGGTTTTCCTTTTGAAATTTTATTTATTTGTGACTTAGTTATAAACTACATATTTATAAGCAATAAAATTTTATTTTGCTTATTTATTTCAAGTAGCTAGAGAGAGATTTTTTTTAATAAAAGTAAGTCATCTCTTTTTATATGAATTTTTCAAAAGAACCGCATTTTACTAAAACAAGGGGTATGGAGAGAAAAACTTGTTTTTTGGTGATGGGTAGTTTGTGCAATAATGGTGTTTTGCGAGTTTTCGAAATGAATGGTTTAGGCTCAAAGGGGCTTTTTAGGGGAAATTTATTTTTGTTGTTTTTGTTATGGTGGGGAGATAAAGAGAAAATAAAGTTGAAGATGAAAAAGAGGGTTTACAATCCTATGCTTCTATCATTTTACTTACTTGGATTCGTCGGTAAGGACGGGGAACGTATTGTCTTGTCAAGTTCTAGATTCGTAAGAACCATACGGCTATTCACACAAGAAACGAAATTGAGCATTTAGTAAAGATATAGTTTTGAATGCATGGTAAAGGCTCAAAGCTCATATTTTTGTGGGAAAATGGGGCATAAATGTGTACAATCAAATTTTATAAAGACTTGTCATGCCTTTATTTTATAAAATTTTCTTATATGGTTCTTTTGATCACGGCGATTGTAAACTTTATAAAAACTTGAAAATTTTTTAGATATTGGTTTCCAACTTAAACTACAAACAAAACAAAACAAAATAAAAAAATGTTTTTGAAAAAGATTTGGGGTGTTTTAGCGTTTCCAAGTACAGTTTTGTGTAAGGCTTGTTTTAGGACAATAATTTCGAGTTTAACTACCCCCCCCCCACTTAAATTACACTGTAAATGTGGGTTAAAAACAACAAATTTTTCAAAAACAGGCACGGGGCGTGGTAGGGCAACACGGCCCCGTGTCAAAAGTGCTAGTAACAGGTTCTGGAAAAAATTTCAGGAGGCAGACACGGGACGTGCCCATGAGACACAGCCCGTGTAAAAAGTGAAAGTAACAAAAATTTTCCAAAAGTCAGGCACGGGGGCGTGCCCTTGAGACACGACCCGTGTCAAGATTCCAGTTTCAAAAAAAAATTCTTGCAGATTTGAGGCTTCATTTGAGGGTGCCAAAATCTTCAAATCATGAGATGACGATATGCGATGATTCATGGCTACAGAGAGGCAGGTATAAAGGCGCCAAATGGTGTGATTAACAGCAGTCTTGAAGATGGTGGGGAGTGATGAATCTTTCTCTATATGTGTAGCAGCTTATGGTACTGGTGTCGAACAGAATCGGAGGAAATGATGGAATTTGTGAGTTCATTTATCAAATGCTTAGGACCGAAATGGGAGTTCTCTAAACCATACCCTCAAATGACAATTTTGATTGCCAACTTCACCGCCAATAATGGTTGCCGGTTATGAAGATAAAAAGAAAACCACATAATGGCACAACCAATAATGGTTGCTGACTATCTATACTAGTCAAAGGTGTTCTTGAATGTTTGTTATTTTATGTATTTAGTTAAATAGAATATGCCATAATAAGGTGTTCTTGAATGTTTGTTATTTTATGTATTTTGTTATTTTATGTATCATAAATTAATAAAAATTTATTATGTCATTAAATATTAAATACCAAAATGTAATACCATAATTGCCTCCATAATAAGTGTCTTAAAATTTGTGTAAAAGGACAAGTTTCCCTAAAGAGCTCTATTTTATATATATATATATATATATAGTTATATATATATATATATATATATATATATAGTTATAGATATACGGGTTACTCTTTTTGCCACTTATCAAGCTTTTGTTCCTAAATACAGGTTTCCTAAATACAGGTACTGTACCGACTGATACTTGATTTTCTCATTTTTGGGATCGGTAAAATTCAGTATGTGCCGGCTTTTTTTGTTTATTCTCGCATTAATTACCACTTTGATCTATTATGGAATGTGTAGAGTTTGCCGATTTGATCTGTTATGGAATGTGTAGAGTTTTTTTCATGGGAACTGCCAACCAATCGCCTACTAAATCTTAGCCTAATGGTTGGAAAGAAATTCAATCGATCATGAAACCAGTTCAAACAAACCAATCCATCTCTAAAGAATGAGCAATCTTTCTGATAAAATTGACATTCGTGAAGAGTCAAATCAATCAGTCTCAACTTTAGTTATAATCAGTGTTATGAATAATCAATTGAAAGTTCCAGTTTCCAATTAGTATCTCGCATTCTTAAAGACGTGGTAGTAGGCAGTCGGTCCAGATAACTTGTGTTCCCGTAATCCAATCCACACTTTGTTTTATGTGGATGAGTTAAGAAGTCAAAAAATGACAGCCGGGATTTCAGGTCAATGAATTAACAAATTATCTACGTATACAAAACCCCAACTAGTGAATAATAATTTATTAGTTTTTTGATTCATCGTAGGTTGTTGTCTTATACATATATTTTCTCGAATTGATTTCAAGTTTTCAATCACATTTTGCCGGTTAAATGGTTGTTACTCTGGTGTGTGAAATTGGAGGCGCATGCTCTAGCCTGCTCCCTCAAGGCCCAATTTTCTTTTTACTCCCTTAGAACTAGTGAACGCTAATTCATTAGTTTTTTTTTTTTTTTTAATTCATCATAGATTGTTGTCTTATACATATATTTTCCCGAATTGATTTCAAGTTTTCAATAAATAAGGCTTGTCAAAAAGGTTGTTACTTTGGTGTATGAAATTGGAAGCGCATGCTCGAGCTCGCTCCCTCCATGTTTGGCCCATTTTTCTTTTTTTCTCCTTTAAATCTTAATTAATTATTTTACAAATTGACTTTCTCATTTTGCATATAGTTTTGTTTTCTGTAACTACATCTTTTAATGACTTCTGATCCGATTTATGCTCGTATCATTGTGATAAGTAATATACATTCCAAACCAGTATCAAAGCGTAAAGTATGGTAGAACTAATACTAGTATCGAACTGACACATTCACATTATTTGATGCCCACTTCTCCTTAATTTCGGTTATACCGATACCAATGTCATGTCAACTTGCAACCATCTAGTAAATTTTTGATCATCCGATAACGTGTACAAAAGTTTGCAACATGTGTGCTAAACCACAACCACATACAAAAAAGTGCACACTCTTCAAATTCCATATCGCATAATATATATGATATTATATATAAAATTAATAGTTATAGATATAAAACTAGTGAAAACTAAAAGAAGTGAACCATGTATGGTGATAACATAGATAGAACACACAACAAATCTTGACAAGTGGCAAATATCTCATCCATAGAACACACTATTTCCACAAGCCTCATCCCCTCTCATCTTCATACTCATACCCACACCTTCTTCTATTCTTTTCCTACCCTCTCATCTCCAAAAACCAGTAGTAGTATGGCATCAGCAACCGACTCCCTGACCGGCAGCATGCCCACAACCACCCCCCTCCTCCACCGCTACCAACCCACCACCGCCAAAACCTCCACCCTCTTCGGCCTGAAAGTGAACTCCGGCAGCGGCAGCCGTGGCGGAGTGAGGATGATGGCGAGCTTCAAGTTGACCCTGATCACACCAGATGGGAAGACAGAGTTAGAATGCCCTGATGACGTCACCATCCTTGACTATGCAGAGGAAGAAGGTGTGGACCTGCCATACTCATGCAGGAACGGTTCCTGCTCCTCCTGTGTCGGAAAACTCGTGTCTGGGACCATTGACCAAAGCGATCAGAGCTTCCTTGACGATGACCAGCTGGAGGCAGGGTGGGTGATGACGTGTATGGCTTTCCCTAAAAGTGATGTTGTCATTGAGACCCACAAGGAGGCGGATCTCGATTAACTTTTCTTATTTTTATTATTTATTGTAAGTTTTATTTTATATATGTGTTACTTTACTTTTATGATGACGTAATGTCACCAGTCAGTACATTTATGTTAGCTTTTATATATGATTACAACAATGTCAAATTTTGTAATAATATGATATCATGTACTATGTTTCTATATTACTTTTGTTTGGTGGAAAATTAATGTGTTATAGTAAATTGGTTCAGCTTTGCTTTAACAACACTTCATAGGTTATATTAGTTTTCTGTTGAATTGGTGTTGCTCTAGATCTACAAAGAGACGCTAGATCTGAGCAGGAGTGGCGGATATAGATAGAGATGAAAGGGGCGGTTGTCGATCCCTTGAGGTTGGGGGTGTTGGAGCAATGAGGGATCTGTAGATGAATGGTGGTGGTTTTGAAAGCGACATCTTGTTGGTGGTTATGTGATGTAAGTAATTCACAAGCGAAAGGTTAGTAATTTAAATCTAATAGGTCCAGGTCTTGATATATTTTCTTAAAAAATATTGTAATTTAATTTAAATACTATAAATTTACGACAGCTTTTTGCATAGAGGATTGTACCCTATGTACAGGAGTTTTCAAAAAATTTTGGATATTACATTTTAACTCAAAACTATTTGATTTTTACTTTTCATTCAAAAGTTTTTATTTTTTGCAGTTTAATTCACAACTTTTTTACTTTCAGGTCCCATATGCTTTCATATTTTGCATTTTTTTGTTTTCCGTGTTATTTTAAATTTTGCGAGTTAACACGTCGTAATATGCGTGTGTGATTCAACGTTTTTACGTTTTGTTTTACGTTTCGTTCTAAATATGCAAGTTAACACGACGGAACGTGCATGTGTGGTTCAACGTTTTCACCTCGTATATTTTTTCCATTTGACAGGTTCGCCGCAACGCACAGGTACTAAGTCAACTTAGTTATTATTTTCTATGTTTTACATTTCGGTCTAGTTTTTTCACATTAACACGTTGCATTTTAAATGTTGGTGGTCGCTAACGGTGATGTGACATTAATGCTATTTGCCACGATTTTACGCCCCACTACAACATGGTAGGGCTTAATGCTAGTTGTTGTTAAAGATGGGTGTTGATACTTGTATATCCCTCCACTCTCTCTCCATATATATATACGTACATATGTATACATAGAGATATATAGAGAAAGGATGTCTCAATAAGTATTGCCGGTTTTGAGAATTTAGGTGCTCTATTCGAGTAAAAAGTATCTTACTTAAGCTATAAATTTTATGATAATATAAACTATTTTTTTGCCGTTCATTGCTATTATTGTTTTTTAAAAACTAAAATGAGTATCGGGTTAATATTTAATAGGTTTAAGTTATAAATTGTTTGATTGATAGTTTTAAAGGAATTAAGATATAAGTTTATGTTTTATATAGGTTGGGTTAGGGTAAAATAAAACTTATACAAGTTATGAGAACATAAAAACTCGGCCTTATGAAAGGTTTTTCAAAATTTTTTTTTACCAAAAATCCAACAAAATCAACTTTTCTATTATGAATATTTACCATGTAGATCAAGATTTACCTCTAGATCTACCAAGCAAGTGGATGAACTCTTTGTCAAACTTATGGATAATGTAACATACTACTTGTCCATCAAATAGTTAACCTTGTCTACTAAATAGTTAATTTTTTATAGTATAAATACTAGCTCAAGGTAGAAGAAAAAATGCATCCCATGTATACACTTTCATAAGTTATATAATTCTCTACTTCTTGCTCTTATAATCTTTCTAAAGTTCTTAAAGTTTTAGCACTAATCTTATGTTAATTATTTGTTATATTATAACACGTTATCAGCACGAGTCGCTTATATACTAATCAAGAAAGGCTTTAAAACAAAGATATCCATCATAAGCATAGTAAGCACTTTATTAACTCTATAATTTACTTTGAAAAAAAAAATATAAGTACAAAAGAACATTTTATTATACATATTTTTTACAACTATGAGACTACTAACAATCTAATTATGCATCTAACTTTTATCTTTATCGCATCTAACTTTTAGTTATACATACATGCTCACATTTCATTTAGAGTTTAAGTTTATTTATGTATACTAACCTTTTTATTCTTATTGTTATACATCCTAATTTTATACCTTATAAAATAACATTTCTTTAATACATCATTTATTATACATACATACATATATATATACATATATATATATACATATATATATGTATATATTTATAACCGTTGTATAACGGCTATAAAACGGTAATATAACCGTTACAAAACGGTTATACCTTACCGCTATAAATTACCAATTATCAATTTTTTTTCCACAACTAACACTCTTCATCTCAAGGTTTTTCAAGAAAATTTCGAAGATGATTCACCCGGTTTTAATATTAGCCCGCATAATATTAATATTGTTGCCAACCTTAATGTATAAGCTTCCACCTTATCTTTTTGATACTTATATATTCATTTATTTCTTTGTAGTTGTGCCTAAGTATGTTATCTTATTTTTAATGAATATTTAGATTTTAATATTTATCTTATTTATGTTTAGCAACAAAATGGCAAACATCACAAAATAGAATTCCCGGCTCTTAATATCACCGGAGAAAATTATATGCCGTGGACGACACATGTTAAGCGACATCTCAAATCAATAGGTGTTTTGAAAACGATAACGGGGTGGAATAATTGTACCGATCAAGACAAGGCAAAAGCCGATGTCTTCCTCCATAAACACATTGATGAGACGTTGCAATTTGAATATTCAAATTGTGAGGATCCATAGGTTTTGTGGGAAGATTTAAAAAGCAGATTTGATCTTCAAAGGGAAGTTTTACTTCCCATTGCTAGAGATGAATAGAATAATCTCAGGTCCAAAGGTTTCAAAAAGATGAATGAGTACACCTCTGCTTTGTTAAGAATATGCTCAACGCTCCGATTCTGTGGGTAAACTGTTACGGAGAAAGATATGTTGGAGAAAACTTTCTCCACATTTCATGCATCAAATATAAACTTGCAACAACAATATTGGTTGCAAAGGTTTCAAAAATATTCTGATCTAAATTCATTTCTCCTCGTAGCAGAGAAAAACAATGAGCTACTAATGAAATATCATCAAGCTCGTCCCACTGGATCATTAGCTATTCAAGAAGCAAATGTTGTTATTAATGATGATACTAAAGACTCTGGAAGAAAATGGGACGAGGCCTTGGTCGTGGCCATTTTGGTAAAGGTAATGGTCGCAACAATTCCTTCAAAGGAAATAATAATCTATGAAGTAATTCCCATGGTCGTGGACGTGGTTATGGTCGCGGTCGTGGTCGAAATCAAAGAACCACAAGTTACCACACTCCACAAATTACCACACTCCACAAAATACCAATTCCAACCATTATAATAAAAGGAATGAAACTGCTAGGTCCGAAAACAATGGCACTTCTTGTTTCAGATGTGGAAGTACAAATCATTGGTCAAAGGCTTGTCGTACACCTTCACACTTATGTGAACTTTACCAAGCCTCTCTCAAAAGAAAAGAAATGGAGGCGAACCATGTGGATAATTTTAATGATATCAACGTCGAGCTAAATGTCGTCGACTATACCAATGAGATGGAACTCTGAAACAAATGTTGCTAAGCCATAATAATTATATGCAACAATTATGTAGTTTTCTTTATTATAACTATTTTTATTATGTTTCAGTAGTCTTTCTTTTCTTGTAACGTTTCAAACTAATAAATAAACTTCTTATTAAAATAATTCATAATGCCTTCGTTATACACTTATTATTATTTCTCTTTATATTTTTAAGATTAAAATGAATACCACTGGAGCACAAGAGCAAATGAATGATGCAGATATATGTATAGCGTATAATGGAGCCACACACTATACTTAAAGCTAAGAAATATTTTTATGAGTTGAAACCAACAAAAGGAACCGTTGTAACAATATCGGGTCCTACAAACTTAATAGAAGGAGCGGGAAAAGCGAATTTAATATTACTAAATGCTACAAAACTCTTAATAGAAAATGCTTTATTTTCCCTAAAATCAACAAGAAACTTGTTGAGTTTAAAAAAGATATATCATAATGAATATGACACTCAGTCAAGGAATGTTGATAATAAAAAATATTTGCACATCATGAACAAAGATCATATATTGGAAAAACTGCCAATGCTCCATTCTGGCTTGCATTATACACACATTAATGTACCTCAAGCACATATGGCACTAAAAGAAAGTTTTTATGATCCTGGGACATTTAACTTGTGGCATGACAAATTAGGCCATCCAGGATCTATAGTGATGAAAAAAATTATTGAAAACACACATGGACTTCCATTGAAATATCAAAAAATTCCTTAATCAGATAAAGTGCCTTTATGTACTTCTTGTTCACTTGGAAAACTGATTACAAGACCTTCGTCCTTAAAAGTTGAAAAGGAATCACCAATATTTCTTGAAAGAATTCAAGGTGATATATGTGGACCAATTCATCCACCATGTGGATCGTTTAGCTATTTCATGGTCTTGATAGACGTATCCAGCAGATGGTCTCATGTCTCTTTATTATCAACTCGTAATGTTGCCTTTGCAAAATTTCTTGCTCAAATTATCAAATTACGAGCGCATTTTCCTGATTATACCATATAAAGCTTATTTGTGTCTAAATATTGGTAAATGATCGCAAAAACCTATAAAATATATGAAAAGTTATATAATATCCTTGCGCCTAGGTTCTAATCCCCCTTTCGGCTTTTAGTGCGGTTATTGAGCTTTTTTGTTGTAGTGTAGAAACACCTGTTGCAATACAAATGATGCAGGAAGGACAACAATCGATGTAGAAGAAACGTGAAGGAAGAAGAAGTAAAGCAACCTGAAGTTAAAGAAATGCCAAAGGTAACTTTATGTATGTTAAAAGTTTTTCTTTTCTATTTAGTTGTGAGTCCCGGCGACGACGGTTCTAGACGGAAGCTTGGGCATATGATAGTACCGATTCGGTAGAACGATATAGAAAGGGAGTAGAAACAGAATCAACGGAAGCATTCATTCATTCATACCGAAAGAGTACACATCTTGTTTGGCTGGAGAAATTCCTAGAGAGAATCCGCCAACGTTTCCCCTCAGGGAACTTCCAAAGCTTAACAAACAATGAACACACAACACCTATATATACATGAGCAGCTTGTGCGAATGGTTGCTCGTACGAGTGACAAGATGTCCCTCGTACGAACCACATAAGCTCACTCATACGAGTGAGATGTTTATCACTCGTACGAGTTATATTGTCACTCATACGAGTCACATTGTCACTCGTACGTGTCACTTCTCGTTCGCACTTGGGTCATGTGTCCGTATATAATCTATACAATATTCAATACACACTCTTTCTAGCCTACTCGCACAGTGACGGACATAAAGTGCATCAAAAAATTCCCTCTTGGACGTCACTATCGAAGCTTGAACTTGATCTTGAAATCTGCGAGCCGTGTTTGAATATTTTGCAACTTCAATCTGGTATCTGTCGATGTCGAATGCGTCAACAACTTCCCCCTTAATTGATGATCCGGGTTTGCATTATCTACATTAAGCAACATTCCCCCTGAAATAATTTTCTCCAGATATTAATCTTCAGGTCTTTGTTTGCACGGTTCAAGACCTCCTCTGATTTGCTTAATCTACAAATTTTCTCAAGTAATCACCAACTTGAAATTAATCAATGTAGCATTTCCGTTTCGACGTTAACCACATCCACGTGTGGTTTAGGGCACTCCTCCAATGCTCGATCCTCTGATCTTCAAAACCAACCGGCAATTGATAGAAACTTTGAATTACCACAAGATAAATTTCAAATCAATAAATATTTGCGTAAATCTGAATTCCTGATTTTCGTAATCATGATTAATCAGCAAATTGGTAATCTTCTCAATCAGAAAATCATCATCGTGATCATATTATTTGGTAGCACATCGAATTTGATAAACATTCTTCGATAATAAGAAACACATTCTTCCTTTTTAGTCACAATAACAGATGTCTAGCTATCTCCGCTGGAACGGGGCAATTGAAACTACAAAATATCCTCATTTCCTGGCGGTTAGTCCTGAAAACAGTTCATTTACCTTGTAGAGTTAAAGATAAGCAGTCGTATGTGCTTCCAATTCCACATCGAGGATCAGGTATTTAACCCTTAAGCATCAATCTGTATCATGATCTGAAAATTATGGACATCCTTTGATCATGAAACTCCAAATGTATAGTCTATTTCGTGAGCAGCTGGTACACATTTTTTATCTGAAAGATTTATTATATCGTCTTCTTTAGTCATGAATTGCAAGTATATAGCCTTCCTCGTTAGTCCTGGTGACAACTAAAACCACAAAGTATCATTATTTTATGGCGCTTAGTCCGGAAACTAGTTCATTTGCCCTGCGGAGTTAAATTGGATACTTTGTACCACTAAGCAGTCGTGTGTGCAACTGGCTTGTACTAAGACTCAGGCATCAACGTGACCACAACTACTGAATCCGATGAACAACTCCTCCAAGACTCAGTTATGTAACCCCACTTTTACGAAAAATAGACATCAACTTTATCTCATCACTAGTGAATCTTCGATGCTCTGTATTTCCCAGATAATCTGCAGTCGGAACCACCCGAATACTGTTGCATGGTCACGAATTTCAAAAATGCCGGAATATTAACATATACGTGAAAATTTTTATTCCCCCTCATTTTTGCAAATTCTGACGTCTTGAGCATCTTTTCACAAAAGCCAAATTTTGCGGAAAATTTCCCAAAATTTGAGTTTTTATGAAATGCAGATTTAACGTTAAGGCCCCTTGAAAGTCACTACACCAGATGATCAACTTTATGTGTAGGTATCAATGACTACTCCAGTATTTTCAACATTTTGTGACCGTATCATCACATCTATACTCTGGAACTCTAGACGGTGTCCCCGGATAGCCTGAATTAGACGTTAAAATATCGAAAAAAATTGTAATCACCAAATTTTTTCTGGGCACTCGTCTCGTCATACGATCAAAAAATGCCTTTTTTTGTCACCACTTTGTACGAGATGGACTTCGTACGAGTGGCGCTTTGTACGAGTGGTGCTTCGTACGAGTGACAAGTTGTCACTCGTACGAGCCACAGAGTCTCTCATACAACCGATCCTGATTACGTCTTGTCACACCCTGGATTTCTCCAATCCAAATCCATACACCGGTGGGCCCGGGTGGGGAGTATCGTGACGTTAGTTGGTAACATCATTGTCAATTAAACACGGCACAGCGGAAGTCTTGGAGTAAAATTACTATTACAAACCATATGTCGAAAATACAAAATAATATACAGGCTCGTAATAGAAGATCCACAGGCGGATCATTAAATGTACAAAGAAAAAATATAAAACAGACTTTAGGGCAGATCTAAGGATTTGCAAGATCCTCTTATTTCACTGCCGAGCAGCTTCCGGCCTATTTCGTATTGTACCTGCAAGCTTAGTCTTTTGAAAATACGTCAGCTTTCGCTAGTACATACACCCGACTGACTCATTTTGAAAACATTTTGAAACTAGATTTAAGTGCACAGGGCACAAATCTTCTATAACTTAAGAAAGTTCCTTTGTAACCTTGTTAATAGATTCACATGTTTGTCCATGCATACACGGCCTAGTACAGAGACCGAGACATGATTAAGTACACACCACTTAGCACTCACGGAGGAGTTATCCCCAACGTCTTGGGTAATTTGCATTTGAGCGTCTGTCAGGTGTATGCCTACACCTTGCGCTAAGGTCGTGGCCATTATCTAAGTATTGAGCCGAGGATATCCAGGACACGGTAGTTAACCTTCGATGTTTAAGTTATCAAACAAAACTGATTAAAACGGAATATGCTGATTTACTAGCCACAATCCGGCATTCGATTGATCCCTTCCCGACCAAGCGGTAATAATTTACCGTATCCCAAGCCCGTATAGGGAAATAAGTTAAGAGTATTTACCTGAGCTAGTCTTGTTTTAAAAATGCAAGATTTAATATCTCAGCCGTATCCAAAATGAACTAAGTGCAGATAGCATTTACCGGAAGGCTCTAGTGTGGATTATGGCATAAGCTAACCAATTAACTACTAACGGTCTTATTTAAGTCAGAGACTTAGACCGAGTAGTGTACAGGATAAAAACGTATAACGCTTGATTAAACGATGATCGGATAGAATGTAGTTTAAACCCAACAAGTACTTTGACTTGCATATTATGGGTAAACTATAAAGATTCTGGATTTTGAAATTTAGATGACAAGGTTAGACTCGTTTTGGTTAATTTTCGTAAACTAGTTATATATGCTTAACTGTACGCATATCAGCGATATCGGGTAACCGGATAAGTCATGGACAAGTTCTATATGTCATTATACTTTAATTAAGTTGTAATATTAGTAGGATATCAACTACGTTAAGGTTTTAAAATGAAACTATGCCTCATAAGGGCATTTCGGTAATTTCATACCGTATAAAAGTAGCTTAAATATAATTTGATATTATAACTATAAGTATTCTGGAAAAATAAATCATTTATGACATAATATCAGTAGGATTTTAATTATATTCTGGAAAAATAACTCAGCCGTACACAAAAGTATTAAGTGCAGATAGCATTTACCGGCAAGTCTCTAGTCTGGATTATGGTATAAACTAACCAACTAAATACTAACGGTCTTATTTAAGTCATAGACCTAGACCAACTAGCGTGCTTGATCAAAACGTATGACGCTAGATTAAACGATGATTGGATAGAGTGTAGTTTAATTCCTGCAAGTACCTTGACTTGTCTAATATGGGTAAACTATAAACATTCTGGATTTTAAGACTTAAATGACAAGGTTAAACCCGTTTCGGTTAAATTTCCGTAAAATAGTTACATATACGTAACCGTGCGCATAAGCGATATCGGGTAACCGGATAAGTCATGGAGAGGTTCTATATGCCATTATACCTTAAATAAGTTAAAATATCAGTAGGATATTAACTTATATGCCCGTTAAGGTTTTAAAACGAAACTATGCCTTATAAGGGCATTTCGGTAATTATATACCGTATAAAAGGAACTTGAATATGTTTTAAGTTTATGATCATGCATATTCTGGAAAAATAGTTTGTTCATGACATAATATCAGTAGGATACCAATTATATGTGTACTTTACCTTTTATGACCAAACAATGCACCGAAGGGGCATTTTGGTCATTTTACACATAGTTTATAAATTATTTTGAATCTTGAGTTTATAACATGTACCTACTGTAATTATGTTAAAAATAAGTTTTAAAATCAGTAGTTATCAAGTCTTGGTCAATAATATGGTTTAAAACCATACATGCGCCTAAACGGCGCTTATGTCGTAAAATGGCGTCTTTATGCGATTTTTTTACGAAAACTGACGTTAAGGTCAGATTAAAATGTTTTAGATATGTTATTTAATATAACATATCAGTAGGTAAAAGATTTACCTTGAAAAGATTTGATTAAAACTAATTTATGAGCCATAAGGGCTAAAATCGCCATTTATCGACATAGTTTAAGGATTTGCTTGAAAACTCAGTTTATAACTTGGTTTAACATCCCAAATAATCCTACTTATCATATTATACTAGTAGAAAACTCATTTTCAAGTTCATTACCATTTAAAACTTTGTTTTATACAAAAAGGTCATTTTGGTTAAAGATGGCATAATTATGGAACTTGCGCATAAACTTGGATTCTGATTATGATCATGTAATATAACCTTAGAGGGTTATGCTACATTATATTACAATCATAATGTCAGTAGGTAACTAATCTAAATCGGGTCAGAATCGAAAGTCAAAGCAGAAGTCAAACTTCGCGACTTTCGGTTGCGATTCGACCCTAGAACTGAAATTGATGAGCCGAACATGTCTTTACATGTTCTAAAAGTTATAACCAACTTTTTTAAGTGTCAAAACAGGTTTCATATCATATATAAGATCAATTTATGATTTTTCCAAAAAATGGCATGTTTGACTTTTTTAATATCATAACTTTGACCCGTCAATTGGTCTAGCAAACGTGATCTTCAGGAGGTGCCCTTTATAGGACTAACACCTACCTTATTACGATCACTTAGCCATGTTCATTTCGAACAATGGCTGGACCATAATGGTCTTAACCGAAAGTTAAAGCGTATTCTGAAAAACGCTTGATTTTGGCTATAAAAGCCTATAAACGAAAATGCACAATAAAGGAACACTTACCAGTGATTTCTAGGGTGCAAAAGAACTATATTGGATGCTCCTTTTAGCTAGGAACTTCCAGATGAGGGAAAAGAGTGAATAATGAGAAAGGTGCAAGTTGGAATGTGAACTTAAGCACCTATTTATAGTTGGAGAACTCAAAGGAGGTGAAGCCAAGTGTTTAGGGGTGTAAGAGGGAGCTTACAAGTGTCCCAAAACGTGGCATAGCTGATTACAAGTCCATAGTTTCGAATTAATGGTTTTGGAGCTTTGTTTGGAGGCCAAGCCAAACTTTCTGCTGCAGACCCCTTCTCGCGCCCCTCGAGAGACCCACGCCAGGTCTCTCGCGGCCCGCGACCGCCCCTTGGCCAGTTTTGAAGTTTAACACTTTTATCCCCTTAACTTTATAAAGCTTCTAAAAAAACCTTTTTAAACTACTTTTTGGCACTTTTAGTCCTCTGTAGCCAATTCTTGGCATACACGAGATTATGCCCGGACATTGTCAAGCTCTAAGTTCGTTAAAAGGTCATTCAGAGGTATAAATTAACATGTTGACACTTTTAATCCCTCCATCATCAAACTTTCACATAATTACAAAAATTGAACCCTCTCGTCCAACAAATGGCACGTATGAGAGTTAGGACTTTGCAAAGGATCACTCAGCGGCTTATTATAAGCATGTTGATTCCGATGTCACTCAGAGGCTGGGCATGTTGACATATCAGTCACTCAGAGGCCAAATTTCAAGCATGTTGACATATCAGTCACTCAGAGGCTAATGATTTAAGCATGTTGACATATCAGTCACTCAGAGGCTGTTATTTATGCATGTTGACATCGGACCGTCACTCAGAGGCTCAGTTTGAGCATGTTGACGCCTTTAGTCCTTATTGGTCTTTAACATACTATATTTAAAATATAACACATGTCACTATACTATTGGACACGATTTTACATGGTGTTACATCCTCACCCCCTTAAAGAAATCTCGACCTCGAGATTTTATTCCAAAAGATGGGGGTACTTTTTTCGCATAGTGGACTCAACCTCCCAAGTATACTTGGGACCTCTAAAAGCGTCCCACTTAACCTTTACTATAGGTATCATTTTTCTTCAGAGCTTCTTAACCTGTCGGTCCTCGATCGAAATTGGTTTCTCAATGAACCTCAGGTTTTCATCTATTTGCATATCTTCGTGTGACATTGCTAGCGACTCATTGGCTAGACATTTCTTAAGGTTAGATATGTGGAATACATCATGGATTCCACTAAGCTCCTCTGGCAACCTGAGCTTATAAGCTACAGTGCCGACACATTCGACTATCTCGAATGGTCCAATATATCTTGGGCTCAACTTGCCCTTCTTTCCAAAACGCATCACACCTTTCCAGGGTGATACTTTTAGCATGACTTTACTCCCTACTTGGAACTGAAGAGGTTTACGCCTCTTGTCAGCATAGCTCTTCTGTCTATCTCTGGCAGCTTTGAGACGATCACGGATTTGCACAATCTTTTCCGTGGTCTCCAAGACAATCTCTGGTCCTGATAGTTGGGCCTCCCCAACTTCTGCCCAGCACACAGGCGTTCGACACTTTCTCCCATATAAGGCCTCAAAAGGAGCAGCCTTAATGCTCGTATGATAACTGTTATTGTAGGAGAATTCTATTAGGGGTAAGTGGTCATCCCAGCTTCCACCTAAATCAATTACGCCTGCCCGAATCATGTCTTCCAAAGTCAGAATAGTACGCTCACTTTGACCATCAGTCTGCGGATGGTAAGCCGTACTGAAATTTAATCGTGTGCCTAACGATTGTTGGAAACTTTTCCAAATCTTAGATGTGTATCTAGTATCTCTATCAAATACAATAGATACCGGCACACCGTGTAGGGACACAATCTTGTCCACGTACAACTTAGCCAATTTGTCAGAATTATAAGTCTCTTTAATTGGCAAGAAATGCGCTGACTTAGTCAGCCTATCAACGATGACCCAAATCGTGTCATTACCACATTTGGTCTTAGGTAACTCGGTAATCAAATCCATAGTTACCATTTCCCATTTCCAAGTGGGAATCTCAAGCTGTTGTAGAAGTCCTAACGGTTTTTGATGTTCGGCCTTAACTTGCGAACACGTTAGACACTTAGCTACATAAGTGGCTACCCATCCACCAATAATTCTTCTTTAGATCTTGATACATCTTGTCACCACCAGGGTGAACTGAGTATCTTGAACTATGAGCTTCTTGGAGGATTAGATCTCTAAGTCCTCCAAAGACTAGAACCCAGATCCTATCATTAAATCTTAGGATTCTATCATTTCCAGGCGTTAATTGATCAACGGTTCCGCGTAATCCCTCATTAGGAATATTAGCCTCTAATAAGGCTTGCTTTTGCGCATCTAATAGCTTTTCACTTAAGCTATTTCTGAGCTCAATGCTCTTGGCATTAATCCTAATAGGTTTAACTCTTTCTTTGCGACTTAAGGCGTCGGCAACTACATTTGCCTTGCCGGGATGGTAGCGAATCTCGCAATCATAATCGTTAAGTGTTTCCATCCATCGGCGTTGTCGCATGTTCAATTCCTTCTGATTGAACAGATGCTGGAGACTTTTATGGTCTGTGTATATAATACACTTTGTGCCATACAAGTAATGTCTCCAAAGTTTTAGTGCAAATACAACGGCACCCAATTCCAAATCGTGGGTGGTGTAATTTCTTTCGCGCACCTTTAACTGTCGTGATGCATAGGCAATCACTTTGCCTTTTTGCATTAGCACACAGCCCATGCTAGTGTGCAATGCATCACAGTAGACTACAAAATCTTCAACACCTTCCGGTAGGGATAACACATGAGCATTGCTCAACTTGTGTTTAAGAACCTCAAAAGATTCTTGTTGCTTTGGACCTCAATTATACTTAACATTTTTACGGGTCAAGGTAGTCAAAGGAGTGGCTATTCTTGAGAAGTTCCCAATTCAATATGGCTTCTATCTTGGCGGGATCCACTGGATACCACGCTCACTTACAACATGTCCAAGGAATTGGACTTCTCTAAGCCGAAATTCGCATTTAAAGAACTTTGCATAAAGTTTCTCCTGCCTTAATAATTCTAGGATGCACCAAAGATGTTTCTCGTGATCAGCTTGGTTACAAGAATAGATAAGTATGTCATCTATAAAGACAATGACAAACTTATCTAGATACGACTTGCAGACTCTATTGATAAGATCCATGAATGTTGCTGGTGCATTTATGAGCCCAAAAGGCATCACTAAGAACTCAAAGTGACCATATCGGGTCTTGAAGGCAGTTTTAGGAACATCTTCACTTCTAACCTTCAGCTGGTGATATCCTGATCTTAAACCTATCTTAGAGAAATAACTAGCCCCTTGAAATTGGTCGAACAAATCGTCGATCCTGGGTAGAGGATATCTATTCTTGATTGTTAACTTGTTTAGCTCTCGGTAGTAAATGCACATCCGCATTGAACTGTCTTTCTTTTTAACGAAAAGGATAGGAGCTCCCCAAGGTGAGGAACTAGGCTGTATAAAGCCTTTCTCCAAGAGTTCGTCTAGCTGCAACCTCAATTCCTTCATCTCTGTTGGTGCTAGCCTATATGGAGCTATAGCTACGGGTGCTGACCCTGGCAGGATATCAATCTTGAACTCCACTTGTCTGTCTGGAGGTAGGCCTGGTAATTATTCTGGGAATACGTCGGGATATTCTGAGATGACTGGTAGGTCCTCCATGTTCGGCTTAGGCTCATTTATGGTAACTTGTGCCATGTAGATGACACATCCTTTCCTCAAACACTTCGATGCCTTAAATAATGACACCTTGTCTGGCAGTCCATAGTGTGAGTCTTCGGGGATGGTGATCATTTCACCAGATGGGGTCTTAATCTCGATGAACTTTTTATTGCAGGCAATGCGGGCTTGGTTATGAGATAACCAATCCATGCCTAAGACAACATCGAACCCCACCAATTTCATTAGCAAAAGAGAGATAGGGATGGAATGATTTTTAATGGATATAGAGCATCCATCAAGAATGGAAGATGTTGTTTCTATCGTTCCATCAGCAAGTTCTATCTCATAGGTTTTACCTAGAGTTCTTATGGGTGAATTTAATAGTTTGCTAAACTTATGATCAACAAAAGATTTATCTGCACCCGAATCGAAAAGAACTCTAGAGTAAATATTGTTAATGAGGAATGTTCCTGTTATGACGTTGTTGTCATTAACGGCCTCCCTGGCATTCATTTGAAAGGCACGGGCATTCCCCTTCTTAGACTCTCCAGGCTTTGCATCGTTACTTTTGGGTTTCTTGGGGCAATTGTATGTTATATGCCCTTTTTCATTACAGTTATAGCAAACTGCATCCTAAGATCCTTACAATCTAAGGTCTTATGCCCTCTTCTTTTGCAAATACCACAGGGTTTGGTTTGTGGATTTATGCTACATTGTCCCTAATGCCTATATTTACAGTTCTTGCACAGAGGTTTGTCATTAGGCGCGTGCTGGTTCTTCTTGAACCCGAAATTTCCTTTCTTTTTAAATCCTTGGGAGTTATTATCCTCCCGTTTTCTCTTTCTATCAGTTTCAGTCCTAACTGACCTTTGTCTTACCAAATCAAGGGTGAGGAAAAGAGATAGGTCTACAGCGGACCTATAGGTATTAGGCTGTGCAGCCTTTACCATGCTTTTTTATTTCGAGAGCCAACCCATTTATAAAACGCGCAATGCGTTTGGATTCGGGGGTGATCAAATAGGAAACTAACCTAGATAGGGAGTTAAAGTCAGAAACGTACTTCCGACAATTTAGGTTTTTCATTGAAAGAGACAAGAAGTCTGTCTCTAACTTCTCCACCTCATGAGGTGGGGAGTAAGTTTCCTTTACCAAATCAACAAACTTGGACCACCCCAAGTTGTACAGGTGTACCTTACCTGTTGATTGAATCATGGCTTTCCACCATATTAGGGCATCACCCTTGAAGGATTGTGATACGTACTTGACCACATCCTTATCAGCACAATTGCTAATATCTACTATAGTCTTCAACTTGTCTAGCCACTTTAGGGCTTCTATAGCTCATTTCTCCCCCTTAAAGTCTCGAGGCTTACAGAAACAAAATACTTATAGGTACATCCGTCCTTCACAGAACGGGACTTTTCAGTAAGATCTATTTTCTTTGGTTCACTCTTCGCATTTGAAGAGTGAACGGAGCTTTCCCTTTGAGCTGAAGATGACGGAATAGATAAGGGTCTAAAGTGAGTGGCACTCGACTTTCTTAGCCTTTCTATGGCCTTTCCCATGGCCTTTTCGACAGCCGCATCAATGCGAGCTTGAAAATTTTCATCATCAATATTTTTGTTTTCAGCTTTGTTAGATTCTACATTCATGTGGCTACTTTGTGCTTCATTTTAATTGGCCATCTTTAAGTCTTCATTTCTATACACCAATAAAGCTTCACTTAGCCATGGTATGTCAACCATATCGGCTTTCAACATTGGATATAACAATCCATTTCCTATACTAGTGTGAATAACATCACAACTCTTAGGCTTATCATAACTATATTTGGCCTAGGTCTTAATAGGACCATCATAGGCAAATTACAATTTGGACGTAGTCTATATATTATTGGACAGTGGATCGCAATGTCACAACTGTCATTGTCATCATTGACAATTATATAACTCATATGCTCATCCCTAATGGACGTAATAATTGGGCACATTGGCCGGTCACATTGGACATAATATATTATATATATATATATATATATGGCATTTCAGCCTGTCACTTAGGACATAATACATATGGCATAACAGCCTATCCCATTGGACATAAATTGGGCACATTGGCCTACATCATATCAGATGTATTTGGCATATCAGCCTGTCCTACTGGAGAATAATTGGGCACATTGGCCTAGATCATATCAGATGTCTATGGCATATCCGCCTGTCCGTTGGACATAAATTGTGCACATTGGCCTAGATCATATCAGATGTATTTGGCATATCAGCCCGTCCCACTCGACAATAATTGGGCACATTGGCCTACATCATATCAGATGTATATGGCATATCAGCTTGTCCCATTGGACATAAATTGGGCACATTGGCCTACATCATATTAGATATATATGGCATATCAGCTGGATAATAATTGGGCACATTGGCCTACATCATAT
The DNA here is from genome assembly GCA_947069175.1 of Scalesia atractyloides. Taxonomy (NCBI): domain Eukaryota; kingdom Viridiplantae; phylum Streptophyta; class Magnoliopsida; order Asterales; family Asteraceae; genus Scalesia; species Scalesia atractyloides. The sequence goes on from CAMTDV010000011.1 coordinate 35,423,706, forward strand.
CATATGTATTTGGCATATCAGCTTATCCCACTGGACAATAATTGGGCACATTGGCCTACATCATATCAGATGTATATGGCATATCAGCCTGTCCTTTGGACATAAATTGGGCACATTGGCCTACATCATATCAGATGTATATGGCATATCAGCCTGTCCATTTGGACATAAATTGGGCACATTAGCCTACATCATATCAGATGTATATAGCCTGTTCTATTGATGGCTAGTGTGACTCCTCAAGTCACACTACCAAGAGTATGAACATTTCTTAATGTTAACATAAGAGTACCTTAATGATTGATTAATGGTCCCGGTCACCTTCGACCTTAACGACCTTGGAGGTTTGAACCTAGTCCCTTACCTCTGGATAGAAGGATAACTTCCCTTAACTATCCTAATAGAAGACCCCTTCGTACTTAACTATCATTTCTTGGCCAATATGTGGTCTACGCCACTTGGCATAATCAAATCTATTAAGGTCTTTTGAAATTATATAGCAGAGCATAAATTTCGAGTAAATCGAGACGCTCGTTTTCAAGAGGATGAATACATATATATAATTCCAAAATACTTCATTAATTTCCAATAGAAATTACAATACTAGAAATTGAAATAAACTGTCCATGCAAGGACTTTAAAGAAATAAAAATGTCCACATAAGGACTAAAGAAATAATAATGTCCTTGCAGGGACTACATTTAATTAGAAGAGACTTCACTCGTCCTTCTTTCCCTTGACCAACTTGGAGAGTTTCTTGAAGAACTTGTTTGTCTTCTTCTCCATTTTCTCCGCCTGCTGCTGCATTTCTTTCATTCTTTCTAAGGTCTCACTAATGGCCTCAAGTGATGGCGGAGGTTGTGGTTGAGGTTGAGGTATAACCGGATACTGGTACCCATAAGTTGGATATCCAGTCGGTGGATAAGTAGGTGGGAAAGGAGACGGGTAAAGTGCATTGTGCATAACAGCTTGCATATAGGAGTCTTGCGACCATGCTTGATAGTCTACCGGTGTAGACGGATTAAAAGGATCATATCCAGACGTGTCTGGATATGTGGGGATTGAGTTAGAATAACCCGATGGTGGTGGTTGAATAGCAGGTGTTGGTGTTGGTTCCACTATAGGTGAAACTTCAGAGGGTCCACCCATTTGTGGGTTCTCTTGAATTGTGGGGTAGGAGTTGGGCAAAGGTGGCAGTGATCCCGACCTTTGTCCGGCATGCACCGACATACGTGCTCCACGCTTTCTTCTTGGTGGTTCAGGTGGTGGCTGAGGTTGGACGACCGGTTCCATGTGGACATCTTCTTGAACAGGAGGCTGTTGAGAGTGATGGGAAGGTGTGTGGGTGAAGGTGAATTGGTTCCAATATTGGTCCCACTCATTCGGACCTTGGTAGGGTGATCCGGAATAAGAGTTCAAATCGCTAGAAATTTCTATGGGATGCATGTTTGATCCCGACGGTGGCATCTCCGGGTCGGAGTCCTCGTCCGTAGGGTTTGGCTGGTCCAACTCATTTTGATGGGCTGGAGGCGTGTTAAAATAATGGTTAGGGTTAAATTCTTCATGGTAAGAATGTGAATGGGAATGATGGGTATGGTGTGAATGACATGAGTCGTGAGAGTGGTAAGAATTTTAGGAATGTGAGGGCTCTATAGAGACAGAGCGTCTCGCTGGTTGCCAAGGAGATGAATCTCCTGATTCTGGTAAGCATCTGAGTTATGAGGTTGAGGGGGAATACGCCCCGATGGTCCTCCCCTCATTGGACCTTTTCCTCTCCCACTTTGTCCTCGTACACGTGGTGACATTTTCCTGTTAAAAATTAATTCAAAAACAATACTAACAACTTAATAATGAAATGAGTAATCCTAGGTCAATGCCTAGACTCGGAAGTCTAAGGAATGTGATTGTGCAAGTTTGAGATTAAACACAAAAGGCTAGTATTTTAATTCTCTCAAACGTTGGCTCTGATACCAACCTGTCACCCCCGGATTTCCAACCCAAATCCATACACCGGTGGGCCCTGGTGGGGAGTATTGTGACGTCAGTTGATAATCATCATAGTCAATTAAACACGACACAGCGGAAGTCTTGGAGTAAAATTACTATTACAAACCGAATGTTCGAAATTACAAAAAAAAAATATACATGCTCGCAATAGAAGATCCACATGCGGATCATAAATTGTACATGGAAATAATATAAAACAGACTTTGGGCAGATTTAGGGTTTGCAAGATCCTCTATCATTACCGAGCACCTCCGGCCTATTTTCGTATTGTACCTGCAGGTTAGTCTTTTGAAAATACGTCAGCTTTCGCTGGTAATACACCTAACTGACTCATTTTAAAAACATTTCAAAAATGTTTTAAGTGCATATCAGCACAAAATCTTTTTATAACTTGGGTTAATTGACCGTCCAACCTTGTTAACAGATTTAAATGTTTGTCCATACATACGGGGCCCGGTACGGAGACGGAGACACAATTAACGTACACACCACTTTGGACTCACGAATGAGTCAATTCCTCCCAACCTTGTGGGAATGCATATGAGCGTCTATCGGGTGTATGCCTACACCCGCGCTAAGGTCGTGGCCATTTCTAATGTAATGAGCCTAGGATATCCAGGACACGGTAGTTAACCCCGGATGTTTAAATTATCAAACAAAAATGATTAAAACAGAATATGTGGATTTACTATCCCCGAACCGGTGTTCGATTGATCCCATTTCCGACCAAACGGTAATTATTTACTGTAACCCAAGCTCGTATAGGGGAAATAAGTCGAGAGTATTTACCTGAGCTAGTCTTCTTTAATTTTTAATAACTCAGCCGTACACAAAAGTACTAAGTGCAAATAGCATTTACCGGCAAGTCTCTAGTGTGGATTATGGCATAAACTAACCAATTAAATACTAACGGTCTTATTTAAGTCATAGACTTAGACCGACTAGCGTGCTTGATTAAAACGTATGACGCTAGATTAAACGATGATTGGATAGAATGTAGTTTACTCCCAACAAGTACCTTGACTTGTCTAATATGGGTAAACTATAAACATTCTGGATTTTAAGACTTAAATGACAAGGTTAAACCCGTTTCGGTTAAATTTCCGTAAAACAGTTACATATACGTAATCGTGCGCATATTAGCGATATTGGGTAACCGGATAATTCATGGACAAGTTCTATATGCCATTATACCTTAAATAAGTTAAAATATCAGTAGGATATTAGCTTATATGCCCGTTAAGGTTTTAAAACGAAACTATGCCTTATAAAGGCATTTCGGTAATTATATACCGTATAAAAGGAACTTGAATATATTTTAAGTTTATGATCATGAGTATTCTGGAAAAATAGTTTATTCATGACATAATATCACTAGGATGCAAAATATATGTGTACTTTACCTTTTATGACCAAACTATGCACCAAAGGGGCATTTTGGTCATTTTACACATAGTTTATATATTATTTGGGATTCTGAGATTATAACATGTACCTACTACAATTATGTTTAATATAAGTTTTAAAATCAGTAGGTATAAAGTCTTGGTCAATAATATGGTTTAAAACCATACTATACGCCTAAACGACGCTTATTTCGTAAAATAGCGTCTTTATGCGATTTTTTTACGAAAACTGACGTTAAGGTCAGATTAAAATGTTTTAGATATGTTATTAATATAACATATCAGTAGGTAAAAGATTTACCTTGAAAAGATTTGATTAAAACTAGTTTATGAGCCACAAGGGCTAAAATCGCCATTTATCGACATAGTTTAAGGATTTCTTGAAAACTCAGTTTATAACTTGGTTTAACGTCCCAAATAATCCTACTTGTTATATTATAATAGTAGAAAACTCATTTTCAAGTTCATTACCATTTAAAACCTTGTTTTATACAAAAAGGTCATTTTGGTCAAAGATGGCATAATTATGGAACTTGCGCATAAATTTGGATTTTGATTATGGTCATGTAATATAACCTCAGAGGGTTATGCTACATTATATTACGATCATAATGCAACTTTAGATCAGTAGGTAACTAATCTAAATCGGGTCAGAATCGAAAGTCAAAGCAGACATCAAACTTCACGACTTTAGGTTGCGAACCGACCCTAGAACTGAAACTGACGAGCCGAACATGTCTTTACATGTTCTAATAATTATAACCAACTTGTTTAAGTGTCAAAATAGGTTTCATATCATATATAAGATCAATTTATGATTTTTCCGAAAAATGGCATTTTTGACTTTTTTAATATCATAACTTTCTCTCGTCAATTGGTCTAGCAAACGTGATCTTCAGGAGGTGCCCTTTATAGGGACTAACACCTACCTTATTACGATCACTTAGCCATGTTCATTTCGAACAATGGCTGGACCATAATGGTCTTAACCGAAAGTCAAACCGTTTTTGAAAAACGCTTGACTTTTGGCTCTAAAAGCCTATAAACGAAAATGCACAATGAAGGAACACTTACAAGTGATTCCTAGGGTGCAAAAGAACTATATTGGATGCTCCTTTTAGCTAGGAACTTCCAGAGGAGGCAGAAGAGTGAATAATGAGAAAGGTGGAGAGCTCAAAGGCGGTGAAGCCAGGTGTTTAGGGGTGTAAGAGGAAGCTTACAAGTGTCCCAAAACGTGGCATATCTGATTACAAGTCCATAGTTTCGAATTAATGGTTTTGGAGCTTTATTTGGAGGCCAAGCCAAACTTTCTGCTGCAAACCCCTTCTCGCGCCCCGCGAGAGACCCAAGCCAGGTCTCTCGCGGCCCGTGACCGCCCCTTGGCCATTTTCAAAGTTTGACACTTTAACCCCTTAACTTTATAAAGCTTCTAAAAAAACCTTTTTAAACACCTTTTTGGCACTTTTAGCCCTCCGTAGCCAATTCTTGGCGTACACGGGATTATGTCTAGACATTGTCGAGCTCTCGGTTCGTTAAAAGGTCATTCAGAAGTATAAATTAACATGTTGACACTTTTAATCCCTCCATCATCCAACTTTCACATAATTACAAAAATTGAACCCTCTCGTCCAACTAATGGCATATATGAGAGTTAGTACTTTGCAAAGGATCACTCAGAGGCTTATTATAAGCATGTTGATTCCGATGTCACTCAGAGGCTAGGCACGTTGACATATCAGTCACTCAGAGGCCAAATTTCAAGCATGTTGACATATCAGTCACTCAGAGGCTAATGATTTAAGCATGTTGACATATCAGTCACTCAGAGGCTGTTATTTATGCATGTTGACATCGGACCGTCACTCAGAGGCTCAGTTTGAGCATCCAACATAGTTCACTCTTCTCCCTCCTTTGGAAGTTCCTAACTGAAAGGAGGATCCAACATAGTTCTTTGCACCCTAGGAATCACTTGTAAGTGTTCCTTCTTTGTGCATTTTCATTTATAGGCTTTTATAGCCAAAAGTCAAGCGTTTTTTTGGAAAACGCTTTAACTTTCGGTTAAGACCATTATGGTCCAGCCATTATTTGAAATGAACATGGATAAGTGATTGTAATAAGGTAGGTATTAATCCCTATAAAGGGCACCTCCTGAAGATCACGTTTGCTAGACCAATTGACGGGTCAAAGTTATGATATTAAAAAGTCAAACAGGCCATTTTTCGGAAAAATCATAAATTGATCTTATATATGTTATGAAACCTGTTTTGACACCTAGACAAGTTGGTAATAATTATTAGAACATGTAAGAACATGTTCGGCTCATCAATTTCAGTTCTAGGGTCGGTTCGCAACCGAAAGTCGTGAAGTTTGACTTCTGCTTTGACTTTCGATTCTGACCCGATTTAAATTAGTTACCTACTGATCTAAAGTTATATTATGATCATAATATAATGTAGCACAACCCTCTGAGGTAATATTACATGATCATAATCAGAATCTAAGTTTATGCGCAAGTTCCATAATTATGTCATCTTTGACTAAAATGTCCTTCGAGCATAAAACAAGGTTTTAAGTGGTAATGAACTTGAAAATGAGTTTCTACTAATGTAATATCATAAGTAGGATTATTTGGGATATTAAACTAAGTTATAAACTGAGTTTTCAAGCAAGTCCTTAAACTATGTCGATAAATGACGGTTTTAGCCCTTGTGGCTCATAAAATGATTTTAATTAATCTTTTCAAGATAAATCATTTACCTACTGATATGTTATATTAAATAACATATTTAAAACATTTTAATCTGACCTTAACATCAATTTTCATAAAACATCGCATAAAGACATCATTTTACGACATAAACGCCGTTTCGGCGCATAGTATGGTTTTAAACCATATTATTGACCAAGACTTGCTACCTACTGATTTTAAAACTTATTTTAAACATATTTACAGTAGGTGCATATTATAAACTCGGAATCCCAAATAATTTATAAACTATGTGTAAAATGACCAAAATGCCCCTTCTGTGCATAGTTTGGTCATAAAAGATAAATTACACATATAAATGGTATCCTACTGATATTATATCATATTAAACTATTTTTCAAGAATACTTAAGAATATAAACTTAAACTATATTCAAGTTCCTTTTATATGGTGTGAAATTACTAAAACGCCCTTATGAGGCATAATTTTGTTTTAAAACCTTATCGGGCATACAAGTTGATATCCTACTGATATCTTAACTTATTTCAAGTATAATGCATATAGAACTTGTCCATGACTTATCCGGTTACCTGATATCGCTAATATGCGCACGGTTACGTATATGTAACTATTTTACGAAAATTAACCGAAACGGGTTTAACCTTGTCATTTAAGTTTCAAAATCCAGAATGTTTATAGTTTACCCATATTATACAAGTCAAGTACTTGTCGGGATTAAACTACATTCTATCCAATTATCGTTTAATCAAGCGTTATACGTAATGATCATGTACACTATTCGTTTTATAAGACCGTTAGTATTTAATTGGCTAGCTTATGCCATAATCCAGATTAGAGCCTTCCCGGTAAATGCTATCTGCACTTGGTACTTTTGTATACGGCTGAGTTATTTAAAAATAAAAGATGAAGACTAGCTCAGGTAAATACTCTAGACTTATTTTCCCTATACCGGCTTGGGATACGGTAAATTATTACCGCTTGGTCCAAAATGGGGTCAATCAAATGCCCGTCTGTGGCTAGTAAACCCCATATTTCGTTTTAATCCGTTTTGTTTGATAACTTAAACATCGGGGGTTAAATTACCATGTCCTGGATGCCCTCGGCTCAATACATTAGTTATTGGCCACGACCTTAGCGCGGGGTGTAGGCATACACCTGACAGACGCTCATATGCAAATTACCCAAGACGTTGGGGATAACTCCATCGTGAGTTCGTAAGTGGTGTGTATTTAATCATGTCTCGGTTTCTGTACTGGGCCATGTATGTATTGACAAACATGTGAATCTGATACAAGGTTGCAAGGTCAACTTTCCCAAGTTAATAAAAGATTTTGTGCTGTTTTGCACTTAAAAACCATTTTAAAGTTTTCAAAATGAGTCGGTTGGGTGTATTTACCAGCGAAAACTGATGTATCGTCCAAAGACTAAACTGCAGGTACAATACGAAATAGGCCGGAAGCTGCTCGGTAGTGAATAAGAGGATCTTGCAAATCCTTAGATCTGCCCTAAAGTCTGTTTTATATTCTTTCTTGTACATTTTTATGATCCGCCTGTGGATCTTCTATTACGAGTCTGTATATTATTTTATTTCGAACATTTGGTTTGTAATAGTAATTTTACTCCAAGACTTCCGTTGTGCCATGTTTAATTGACAATGATGGTATCAACTTACGTAACGATACCCCCACCTGGGCCCACCGGTGTATGGATTCGGGTAGGAAATCCGGGGTGTGACAATTATTGGACACGATTTTACAGGGTGTTACACGTCTTTCGATCCAGAATCTTTATTTCTTCGAATTTCAAGATGATTTTTGCACAGATCTGGCGAAAATCAGTTTCTAACAATCCTATGGTATCAATTTTACATTATGTCCTTGGATTGTCCGATTATTTGATGTTTTACGTCTAAAGCCCCTCATACGCCTAAAATTCATGAGCGTAGGTGATTCATCAACTGTTAGATTGAATGAATCGATACAATAGCTCTGATACCAGTTGTGGGTCCCGGCGACGGCGGTTCTAGATGGAAGCTTGAGCGTATGATAGTACCAATTCGGTAGAACGATATAGAAAGGGAGTAAAAACAGAATCAGCGGAAGCATTCATTCATTCATACCGAAAGAGTACATATCTTGTCTGGCTGGCGGAATTACTGGAGAGAATCCGCCAGCGTTTCCCCTCAGGGAACTTCCAAAGCTTAACAAACAATGAACACACAAAATCTATATATAGACATGAGAAGCTCGTGCGAATGGTTGCTCGTACGAGTGATAAGATGTTACTCGTATGAACCACATAAGCTCACTCATACGAGTGAGATGTTTATCACTCGTACGAGTTACATTGTCACTGGTACGAGTCACATTGTCACTCGTACGAGTCACTTCTCGTTCGCACTTGGGTCGTGTGTTCATATCTAATCTATACAATATTCAATACACACTCTTTCTAGCATATTCGTACAGTAACAGACATAAAGTACATCAACATTTGCACTCGGAGAAATTACTAGTTATACATATAAAAGTTATGTAAAGTGACTAATGTTGTCTTAAATAAAGTTCGAAAACTTTTAGGACCTTATCCTAAAATAAATCCAAGGAATGTGTATAAATTATAGGATGTTACAACGTGATGTATTCTTCTATATATAAAGCACTTTTTAACTCACTGACTTTGAAGTTAGAGAGTTTGGTATTTTTTAATTGGTGGTTCTAGACTTCTTATTTACAACCTTCTTCTTTGGTGAAAAGTAGCGCAGTTGTGTGATTTCTTAGTACCTATTTGCTGCACTTTTGTAGGGTTTTCTTTGTAACACAAAACATGGTTATGACTTTTGATATCGTTGCTGCAATGTTGCCACGGTTTTTGGTTTAAGAGGTTTGACGTTGCACACGATTTATAAGGGCTCATTGGGAACTTCAACTCTTACATCATGATCTAAAGGAAGTGCCAATGAGACATAGGGTCCATTCTTGATAGATTGAGAAAGTTCAACATCAAAGATGATGCGGAAGTGCATCATCATATGCTTCCTCATGGCGAACATTGTACGAACTAATTTGCTTGGTTTGTTGGTAGAACTATTATCTGACATCTTCTAAATTGAACTAAAGAAAACTGTTTATTGAATTTGTTCAAATATTGATGATCAACAAACTGAGGAACATAAATCTTAACTTCCTTCACTTCTCAGTTCTCTCCTTTACACATGGGTATATTATGCGTGCATTTTCTGACTAATAGTAATAACTTCCACGCTAGCACAAAGTAATAAAAATTTATCAACAACAAGTTGCTTAATAACACTATCAGTATTGAGTCAACTTTAATACTATGTTGCTAACAACAAGGTACTTATTTACCGCAACTCAGTTGATCAAACGTGAAGCTTGGGAAACCGTACGTGTACACATTGTAGTTAATAACAAATTTAAAATAACTCCTACACCATTCTTCACCGGAGGACTCGAACACTTGACGTTTTATGAAGGGACGTCATTATACACACTAGGATACGCTAAGTGAAAGGCCCTTTAGTACCTACTAAGTATTATGAAAAATCTTAGTAAAAGTTTTGAACCGACTACAGCAGGCTAGTTAGATCCTTCACTTATTATCAAGTAGATTGATGTTCGAATCCTATCAAGATCTTTGAGCTGACATTAATTTATTTTAATAGTTTTTGTGTCATTATTTTATATTAATTTGTTTATTTTTATAACTTACACCTACTAAGTTGAGAAAAATTGATTGATTTGCCAATGAATCATGACTTTTAATTATGTTTGTCGTTTGATACCTCTTTAAAACAATTTTGTAAAACCTATTTAAAAAGTAGCTAGTAAACAAGCAAAAATAACAAAACCAAAAACCCAAAAATAAATCGAAAAAGGCCCTAGTTTTTTGTCTTTGTTTTAAGCCTCTAAAATGGTTGAGTAAGCCCTAATAATAACAGTTATGCGACATACTATGCATCCGCATACTTCACATGTTAGAGCATTCTCATCCCTTTCAACAAATCTACCCTATAATTCAACTGAAATACATTTTTTCACTTCTTTCAATTAAATAATATTTTTATATCTTTATTATTATATTTTCTCTCTCCTTCACTCACAACCACTTTTAAAATATATTAAAAAGTTATAAATGATGGACGGTATCACCTCAAATATACATATAAAAACTAGGTGTTGTTTGTTTTTTAAAGGTAAAATGTCTGTAGTCTGCGGACCACATATGCAAACATCTGTAGAAGAAAAAGTAGACCAAACATTTGCAGTCTCCAAGAAGAAGACTGTTTGTTTTCTAACGTATGTGGACATATAAAATAAACTGGTGGTGGATGGTGGACTTGGACGGTGGGTGGTAGTGGTGGACGGTGGTGGTGATGGACGGTAGTGGTGGTGGTGATGATGAACAATGGTGGGTGGTGTTTAACTCTCTACAAACCTTAGAAGATTTTGAAAGTGGCTGGGTCAAATCTGCACCAACAAGCGGTTGCACAGACGTTTCTTAACAAAACGTCGTCATAAAAACAAACAGTATATAGATGACAATGTCTACACGTGATATGTATTATTTTTTAGAAAAACAAAAATCACTTTAAGATTTATATAGTTATTTTTTATAATATAAAAACTCTCGAACAAAATTTGGTGAATAGTTGTTGACAATGCTCAAGAGTAATTTGTAGCCCCCAAAAATATAGTTAAAAAAGGTTAAGCATTTGGTGGCCAGGATTTTATATTATCATCCTCTATCTTCACGCAAATTGGCCTCCATTTTTGCCAGTTGAGCTACAGCCTCCATTCCGTTCCCACACCAATTTCATCCACACAATCAACACAACACCTCTATTCACCATTTACTATAATAATAATAATAATAATAATAATAATAATAATAATAATAATAATAATAATAATAATAATAATAATAATAATAATATTCTTCTTCTTCTCTACTCTAGCATTCCCAATTCCCCCAATTTCGTCACACTTTCTCTCACTAGGGTTTTTGCCGATCAACACAGGTAACTTTGCTCTGGTTATTGATAGTTTCATACAGATGATTAATTAGGGTTCATAACTGCTTTTTTAGTTTTCAATTTTGTCGAATTTTTGTTTGATACATGTAGTTAGTATTTGGAGTTTGATGCAGAGGTAGTGCCACTGGTTTTGCGGCAATTGAAGCGAGTACGTTGGGATTGATCGGTTTTTCGAAAAGGTACTACTTCTTGTTGTGTTGGAGGTTTATGTTGTTTGAGAAATGTAGGTGTTTTAGGTTTTTGATTAGGTAGATTGATTGATTTATGATAATTCTTATGGTTTTTTACTTGATTGTTGCTAGAGCTAAGCAAACGTAAGGATTACCGTTATTTAGGGCTAGTTTTGTTGATTATAATCCGAGGTAAGGTTTAGTGAGTTCCGGTATATGTGTTCTGATTGATGACCAAAGATAAATGAAAGATCCGCGTGCATTATGCGAAACAGAAATCTTTATCGACCAGTGCTAAATTTGTGCATTGATTGATCTTTGATGGGCTTGGGCATAGGTAACTAATGTGTATGCGTTAGCTGGTATTAGCCATGACATGTTGAGAATGACATGGTATTTTGGCAGTAGATGTTCTTGGTGAGTATTTTGATCTGAACAGTAAATTTCATGCGTGTATGATCTTTTGTAGCTTCAGCTGAAGTGCTGAACCACATTTCAAGATTCACATATGATGTTTTGTAAATTTCATGTTCATAGGTAATCATAAATTTAAAAAGTGAATGCTTGGTTGTAAATTGTAACACCGATTTAAGCGTAATTTATGGATTCAAAAGGCATGCCTCGGCTTTTGGGACCTAAACGCCTCGGAGCGTCTTGTGCTTTTTTAAACCAACAGGCTTATGCACCCTCGTGATTAGAAGTTTTTGGCCTAGTATTATCTTGAGGTTTTTCTTTAGTAAATTTTTCCCTCTTTTAGTTTCTTTTTTTTTTTTGTGGAGACAAGTCTTGTGTTATTTAGTTGTGGATTTATGTTGCTGAACAGAAGAGTATTTGTCCATTTACACGGTGCTAATTGACATCTGTGATCTATGTTAAATAATATCCTGTGTTTCTTATGATGTTTTAATCCGAGTTTTTAACAGTTTATAATCATTTTTACATTTCTCATAGGCATGAGGCGGTCTAGGCACACAATGCATTACAAGTACAAGATGACTGGCCTATCAAAAAGGTCCTCACACTTTCTGACGTTGACATAACTCACCCCTTTCTCACTCTACCTCGCCAGCCAGTTGAGACTTACATCCTTGTGCATCTGACGCAGCTTGAGCGCAATCATTTACTAAATAGAGAGCAAGTAGCCATCAACGCTCAGGATGATGATACTGGTGACGTTTATATAATGAAGTTAAAATGGCGCGGGAGTTATTGCAATCTTATTGGCAAATGGGGTAGAATCGTGCGTAGCAAAGGACTCGATGTTGGGAAAGAGATTAAAATCCGTTGGTTTAATGGATGCTTACACTTTTCGGTCCCTCAACAGGTTCTTTCTGTACCACCGTTACAGATTATTCCTGCAGCCGTAGTGCAACATGACCAATGGCCTATTAGGAAGGTGTTGACACTATCCATCCTTTCCTACCATTGGCACGAAGATCGGTTGAAGATCATATTCTCGTTCATTGGACCCTGGGGGAATAAGTGAATTTGAATGCACGCGATGTTGATACTGGGGGAATATATGTGATGAAACTGCGGTGGCGTGGTTATTATTATAACTTAATAGGAAAATGGGGAAAGATAATCCGGAGTAAAGGATTAGGTGTCGGGAAAGAGATCAAAATCCGATGGGCTAATGGTTGTCTACACTTTTCTGTCCCCTATGAGCAGCAAACAGTTATACCTGCAACAATCCCAGCGATACAACAGCAGCAACAACTGCGACATCAACAACAACAACAACAACACGAACAACACGATCAATGGCCGATTAAAAAGGTTTTAACGTTGTCTGATGTGGATACAAATCACCCTTTTCTTACTTTACCGGGAAAATCAATTGAAGATCATATTCTTTTGTATTGGGCGTCACAGGCACGAGAGCAATTACGAAACGAGCTCCAGATTAACGTTAATGCCCGAGATTATGACACTGGTGATCCGTTTTTGATGAAGTTGAAGTGTCGGGGGAGTTAAGTTTAATTGGAAAATGGGGACAAATCATTAGGGGGAAGGGACTTCAAGTTGGACAAGAGATTCGGGTTCGTTGGGATAACGGGTATTTGGTGTTTTCGGTTCCTCAATGATAGGAGGAATATGGATGGTTCATAGGTAGAAGCTGAAGGAAGTAGTCAAGTTACATGCACAATACTCTTTGTTTTGTAAATTTTGAAATCTGTCTTTGCCATTTTACATGATTGTTTATTTTGGTAATGATTCTAGGTTTGTATATTCATTTTATCTGGGAATTCTAATATAAAAAAATGTCATGTTCTTACATGCATCGATGCCATGTGATAGTTTTGAGATGGTCAAAGGTCCAGCCTCGAGTCGCCATCTTTTTAGTTAAACACCATTACGACCTTGGTAAAGGCGGGCACCAAGAGTGAGATTACATAATTTAGTTATTTGTAATACAAAGTGTTAAATTATCATAACAAACTAATAATTATCTTCATCTTTGTCTTCTTGGTGACTCGATGACTTGTATGGTTGGATTTTAGTATGTTGATGTCGTCTTGCATCCGTTTCATGTATTCATTCATTGGACGATGTTGTCTTAATTAACAATGATTAAAAATTAAAAATTAAAAATTAAAAAATATATAGATAAATAACTTTCATTGACAACATGTCCTCCGAACAGAGTCAATGCAAAAGCATCGATAATATTCTAGAATAAAAGAAATGAAAAAACAAAAAGAAAATAGTCTTTACCGACGACTTCTTGTCGGGATAAACATTAGAAATGACACCCTTTATTCACCTTTCCTGTCTAACCTATTGCGACGATGTGTTGTAAGGATAGGTAAATAAACAAAAACTACATTCAAGGCTATGGCGGCAACTTGTCATTGGCATAGGCTAAAACTAATTAAGTAGTGGGTAACTAACCAAGCCTATAATCATAATAGTGTTCCTTCAATAATCAATGGGATCACTAAATTTTCTCAATATTTCAAAGAGATGAACGTCATATTCAATTAATATGCAGCTTATATTATGAAATAGTACAATTTGACTTTTAATACCAACATGCCACTTTGGAAACTCAAAATCATCAAACGCTGAACACACTATCGTGTCAAGTGTGGTTCAAAGTACAATTTGACTTTTTAAGGTCAACATGTCACTTGGATTTTAATGGATCTTTCCCACCAATGGTTGAAGGACATTTAATTAGCGTAGCAGTTGAAATGATTGGTCTTTTTATCAACTTGATGTGAATAATGTTTATCTGCATGGTTATTAAGCTGAAGATCAATGTATCATTGTATTGACTTAAACAAGCATCTAGAAAGTAGTATGAAAAGCTAAGTCTTGTTTTGCTTGTTGTGTTACTCGTCTATGCAGATGATATTGTAGTTACAAGAAATTGTGAAAGTCAAATAGTTGAAGTAAAAAGTGCTTTAAGTTCAAAGTTTCTAACAAAAATATTTTGGGTTTCTAGAGTTATTGGTTGAATATGCTATATTGGGAAGTGAACATGTGTAACACGGATTTTAAAAGGGAAAATTACAAAAATGATCACTGACCAAACACACTTTCAGATTTGGCCATCTCCCGCGTCATGGAGCAACGCATCACGGATCCAAATGCACAAGATACGTCTTTATCATGATCTAAATGCATGAGAAGCATCCGAGATTGAGAACTTGAAGCGCCTGAGATGAAGATGGGATGTGTCTTTTCCATGAAGATGAACGTGAAGCGTCTGGAGATCTCCGTCACCGGATCTGACACCTCCAACATTTGAAATTGGTAACGATGAAGAACAAGGAGTCAAAAGTGAAGGAGACGAAGATGAAAAATGAGAGAATGGAGGACATTTATCAGCAATTCTTGTACAAACATCCATTTAAACTCTTGGTTTCTAAACAAAAAAAACTTTGCTTTTTTTTTTTGAAAAAAAAAAACAGTCTTTTTCAAGATTTGTAAAGATCCTTCATTTCACCTTCATACTTCAGTTTTCTTGAATTACTGTTGTGGGTTATGATCTTATTATCTTTCTTGATAAACCTTAGATGGATTCTTATGAAAGAGATAAGATTGTAATACAATTTGATGACCCAGTAATAGTAGTAGTGGCTATTGAAACGTCTGCACATGGACTTGTGAGACGTCTGCAATTAGAGAATATGCCGCGTGCAAAAGGTATCTTGAATGAGGAAATGTTATTAAGAATAACTTACGCCACATGTCCATTTTTAATTCGCTTTTCTGAAGAGTCTGCAAAAGATGCTTCATCTGTTTGGGTTTCCGCAAGACGTCTGCATACTGAATATGACTATTTTTAAAAATGATTTTGATCAATGACTAGAATTGGTAATTTTCACTTTTAAATAATCAAGTAAAAATGATTTTGAACTTGCAAAATGCTACAGAATATCAAATGTACATGTTGACTGGAAAACCGATTTTATCTCACTTTGACTGGATCTCATAATATAATATGTTATTAGTGTATTATTGTTTTGGGGAATTCTATAGGCATATCTGAAAATCTATCCGTACACCTTTACTTTTTCAATACAGGTCGTATAAGCCTATACGGATCTTATTGGTGCAAAAGTGAAAAGTCAAATTTGCATGTGTTAGTCCTTGTCTGGTAGCTGGTTGGGCCAATACGGGTCGTATAGGTCTAAACGGGTTGTATTGCTATGTATATATATATTTTTTACAAACTTTTGTACACATTTAATCATAGTTTTAACAAAGTTTAATAAAAGATTTTTTGTATTTTTTAAAGAAAAAACATTTCTAATATTTATCATGTAATATAGGTTTGCAGGGGCTTGTAGTTTTATTACAAACTACTTCAGAAGCAGGTTGGAGGTTTCATGTGTTTGTAAACGCATGTTCGTGACAAAACAGGATCGTTCTAATAGATTAAAGAGAAAAGGCACTAAGAGATGGTTTACAAATGCATATCCAACATTCAAACGATGCCTTCATACGTGTAGTTATTCGGAATATTTCGAATCATCATAGAAGTTGAATGTTCATCCGGATTAAGCGGAATAATTTCTCTAATATTGACAAGACGGTGCTGCTTTGTGAAGATAGGTGAATGGTTTAAAGTTTAAAACCTTTAGTTGTTTAGGCAGCATCCGCTTTGCTTAATAAGAAACAAAAAGACATGTCGGGTTCTTCTGCTAGTGGGTTTTATGAGTCTAAGAGAGAATAAATTTCTTGCACGACTGATTCGGTTAGGGAGAATGTTCTAGAAATTGAAGGAAAAGGAAGGTTGTAGTAATTTAAGATTAACTAGTAACTTTGCAGTCGGTATGTGTTCAGAACATGTTTTGAAAAATATGTCAATACATGCATTTAATTCACATCATTACAAAATGTCAGAACATGTTTTGACAATTTTTAATGATGTGGGGAATTAAATGCATGTACGTGACAATTTGTAATGATGTGGGGGATTAAATGCATGTACGTGACAATTTGTAATGATGTGGGGAATTAAACGCATATACGTGACAATACTGTGTTAAGAGAAAAGGCAAAACAAGGATCGCTCTAATATATTAAAGAGAAAAGGCACTAAGAGATGCCCAAAGCAGGATGACTTGTTCAAATTATCCTGGGGAACATGAAAGAAGACCACCTTACGAACGCAGGTTTCATAATCACGGAAAACGGAGAAATTTAATGCATGTAAGGAGAAGCATTGGGATTCAAGGGTTTAGACACCATGGTTTGAGTAATGAGGGTTTGTAGAGCATTATGGTTTAAAGTTTTCGATCATGTTGGTATTCAAATACGAAGGGTGTTCAATGTTTGGTGTCATTATGTTCAATGCAACTGCATCAAAGATAGAATACCCTTAAAAGGGTGAAGTTGATTTCAAATGTGATAAACCCTTCATGGTAAAGAATGATGGAAAATCGAAGGCAAGGAAGGTTGTTGTATGTCGTTATTTGGGGAAGACCGATTGGCTAACTATCGGCTGGAAGTCGCTGGGGTTTTATTGAGAATTCAGGGGGTCTATACGGATCATATAGGTCTTTACAATCCGTATTAGCCTGCTAACCTATACGATCCGTATAGGTCAATCTTGTGATAATTCCAAATTGCAACTTTCATGATTACCGACCCATAGTAACATTAAAGGCGTGATGGATACACTCTAGCATCATGGAAAAGGTGGCTACAGAAACGGTGATAGTCCATATAGGCCAATATAAACCACAATTATAAATTATGACTAGTAGACTACTGTGGTGTTCCTGTGTGAAAGGTAATGTTATTCAATTTCACCAATTTTTTTTATTATTTTGTAGACGATTTAGAGAAACCTCCAACCTGTTTCTGAAGTAGTTTGTAATAAAACTTCAAGCATTCTGAACCCTAGTAACATTAAAGGCGTGATGTATACACTCCAACATCATGGAAAAGTTCCGGCGAAGAGTGGTTTTGAGCATAGAGAACTTCTGAGTGTTTTAGGGAGGTGCTTTGATAGTGAGCGAGTTCAACAGAGATGTAAGAATCCCTATTTATAGATGAATGTGGGTTTAATTTCGAAATTTCGGTTTCAACCGATTTCAGTCAACACATTTGATTGCCACAATGATTTATAACTGAAATGAGTTATGATTGTGTCATAGGGCATGATTAGAGGTCAGTTTATTTGATTAATTCGAAGAAGAAAGGGAAATTTATGGAGATTTGGAAGTTACAGACATTGCTGGGTGGTTAGTTTTTAAACTGTTTTTAATGGTTTGTTTTAGTATAAGATCTATTTGTTTTCAAATAATTTCAAATGTGTGCGTGTAGTGGAGTGGTGTATGGTGTGTATTGGTTCAATGAAGACCCGGGTTCGAAACCCGTGGTAACCCTTTATATTTATCTTTATTATTTTCAGTTTATTTATTAATATTATTATTAGTTTTTATTTATTATCATTATTATTTAACCCTTTTGATTTGTTTAATAATTAATAAAATTAATATAACAAATTTGAACGGTTAACATATGTACGTAACGAAACTTCATATCATTTATTATTAAACGGGGCGGGTTTTAGAACACGTTTTACGACGAATGTTACAATATCTCCTACTTTTGGAAAATTTGTCCCGAAATTTAAGTAGTAGTAGGTGTAACTTGAAAGAGATGCGGGTATTTTTTCACGCATTGAGTCTTCGGGTTCCCAAGTAAACTCCGGTCCTTGTTTTCTCACCGAAGTCCATGATTTCTACAGGTCGTTCAACGAAATGCATTGATTCATCAATCTAAATATCTTCTAACGGTATATGGAGATTTTCATCGGCAAGGCACCTTTTCAAGTTTGATACACGGAACGTGGGATGAATCATGTTGACTTCTTCTGGTAAGTCAAGCTTGTAGGCTACAGGACCAACTCTCTCGAGTATTTTGAATGGTCCCATGTAGCGTGGTGCTAGCTTGCCTTTCTGTCCAAAACGAACCACTCCCTTCCATGGTGATACTTTCAAAAGTACTTGATCGCCAACACAAAACTCAAGTGGCTTTCGTCGTTTATCAGCATAACTCTTTTGACGACTCTGAGCTGCTAGAAGATTATTGCGGATTTAAGAATATTATCGGTTGTTTCTTGGATCAATTCAGGTCCAGTGATTTGTGCTTCACCGATTTCGTGCCAACATACATGAGATCGGCACTTACGACCATATAATGCTTCAAAAGGAGCCATCCGATGCTCGAATGATAGCTATTGTTGTACAAAAATTCAACTAATGGAAGATGAGTATCCCAATTTCCCTTGAAGTCGATGACACATGCTCACAACATGTCTTCAAGAGTCTGTATGGTGCGCTCAGATTGACTATCAGTTTGAGGGTGAAAGGCGGTGCTGAGATCTAAGCGTGTACCTAATGCTGATTACACGGTTTGCCATGTTCGCGAAGTAAAACGTCCATCTCGATCCAAAATGATACTTAAAGGTACACTGTGTCGAGTCACGATTTCATCAATATAGATACGAGCTAACTTCTCGTTCTTATAGTCTTCGTGGATTGGAATGAAATGAGCTGATTTGGTAAGACAGTCAACAATAACCCAAATCGTATCATGCCCACTGGAAGTGCGAGGTAACCCGGTAATAAAATCCATGGTTATGTTTTCCCACTTCCAAACGGGTATTTCGGGTTAAACGAGTAATCCTGAAGGTCATTGATGTTCATATTTAACCTTAGAACACGTAAGGCACTTAGAGACAAAAGTGGCGATATCCTTCTTCATGTTAGGCCACCAGTAAGAGTATCGTAGGTCTTGATACATCTTATCAGCACCTGGATGTATAGAGTATCGTGTTTTGTGAGCCTCATTCATGAGAAAAGTACGAAGATTGTCACGATCAGTTATCCAAATACGATTTAATTAGTAAAGGATACCATTGGACTCGGATTCTAACTTGATTTCAGCTCCACAAGATAGTTCATCTCGTACATCGTTTTCCGTGACAGAAGTATGTTGAGCTGCACGAATGCGGTTTTGAAGATCAGTCACGATTTGAGAACACAAGAGATGAATGGAGTTAGCATACTCTTTTCGGCTAAGAGCATCAGCCACAACATTGGCTTTTCCAGGATGATAACGGATTTATCAATCATAATCATTCAAGAGTCGACCCATCTTCGTTGCCTCATGTTTAACTCTTTTTGATTGAAGATATGTTGAAGGCTCTTGTGGTCAGTGTAAATTTCACACTTTGTACCATAGAGATAGTCTCCATATCTTTAGAGCGAACACGACTGCTTCGAGTTCTAGGTCGTGAGTAGTGTAATTCTTCTCGTGAACTTTACGTTGCCTTGAGGCGTAGGCTATCACCTTTCCTTTTTGCATTAAGACACACCCTAGTCCCTGTCCTGATGCGTCACGATAGACCATGAAGTCTTCACAACCGTTAGGGAGAGTGAGGATAGGTGCATCACAAAGCTTTTTTTTCAAGGTTTGAAAAGCCTCTTCCTGCTTGGGCCCCCAAATGAAGGGCTTGCCCTTATGAGTCAAGGCTGTGAGTGGTAAGGCACTACGAGAGAAATTGGCATGAAGCGTCGATAATAACTAGCTAAACCGAGGAATGATCTAACTTCGGTAGGAGTGCGTGGAGCTTGCCATTCTTGCACTGCTTTAATCTTTGCAGGGTCGACATGAATTCCTTTTTCGTTGACGATGTGACCAAGAAATTGAACTTCTTTTAACCAGAATTCACATTTCGAAAAATTAGCGTAGAGCTTTTCGGTTCTTAAAAGTGTTAGGATAAGTCGAAGATATCACTAATGATCTGATTTGGTCTTGGAATAAATAAGGATATCATCGACGAAGACAATAAGGATAGTGTGAGATTAAACACAAGAAGGATAGTGTTCAATTCTCTCAAACGTTGGCTCTGATACCAACCTCTCACACCCCGGATTTCTACCCAAATCCATACACTGGTGGGCCCGGGTGGGGAGTATCGTGACGTCAGTTGATAACATCATTGTCAATTAAACACGGCACAGCGGAAGTCTTGGAGTAAAATTACTATTACAAACCAAATGTTTGAAATAAAATAATATACAGGCTCGTAATAGAAGATCCACAGGCGGATCATAAAATGTACAAAGAAAGAATATAAAACAGACTTTAGGGCAGATCTAAGGATTTGCAAGATCCTCTTATTCACTACCGAGCAGCTTCCGGCCTATTTCGTATTGTACCTGCAGTTTAGTCTTTGGACGATACGTCAGCTTTCGCTAGTAAATACACCCAACTGACTCATTTTGAAAACATTTTTAAATGATTTTAAGTGCACAGCGCACAAAATCTTTTATAACTTGGGAAAGTTACTTTGTAACCTTGTTAACAGATTCACATGTTTGTCAATACATACAGGGCCCAGTACAGACCCCGAGACATGATTAAATACACACCACTTATGAATTCATGAAGGAGTTATTCCAACGTCTTGGGTAATTTGCATTTGAGCGCCTGTCAGGTGTATGCCTACACCCCGTGCTAAGGTCGTGGCCATTAACTAATGTAATGAGCCAAGAATATCCAGGACACGGTAATTAACACCCGATGTTTAAATTATCAAACAAAACTGATTAAAACAGAATATGCGGATTTACTAGCCACAATCTGGCATTCAATTGATCCCATTTCAGACCAAGCGGTAATAATTTACCGTATCCAAAGCCTGTATAGGGAAAATAAGTCGAGAGTATTTACCTAAGCTAGTCTTCTTTTAATTTCAATAACTCAACCGTATACAAAAGTACTAAGTGCTGATAGCATTTACCGGCAAGGCTCTAGTCTGGATTATGGCATAAGCTAACCAATTAATACTATCAGTCTTTATTTAAGTCATGGACTTAGACCGAGTAGTGTACATGATCAAAACGTATAACGCTTGATTAAACGATGATCGGATAGAATGTAGTTTAAAACCTACAAGTACCTTGACTTGTATTATATGGGTAAACAATTAACATTCTCGATTTTGAGATTAAAATGATAAGGTTAAACCCGTTTTGGTTAAATTCCGTAAACTAGTTACGTATAATCAACCGTACGCATATAAGCGATAATGGGTAACCGGATAAGTCATGGACAAGTTCTATATGCCATTATATCTTAAATAAGTTAAAATATCAGTAGTATATCAACTTATATGCTTGTTAAGGTGTTAAAACGAAAATTATGCCTCATAAGGGCATTTCGGTAATTTCATACCGTATAAAAGGAACTTGAATATAATTTAAGTTTGAAATCATGAGTATTCTGGAAAAATAGTTTATTTATGATATAATATCAGTAGAATATCAATTATATGTGGGTTTTATCTTTTATGACCAAACTATGCACCGAAGGGGCATTTTGGTCATTTTACACATAGTTTATAAATTATTTGGGATTCTGAGTTTATAACATGTACCTACTGTAAATATTTTTTAAAAAAGTTTTAAAATCAGTAGGTAACAAATCTTGGTCAATTAATATGGTTTAAAACCATACTATGCACCGAAACGGCGCTTATGTCGTAAAAAATGACGTTTTATGCGATGTTTCATGAAAACTGACATTAGGGTCAGATTAATATGTCTTAGATATGTTATTTTATTTAATATAACATATTGATATGGTAAAATATTTACCTTGAAAAGATTTGATTAAAACCATTTTATGAGCCACAAGGCTAAAATTGTCATTTATCGACATAGTTTAAGGTCCTGTTTGAAAACTCAATTTATAACTTAGTTTAACATCCCAAACAATCCTAATTATAATATTACATCAGTAGAAAACTCATTTTCAAGTTCATTATTATTTAAAACATTGTTTTATGCAAAAAGGGCATTTTAGTAAAAAATGGCATAATTACGAAATTTGCGCATAAACTTGGATTCTGATTATGATCATGTAATATAACCTTAGAGGGTTATGCTACATTATATTATTATCATAATTCAACTTTAGATCAGTAGGAAACTAATCTAAATCGGGTCAGAATCGAAAGTCAAAGCAGAAGTCAAACTTTGCGACTTTCGGTTGCGAACCGACCTTAGAACTGAAATTGACTAGCCGAACATGTTCTTGCATGTTCTAATAATTATTACCAACTTGTTTATGTGTCAAAACAGATACAAAAGTACTAAGTGCAGATAGCATTTACCGGTAAGGCTCTAGTTTGGATTATGGCATAAGCTAACCAATTAATACTATCGGTCTTTATTTAAGTCATGGACTTAGACGAGTAGTGTACATGATCAAAACGTATAACGCTTGATTAAACGATGATCGGATAGAATGTAGTTTAAACCCTACAAGTACCTTGACTGGTATTATATGGGTAAACAATTAACATTCTCGATTTTGAGATTAAAATGATAAGGTTAAACCGTTTTTGTTTAAATTCCGTAAACTAGTTACGTATAATCAACCGTACGCTTATAAGCGATAATGGGTAACCGGATAAGTCATGAAAAAGTTCTATATGCCATTATATCTTAAATAAGTTAAAGTATCAGTAGTATATCAACTTATATGCTCGTTAAGGTGTTAAAACGAAATTATGCCTCAAAAGGGCATTTCGGTAATTTCATACCGTATAAAAGGAACTTGAATATAATTTAAGTTTGAAATCATGAGTATTCTGGAAAAATAGTTTATTTATGATATAATATCAGTAGAATATCAATTATATGTGGGTTTTATCTTTTATGACCAAACTATGCACCGAAGGGGCATTTTGGTCATTTTACACATAGTTTATAAATTATTTGGGATTCTGAGTTTATAACATGTACCTACTGTAACTATGTCTAAAATAAGTTTTAAAATCAGTAGGTAACAAGTCTTGGTCAATTAATGTGGTTTAAAACCATACTATGCACCGAAACGGCGCTTATGTCGTAAAAATGACGTTTTATGCGATGTTTAATGAAAACTGACATTAGGTTCAGATTAAAATGTCTTAGATATGTTATTTTATTTAATATAACATATCAGTAGGTAAAAGATTTACCTTGAAAATATTTGATTAAAACCATTTTATGAGCCACAAGGGCTAAAATTGTCATTTATCGACATAGTTTAAGGTCCTGTTTGAAAACTCAATTTATAACTTAGTTTAACATCCCAAAAAATCCTAATTATAATATTACATCAATAGAAAACTCATTTTCAAGTTCATTATTATTTAAAACATTATTTTATGTAAAAAGGGCATTTTAGTAAAAAATGGCATAATTACGGAACTTGCGCATAAACTTGGATTCTGATTATGATCATGTAATATAACCTCAGAGGGTTATGCTACATTATATTATTATCATAATGCAACTTTAGATCAGTAGGTAACTAATCTAAATGGGGTCAGAATCGAAAGTCAAAGCAGAAGTCAAACTTTGCGACTTTCGGTTGCGAACCGACCCTAGAACTGAAATTGACTAGCCGAACATGTTCTTACATGTTCTAATAATTATTACCAACTTGTTTATGTGTCAAAACAGATACAAAAGTACTAAGTGCAGATAGCATTTACCAGCAAGGCTCTAGTCTGGATTATGGCATAAGCTAACCAATTAATACTATCGGTCTTTATTTAAGTCAAAGACTTATACCGATTAGTGTACATGATCAAAACGTATAACGCTTGATTAAACGATGATCGGATAGAATGTAGTTTAAACCCTACAAGTTCCTTTACTTGTATTATATGGCTAAACAATTAACATTCTGGATTTTGAGATTAAAATGATAAGGTTAAACCCGTTTTGGTTAAATTCCGTAAACTAGTTACGTATAATCAACCGCACGCTTATATGCGATAATCGATAACCGGATAAGTCATGGAAAAGTTCTATATGCCATTATATCTTAAATAAGTTAAACCATCAGTAGGATATCAACTTATATGCTCGTTAAGGTTTTAAAACGAAACTATGCCTCATAAGGGCATTTCGGTAATTTCATACCGTATGAAAGGAACTTGAATATAATTTAAGTTTGAAATCACGATATTCTGGAAAAATAGTTTATTTATGATACAATATCAGTAGAATATCAATTATATGTGGGTTTTATCTTTTATGACCATACTATGCACCGAAGGGGCATTTTGGTCATTTTACACATAGTTTATAAATTATTTGGGATTCTGAGTTTATAACATGTACCTACTGTAAATATGTTTAAATTAAGTTTTAAAATCAGTAGGTAACAAGTCTTGGTCAATTAATATGGTTTAAAACCATACTATGCACCGAAACGGCGCTTATGTCGTAAAAATGACGTTTTATGCGATGTTTAATGAAAACTGACATTAGGGTCAGATTAAAATGTCTTAGATATGTTATTTTATTTAATATAACATATCAGTAGGTAAAATATTTTACTTGAAATTATTTGATTAAAACCATTTTATGAGCCACAATGGCTCAAATCGTCGTTTATCGACATAGTTTAAGGACCTGTTTGAAAACTCAGTTTATAACTTGGTTTAACGTCCCAAATAATCCTAATTATAATATTACATCAGTAGGAAACTCATTTTCATGTTCATTATTATTTAAAACATTGTTTTATGCAAAAAGGGCATTTTAGTAAAAAATGTCATAATTACGGAACTTGCGCATAAACTTGGATTCTGATTATGATCATGTAATATAACCTTAGAGGGTTATGCTACATTATATTACGATCATAATGTCAGTAGGTAACTAATCTAAATCGGGTCAGAATCGAAAGTCAAAGCAGAAGTCAAACTTCGCGACTTTCGGTTGCGATTCGACCCTAGAACTGAAATTGATGAGCCGAACATGTCTTTCCATGTTCTAAAAGTTATTACCAACTTTTTTAAGTGTCAAAACAGGTTTCATATCATATATAAGATCAATTTATGATTTTTCCAAAAAATGGCATGTTTGACTTTTTTAATATCATAACTTTGACCCGTCAATTGGTCTAGCAAACGTGATCTTCAGGAGATGCCCTTTATAGGGACTAACACCTACCTTATTACGATCACTTAGCCATGTTCATTTCGAGCAATGGCTGGACCATAATGATCTTAACCGAAAGTTAAAGCGTTTTCTGAAAAACGCTTGACTTTGGCTATAAAAGCCTATAAACTAAAATGCACAATAAAGGAACACTTACCAGTGATTTCTAGGGTGCAAAAGAACTATATTGGATGCTCCTTTTAGCTAGGAACTTCCATAGGAGGGAAAAGAGTGAATAATGAGAAAGGTGCAAGTTGGAATGTGAACTTAAGCACCTATTTATAGTTGGAGAACTCAAAGGAGGTGAAGCCAAGTGTTTAGGGGTGTAAGATGGAGCTTACAAGTGTCCCAAAACGTGGCATAGCTGATTACAAGTCCATAGTTTCGAATTAATGGCTTTGGAGCTTTGTTTAGAGGCCAAGCCAAACTTTCTGCTGCAGACCCCTTCTCGCGCCCCTCGAGAGACCCAGGCCAGGTCTCTCGCGGCCCGCGACCGCCCTTTGGCCAGTTTCAAAGTTTAACACTTTTATCCCCTTAAGTTTATAAAGCTTCTAAAAAACCTTTTTAAACTACTTTTTGGCACTTTTAGCCCTCTGTAGCCAATTCTTGGCATACACGAGATTATGCCCGGACATTGTCGAGCTCTAGTTCGTTAAAAGGTCATTCAGAGGTATAAATTAACATGTTGACACTTTTAATCCCTCCATCATCAAACTTTCACATAATTACAAAAATTGAACCCTCTCGTCCAACAAATGGCACGTATGAGAGTTAGGACTTTGCAAAGGGTCACTCAGCGGCTTATTATAAGCATGTTGATTCCGATGTCACTCAGAGGCTGTGCATGTTGACATATCAGTCACTCAGAGGCCAAATTTCAAGCATGTTGACATATCAGTCACTCAGAGGCTAATGATTTAAGCATGTTGACATATCAGTCACTCAGAGGCTGTTATTTATGCATGTTGACATCGGACCGTCACTCAGAGGCTCAGTTTGAGCATGTTGACGCCTTTAGTCCTTATTGGTCTTTAACATACTATATTTAAAATATAACACGTGTCACTATACTATTGGACACGATTTTACAGGGTGTTACATCCTCACCCCCTTAAAGAAATCTCGACCTCGAGATTTTATTCCAAAAGATGGGGGTACTTTTGTCGCATAGTGGACTCAACCTCCCAAGTATACTTGGGACCTCTAAAAGCGTCCCACTTAACCTTTACTATAGGTATCATTTTTCTTCGGAGCTTCTTAACCTGTCGGTCCTCGATCGAAATTGGTTTCTCAATGAACCTCAGGTTTTCATCTATTTGCATATCTTCGTGTGACATTGCTAGCGACTCATCGGCTAGACATTTCTTAAGGTTAGATATGTGGAATACATCATGGATTCCACTAAGCTCCTCTGGCAACCTGAGCTTATAAGCTACAGTGCCGACACATTCGACTATCTCGAATGGTCCAATATATCTTGGGCTCAACTTGCCCTTCTTTCCAAAACGCATCACACCTTTCCAGGGTG
Source organism: Scalesia atractyloides (assembly GCA_947069175.1). Taxonomy (NCBI): domain Eukaryota; kingdom Viridiplantae; phylum Streptophyta; class Magnoliopsida; order Asterales; family Asteraceae; genus Scalesia; species Scalesia atractyloides. The sequence goes on from CAMTDV010000011.1 coordinate 35,451,081, forward strand.
ATACTTTTAGCATGACTTTATCCCCTACTTGGAACTGAAGAGGCTTACGCCTCTTGTCAATATAGCTCTTCTGCCTATCTCTGGCAGCTTTGAGACGATCACGGATTTGCACAATCTTTTCCGTGGTCTCCAAGACAATCTCTGGTCCTGATAGTTGGGCCTCCCCAACTTCTGCCCAGCACACAGGTGTTCGACACTTTCTCCCATATAAGGCCTCAAAAGGAGCAGCCTTAATGCTCATATGATAACTGATTATGATCATGTAATATAACTTCAGAGGGTTATGCTACATTATATTATTATCATAATGCAACTTTAGATCATTAGGTAACTAATCTAAATCAGGTCAGAATTGAAAGTCAAAGCAGAAGTCAAACTTTGCGACATTTGGTTGCGAACCGACCCTAGAACTGAAATTGACTAGCCGAACATGTTCTTACATGTTCTAATAATTATTACCCTTGTTTATGTGTCAAAACAGATACAAAAGTACTAAGTGCAGATAGCATTTACCGGCAAGGCTCTAGTCTGGATTATGGCATAAGCTAACCAATTAATACTATCAGTCTTTATCTAAGTCAAAGACTTATACCGAGTAGTGTACATGATCAAAACGTATAACGCTTGATTAAACGATGATCGGATAGAGTGTAGTTTAAACCCGACAAGTACCTTGACTTGTATTATATGGGTAAGCAATTAACATTCCGGATTTTGAGATTAAAATGATAAGGTTAAACCCGTTTTGGTTAAATTCCGTAAACTAGTTACGTATAATCAACCGTACGCTTATAAGCGATAATGGGTAACCGGATAAGTCATGGACAAGTTCTATATGCCAGTATATCTTAAATAAGTTAAAATATCAGTAGGATATCATCTTATATGCTCGCTAAGGTTTTAAAACGAAACTATGCCTTATAAGGGCATTTCGGTAATTTCATACCGTATAAAAGGAACTTGAATATATTTTAAGTTTGAAATCATGAGTATTCTAGAAAAATAGTGTATTTATGATATAATATCAGTAGGATATCGATTATATGTGGGTTTTATCTTTTATGACCAAACTATGCACCGAAGGGGCATTTTTGTCATTTTACATATAGTTTATAAATTATTTGGGATTCTGAGTTTATAACATGTACCTACTATAAATATGTTTAAAATAAGTTTTAAAATCAGTAGATAACAAGTCTTGGTCAATTAATATGGTTTAAAACATACTATGCGCCGAACGGCGCTTATGTCGTAAAAATGACGTTTTATGCGATGTTTTATGAAAACTGACATTAGGGTCAGATTAAAATGTCTTAGATATGTTATTTAATATAGAATATCAGTAGGTAAAAGATTTACCTTGAAAAGATTTGATTAAAACCATTTTATGAGCCACTAGGGCTAAAATCTTCGTTTATCGACATAGTTTAAGCACCTGTTTGAAAATTCAGTCTATAACTTGGTTTAACATCCCAAATAATCCTACTTATAATATTACATCAGTAGGAAACTCATTTTCAAGTTCATTATTATTTAAAACATTGTTTTATGCAAAAAGGGCATTTTGGTCAAAAATGGCATAATTACGGAACTTGTGCATAAACTTGGATTATGATTATGATCATGTAATATAACCTTAGAGGGTTATGCTACATTATATTATGATCATGATGCAACTTTAGATCAGTAGGTAACTAATCTAAATCGGGTCAGAATCGAAAGTCAAAGCAGAAGTCAAACTCGCGACTTTCGGTTGCGAACCGACCCTAGAACTGAAATTGACGAGCCGAACATGTTCTTACATGTTCTAATAATTATTACCAACTTGTTTATGTGTCAAAATAGGTTTCATAACATATTTAAGATCAATTTATGATTTTTCCGAAAAATGGCCTGTTTGACTTTTTAATAACATAACTTTGACCCGTCAATTGGTCTAGCAAACGTGATCTTCAGGAGGTGCCCTTTATAGGGATTAACACCTACCTTATTACGATCACTTAGCCATGTTCATTTCGAACAATGGCTGGACCATAATGGTCTTAACCGAAAGTCAAACCGTTTTCCGTAAAATGCTTGACTTTTGGCTATAAAACCTATAAACGAAAATGCACAAGGAAGGAACACTTACCAGTGATTCCTAGGGTGCAAAAGAACTATATTGGATGCTCATTTCAGTTAGGAACTTCCAGAGGAGGGAGAAGAGTGTATGAATGAGAAAGGTGCAAGTTCAAATGGTGAACTTAAGCACCTATTTATAGTTGGAGAACTCAGAGGAGGTGATGTCAGGTGTTTAGGGGTGTAAGAGGGAGCTTACAAGTGTCCTAAAATATGGCATAGCAGTTTGGGAAGCCATAGTTTCGATTAAATGGTTTTTTGGGAAGCCATAGCTTACAAGTGTCCTAAAACGTAGCATAGAGCCTTTCTCGCGCCCCGCGAGAGACCCATGCCTGGTCTCTCGCGGCCCGTTACCGCCCTATGGCCAGTTTCAAACTTTCACTTTTAGACCCTTAACTTATTAAAGCCTCTAAAACCTTTTAAAACACCTTTTTGGCACTTTTAGCCCTCCGTAGCCAATACTTGGCATACCCGGGATTATGCCCGGACATTGTCGAGCTATCCAGTTCGTTAAAAGGTCACTCGGAGGTATAAATTAACATGTTGACACTTTTAATCCCTCTGTTATCTAACTTTCACGTATTTACAAAATTGAACCCTCTCGTCCAACAATTGGCATGTATGAGAGTTAGGACTCTGCAAAGGATCACTCAGAGGCTTATTATAAGCATGTTGACTCCGATGTCACTCAGAGGCTGGGCATGTTGATATATCAGTCACTCAGAGGCCTAGTTTTAAGCATGTTGACATATCAGTCACTCAGAGACTAATGATTTAAGTATGTTGACATATTAGTCATTCAGAGGCTGTTATTTATGCATGTTGACATCGGACCGTCACTCAGAGGCTTAGTTTGAGCATGTTGACGCCTTTAGTCCTTATTGGTCTTTAATAGACAATATTTAAAATACAACACGTGTCACTATACTATTGGACACGCTTTTACAGGGTGTTACACTTCGAGTTTCTTCTCCTTGCCCTCTTTCTTGACATGTGCGCTAAGAATGCTATGTAGTCTTTGCGAAGGTATCTTCGAGCTTGAAGGCATGACATCAACTTAAGTCTTTTGGATGGGGTTTCACCAAAAATACGAAGAGTTTGACCGTCGTCGAGAGGAATTCGAATAAATTTTTTCATAACAAACGACCTCGGCGTGATGCAGACTAAGCCAGTCCATACCAATGATGACATCAAAACTACCCAATTTCATAGGAATAAGATCGATGGGAAAATCATGATCATTGAGAGTAATAGTGCAATCATGAATGATGGAGTCTAACGTAATAGGTTCACCATCTTCTACTTCCATTATAAATGATTCAGCTAGACTAATGAGATGTAAACCAAGAATAGATTCGAACTCTAAGGACACAGAACTCTTATCCGCGCCAGTGTCAAGAATTATAGATGCAAAACTATCGTTAATGAGAAACGTACCATTAACCACGTTGTTATCCGCTCTAGCCTGGTTGGCGTTGATGTTAAAAGCTCTTCCTCTAGCTGGCGGATTGGCTTGGTTGGCTTGGTTCACAAGGTTAGCTTGGGCTTGCGCATTTATGATGTTTACCAAACGTAGACAGGTGTTGCGGAAATGGGTTGGATCACCGCAACTGAAACAAGCTCTGACAGGCGGCATCATAGGGTAGTTGGGTTGATAAAAAGGTTGAGCCACTGGTTGAGCAGGTAGTAATAGTAGAGGTTGTTGGTAGGGAGCTTGGCCCACTACTTGATTGTTTGGTTGGGCTTGAGGTTGGTTGCGGGCTGGTCTTTGAAGAACGCGACAGGTTTGGATTGTATGACTTGCATGACCACAACTTGTGCAGTGAAGACATGGGTTCTCGGCAGGGTGGTGATATTGGCATCGGTTGCATTTTGGGAGAGTTCCTGTATACTGTTTCTTGAAAGATGCGGTAGGAGGTGCAACTTGTGTGATTGAAGTGGCGGTAATGGGTTGATTGGTTTGAGTTGGCTGATTTGTAATGGCAAAGTTCTTCCCATTTCGCTTTCTTTTGCCAGCGAACCGAGAAAAGGATCCAGTTTGGGTTGAGGTAGGGGTTTCAGCAGGTGCCTTGTCTTTCTTCTTCTCGTCTTTGAAATCCCCGTTCCTGATGCGATTTTTAGTGAGCTCAGTAGGTAGCTCCATTGCTGCTTCCAAGGTCGCAGGCGTAGTACTCATTACAGAGTCTTGAATTTTTGAGGGAAGACCCCGAACGTAGTGCTCAATCAAGCGGTAGAGAGGAGTGAACAAGTTGGGTACCATTTGATTCAACTCGAGAAACCTCTTGTTGTAGGTTATATGGTCTCCCTCCTTTTGTTTCAAGAAATAAAACTCATCTTCTAGCTTGTTAATTTCACTTCTTGGACTGAAGCGTCTGGTCATGAGTTCTCTCAATTCTTCCCAAGTTAGGGCTACCGCGGCTTCAACGCCTCGTCTGCTTTCTCCGCATTCCACCATGTGAGTGCTACCCCATACAGACGACCAGTAGCACAACGCACCTTGCGGTCGTTGGGACAATCACAGTTGAGGAAGGCACTCTCCATATCCTCAAACCAACAAAGGAGAGTAGTGACCCCTTCAGTCCCCTCGTACTTTGGAGGGTCACATGAGTTGAAGTGCTTGTAGGTGCACTTGGTGGTGTTTGTGGGAGGGTTGGCAACATTTTGACCCTCTTGGTTGACTAGATTGACAGGATTGGCAGTGAGAGCCTGTTGGACTTGAATCACAATGTCGGGAATTACGGCGGCCATTTGTTTGGCTATTTGAGCAGCCATGCACTCACCGGATCTTCATGATCATCTACCTCCTCGAGAGTGCCTAGAAAACATCTACAGGAAATACGTAACGAGATTATGAGTCTGACGTTTTGGTGTCATGTGTCGCGTTTAGAAATTAACATTCACAAAATAATTAAGAAAGATAAATTCACTACATCCATTGGATGTCTTGGGCCTTGCTCATGTTTGGACCCCCATATGTCCCTCATACTTGGCCTAGGTAGTCATGTGGGCCCCCATGACTACTGGCTTTGTAGAGTTCACATTGGTGTTGGCCTGTTAACACTTGCATCACCCGAATGAAAATCGTAAAATATGATTGTGAGGTATAAAGTCGGAAGGTGTCCAGGTGTAGACACAGGGACAGCTCAAAGTGGGGTTAGTTCACACGACGTTTTGTGTGGCATGCTTTGGCCTAATAGGTCCTTCGTACTCTCATTGTTAGTCCCCGGTAGGCAAACTGGTCTGTTATATTGGATTTATACGAATGCCAATCCTAGACAAGACGTTTCGACTGCCGGTACTCGTACCATTCCAGTTACTACATGCCCGTCGTAGAACTCACTTTGATGAGATTGAAAAATGAAAATGTCACAAATTTGAGAAAGAAAGCATGAAAAAACTTTCAATTATGTAGAAATTGAGACGTGCGTGTTTGCGTAAGCATGTTATGTTAACAATACGTATATCACAATAAGTATCACACAGCAACATATAGTAGTGAGAGTGCTTGCATGCATTTGTGTGTGAGATAAATATGAAACAAATAAATATCATGAGTTTGCATGTAACCAACTAACACATAAGCAATTAAAATCTAATCAACTATAGTATAGGCTAAAGGTCTAATAACCTATCCTATATCCCTATAGTCAAGAGCTCTGATACCAATCTGTCACACCCTGACCCGCAGCGGATATGGTAGTCGGGGCATGATTGGGTTTTCACTAAAGCTCATGGCATTTACTATATCAAAGTTTCATATTTATTAATTTAAATTAAAAGGATAAATTCCATCAAACACATAAACCGTACATGCACAAAATGTTCTAATCATGAGATTTAAATAATTCTTTATTTCTCTTCAAAGGCCCAATCCTATGTGTTCCTTGCTTCAACTTGTCCACCTGTATCATGTGTAAAAATAGAGATTTGGGTCAACAAAAGTTGGCAAGTGAATCCCGTTTAAACATTTGAAATAAATAATTATGTTGATTAATTTAATAAAAATGTGCATAACCAAGTATGAGCAAATGCATATGTAAACTATCTACAAACCACATAAGCATGATAAATGATGAGTTATGAGATCAAGGCTCAATCAAACGGAGCCGATCTAATTAGGCAACGTGATGCTCTACTCGTATCCAACAAGGAACTGATGGGCCTAATGTGAATGCTTGACTGAAATGAGAAAATATAACCAAATGTTACATACCATGTTAGATCATGTAATGGTAGTAGCACAAGTGTTTGACTAAACGATATAAATAAACGACACATGATACACCCCAAAAATGAATAAAAAGGGGAAGTTTGTAAGAATTCACTCACGGTGGGTGCGTTTCTTGAGTTGATAACGAACATGTATGATTATAGATTCCAACCGACGAGAAAACTAACCTAAATATTCACGTAATAATTCCGTAAATAGATTTCTTTTATTTGCAATTAATATTTTTATTTAATGCCTTTTATTAGGCTTTTTAGACTATTTTTATAGTATTTATTACAAATTTTTAAGTTTAAAAAGTCCTATTTTTATATATATTTTTAGGGATTTTGGGTAAAAATAAAGGAAAGTTTATTTAAAAAAAATATACCCCTTTCAGGGGTTGAACCGGTCGAATTGAGTGATTTTTGGCATCGTGTAAGAATCGAACTCGTGAACTCTCGTATACGTGCACGCAGCTCTACCAACTGAGCTACGTGTCTAACCCGAAATAAGCTGGATTTTAATGATATATATATATATATATATATATATATATATATATATACTAACTGAGTTGAATCATAATTCTAATTATTTAAAAAGGTTTTACTATATTAACAAACCGTTGTACACAGCCGGAATCGAACCCGCGCCCACGTGTTACGTTGCACACAGCCCTATCAACTAGGCTGTGTGACTAACCCAGAATATTTAGTATTTAAATTATACTTATACACTTACTGGATGTTAGTCGAATTAAGTATTAAAAAGTGTTGGTTTAATTCATGAAGGCGGAACGTGTGAGACTCGAACCTGGTTGTGCTTGTTTATATTGCACACAGTCCACCACTGGACTGTGTGTCTAACCCGTTTTATTACCGATTTTAATTAAATTTATACACTAATGAAATCTTCATCTTCTTCACTTTATAACCAAAAACCATATCCGACTGTTTTACTCAATTTTCTTTTGAACTCGCTGATTAGTTACCATGGTTAAATCTGAACATATAAACGAAAAGAATTTAGAGAATGATTGTACCGAAATGAAGGTGTCTTGATTTCTCTGGTGATGTTTTTGGCGACAACAAAAAGTTCCGGCGAAGAGTGGTTTTGAGCACAGAGAACTTCTGAGTGTTTTAGGGAGGTGTTTTGAGAGTGAGCGAGTTCAACAGGGATGCAAGAATCCCTATTTATAGATGAATGTGGGTTTAATTTCAAAATTTCGTTTTCAACCGATTTCGGTCAACACATTTGATTGCCACAATGATTTATAACTGAAATGAGTTATGATTGAGTCATAGGGAATGATTGGAGGTCAGTTTCTTCGATTTAATTCGAAGAAGAAACGGAAATTGAATGGAGATTTGGAAGTTACAGACGTTGCTAGGCGGTTAGTTTTTGAACTTGTTTTAATGGTTTGTTTTAGTATAAAATCTATTTGTTTTCAAATAATTTCAAATGTGTGCGTGTAGTGGAGTGGTGTGTGGTGTGTGTTGGTTCAATGAAGACCCGGGTTCGAAACCCGTGGTCACCCTTTATATTTATTTTTATTATTTTCAGTTTATTTATTAATATTATTATTAGTTTTTATTTATTATCATTATTATTTAACCCTTTTGATTTATTTAATAATTAATAAAATTAATATAACAAATTTGAATGGTTAACATAAATACGTAGCAAAACTTCATATCATTTATTATTAAACGGAGTGGGTTTTAGAACCCGTTTTACAACGAATGTTACATCAGTGTTTTTTTGTCACCATGTGTGAGCATTGGAAGCCCGACATACAGTCTTGCGATTAATCAACAATCATTACTTCTTAATGAACTCGAATTCAGGAAATTGTTCTTAATGAACTCAATAGCATCTTCAACAGAAACCACATCTACAAATTATGATCGTGTTAAAACCTCAGTTAAACAAAATGCAAAAAAATGCCCAGTTTCATCTAATGAATCGGAGACTACAGTTCCAGATGATGACTCGTCTTCGTCTTCAACTTCAACCATTCTTCTAACTAAACCCTTGAATCCCAATGCTTCTCCCAAATTCTTAACAGACCCAAATTCTAATTACTTCAGAAGCAGCTTGGATGTTTCATGTGTCTGTAAAAGGAAAAAAAATGAGATTTCTTTCAAAGTAAAAAGATTGCTAACGTCAGTCGTGTAAGAATTCAGATGCTTGTGATAATTAATATATAAAACTCCGGATACTACATTGCACATGGTATGATTAAAAAAATTAAGGAAGTTTTTATTAAAAAGATAAATATTTTTTTAGAAAACTTTGTTAAACCATAAACAAGTGTATAAAAAAACTCAACCAATACGACTCGTATAGACCTATACGACCCGAATAGGTCCAATCAAATAGACAAAATCTGACATATCAGTCTTTATTGGAACTTGAAAAGGCAATATGACCCGTATAGACCTATACGACCCGTATTAAAGGGTATTGAAGGTGTCGATTTAAGGATTAAAGGTGTGCTAATAATACGACCCTTGTTTTATCAATGAGAATAATATTTATAACTCCACTAATAACAAAAAAATCATATTATTGGACAAGAAATAAAATACATTCAATAACATGGTCACACAGTAGCGGGTCCAGGATTTTTTTTCTACTGGTTTCACTTTTTTAGATGCTCTAATTTAATAGGAACGAACATAAACAATTTCGTTCCGGTCCAACGGTTTGGGCCGTCCTTCTTTTGTTTTGGAACAGGTAGCAATGCGAAGGAATGAATGATTGAAGAGGTTAGAGGCTTTTGTTTTTAATTTAACCCGAACTAATAGCGAGGAAAAGACTCCTTTTTAACTAAATTAGAAAAAAAGTAGATAGAAATAAATATATCCCAATGAAAACTTTATATAACAAAAAGTAAAACCTAACACGCGCATTATATAGAGTTAAGAAAAAACTAATGTTTCCAAACATAAAAAAACTGTAAATAGAATTTTTGTAGAAAAAAAAAACACCACCATTACAGAATTTCTATAAATACACCAATCATCATCATCATCGATGGATGGATATGGGAACGGTCAAATTCTATGGATTTTATTTGAATATTTGGAGTAAAGGCAATATAGCATGACTGCATGAGGGGATGGATTTTTATACTTTACAAAAAAGGAGACATCATAGAACCCAAGACCAGCAAAGTAAAAACTAACAAGGCTACCAGTGAACTGCAGAAAGCGGACCTTGAGTTTTTATTGGATACTGATTTTAAACTAAAAACGAAGTTCTAAAAAACGCAAGGAAAAAGTAAAAGGGAAGGGTTTCGAACTAAAGTCAACACTATTATAGAAGAAGCATGTTACCAATTTACCACTATAGATTCTTTGTTGCTTGTTCACTTCATAATTTATTTCTCGGTTCACTTTCTATTTTCTATATAGGTTTTCACTAATAATTTGAAACCGAATAGGCTTCTGGGAACCTGGTGTCTCCAAGGTAGATCCGCCCCTGTGGCCACACCCATATCATATTATTGGTCTCATGGGATGCCTTGGAAGGATCCACACGTGTCCTACAATCGGCGGGGATAATAAATACTTGGCGATGATCGTCGTTGCGCGAGTGTGCGAGGTAACACCATATAAAAGCACAAGCAACCGTGAAAGATGAAGCATGGGGTAATGTTGGTAGTTTGGTTGAAACCCAATCCTTTAACTGGTTGATGAAGGTTCGGGTCAACACAAATGTAGCTCGGAGTTTATCTGTTGGACCGGAAAATTTAGGTAGTTGGTAATCTTCCTTAAAAGCTTCAATCTTTCATAAACCGGCAAAGTTCCATTAGCTAAAATGGACTCATCAGTCCCACATCGAGCAATCTACGATGTCCACGCCTTCAAGAAACTAAACTGAGCAGTAGCATCAACGAGGCTATGATGAATCCTCATTCCAATAGATTATTTGGTAACTGGGTATTTTAACGTCATAAAAAAATAAATAGAATTGGTTTAACATCAATGGTTGCTTCGGATTCCTTTCGTTTCAAATGAAATCTATTTGAAATACTAGATTGTACCATGTGCAAAGAAAACTGGAGCTTCCCCCAAACCATGTCAAAACCAACTGACATGGGTTCCAACACAAAATTGCATTTTTGAACATTTTCATGCAATTTAGTGAAACAAAACATGTATAATTAACAATAATAATATAAATAAATAAACTCACTTGGCCTCAAAGCTATTACCACCAAGGGACCTTACGTCAAACACAGGTACTGAATCGAGAAGCCAACACACACGCGAACCGATTTGCTCTACGAATTTTGAGCTACTCTTTTATGAAGTAATTGACCAACAAAATAGCAGAAGAAATCTAATATATAAAATACTCATACACAAAGGGTTTATATAACCACCCATACAACTCCTAGAGAACTTAAAATTAACTCTTTTAAGTGGATTCGAACTCTAACCAAATTAATTTTAATAAATTGTAGATAAACAAAAGATTAATAATAATAATAATAATAAAATTATTACTAATTATTATTATTAATATTATTATTATTAAAAGGAATTAATTCTTCCATGTCTACACATAAACTTTTAATGGAAGATGATTATAAAGCAGTAATCCAACCATAAAGAAGAGTTAATCTTAACGTCCAAAAAGTTGTAAAAAAAGTAACAAAACTCTTAGACACCGGACTCATCTACTCAATTTCTGATAGTCATGGGTTAGCCCTGGCCAAGTTATGCCAAAGAAAGGAGGAATGACGGTCGTAACCAACGAACTCATACTAACACGAACCGTCACCGGATGTAGAGTTTGCATCGACTATAGAAGACTCAATGAAGCTACAAGAAAAGACCACTTTTCTTTACCCTTCATCGACCAAATGTTAAAGCGATTATCCACTCCTAAATTTTATTGTTTTCTGGATGGTTTTCCAAGATATTTTAAAATCCCCATTACCCCTGAAGACCAAGAGAACTACATTCACTTGTCCCTACGGAACCTTCGTATATCGACGCTTGCCATTTGGTCTATACAACGCGCCTGCAACATTCCAGCGCTGCATGGTAGCCATTTTTCACAACGTGATAGAAAAAACCATGGAAGACTTCATGTACGATTTTTATATCTTTGGCGACTCATTTGACCAATGTCTCGACAACCTTGAACGCATGGTATCAAGATGTGAAGAGACTAACCTCTCTCATAATTGGGAAAATGTCATTTCATGGTCACTGGGTGGATAGTGCTCGGTCACAAAATATCTAATGTAGGAATGGAAGTCGATCGTGCTAAAATTGATACTATTTCTCGACTCCCTTCTCCTTCATCCGTTCGAGCCATTTGAAGTTTCCTAAGGCATACATGATTCTATAGGCGATTTATCAAAGACTTTTCCAAGATCTCTCGACCTATAATTAAGCTACTTGAAAAAGATGCCCCATTCATCTTTGACAAGGATTGCACAACGACATTTCTTGCCCTTAAAGATATACTACTCAAAGCACCAATCATGATTGCACCCGACTGGGAATTACCATTTGAAATTATGTGCGATGCAAGTGATTATGCAGTTGGAGCAGTCTTGGGACAACGAAAAGAAAAACATTTTCATCCCATACACTATGCTAGCAAAACTCTTAATGGCGCTCAAGAAAATTACACAAGCATTGAAAAGAGTTACTGGTTGTAGTATTTGTATTTGATAAATTCTTATCCTATCTCCTGCTTTCAAAAACTGTAGTCTATACAGATCACGCTACCATTTGATACCTTTTCAAAAAGCAAGATGCGAAACCACGTCTCATAAGATGGATTCTTCTCCTTCAAGAATTCGACATAGAAATAAAAGATAAACGAGGTGTAGAAAACACTGCTGCTGACCACCTGTCTCGCCTTGAAGACCCTGCTTTGGGAGGAACTCGAGAAGAACTCATCAACGAAAAATTCCCTAGGAATCCTTAGAAATGGTAGAATTCAAAGAAGAACCTTGGTACACAGATTTTGCTAACTACTTAGCTAGTGGCACTATCATCAAAGGGTTATCATATCATCAGCGAAATAAATTTTTCGCAGATGTAAAACACTATTTTTGGGAAGATCCATATATTTTCAGAATTTGTGCATATCAACTCATTCGACGATGCGTCAATGGTCTTGAAGCCAGGCAAATTCTTCACCATTGTCACGAAGGACCCTGTGAAGGACAACTTGGAATTGCCAACACCTCAAGAAAGGTGTATGATGCTGGATTTTGCTGGCCCACAATACATAAGGATGTTTATGTATTAGTCAAAACATGTGATGCATGCCAATGGATGGGCATCATATCAAAAAGAAACGAAATGCCACAAAATAACATTTTTATTTGTGAAATCTTTAATGTATGGGGATTGGACTTTATGGGACCATTTCCATCACCAAGAGGAAACAAATACATTTTAGTGGTTGTCGACTACGTTTCTAAATGGGTCTGGGCTGAAGCACTTCCAACCAATGATGGAAGGGTAGCTGTAAAATTCCTGAAAAAAACTATTCTCAAGTTTTGGAACTCCAAAAGCCCTAATCATGATAGTGGTACTCGCTTTTCTAATCTTAAAATGGGAAAAGCTCTAACACGTTAAGGGGTTTATCACCGCCTCTTAACAGCATATCACCCTCAAACCAATGGTCAAGCTGAAGTAACAAATCGAGATCTAAAAAGAATCCTAAAAACCGTGGATCAAAATCGAAAGGAATGGTCAAAGAAATTAGACGACGCTTTATGAGTATTTCGAACAGCTTATAGAACATCAATATGTACCACACCATATAAGTTAGTCTACGAAAAAAATTGTCACTTTACAGTAGAAATTGAACATAGAGTATATTGGGCATTAAAAAATGTAAATTTGGACCAAGAAATTTCAGGAAAGAATCGCCTACAACAGTTAAATGAATTAGATAAATTGAGAATTCAAGCATAGTCCAACTCAGAATTCTATAAGGAATGCTAAAAAAGAATACAGGATAAATATATAAGCGGACCTAAACAATTCAGGAAAAGTGACCAAGTGCTTCTCTTTAACTCAAGGCTACATATTTTTCTAGGAAAACTTAAGTTTCGATGGTCCGGACCTTTCACCATCACAAAAGTTTACCTCTAGGTGCGATATATATTAAGCCTCCAAATGGAGAACCATTTAGTAAATGGACAAAGGCTTAAATTCTATGAGGGATTCCTCAAGGAAGAAGAAACGGAAATGACCTTGGCGGAGGTAGATATGCAACGAGAAAAACACTAACAACTTGTAAATATTTGTTTTGTTTTAAACAATTCATCTTGTAGGTATATTTTGGAAGAATGTAACACGCGGAAAAGTTTACGAACCAGGTAAACACGAACCAAGAACCAAGTAGGCAAATAAACAATGGCACATATAATTAAAAGAGAGAGAGAGAGAGACGAGATGGTGCCTTAAAGGCACGGGGCCGTGCCCATCTGCAGACATGATAAAACTCTTCTGGCAGACCTTTCTTTTCATAACTGCGACGCCCCATTTCTCTGCACCCACCGGTACCCTACAACTTTTTCACACTTTCCTTCCGAAATCCACCAAAGAGGTATGTTAGTAACATCTAGATTTATTCAATTTATGCTTTGCATGTTATATAACATCTAGATTTAGGGAAAAATCTAGGGTTCTTGAACTAGACCCGTGTCGGTCTAAAGAACCCGAAATTTTTTTGTAGATCTTGTTAGTAGTAGTTAGTATTAGTGTTCTAATAAGTAAATCATCAAACCGTTGTTCAAAAATCGGGCATTTGCAACCCATTTGATCAAACCCTTGTTCATAACCAAAAACCTAAAAATCAAAGGGTAAACGGGTTAGTAAGTGAAAATTGATACTTGGGTTTGTTTTTCGGGGTATACCGCACATAGGGGACCAAAGATTTTGGATTTTTCGAAGCCAACATGAAAAGTTGGAAATTTGGGTCAAAACAGTAGCCGACCACAGGGTCGTGCCTCCGTGGCACGGGGTCATGCCCCCTGAAACTCTGCAGCACGGGGTCATGTCCAGAAGACACGGGGCCGTGCCCAAGCCTCTGTTTCTCGTATTTTTGTTGTTTTAACCAAGCTTAACTGTTTAAATGTTTGTTTTGTGCAAAAAAATGGCACCATACAAGTGGCTTAGGTTCAAGATAGAGCACTCTCATTGCACGGAACGAATGGAAATTCTCAAGACCCGTACGAAAGATCCGCCAAGACAAGTCTGTTATGACACCTTAGATACGGTTAGCCAAAGAGACTGCTACGACAGCCTTATCACAGGCAACGTTGTAGTATGTTTACGAATTCAATCTTGATGTGCTAAGCACTTTTACCCTCAAGAAAAATATCGAGGACATGTTCGATAGTGAAGTTGTGACGTTCCGATATGATGGTACTTGTTATGGGATTTCTGTAGCGAAGTTTGGTATGGATGTGAGGCTCTATATCGAGAATGAGCTTGCCGAACCTATCTTTTATGATAGCATCTTTGAGTTACCCGCAAACTCACGAAACACATTTTGGACAACCATTGAAGATGGGATCTACAATCCAAGCAACACCAAAAGCACCAAAATTTGGGACCCCTCATTTGCTACACTCATCAGGTCCTTAGCGGTACTTTGTGCCAGAGGAGAGATAGCGGAGGTGTGGTGAATCTTCGGGAGCTAACCCGTCTTTATTGCATCCTAAACCAAGAACCTCTGTACGTTGCCTTGATGCTACTGTAGAATATGGCCACCAATGCTAGAGCTACGGCTCTCATACCCATATTCTTCGATGGCTTGATAGCCAGGTCTCCTAGGGCCTATGCTGGATGCATCCCACAAAGCTTCTCAAAAAGGGGTAAGCGTCACCCGGGCTGACATCTCACTTTGCCATGGTCTGAACCTCATTGTCGAATGCGGCAATGGTTTCTTGTGCTTCTGTAACACCCTGTAAAAATCGTGTCCAATAGTATAGTGACACGTGTTGTATTTTGAATATAGTCTGTTAAAGACCAATAAGGACTAAAGGCGTCAACATGCTCAGGTTGAGCCTCTGAGTGACGAACCGATGTCAACATGCATAAATAACAGGCTCTGAGTGACTTATATGTCAACATGCTTGAAATTTGGCCTCTGAGTGACCGTTGTGTCAACATGCCTAGCCTCCGAGTGACATCGGAATCAACATGCTTGTAATAAGCCTCTGAGTGATCCTTTGTGAAGTCCTAACTCTCATACGTGCCGTTTGTTGGACGAGAGAGTTCAATTTTGTAAATATATGAAAATTGGATAATGGAGGGATTAAAAGTGTCAACATGTTAATTTATACCTCTGAGTGACCTTTTAACAAACCGAGCTCGACAATGTCCGGGCATAGTCGCGGGTATGTCAAGTATTGGCTACGGAGGGCTAAAAGTGCCAAAAGGGTGTTTTAGAAGGCCTTTAGAGGCTTTATATAGTTCAGGGGTCAAAAGTGTCAAAGTTTGAAAATCGCCATGGGGCGGTCGCGGGCCGCGAGAAACATGGCCTGTGTCTCTCGCGCCCTGCGAGACAGGCTCTGCTGCAGAAAAATGTTTGGTCTCCAAACAAAACTCCAAAACCATTTAAATTCAAAACCATGGACTTGTAAACTGCTATGCCACATTTTGGGACACTTGTAAGCTTCTTCTTACACCCCTAAACACCTGGCTTCACCTCCTTTGAGCTCTCCAACTATAAATAGGTGCACAATTTCTTATTTCAACTTACATCTTTCTCATTAAAACACTCTTCTCCCTCCTCTGGAAGTTCCTAACTGAAAGGAGCATCCAACTTAGTTCTCTTGCATTATAGGAACCTCTTTTAAGTGTTCCTTGCTCTTGCATTTTCGTTTTTAGGCTTCTATAGCCAAAAGTCAAGCGTTTTACGGCAAACGCTTTGACTTTCGGTTAAGACCATTATGGTCCAGCCATTGTTCAAAATGAACATGGCTAAGTGATCGTAATAAGGTAGGTGTTAGTCCCAATAAAGGGCACCTCCTGAAGATCACGTTTGCTAGACCAATTGACGGGTCAAAGTTATGTTATTAAAAAGTCAAACATGCCATTTTTCGGAAAAATCATAAATTGATCTTATATATGTTATGAAACCTGTTTTGACACTTAAACAAGTTGGTGCTAATTATTAGAACACGTATAAACATGTTCGGCTCGTCAATTTCAGCTCTAGGGTCGGTTCGCAACCGAAAGTCGCAAAGTTTGACTTCTGCTTTGACTTTCGATTCTGACCCGATTTAGATTAGTTACCTACTGATCTAAAGTTGTATTATGATCATAATATAATGTAGGTTATATTACATGATCATAATCAGAATCCAAGTTTATGCACAAGTTCCATAATTATGCCATATTTGACCAAAATGCCCTTTTTGTACAAAACAAGGTTTTAAATGATAATGAATTAAAAAATGAGTTTCCTACTGATGTAATATTATAATTAGGATTATTTGGGATGTTAAACCAAGTTATAAACTGAGTTTTCAAGCAGGTCCTTAAACTATGTCGATAAATGACGGTTTTAGTCCTTGTGACTCATAAAATGATTTTAATCAATCTCTTCAAGGTAAATCATTTACCTACTAATATGTTATATTAAATAACATATTTTAAACATTTTAATCTGATTCAAATATCAGTTTTAGTAAACATTGCTTAAAATGTCATTTTACGACATAAGCGCCGTTTAAGCGCATAGTATGGTTTTAAACCATATTATTGACCAAAACTTGATACCTACTGATTTCAAAACTTATTTTAAACATAATTACAGTAGGTACATATTGTAAACTCAGAATCTCAAAAAATTTATAAACTATGTGTAAAATGACCAAAATGCCCCTTCGGTGCATAGTTTGGTCATAAAAGATAATTTACACATATAATTGATATCCTGCTGATATTACATCATAAATAAAATACTTTTACAGAATACTCATGATTATAAACTTAAAATATGTTCAAGTTCCTTTTATACGATATATAATTACCGAAATGCCCTTATAAGGCATAGTTTCATTTTAAAACCATAACGGGCATACAAGTTGATATCCTACTGATATCTTAACTTATTTAAAGTATAATGGCATATAGAACTTGTCCAAGATTTATCCGGTTACCTGATATCTCTATTATGCGCACAGTTACGTAAATGTAACTATTTTACGGAATTTAACCGTAACGGGTTTAACCTTATCATTTAGCCTCAAAATCCAGAATGTTTATAGTTTACCCATATTATACTAGTCAAGTACTTGTCAGGTTTAAACTACATACTATCCGATCAGCGTTTAATCAAGCGTTATACGTAATGATCATGTACACTATTCGGTTTATAAGACCGTTAGTATTTAATTGGCTAGCTTATGCCATAATCTAGACTAGAGCCTTCTCGGTAAATGCTATCTGCACTTGGTACTTTTGTATACGGCTGAGTTATTTAAATATAAAAGAAGCAGACAAGCTCAGGTAAATACTCTCGACCTATTTTCCCTATACGGGCTTTGGATACGGTAAATTATTATCGCTTGGTCCATTGTAAGGTCAACCTTCCCAAGTTAATAAAAGATTTTTGTGCCATTTGCACTTAAAATCATTTTTAATGTTTTCAAAATGAGTCAGTTGGGTGTATTTACCAGCGTAAGCTGACGTATCTTCCAAAGGCTAATCTGCAGGTATAATATGAAATAGGCCGCAAGCTGCTCGGTAGAGAATAAGAGTATCTTGCAAATCCTTAGATCTTCCTAAAGCCTGTTTTGTATTCTTTCTTGTACATTTTACGATCCGCCTGTGGATCTTCTATTACGAGCTTGTATATTATATTAGATTTCGAACATTTCGGTTTGTAATAGTAATTTTACTCCAATACTTCCGTTGTGCTATGTTTAATTGACAATGATGTTATCAACTTACGTCACGATACTCCCCACCCGGGCCCACCGGTGTTTGGATTTCGGGGTTGGAAATCCAGGGTGTGACAGCTTCAAAGGTAACAAGGGGAAGATTTAGAACCCAAATGACCCCGACCAGATCCTCGCAATCAAAGACGACCCGAATCGTCCTCAACAATACTCTTACGGCTACGCCCCGGGTTCATCCTCTCAAGGTGGTCTATTTGATCTCGGTTATATAGCCCTTGTAATCTATTTGATCCCGGCTAATAAGCCTTTGTGATCTATTTGATCCCAGCTAAATAAGCCCTTGTTATCTGTGTGATCCCGGCTAATATCACAAGTGCGGTGATTTAACATCTGTTAGAGATGTATTTTATATAACCCTTGTGATCTATTTAATCCCGGTTATATAGACCTTATGATCTATTTGATCCTGGCTAAATGAGCCTTTGTGATCTATTTGATCCCGGCTAAATAAGCCCTTGTGATCTGTGTGATCCCGGCTAATATCACTAGTGTTGTGATTTAACATCCGTTAGAGATGTATTTTATATAACCCTTGTGATCTATTTGATCCCGGTTATATAGCCCTTGTGATCTATGTGATCCCGGCTAAATAATCCTTTGTGATTTATTTGATCCCGGCTAAATAAGCCCTTGTGATCTGTGTGATCCCGGCTAATATCACCAGTGTGGTGATTTAACATCCGTTAGAGATGTATTTTATATAACCCTTGTGATCTATTTGATCCCGGTTATATAGCCCTTGTGATCTATTTTATCCCGGCTAAATAAGCCTTTGTGATCTATTTGATCCAGGCTAAATAAGCCTTTGTGATCTATTTAATCCCGGCTAAATAAGCCCTTGTGATCTATGTGATCCCGGCTAATATCACCAGTGCTGTAACATTCGTCGAAAAACGGGTTTCAAAACCCGCTTCGTTTAATAATCAAATATTCGGTTAAATGTTCGTTGCGTATTTATTGTGCCGGTTATATTAAATAATACATAATTAATAAATATTTTTGAGTTTAAAAAAAACCATAATTAATAAATAATAAAATTAAAATTAAATAAAAGAACCGAACAGGGTAGCCGGGTCTCGAACCCGGGTCTCCCGTGTAAACACACACACATCACACCACTCCGCCACACACATCTTTTGTGATAAATACTTAAACAAATATCATTTAAGGTAAAACAGAGAAAGTCAAAACCTGTAAATCAGCGCGCCCAGAACTCGCAATCGCCGGAAAAACCGAAACTCGGCAAATGTGGCTATTTTCCCTTGACTGAAACGCGTAAACTGATTTCAACATCAGTTATAACCGTTGCTTAACACTCAATTTAGTCAAAACCGTTTCCTTTGAGAATTGGAATCCTTGACCTCGAATTTTGGCCACTAATTCGAAATCAATCGGCCTGTCCCCCTTATAAATACCCACCCAAACTCCTTGTAAACTTTTCGCTCAGAACCGCACTCTCTTTCTGAAGCTTTATTCCTTCCAAAGCACGTCGCCAGAGATTTTCGCACTCGCCGGAATCACTGATCAGAAAACCGCAGTTGTTCTCCAGACGGTATAATTGTCGAAACATCCTTACTATCTCTTGATTGGTAATTTATTTGCTCAAAACAATAATCAAAACTGTTAAATCAGTTCATTCAGCCGGGATCACTGTCGGGATTTTGAATGATGAAAAAGATGAAGTTAAGTTAGTGTTTTAATATAAATAAAAACGGGTATTTAACCGGGTTAGACACACAGTCCAGCGGTGGACTGTGTGCAAATACAAAACACACGTCCCGGGTTCGAATCACACATGTTTCCGACTTTCTGAAATAAAACCAACATTTTTAAACTTATTCAGATCAATTCACAGCATATATATATAATTAATATAATCCAGTGTTTATACAGATTAGACACATAGCCCAACTGGTTGGGCTGTGTGCACTCGAACCGAAGGTCCCGAGTTCGATTCCGGGTTCTGTAACCGGTTTCGGCTATATTAAATCATTTTTAATAAAAACTAAATAAGGTTAAAGTTAGTTAGTATATATATTAAATTAAAACAGAGAATATTTCGGGTTAGACACGTAGCTCTGTTGGTAGAGCTGCGTGCATGTATACGAGAGGTCTCGAGTTCGAACCTCACTCGCCGCCTGAAATTCATGCTATCCGACCGGTCAGACCCGGTCAGACCTGACAAAGTCAACCCTTTTTTTAATTTTTGTTTTCTTATTTTATTTTTATTAAATTGAAAAATTATTTAAAAAAAACTTAAAAATAAAGATTTTAAAGGTTAAAAACTTGCATTAAACTCACAAAAATAAATCTAAAAATCTCATTGAGAGCACTAATTAAAAATATTAATCTCAAATAAAATTTATTTATTTATCGAACCCTTTCGTTATTATTTAGGTTAGTTTTCCCTCGCCGGTTGAATCATAAATTCGTGCGCATTCATCGTCATCAAGAAACGCATCCACTGTGAGTGAACCTCTACCAATTCCCCGTTTTAATCATGTTTTGGGTGTATCATGTGTCGTACTATTCGTTTATTTTATTTAAACACTTGTGCATACATCATATCCGTGATCAAATGTGTATTGATTGTTGTGTGAATTATATATAGATTAAATTTATCATTTCAGTGCACGCATTTCATTAGGCCCATCAGTTCCTCGTGGGATACGGGTTGAGCATCAGGAGCCTCATTAGATCGGCTCCGTTTGATTGAGCCTTGATCTCAAATACATCATCATTTCATGTCATATACTCATCCAAAGTGGTTTGTGATTGTTTACATATATGTTTGCTCACATGTGATTAATGCACGAATTTTCTTTATTAAATAAAACAAGAAATTAGTTAAAATGTTTTAACAAGGTTCACTCGCCAACTTTTGTTGACCCAAAATCTCCCCCGTTTTACACATGATAAAGGTGATCCAGCTGAGACTGGAAACACTTAGGATGGCCTAGAAGAATAAACAAGTTTATACTTTGGAATAAATATGTAGTTTCATTTTTCTTTGTAATTGTATGAATTTTGTTTTTGGATATTTAAGTTTGTAAATTTGAATTTAATAAATATGAAACATCTTAGTAAATATCATGAGCTTTGGTGATAACCCAATTATGCCGCGACTTTTATTCCGCTGCGGGTCGGGGTGTGACAGATTGGTATCAGAGCTTGTGACTATAGGGATATAGGATAGGTTATTAGACCCTTAGAGCCTATACTATAGTTGATTAAATTTTAATTGTTTATGCATTACATGCAAAATTCATGATGTTTATATGTTTCATGTTTATTTTCACACCCAATGTTATGCAAGCACGCTCACAAATACATGTTATTATGCAATGCTCATCATAAATCATATCCTCATAACATATCATACCCATGAGAGCACACACCTCACGATTTCCATGATTTTTGCAATGATTTTTTGTATTTTTCAAATCACATCAAAGTGAGTTCTCATGACGGGCGTGTAGTAACTGGAAGGGTACGAGTACCGGTAGTCGGAACGTCCTGTCTAGCCTTGGCATTCGTATAAATCCAAAATAAAGGACCAGTTTGCCTACCTGGGGACTAACGATGAGAGTACGAAGGACCTATTAGACCAAAGCATGCTATACCAAACGTCGTGAGAGCTAACCCCACTTTGAGTTGTCATTGTGTCTACACCTGGACACCCTCCTACCATACATCTCGCAATCATATTTTACGATTTTCATTCGGGTGGTGTGAGTGTTAACCCGCCGACACCAATGTCAATCCTACCAAGCCCAATAGTCATGGGGGGCCACATGACTACACAGGCAATGGTATGGGGGACATTTAGAGGCCCAAACATGAGCAAACCCAAGACATCCTATGGATGTAGTTAAATTATTGTCAGTTATGTTGTTTTTCTTTCTTTTTACGACACATGACACCTAGAAAATTCTTAAACACACAATCTTCCTATATATGTTCCTGTAGATGTCGGCTAGGCAACTACGTGGAGGTAGAAAGTCAGGAAAGTCAAGCGAATGCTTGGCCACACAAATTGCTAAACAAATGGCCGCAGTACTTCCTGACATCGTGCTTCAAGTTCAACAAGCTCTCACCGCTAATCCCATCAACCCTCCCAACCAAGAAGACCAGAGCGTCACCAACCCTCCTTCCAAAACCCCAAGTGCACCTACAAACACTTCAAATCCTGCGCCCCCAAAATATGAAGGGACCGAAGGTGTTACCGCCCTCCTTCACTGGTTTGAAGAAGTGGAAAACACTTTCCTCAATTGCGATTGTCCCGAGGACCGTAAGGTACGTTATGCGACTGGAAGACTGTTTGGGGTAGCCCTTACCTGGTGGAACACGGAAAAGGGTAAGCGAGGAGTTGAAGATGCCATGGCCTTAACATGGTAAGAGTTAAGGGAACTCATGACAAGACGCTTCTGTCCAAGAAGCGAAATCAAAAAGCTGGAAGACGAATTCCACGCACTGAAACAAAAGGAAGGAGACCACACCTCATATAATAAGAGATTTCTCGAGTTGAACCAGATGATCCCAAATTTGTTCACCCCCTTGTACCGCTTAGTTGAACATTACATTCGAGGCCTCCCCTCGAAAATTCAAGATTCGGTTTTAAGCAAAACGCCTGCAACACTTGAAGTCGCAATGGAACTGAAAATCGCATTCGAAACGGCAAGTTAAAAGATGAGAAGAAGAAAGCACCCATTGAGACCCCAACTCCAAACCACCCAGTCTCATCCTCGAAGTTTGCTGGTAAGAGGAAGCGAAATTGCAAGAATTTTGCTGTCACTCAAACCAACCCTCCTATCACTGTTGCACCAATCACCCAAATTGCTCCTCCAGCTGCACCATTCAAAAAGCCATTACTGGCCCACACCCAAAATGCAACCACTGTCAATACCATCACCCTCCCGAAAATCCCTGCCGACAGTGCACAAGTTGTGGCCGTGTGGGTCACACCATCCAAACCTGCCGTACCCTTCAACGAATGAATCGCAATCAACCTCCAACCCAAACCCAAAATCAGATAGTGGGCCAAACCCAACAACCCTTACTTATACCACCTTCACAACACGCAGCCCAACCTTAGTACCAACCCAACTACCCCATGATGCAACCCATGCGAGCTTGTTTTAACTGTGGGGACTCAAACCACTTCAGGAACACATGTCCACGCCTAGTGAACATCATCCATGCCCAAGCTCACGCAAACCCGGTAAACCAAGCTAACCAAGCTCCCCCACCTGCCAGAGGGAGAGCTTTCAATATCAATGCCAACCAAGCCAGGGCTGAAAACAACATGGTCAACGGTACGTTTCTCATCAATGGTAGTTATGCATCCATATTATTCGATACTGGTGCGATAAGAGCTTTGTGTCCTTAGAATTTGAACCTATCCTCGACCAACCTCGTGTTAATCTCATCGAATCTCTAATGGTGGAAGTTGCTGACGGAAAACCCGTTTCATTAAATTCTATTATACGCAATTGTACTCTCACCCTAAACGATCACGATTTTCCAATTGACCTTATTCCTATGAAGTTGGGAAGTTTCGAGGTTATAATCGGTATGGACTGGCTCAGCCAGCATCACGCTGAAGTGGTGTGCCACGAAAAGTTCATTCGCATTCCTCTTGTCGACTGTCAGACACTACGTATTTTTGGGGAAACCCCTTCGAAAGGACTCAAATTAATGTCCTGCCTTCAAGCCCGAAGATATCTACGCAAGAACTATGTCGCATTCCTAACTCACGTCATCAAGAAGGGAAACAAGGAGATGAAACTCGAAGATATCCCAATTGTGAAGGAATTCCCACAAGTCTTCCCGACGACATTTCAGGACTTCCTCCTGTGCGAGAAGTCGAATTTCGCATTGATCTTGTACCTGGCGCTACACCAGTCGCAAAATCTCCTTATAGGTTAGCCCATCCGAAATGCAAGAGCTGGCCAGTCAAATGCAAGAGCTGACTGACAAAGGATTCATACGTCCTAGCTCATCGCCTTGGGGTGCACCTGTTCTTTTTGTGAAGAAGAAAGATGGAACGTTTCGCGTGTACATCGATTATAGAGAACTCAACAAGTTAACGGTTAAAAATCGCTATCCACTGCCTCGCATTGATGACCTCTTAGACCAACTTCAAGGCGCCACCTGCTTTTCAAAAATCGACCTTCGTTCTGGTTATCATCAGCTCAGAGTGCACGAAGAAGATATTCCAAAAACCGCCTTCCGGACTCGTTATGGTCATTACGAGTTCATGGTCATGCCTTTCGGTTTAACCAACGCCCCCGCTGTCTTCATGGATTTAATGAATAGGGTATGCAAACCCTACCTCGACCGTTTCGTCATAGTCTTCATCGACGACATCCTTATTTACTCCAAGTCTAAATCCGATCATGAGCGACACCTTCGACTCATCCTTACACTCTTAAGGACTGAAAAGCTTTACGCTAAGTTCTCAAAATGCGAATTCTGGTTAGGGGAAGTCCAATTCCTTGGACATGTCCTCAATGACAAGGGAATTCATGTCGATCCTTCAAAAATCAAGGCAGTACAGGAATGGCAAGCGCCACGTACCTCTACCGAAGTTAGGTCATTTCTTGGTTTGGCTGGCTACTATCGACGCTTCATTGCCAATTTTTCCCGTATTGTTGTACCACTCACGGCCTTGACTCATAAAGGAAAACCCTTCATATGGGGACCTAAGCAAGAGGAGGCCTTCCAAACTCTAAAGCAAAAACTTTGTGACGCACCTATCCTCACACTCCCCGAGGGTTGCGATGACTTTGTGGTATATTGCGACGCATCAGGGCAAGGGCTAGGCTGTGTTTTGATGCAAAGAGGAAAAGTGATAACCTATGCCTCTAGGAAACTCAAGGTTCACGAGAAGAATTACACCACCCACGACCTGGAACTTGGAGCCGTTGTGTTCGCTCTCAAGATATGGAGACATTATCTCTACAGTACCATGTGTGAAATATACACTGACCACAAGAGTCTCCAACATATCTTCAACCAGAAAGAGTTGAATAATAGGCAACGAAGATGGGTCGAACTGCTCAACGACTACGACTGTGAAATTCGGTATCATCCTGGCAAGGCAAACGTGGTGGCCGATGCGCTCAGTCGAATGCGAACTCCATTCGTCTTCTATGTTCGCAAATCATAACCGACATCAAAGATCGAATCCGGGCAGCTCAACATGTTTCTGTAACAGAAAATGACGTACGCGATGAGCTGTCATGTGGAGCTGAACTCAAAATCGAAACCAAATCCGATGGTATTCTATACTATTTAAACCGCATATGGATTCCTGATCGCGATAACCTTCGTGATTTCCTCATGAATGAGGCGCACAAAACACGATAATCTGTACACCCAGGAGCCGACAAGATGTATCAAGACCTACGATACACCTACTGGTGGCCTGGCATGAAAAAGGATATCGCTGTTTTTGTTTCCAAGTGCCTGTTCCAAAGTAAAAGCTGAACATAAAAGACCTTCAGGACTTCTAGTCCAACCCGAAATACCTGTATGGAAGTGGGAAAACATAACCATGGATTTCATTACCGGGTTACCTCGCACCTCCAGTGGGTATGACACCATATGGGTAATAATCGATCATCTTACAAAGTCATCTCATTTCATTCCGATTCGCGAGGACTTCAAGAACGAGAAGTTAGCTCGTATCTACATCAGCGAGATCGTAAGCCGTCATGGTGTACCATTAAGCATCATTTCAGACCGTGATGGTCGTTTCACTTCACGAACATGGCGAGCCGTACAAACCGTTTTGGGTACTCGATTAGAGCTCAGTACCGCTTTTCATCCTCAAACTGATGGTCAATCTGAACGCACCATCCAGACCCTTGAATACATGCTGCGAGCATGTGTCATAGACTTCAAAGGGAATTGGGACGCTCACCTACCATTAGTTGAATTTTCGTACAATAATAGCTATCATTCAAGTATCGGCATGGCTCCTTTCGAAGCTTTATATGGTCGTAAGTGCTGATCTCCAGTATGTTGGCACGAAATTGGGGAAGCGCAAATCACCGGACCAGAATTAATTCAAGAAAAAACCGACAAGATCCTTCAAATTCGAAACAATCTTCTAGCGGCTCAAATTCGTCAAAAGAGTTATGCTGACAAACGACAAAAGCCCTTGGAGTTTGAAATTGGTGATCAAGTATTTTTAAAAGTATCACCGTGGAAGGGAGTGGTTCGTTTTGGCCAGAAGGGCAAGCTAGCACCACGCTACGTAGGACCTTTCAAGATACTCGAAAGAGTAGGTCCTGTAGCATACAAGCTTGACCTACCAGAAGAGCTCAACAGAATTCATCCCACATTCCACGTATCAAACTTGAAAAAGTGCCTTGCTGATGAAAACCTCCATATTCCTCTAGAAGACATTCAAGTCGGTGAATCGATGCACTTCGTTGAAAGACCAGTAGAAATCATGGATTTCGGAGAGAAGTGTTTGAGGCAAAGTCGTATTCCAATTGTCAGGGTACGTTGGGAGTCAAAACGAGGACCCGAGTTTACTTGGGAACGTGAAGACTCAATGCGCGAAAAATACCCGCATCTTTTCCAGTTACCACTACTACTTAAATTTCGGGACGAAATTTCTAAAAGTAGGGGATACTGTAACATTCGCCGAAAAACGGGTTTCAAAACCCGCTTCGTTTAATAATCAAATATTCGGTTAAATGTTCGTTGCGTATTTATTGTGCCGGTTATATTAAATAATACATAATTAATAAATATTTTTTAGTTTAAAAACATAATTAATAAATAATAAAATTAAAATTAAATAAAAGAACCGAACAGGGTAGCCGGGTCTCGAACCCGGGTCTCCCGTGTAAACACACACACATCACACCACTCTGCCACACACATCTTTTGTGATAAATACTTAAACAAATATCATTTAAGGTAAAACAGAGAAAGTCAAAACCTGTAAATCAGCGCGCCCAGAACTCGCAATCGCCGGAAAAACCGAAACTCCGCAAATGTGGCTATTTTCCCTTGACTGAAACGCGTAAACTGATTTCGACATCAGTTATAACCGTTGCTTAACACTCAATTTAGTCAAAACCGTTTCCTTTGAGAATTGGAATCCTTGACCGCGAATTTTGGCCACTAATTCGAAACCAATCGGCCTGTCCCCCTTATAAATACCCACCCAAACTCCTTGTAAACTTTTCGCTCAGAACCGCACTCTCTTTCTGAAGCTTTATTCCTTCCAAAGCACGTCGCCGGAGATTTTCGCACTCGCCGAAATATCACCGGAATCACTGATCAGAAAACCGCAGTTGTTCTCCAGACGGTATAATTGTCTAAACCTCCTTACTATCTCTTGATTGGTAATTTATTTGCTCAAAACAATAATCAAAACTGTTAAATCAGTTCATTCAGCCGGGATCACTGTCGGGATTTTGAATGATGAAAAAGATGAAGTTAAGTTAGTGTTTAATATAAATAAAAACGGGTATTTAACCGGGTTAGACACACAGTCCAACGGTGGACTGTGTGCAAATACAAAACACACGTCCCGGGTTCGAATCACACATGTTTCCGACTTTCTGAAATAAAACCAACATTTTTAAACTTATTCAGATCAATTCACAGCATATATATATAATTAATATAATCCAGTGTTTATACAGATTAGACACATAGCCCAACTGGTTGGGCTGTGTGCACTCGAACCGAAGGTCCCGAGTTCGATTCCGGGTTCTGTAACCGGTTTCGGCCATATTAAATCATTTTTAATAAAAACTAAATAAGGTTAAAGTTAGTTAGTATATATATCAAATTAAAACAGAGAATATTTCGGGTTAGACACGTAGCTCTGTTGGTAGAGCTGCGTGCATGTATACGAGAGGTCTCGAGTTCGAACCTCACTCGCCGCCTGAAATTCATGCTATCCGACCGGTCAGACCCGGTCAGACCTGACAAAGTCAACCCTTTTTTTAATTTTTGTTTTCTTATTTTATTTTTATTAAATTGAAAAATTATTTAAAAAAACTTAAAAATAAAGATTTTAAAGGTTAAAAACTTGCATTAAACTCACAAAAATAAATCTAAAAATCTCATTGAGAGCACTAATTAAAAATATTAATCTCAAATAAAATTTATTTATTTATCGAACCCTTTCGTTATTATTTAGGTTAGTTTTCCCTCGCCGGTTGAATCATAAATTCGTGCGCATTCATCGTCATCAAGAAACGCATCCACTGTGAGTGAACCTCTACCAATTCCCCGTTTTAATCATGTTTTGGGTGTATCATGTGTCGTACTATTCGTTTATTTTATTTAAACACTTGTGCATACATCATATCCGTGATCAAATGTGTATTGATTGTTGTGTGAATTATATGTTGATTAAATTTATCATTTCAGTGCACGCATTTCATTAGGCCCATCAGTTCCTCGTGGGATACGGGTTGAGCATCAGGAGCCTCATTATATCGGCTCCGTTTGATTGAGCCTTGATCTCAAATACATCATCATTTCATGTCATATACTCATCAAAAGTGGTTTGTGATTGTTTACATATATGTTTGCTCACATGTGATTAATGCACGAATTTTCTTTATTAAATAAAACAAGAAATTAGTTAATATGTTTTAACAAGGTTCACTCGCCAACTTTTGTTGACCCAAAATCTCCCCCGTTTTACACATGATACAGGTGATCCAGCTGAGATAGGAAACACTTAGGATGGCCTAGAAGAATAAACAAGTTTATGCTTTGGAATAAATTTGTAGTTTCATTTTTCTTTGTAATTGTATGAATTTTTATTTTGGATATTTAAGTTTGTAAATTTGAATTTAATAAATATGAAACATCTTAGTAAATATCATGAGCTTTGGTGATAACCCAATTATGCCCCGACTTTTATTCCGCTGTGGGTCGGGGTGTGACAAGTGCGGTGATTTAACATCCGTTAGAGATGTATTTTATATAACCCTTGTAATCTATTTGATCCCGGTTATATAGCCCTTGTGATCTATTTGGTCTCAGCTAAATAAGCCTTTGTGATCTATTTGGTCCCGGCTAAATAAGCCCTTGTGATCTGTGTGATCCCGTCTAATATCACCAGTGCGGTGATTTAACATCCGTTAGAGAGGTATTTTATATAACCCTTGTGATCTATTTGATCCCGGTTATATTGCCCTTGTGATCTATTTGATCCTGGCTAAATAAGCCTTTGTGATCTATTTGATCCCGACTAAATAAGCCTTTGTGATCTGTTTGATCCCGGCTAAATAAGCCCTTGTGATCTGTGTGATCCCGGCTAATATCACCAGTACGGTTATTTAACATCCGTTAGTGATGTATTTTATATAATCCTTGTGATCTATTTGATCCCGGTTATATAGCCCTTGTGATCTTTTTTATCCCGGCTAAATAAGCCTTTGTGATCTATTTGATCCCGGCTAAATAAGCCCTTGTGATCTGTGTGATCCCGGCTAATATCACCAGTGCGGTGATTTAATATCTCTTATAGATGTATTTTATATAACCCTTGTGATCTATTTTATCCCGGTTATATAGCCCTTGTGATCTATTTGATCCCGGCTAAATAAGCCTTTGTGATCTGTTTGATCCCGGCTAAATAAGCCCTTGTGATTTGTTTGATCCCGGCTAAATAAGCCCTTGTGATCTGTTTGATCCCGGCTAAATAAGCCCTTGTGATCTGTGTGATCCCGGCTAATATCACCAGTGCGGTGATTTAACATCCGTTAGAGATGTATTTTATATAACCCTTGTGATCTATTTGATCCCGGTTATATTGCCCTTGTGATCTATTTGATCCCGGCTATATAAGCCTTTGTGATCTATTTGATCCCGACTAAATAAGCCTTTGTGATCTGTTTGATCCCGGCTAATTAAGCCCTTGTGATCTGTGTGATCCCGGCTAATATCACCAGTACGGTAATTTAACATCCGTTAGAGATGTATTTTATATAATCTTTTTGATCTATTTGATCCCGGTTATATAGCCCTTGTGATCTGTTTGATCCCGGCTAAATAAGCCTTTGTGATCTGTTTGATCCTGGCTAAATAAGCCTTTGTGATCTGTTTGATCCCGGCTAAATAAGCCCTTGTGATATGTGTGATCCGGCTAATATCACCAGTGCCGTGATTAAACATCCATTAGTGATGTATTACCCTTTCGGGTTATGATCTATTCTATAAAGCCATGTGATCTATTTGATCCCGCTACTATCATCAGTGCGATGATAATTAAACATCTATTAGCAATGTTGTGCCTATGTGTCATATTTTATGTCCATTAGTGACAGGCCTTTGTGCCATGTCCTTTGTGACAAGTCTATGTGCTATATATAATCGTCAAATATGACAATGACAGTCGTGACATTGTGATCCCCTGTCTAATAATAAATGGACTACGTCCAAATTGTAATTTGCCTATGATGGT
Organism: Scalesia atractyloides; assembly: GCA_947069175.1. NCBI lineage: Eukaryota > Viridiplantae > Streptophyta > Magnoliopsida > Asterales > Asteraceae > Scalesia > Scalesia atractyloides. The sequence continues at coordinate 35,481,828 of CAMTDV010000011.1, forward strand.
CCTATTAAGACCTAGGCAAAATATAGATATAATAAGCCTAAGAGTTGTGATGTTATTCACACCAAGTATAGGCAATGGATTATTATATCCAATGTTAAAAGCCGATATGGTTGATATACCATGGCTAAACAAAATTTTAATTGGTGTATAGAAACCAAGACTTAAAGATGGCTAATTCTAATGAAGCACAAAGTAGCCATCGGAACGTCAAAGATGCCGAAAAATAGCCATGGATAATAACGATTTCCAAGCTCGCATTGATGCGGCTGTAGAAAAGGCCATGGATAAGGCCATAGATAAATTAAGAGAGTCGAGTGCTACTCGCTCTAAGCCATTATCAATTCAACCATCTTCAGCTCATAAGGAGAGCTCTGTTCACTCATCAAATGCGAAGAGTGAACCTAAGAGGATAGACTATGCTGATAGGTCCCGTTCTTCCAAGGACGGATGTACCTACAAATATTTTGTCTCCTGTAAGCCCCGAGACTTTAATGGGGAAAAGGAACCGTAGAAGCTCTAAAGTGGCTGGACGAAATGGAGACTATCGTTGACATCAGCAGTTGTGCTGAAAAGGATGTGGTCAAGTATGTATCACAATCCTTCAAGGGCGATGCCCTAACATGGTGGAAGGCCATGATTCAATCAACAGGTAAGGTACACCTGTACAACTTGGGATGGTCCAAGTTTGTTGATTTGATAAAGGAAACTTATTGCCCAACCCATGAGGTGGAGAAAATAGAGACAGACTTCTTGTCTCTTTCCATGAAAAACCTAGACTGTCGGAAGTACGTTTCCGATTTTAATTCCTTATCTAGGTTAGTTTCTATCTTATCACCCCTGAACCCAAACACATTGCACGTTTTATAAATGGATTAGCGCCCGATATTAAGGGCATGGTAAAGGCTGCTCAGCCTAGTACCTATAGGTATGTTGTTGACCTATCTCTTTCCCTCACCCTTGATATAGAAAGGCAGAAGTCAGTCAAGCCTGAAACTGACTGAAAAAGAAAGAGAGAGGAAGAAAACTCACATAGATTTAATAAGAAAAATAAAGGGAGGTTCGGGTTCAAAGGGAACCAAGGCAAGTCGGCTGTGATACCATTCTGTAAGACTTGCAACCGAAGACACTGGGGACAGTGTAATCCTGACCCACAAGCTAGACCTTGTGGCATATGTAAAAGAAGGGGGCATAAGACCCTAGATTGTAAAGATCTTAAGGATATTGTGTGTTTATTTGCAATGAAAAAGGGCACATTGCAACTAGCTGCCCTAAGAATTCAAGGAATAATAATCCGAAGCCTGGAGAGGCCAAGAAGGGGAATGCGCGCACCTTTCGGCTAAATGATAAGGAAGCTGTTAATGACAATAACATCATAACAGGTACTTTCCCCATTAATGATATTTTTGCTAGAGTGCTATTTGATTCGGGTGCAGATAAATCATTTGTAGATCATAAGTTTAGTAAACTATTAATTATGCCCGTAAGAACTCTAGATAAGACTTATGAGATAGAACTTGCCGATGGAACCTTATGTAACATCCGCCAAAAACCGGATTTACCAAACCCGCTTCGTTTATTAACCGAACAACCAGTTAAAAATTTCGTTGCGTATTTAATGCTCAAATTAATTTTAAACGATACATAATTAATAAGTATATTAGAATATAAAATTTACGTTTAAAAATGTGTTAAAAATAGCGAACTAAAAATAAAACGCTGAAGCCGGGTTTCGAACCCGGGTTAGCCGAGAATCAGCAAAGCCTTAACTCACACGCGCTCAACCACTCCGCCACTTGTGTTTCTTGTTGATTATTTGAACAAATAATACATAAAATAAAGTTGGAAATCAAACCCAGTCACTATCGTCGGAAATCCCGACGAAATCGTCAATCATTGACGTTATATTTTGGCATAACGGATACAATTATACTAGCGTCGGTTATAACTGAAAACTTTAAGGTCTTTTATTCAAATCATCAAATCGTAACCGAAGAAATTAAATTCGAAACCGGAAATACACTGAAACCTGAGTTATACTTTATTCATTCAGTGAGCTCACGAGTTTTATCAAGATTACACTCTTCTTTTCGCTCAGAAAACCTCGCCGGAATTCTCTGTAAATTAACCGGAAAACTTCGCCGGAAAACCGAGTTCAATCCATCCTTTCTTATTACTCTAAAATAAGATCTTAGAGCTTATACTGGCATCACCCACACTCACCTTAAACCTCTAAAGAATCTCTGTCAAAAGAAATTTCACTCGCCGGAAATTCTCTGCAAGTCGCCGAAAAACCGGGACTTTCATCTACACGGTAATTACCTCGATTTTTCTGTTTCATTCCATTATTATACAAATTCTAACATCATTCCATCACCCAGAATCAACCCCAGACGACATTGCCGGATTTTCTGTTTTCGCCGGAAAACTTCTGAAAGTTTCAGAATCTCGCTGTTAACCGGTATGATCATGTAACCTACTGATAATCGTTACTCAGTAGTTCAATTTCACATCTATTTCATTCAAACTGATTATTGAATCCGAACAGAAGGAGTTCCCAAAACAGAGCCGACGATCTTTGCCGGACTTCTGAAGATAGGCGATCAGTTCGGTACAATCAATCCCCAAACCTTTTTCTGTTCATTACATTACGATTGCTCATAATGTTCGTTAAATTAATTTAACAAATAACAGTTAGTTAACCGTTGTCTGAGTTTTGAACGAAGAAGACGAAGTAGTGTATGTTATAAGATTAATTAAAATCGGTATTATAAACGGGTTAGATACACAGTCCAGAGGTGGACTGTGTGCAAACAAATACATACACGTCGCGAGTTTGATTCCTGTCCCAACCTCACTCTCTTGAAATAAAAATGCTTTTTTTAACCGAACCGGGTTAACTCAGTAAGATGTTAAGTATAATAAAAACTAGAATAATTACCAAGTTAGACACACAGTCCAGCGGTGGACTGTGTGCCAAACTAAACCACATGTCCCGGGTTCGAGACTTGTGGCGAGCACCGGTTCAATTCAATTAAAATCCTTTTTAAAAATAAATGATTTTCGGATTAAGTTAAATAGTATATAAATATAATTAAAAACAGAAATATTTCGGGTTAGACACGTGGCTATTGGTAGAGCTGCGTGCACGCGTACGGGAGGTCTCGGGTTCGAGTCCTGCCCGGCGCATACTTACACACAATAAAACCGGTCAAACAGTCAACGGTCAACGGTCAACAAGTCAACGGTCAACGGTCAAAAATCAATATTTTTTTTATTATTTTATTTATTTATTTAAATTAAAAATAACATTTTTAAAGTTAGAAAATAGCCTTAAACTCACAAAAATACATCCAAAAAATCCTATTAAAGTTGTTAATAAAATCCATTTATTTACCTTACTTTTCGTTATTAATTAGGTTAGTTTTTCCTCGTCGATCAATCCTCTAAACTCGTGTGCATTCAACATCATCAACCGAACGCACCCACTGTGAGTGAATCTCTACAAATTCCCCGTTTTTAAATCACGTTTTTGGGGTGTATCATGTGTCTTACCATTTATTATATTTAAATCATTGTGCATACATCATATCATGAACAAATGTGTATTCAGCTTGTATAAACTATTTGTGTGGTTATTGTTTAGATTTAATTTATTATTTTCAGTACATGCAATTTCATAGGCCGCCGCTCCCCATTACATTATGAGCGTTGAGCAGTTCCCCATTACATTATGAGCGTGAACCTGGCGTTGCCAACATACGATCGGCTGCGTTTGATTGAGCCTTGATCGCACAGACATTTATCATTTTCAGTACATGCAATACGATCGGCTCCGTTTGATTGAGCCTTGATCGCACAGACATTTATCACTTTCAGTACATACATTTATCATAGGCCGTCCATTCCCCATTTTTGTTAATATATGTTATTGTTTGTTGTTGTTTGTTATGGTATGCTATTGTGTTGTTATTGTATGCTAATTGTTTGTTATTGTATGTTTATTTACATTTCTTCATATAGGAATATTGCACAATTTTTCCGTATTAAATACAATAAGAAATAAATAATAAATATTTTCTAACAAGGTTCACTCGCCAACTTTTGTTGATCCAAAAACCATTTTTACATATGATACAGGTGAACAGGAAGAAGCAAGGAAAACATAGGAAATAGCCTTAGAAGAAAAATAATGAAGTTTAGAAGGATGAATAGAACATGTTGTATTTGTTTGATATTATTGTATGATCTCTTTTAAATTGAAATAATAAATATGAAACATTATAATAAATGTCATGAGCTTTGATGAAAATCCAATCATGCCCCGATCACCTTTTCCGCTGCGGGTCGGGGTGTGACAGATTGGTATCAGAGCTTTTGACTATAGGGATATAGGATAGGTTATTAGACCCTTGGAGCCTATACTATAGTTGACTAGATTTTAATTGTTTATGTGGTTACATGCAAACTTATGATATTTATTTGTTTCATATTTATTTCATACACAAATGCATGCAAACATTTCCAATATTACATTTTGTGATACATAGTGAATTATACTTACAGTCAAACATACATACTTACATACATATTCATCATACATGTTACAATATTCACATATTCAATTCATCTTCATACTTCCGTTATTCAAGATTTTGTCGCATTTTTCATTTTTTCAAATCTCATCAAAGTGAGTTCTGCGACGGGCATGTAGTAACTGTAAGGGTACAAGTACCGGTAGTCGGAACGTCCTGTCTAGGTTGACATTCGTATAAATCCAATATAACGGACCAGTTTGCCTACCTGGGGACTAACGATGAGAGTACGAAGGACCTATTAGGCCAAAGCATGCCACACCAAACGTCGTTTGAACTAACCTCACTTTAAGGTGTCACCGTGTCCACACCTGGACACATTCCGAATATCATACGTTACATACATATTTCTCGATTTTCTCCGGGTTTTAGTGTACGAAACCAGGCTAACACATGCGAACCATATGAAAAACCTGGTAATCATGGGGGCCCACATGATTACGAAGGTGAAGTATCACGGCATGCAAGGCCCAATTACGAGCAAAGCCCAAGACATCCTATGGATGTAGTAGATTTATTATACTATGTTTATTTTATGAATGTTCATTCCTAAATACGACACATGATCCCAAAAACATCCAACTCATACTCTTCATATGTATTCCTTGTAGATGTCTTCTAATTCCGCTCGTAGGAAGATGAGAGCAGAAAAAGCTCGCGAGCGTATGGCTGCTCAAATCGCTCAACAAATGGCTGCCGTGATACCCAACATTGTAGTCCAAGTCCAACAAGCCCTTACCGCTAATCCCGTCAATCAAGAAGTTCAAAATGTTGTCAACCCTCCCCCAAATACCACTAAATGCACTTACAAGCATTTCAAATCCTGTGACCCTAAAAAATACGAAGGGACTGAAGGTGTCACTGCTCTTCTCTATTGGTTTGAAGAAATGGAAAACATTTTTCTAAATTGCGATTGCCCCGATGATCGCAAAGTGCGATATGCTACTGGTCGTTTATTTGGAATATACTTGGTGGAATACAGAGAAGGCTAAACGAGGTGTTGAAGATTCTATGACTTTGAATTGGGAAGAGTTGAAAGAAATCATGACAAGACGGTTTTGCCCAAGGAGCGAAATCAAGAAATTAGAGGATAAGTTCTATTTGTTGAAACAAAAGGAAGGCGACCACACTACATACAACAAGAGATTCCTCGAGTTAAATCAAATGGTTCCCAACTTGTTCACTCCCCACTACCGTTTGATCGAGCACTACATTCGAGGTCTTCCTTCAAAAATTCAAGACTCTGTAATAAGTACCACACCTGCAACCTTGGAAGCAGCAATAGAGTTAGCTACAGAGCTCACCGAGAACCGAATCCGGAACAAAGACTTCAAGGAGGAGAAGAAGAAGGATAAAGCATCGACTGAAACCTCCAAATCCACCCAAACCGAATCCCCTTCTCAACCCATTTCTAAGAGAAAACGAGACGGGCAACTTTTCGCTACCACCCAACGCAACCAACCAGCCTTACAAGCCGTACCCCTCCAAGCTATCCCAATCACTCAAGTAGCACCCAACTCAACCTACCCAAATAAGAAACCTTACCTTGGACCTCACCCTCAATGTAACACCTGTTTTTATCACCATCCATCTACCTTACTTTGTCGACTATGTGCGAATTGTGGACGCTATGGTCATTTGAGCAAGGTTTGCCGCACCCCTCAAAACCAAACCTCACCCCCTATTCAAAACATGATCCAAACATATCAACAACCCCAATACCCCATGTTCCCATATGTTCGAGCCAGTTTCAATTGTGGTGACCCTACCCACTTTAGAAACATGTGCCCTCAATTGGTTAACATCATAAACGCCCAAGCTCAACCCAGTTAACCAAGCAAATCAAGAAAACCTAACCACTATGCCACCAGCAAGAGGAAGAGTTTTCAACATCAACGCCCATCCTGTTGAAGATAATGACGGCCCAAACGAAACCACCCAACTAGTCCCCTTCACCAAAAATTAAGATTCAACTCCAACCGTTTAGTTTTATGTTTTTCTTTATGTTATCTCAATTTTCACGTGTGTCAATTTTAAATTGGAAATTGATCCAAGGATTTTGATGCAAATTACTATTTCAGTTTTGTTTTATACTCATTGATTTAACATTCATACCATCATACATCTCAACGTATTTCAATCTCATTATTTAAAGAAGTTGGGCTGTGTCTCACTTCTACATAGACTAACCTCTCCATCACAACAAACGAGAGAGGGACTGTCATCATTCAAACATGTATACTATCAGAATTATGACTCAGGCATTGTTTGTTGTGTTTATTTATGTTTTAGAGTCACATAGAACTAATCATAACTTACGGATAAAGCCAATGAAAATTTGACAAGAATATGGTGGATACGCCGCTGGTACTTCCTATATATAAGTATTCTTGCCAAAGGATCAGAGGCATTGTCAGGCGGTTATGAGAAGTTCCATGTAGGATTTAGTAATGTCTTGGTTGAAATTTGTTTTACACTCACTGATTTAACATTCATATCAACTCATCATTTAAAGAAATTGGATTGTGTTCCATTTTCTACATAGACTAACCTCTCCATCATAACAAACGAGAGAGGTATTGTCATCATTCAAAGACTCAAGCTTTGGTTGTTGTGTTCGCTTATGTTTTAGAGTCACATAGGACTAATCATAACTTACTGATAAAACCAATGAAAATTTGACGAGAATATGGTGGATACGCCGCTCGTACTTCCTATATATAAGTATTCTTGTCAAAGGATCAGAGGCATTATCAGGCGGATTGAGAAGTTCCATGTAGGATTTAGTATTGTCTTGGTTGAAGTTTGTGTTATACTCACTGATTTAGCATTCATATCATCTCATTATTTAAAGAAATTGGATTGTGTTCTATTTTTACATAAACTAACCTCTCCATTATAACCAACGAGATAGGAACTGTCACCATTCAACATGTATGCTATCAGAATTAGGACTCAGATATTGGTTGTTGTGTTTATTTATGTCCTAGAGTCACATCATAGAACCAATCATAACTTACTGATAAAACCAATGAAAATTTGACAAGAATATGGTGGATACGCCGCTGGTACTTCCTATATATAAGTATTCTTGCCAAAGGATCAGAGGCATTTTCAGGCGGTTATGAGAAGTTCCATGTAGGTTTTAGTAGTAGAAGTTTTGTTTAAGGATATAACCTTATCTTTCCAAACATATCAAAACTCTTGCGCATGAAATCATATTTAGTCAATCAACTTTGATTATCAATATCCTTTATCATAGGCATCAAAAAGCGATTCCTGACACAGGGTACTCAACCCTTACAAGGAACGTTACCGCCTCAAACAAAATTTAAACTCTTACTTCTTTCTAAGTCTGTAACTGTCAAATTAAACACCATCCTTTTGAGTCAAACATGCCACTACTTAAATTTCGGGACGAAATTTCTAAAAGTAGGGGATACTGTAACATCTGCCAAAAACCGGATTTACCAAACCCGCTTCGTTTATTAACTGAACAACCAGTTAAAAATTTCGTTGCGTATTTAATGCTCAAATTAATTTTAAACGATACATAATTAATAAGTATATTAGAGTATAAAATTTATATTTAAAAATTTGTTAAAAATAGAGAACTAAAAATAAAACGCTGAAGCCGGGTTTCGAACCCGGGTCAGCCGAGGATCAGCAAAGCCTTAACTCACACGCGCTCAACCACTCCGCCACTTGTGTTTCTTGTTGATTATTTGAAACAAATAATACATAAGATAAAGTTGGAAATCAAACCCAGTCACTCTCGCAGGAAATCCCGACGAAATCGTCAATCATTGACGTTATATTTTGGCATAACGGATACAATTATACTAGCGTCGGTTATAACTGAAAACTTTAAGGTCTTTTATTCAAATCATCAAATCGTAACCGAAGAACTTAAATTCGAAACCGGAAATACACTGAAACCTGAGTTATACTTTATTCATTCAGTGAGCTTGCGAGTTTTATCAAGATTACACTCTTCTTTTCGCTCAGAAAACCTCGCCGGAATTCTCTGTAAATTAACCGGAAAACTTCGCCGGAAAACCAAGTTCAATCCATCCTTTCTTATTACTCTAAAATAAGATCTTAGAGCTTATACTGGCATCACCCACACTCACCTTAAACCTCTGAAGAATCTTTGTCGAAAGAAATTTCACTCGCCGGAAATTCTCTGCAAGTCGCCGGAAAACCGGGACTTTCATCTACACGGTAATTACCTCGATTTTTCTGTTTCATTCCATTATTATACAAATTCTAACATCATTCCATCACCCAGAATCAACCCCAGACGACATTGCCAGATTTTCTGTTTTCGCCGGAAAACTTCTGAAATTTTCAGAATCTCGCTGTTAACCGGTATGATCATGTAACCTACTGATAATCGTTACTCAGTAGTTCAATTTCACATCTATTTCATTCAAACTGATTATTGAATCCGAACAGAAGGAGTTCCCAAAACAGAGCCGACGATCTTTGCAGGACTTCTGAAGAAAGACGATCAGTTCGGTACAATCAATCCCCAAACCTTTTTCTGTTCATTACATTACGATTGCTCATAATGTTCGTTAAATTAATTTAACAAATAACAGTTAGTTAACCGTTGTCTGAGTTTTGTACGAAGAAGACGAAGTAGTGTATGTTATAAGATTAATTAAAATCGGTATTATAAACGGGTTAGACACACAGTCCAGCGGTGGACTGTGTGCAAACAAATACATACACGTCACGAGTTTGATTCCTGTCCAAACCTCACTCTCTTGAAATAAAAATGCCTTTTTTAACCGAACCGGGTTAACTCAGTAAGATGTTAAGTATAATAAAAACTAGAATAATTACCAAGTTAGACACACAGTCCAGCGGTGGACTGTGTGCCAAACTAAACCACAGGTCCCGGGTTCGAGACTTATGGCGAGCACCGGTTCAATTCAATTAAAATCCTTTTTAAAAAATAAATGATTTTCGGATTAAGTTAAATAGTATATAAATATAATTAAAAACAGAAATATTTCGGGTTAGACACGTGGCTCAGTTGGTAGAGCTGCGTGCACGCGTACGGGAGGTCTCGGGTTCGAGTCCTGCCCGGCGCATACTTACACACAACAAAACCGGTCAAACAGTCAACGGTCAACGGTCAACAAGTCAACGGTCAACGGTCAAAAATCAACATTTTTTTATTATTTTATTTATTTATTTAAATTAAAAATCAATTAAAAATACTTAAAAATAACATTTTTAAAGTTAAAAAATAGCCTTAAACTCACAAAAATATATCCAAAAAATCCTATTAAAGTTGTTAATAAAATCCATTTATTTACCTTACTTTTCGTTATTAATTAGGTTAGTTTTTCCTCGTCGATCAATCCTCTAAACTCGTGCGCATTCAACATCATCAACCGAACGCACCCACTGTGAGTGAATCTCTACAAATTCCCCGTTTTTAAATCACGTTTTTGGGGTGTATCATGTGTCTTACCATTTATTATATTTAAATCATTGTGCATACATCATATCATGAACAAATGTGTATTCAGCTTGTATAAACTGTTTGTGTGGTTATTGTTTAGATTTAATTTATTATTTTCAGTACATGCAATTTCATAGGCCGCCGCTCCCCATTACATTATGAGCGTTGAGCAGTTCCCCATTACATTATGAGCGTGAACCTGGCGTTGCCAACATACGATCGGCTCCGTTTGATTGAGCCTTGATCGCAAAGACATTTATCATTTTCAGTACATGCAATACGATCGGCTCCGTTTGATTGAGCCTTGATCGCACAGACATTTATCATTTTCAGTACATACATTTATCATAGGCCGTCCGTTCCCCATTTTTGTTAATATATGTTATTGTTTGTTGTTGTTTGTTATGGTATGCTATTGGGTTGTTATTGTATGCTAATTGTTTGTTATTGTATGTTTATTTAGATTTGTTCATATAGGAATATTGCACAATTTTTCCGTATTAAATACAATAAGAAATAAATAATAAATGTTTTCTAACAAGGTTCACTCGCCTACTTTTGTTGATCCAAAAACCATTTTTACATATGATACAGGTGAACAGGAAGAAGCAAGGAAAACATAGGAAATTGCCTTAGAAGAAAAATAATGAAGTTTAGAAGGATGAATAGAACATGTTGTATTTGTTTGATATGATTGTATGATCTCTTTTAAATTGAAATAATAAATATGAAACATTATAATAAATGTCATGAGCTTTGATGAAAACCCAATCATGCCCGATCACCTTTTCCGCAGCGGGTCGGGGTGTGACACCTTAGAAACTGCTTCTTCTATTCTTGATGGATGTTCCATATCCATTAAGAATCATTACATACCTATCTCTCTTTTTCCAATGAAATTGGCGGCGTTTGATGTTGTCTTAGGCATGGATTGGTTATCTCATAACCAAGTTCGCATTGCCTGCGATAAAAAGCTCATCGAGATTAAGACCCCATCTGGTGAAATGATCACCATTCTTCGTTTAACGCAAGATTTATTAACCCAGTCGTACACAAAATTACTAAGTGCAGATAGCATTTACCGGCAAGTCTCTAGTCTGGATTATGGCATAAGCTAACCAACTAAATACTAACGGTCTTATTTAAGTCATAGACTTAGACCGACTAGTGTACTTGATCAAAACGTATAAGGCTAGATTAAACGATGATTGGATAGAATGTAGTTTAATCCCGACAAGTACTTCGACTTGTATAATATGGGTAAACTATAAACATTCTTGATTTTGAGACTTAAATGACAAGGTTAGACCCGTTTCGGTTAATTTTCGTAAACTAGTTACATATGCTTAACTGTACGCATATTAGTGATAAGTCATGGACAAGTTCTATATGGCATTATATTTTAAATAAGTTGTAATATCAGTAGGATATCAACTTATATGTCCGTAAAGGTTTTAAAATAAAACTAGGCCTCATAGGGGCATTTTGGTAATTTCATACATTATAAAAGGAACTTGAATATAATTTATAGTTATAACCATAAGTATTCTGGAAAACTAACTTCTTTATGATATATTATTAGTAGGATATTAATTATATGTGTAATTTTATATTTTATTACCAAACTATGCACCAAAAGGGCATTTTGGTCATTTTACACATAGTTTTATAAATTATTTGGGATTCTGAGTTCATATCATATACCTAATGTAAAAATGTTTAAAATAAGTTTTAAAATCAGTAGGTAATAAGTCTTGGTTGGTAAATATGGTTTAATACCATACTATGCGCCGAAACGACGTTGTTGTCGAAAAATGATGATTTATGCAATGATTACTGAAAACTGATATATGATCAGATTATCAAGTCTTAGATATGTTATTTAATATAACATATCAGTAGATAAAAGATTTACTTTGAAAAGATGTGATTAAAACAATTTTATAAGCCACAAAGACCTTATCGTCATTTATCGACATAATACAAGGACTTGTTTATAAAGGAGGAACTGATGGGTCTAATGTGAATGCTTGACTGAAATGAGAAAATATAACCACATATAACAATAAACCAAACATTATATAACATGTTAGATCATATAATAGTAGTAGCACAAGTGTTTGAATAAATGTTATAAATAAATGACACATGATACACCCCAAAACATGAATAAAAAGGGGAAGTTTGTTAGAATTCACTCACAGTGGGTGCGTTTCTTGAATTGATAACGAACGCGCACGGTTATAGATTCCAACCGACGAGAAAACTAACCTAAATAAACACGTAATAATTTGGTAAATATATTTCTTTATTTGAAATTAATATTTTTATTTTATGCCTTTTATTAGACTTTTAAGACTATTTTATAGTATTTATTACAAATCTAATGCTTAAAAAGTCTTTTATATATATATATATATATATATATATATTATATATAGGGATTTTAGAGAAAAATAAAGAAAAGATGTATTAAAAAAATATACCCCTTTTTAGGGGTTTAACCGGTCATTTATGCGATTTTGGCAGCGTGTGAGGATCGAACTCGTGACCTCCCGTTTACGTGCACGCAACTCTACCAACTGAGCTACGTGTCTAACCCGAAATAATCTGGATTTTAATTTTTATATATATATATATATATATATATATATATATATACTAACTGAGTTAAACTATATTTGTTTTTATTTTAAAAAGATTTTTATGTTACAACGCCGGTTACACAACCGGTTCGAACCTGCGCCCCCCATGTTACGTTGCACGAAGCCCTACCAACTGGGTTGTGTGACTAACCGGAATATCTACGATTCATATTAATTTTATACACTTACTGACTGTTAATATGTAAGTATTAAAAAATTTGGTTAAATTCGGAGATTGGCATCGTGTTAAGACTCGAACCCCGAACCTCTGCTTTAACTTTGCACACAGTCCACCATTGGACTGTGTATCTAACCCGGCATAAACATCAAATTTAATTATATTAATAAACTATCACAACATCATCTTCTTCATGTTTGAAACCCAGAACATTAACCCGGCTTGTTTAAATCAAACAACTTTATTAAATTCACCACTGATAAATAAAAGATAAAAAAGAGGAGATTCAAGTGATTATAACAGACAGTCGTGATCTTAACTTCTCCGGCAATGTTTTCCGGCGATAAAACCAAGTTCTGGCGAAGTGAGACAGAAGGTATCTCTCAGAGAGTTTAGAGTGGTGTTGAGAGTATGAGCGAGTTTTAGAATAGGTTTGGACCGATATTTATAGGTAAATGCGGGTTTAATTCTGGAATTCGGTTTCAACCGATTTCAGTTAATAAATTGATTGCCACAGTTACTTTGTAACTGAATTGAGCCATGATTGGGTCTTAGAGCATGATTTAAGGTCGGTTTCTTTGATTTAAATCGAAGAAGACACGGCAATTGAATGTCGATTTTGGAATTACAGTCGTTGATGTTAGGCAGTTGATTTTGAACAGATTTAATAGCTTGTTTTAGTATAAAATTGATTTGTTTTCGAATAACTCACATGTGTGTGTGTAGCTCAGTGGTGTGGAGTGTGTGTTGGTTTAGTGGTGACCCGGGTTCGAAACCTGTGGTCACCTTTTGTGTGATTTTTATTTTTATTATTATTATTAGTTTTATTTATTATTATTATTATTAGCTTTTATTGATTTGTTATTTTAACTCTTTTAATTTATAAATTACAGAATTTTCTATAACGAATTTGAACGATTAACATAAATACATAACGAAACCTTATATCAAAAATTTGAATTATTTAAAGGGAGCGGGTTTAAGAACCCGTTTTACAATGAATGTTACAGTATCCCCTACTTTTAGAATTTTCATCCCGAAATATAGGTAGTTGTAGGTGTAACTTGAAAGAGATGCGGGTATTTTTCGCGCATTGAGTCTTCGCGTTCCCAAGTAAACTCGGGTCCTTGTTTTGACTCCCAACGCACCCTAACTATCGGAATTCGACTTCGTCTTAAACGCTTCTCACCGAAGTCCATGATTTCTACAGGTCGTTCTACGAAGGGCATTGATTCATCAATCTGAATATCTTCCAACGGTATATGAAGGTTTTCGTCAGCTAGGCACTTTTTCAAGTTGGATACATGGAACGTGGGATGAATCTTGCTGAGTTCTTCTGGTTGGTCAAGCTTGTATGCTACAGGACCCACTCTTTTGAGTATTTTAAAGGATCCAACATTGCGAGGTGCTAGCTTGCCTTTTTGTCCAAAACGAACCACTCCCTTCCATGGTGATACTTTCAAAAGTACTTGATCGCCAACATAAAACTCGAGTGGCTTTTGTCGTTTATCAGCATAACTCTTTTGACGACTCTGAGCTGCTAGAAGATTGTTGCGGATTTGAAGAATCTTATCGGTTGTTTCCTGGATCAATTCAGGTCCAGTGATTTGTGCTTCACCGATTTCGTGCCAACACATAGGAGATCAGCACTTACGACCGTATAATGCTTCAAAAGGAGCCATACTGATGCTCGAATGATAGCTATTGTTGTACGAAAATTCAACTAATGGTAGATGAGTATCCCAATTTCCCATAAAGTCGATGACACATGCTCGCAACATGTCTTCAAGAGTCTGTATGGTGCGCTCAGATTGACCATCAGTTTGAGTGTGAAAAGCGGTGCTGAGGTCTAAGCATGTGCCTAAATCTGACTGTACGGCTTGCCATGTTCGGGAAGTAAAACGTCCATCTCGATCCGAAATGATACTTTAAGGCACACCGTGTCGGCTTACGATTTCATCAATATAGATGTGAGCTAACTTCTCGTTCTTATAGTCTTCGTGGATTGGAATGAAATGAGCTAATTTGGTAAGACGATCAACGATAACCCAAATCGTATCATGCCCACTAAAGTGCGAGGTAACCCGGTAATAAAGTCCATGGTTATGTTTTCCCATTTCCAAATGGGTATTTCAGGTTGAACGAGTAATCCTGAAGGTCTTTGATGTTCAGCTTTAACCTTAGGACATGTGAGGCACTTAGAGACAAAAATGGCGATATCCTTCTTCATTCCAGGCAACCAGTAAGAGTATCGCAAGTCTTGATACATCTTATCAGCACCCGGATGTATAGAGTATTGTGTTTTGTGAGACTCATTCATGAGAAAAGTACGAAGGTTGTCACGATCAGGTACCCAAATACGATTTAAGTAGTAAAGGATACCATCGGACTTGGATTCTAACTTGGTTTCAGCTCCACAAGATAGTTCATCTCGTACATCGTTTTCTGTGACGGAAGTATGTTGAGCTGCGCGAATGTGGTTTTGAAGATCAGTCATGATTTGTAAACACAAGAGATGAATAGAGTTAGCATACTCTTTTCGGCTAAGAGCATCAGCCACAACATTTGCTTTTCGAGGATGATAGAGGATTTCACAGTCATAATCATTCAAGAGTTCGACCCATCGTCGTTTCCTCATGTTTAACTCTTTTTGATTGAAGATATGTTGGAGGCTCTTGTGGTCAGTGTAAATTTCACAGTTGGTACCATAGAGATAATGTCTCCATATCTTTAGAGCGAACACGACTAATCCGAGTTCTAGGTCAGCGTAGGCTATCACATTTCCTCTTTGCATTAAGACACACCCTAGTCCCTGCCCTAATGCATCACAATAGACCACAAAGTCTTCACAACCATCAGGGAGAGTGAGAATAGGTGCATCACAAAGTTTTTGCTTTAAGGTTTGAAAAGCCTCTTCCTGCTTGGACCTCCAAATGAAGGGTTTGCCCTTATGAGTTAAGGTTGTGAGTGGTAAGGCAATACGAGAGAAGTTGGCGATGAAACGTCGATAATAACCAGGTAAACCGAGGAATGATCTAACTTCAGTAGGAGTGTGTGGAGCTTGCCATTCTTGTACTACTTTAATCTTTGCAGGGTCGACATGAATTCCTTTGTCGTTGACGACGTGACCAAGAAATTGAACTTCTTTTAACCAGAATTCACATTTCAAAAACTTAGCGTAGAGCTTTTCGGTTCTCAAAAGTGTTAGGATAAGTCGAAGATGTCGCTCATGATCTGATTTGGTCTTGGAATAAATAAGGATGTCATCGATGAAGACAATAACGAGACGATCGAGGTAGGGTTTGCATACCCTATTCATTAGATCCATGAAGACGGCTGGAGCATTGGTCAAACCAAAAGGCATGCCCATGAATTCGTAGTGACCGTAGCGAGTTCGAAAGGTAGTCTTCGGAATGTCTTCTTCACGTACCCTAAGCTGGTGATAACCAAAACGAAGATCGATTTTTGAGAAGCAAGTGGCACCCTGAAGTTGATCTAGAAGGTCATCGATGCGAGGTAAAGGATAGCGGTTCTTGATGGTCAGCTTGTTGAGCTCTCGATAATTGATACACATTCGAAAAGTTCCATCCTTCTTCTTGACGAAAAAACCGGTGCACCCAAGGTCATGAGCTAGGACGTATAAATCCCTTGTCAGTCAGCTCTTACAGCTGGCGCTAACTCTTGCATTTCAGATGGGGCTAACCGATATGTACATTTTGCGATTGGTGTAGCACCAGGTACAAGATTGATTTGAAATTTGACTTCTCGCACAGGAGGAAGTCCTGAAACGTCGTCGGGGAAAACTTGAGAAAATTCTTTAACAATCGGAATGTCTTCGAGTTTCTTCTATTTGCCCTCTTTCTTGACAATGTGCGCTAGGAATGCTACGTAGTCTTTGCGAAGGTATTTTCGAGCTTGAAGGCATGACATCAACTTGATTCCTTTGGATGGTGTTTCACCAAAAATACGAAGAGTTTGACCGTCGGCGAGAGGAATTCGAATAATTTTTTCCTAAGAAACGACTTCAGCATGATGCTGACTAAGCCAGTCCATGCCAATGATGACGTCAAAACTACCCAACTTCATAGGAATAAGATCGATTGGAAAATCGTGATCATTGAGAGTAAGAGTGCAATCACGAATGATAGAGTCTAACGTAATAAGTTGACCGTTGGGTACTTCCACTGTAAATGATTCGGCTAGACTAACGCGAGGTAAACCAAGAATAGTTCAAACTCTAAGGACACAAAACTCTTATCCGCGCCAGTGTCAAAAAGTATAGATGCATAACTACCGTTAATGAGAAACGTACCGTTAACCACGTTGTTATCCACTCTAGCCTGGTTGGCATTGATGTTAAAAGCTCTTCCTCTAGCTGGCGGATTGGCTTGGTTCATAGGGTTAGCTTGGGCTTGCGCATTTATGATGTTTACCAAACGCGGACAAGTGTTGCGGAAGTGGGTTGGATCACGGCAATTGAAATAAGCTCTGACAGGCTGCATCATAGGATAGTTGGGTTGGTAGAAAGGTTGAGCCATTGGTTGAGCAGGTGGTAATAGTAGAGGTTGTTGGTAGGGAGCTTGGCCTACCACTTGGTTGTTTGGTTGGGCTTGGGGTTGGTTGCGGGCTGGTCTTTGAAGAACGCGGCAGGTTTGAATTGTATGACCTGCACGACCACAACTTGTGCAATGAAGACATGGGTTCTCGGGAGGGTGCTGATATTGACATCGATTGCATTTTGGTTGAGGTCCTGTATACTGCTTCTTGAATGGTGTAGTAGGAGGAGCAACTTGTGTGATTGGAGCGGTGGCAATAGGTTGATTGGTTTGAGTTGGCTGATTTGTGACGACAAAGTTCTTCCCATTTCGCTTTCTTTTGCTAGTGAATCGAGAAGAGGATCCAGTTTGGGTCGAGGTAGGGGTTTCAGCAGGTGTCTTGTCTTTCTTCTTCTCATCTTTAAAATCCCCGTTCCTGATGCGATTTTTAGTGAGCTCAGTAGCTAGCTCCATTGCTGCTTCCAAGGTTGCAGGCGTAGTACTCATCACGGAGTCTTAAATTTACGAGGGAAGACCCCGAATGTAGTGCTCAATCAAGCGATAGAGAGGAGTAAACAAGTTGGGTACCATTTGATTCAACTTGAGAAACCTCTTGTTGTAGGTTATATGGTCTCCCTCCTTTTTTTCAAGAAATAAAACTCATCTTTTTAACTTCTTGATTTCACTTCTTGCAGAAGCGTCTGGTCATGAGTTCTCTTAACGCCTCGTCTACCTTTCTCCGCATTCCACCATGTAAGTGCTACCCCATACAGACGACTAGTAGCATAACGCACCTTGTGGTCGTTGGGACAATCACAATTGAGGAATGTACTCTCTATCTCCTCAAACCAACGAAGGAGAGCAGTGACCCCTTCAGTCCCCTCGTACTTTGGAGGGTCACATGAGTTGAAGTGCTTGTAGGTGCACTTAGTGGTGTTTGTGGGAGGGTTGACAACGTTTTGACCCTCTTGGTTGACTAGATTGACAGGATTGGCAGTGAGAGCCTGTTGGACTTGAATCACAATGGGAATTACGGCGGCCATTTTATTGGGCTATTTGAGCAACCATGCGCTCACCGGATCTTCATGATCATCTACCTCCTCGAGAGTGCCTAGAAAACATCTACAGGAAATACGTAACGAGATTATGAGTTTGATGTTTTGGTGTCATGTGTCGCATTTAGAAATTAACATTCACAAAATAATTGAGAAAGATAAATTCACTACATCCATTGGATGTCTTGGGCCTTGCTCATGTTTGGACCCCCATATGTCCCTCATACTTGGCCTAGGTAGTCATGTGGGCCCCCATGACTACTGGGCTTTGTAGAGTTCACATTGGTGTTGGCCTGTTAACACTTGCATCACCCGAATGAAAATCGTAAAACATGATTGTGAGGTATAAAGTCGGAGGGTGTCCAGGTGTAGACACAATAACAGCTCAAAGTGGGGTTAGTTCACACGACGTTTGGTGTGGCATGCTTTGGCCTAATAGGTCCGTCGTACTCTCATCGTTAGTTCCCAGGTAGGCAAACTGGTCCGTTATATTGGATTTATACGAATGCCAACCCTAGACAGGATGTTTTCGACTACCAGTACTTGTACCCTTCCAGTTACTACATGCCTATCGTAGAACTCACTTTGATGAGAATGAAAACATCACAAAAATTTGAGAAAAAAATGAAAAATCTTCATATGTGAAAATTGAAACATGTGTGTTTGTGTAAGCATGTTATGTTAACAATACGTATATCACAATAAATATCACACAACAACATATAGTAGTGAGAGTGCTTGCATGCATTTGTGTGTGAGATAAATATGAAACAAATAAATATCATGAGTTTGCATGTAACCAACTAACTCATAAGCAATTAAAATCTAATCAACTATAGTATAGGCTCTAAGGGTCTAATAACCTATCGTATATCCCTATAGTCAAGAGCTCTGATACCAATCTGTCACACCCTGACCTGCAGTGGAAATGGTAGTCGGGGCATGATTGGGTTTTCATCAAAACTCATGACATTTACTATAACAAAGTTTCATATTTAATAATTCAAATTAAAAAGAGAAATTTCGTCAAACACATAAACCATAAAAGCACAAGATTGTTCTAAACATGACATTTATGAAATTCTTTATTTTTCTTCGAAGGCAAAATCCTCCGTGTTCCTTGCTTCAACCTGTTTACCTGTATCATATGTAAAAATAGAAATTTGGGTCAATAAAAGTTGGCGAGTGAATCCCGTTTAAACATTTTGAAAGAAATAATTATGTTGAATAATTTAATAAAAATGTGCATAACCAAGTATGAGCAAACGTACATGTAAACAATCCACAAACCACATAAACATCTAACAATGAACACATAAGCATGATAAATGATGTGATATGAGATCAAGGCTCAATTAACGAAGCCAATCTAATTAGGCAACGCAATGCTCTACTCGTATCAAACGAGGAACTGATGGGCCTAATGTGAATGCTTGACTGAAATGAGAAAATATAACCACATATAACAATAAACCAAACATTACATAACACGGTATACTGGTAGTAGCACAAGTGTTTGAATAAACATTATAAATAAACGACACATGATACACCCCAAAATATGAATAAAAAGGGGAAGTTTGTAAGAATTCACTCACAGTGGGTGTGTTTCTTGAATTGATAACGAACGCGCACGGTTATAGATTCCAATCGACGAGAAAACTAACCTAAATAATCACGTATTAATTTGGTAAATATATTTCTTTATTTGAAACTAATATTATTATTTTATGCCTTTTATTAGACTTTAAGACTATTTTTATAGTATTCACTACAAATTTAATGCTTAAAAAGTCTTATTTATATATATATATATTTATATATATATATATATATATATATATATATAGGTATTTTGGAGAAAAATAAAGAAAAGATGTATTAAAAAAAATATACCCCTTTTCAGGGTTGAACCAGTCATTTATGCGATTTTGGCAGCGTATGAGGATCGAACTCGTGACCTCCCGTTTACGTGCATGCGGCTCTATCAACTGAGCTACGTGTCTAACCCGAAATAATCTGGATTTTAATTATATATATATATATATATATATATATATATATATATATATATATATACTAACTGAGTTAAACTATATTTGTTTTTAGTTTAAAAAGATTTTTATGTTACAACGCCGGTTACACAACCGGTTCGAACCCGCGCCCCCCATGTTACGTTGCACAAAGCCCTACCAACTGGGTTGTGTGACTAACCCGGAATATCTACGATTCATATTAATTTTATACACTTACTGACTGTTAATATATGTAAGTATTAAAAAATTTGGTTAAATTCGGAGATTGGCATCGTGTTAAGACTCGAACCCGGAACCTCTGCTTTAACTTTGCACACAGTCCACCACTGGACTGTGTATCTAACCTGGTATAAACATCAAATTTAATTATATTAATAAACTATCACAACATCATCTTCTTCATGTTTGAAACCCAGAACATTAACCCGGCTTATTTAAATCAAACAACTTTATTAAATTCACCACTAATAAATAAAAGATAAAAAAAGAGGAGATTCAAGTGATTATACAAGACAGTCGTGATCTTAACTTCTCCGGCAATGTTTTCCGGCGATAAAACCAAGTTCTGGCGAAGTGAGACAGAAGGTATCTCTCAGAGAATTTAGAGTGGTGTTGAGAGTATGAGCGAGTTTTAGAATAGGTTTGGACCGATATTTATAGGTAAATGCGGGTTTAATTCTGGAATTCGGTTTCAACCTATTTCAGTTAATAAATTGATTGCCACAGTTACTTTGTAACTGAATTGAGCCATGATTGGGTCTTAGAGCATGATTTGAGCTCGGTTTCTTTGATTTAAATTGAAGAAGAAACGGCATTGAATGTCGATTTTGGAGTTACAGTCATTGATGTTAGGCGGTTGATTTTAAACAGATTTAATAGCTTGTTTTAGTATAAAATTGATTTGTTTTCAGAATACTCACATGTGTGTGTGTAGCTCAGTGGTGTGGAGTGTGTGTTGGTTTAGTGGTGACCCGGGTTCGAAACCCGTGGTCACCTTTTGTGTGATTTTTATTTTTATTATTATTTTTAGTTTTAGTTATTAATATTATTATTAGTTTTTATTGATTTGTTATTTTAACTCTTTTAATTATAAATTACAGAATTTTATATAACGAGTTTGAACGATTAACATAAATACATAACGAAACCTTATATGAATTATTTAAACGGAGCGGGTTTAGAACCCGTTTTACAACAAATGTTACACCATCCCTCATGAGTATAGGGTCTCGATCCTCTTTATCCCATAACTTATTAATACCCAGGAGCACCAACAAGTGTTCAGGAAAGGGACGAAGCCGCGAAGGACATGTCCTGATAGACTTTAAAAAACAACTATTCAACTCAGATTCCGCGGGTTCCAACCCATTAAGGACCGCATCCGGATGTCTCCAAACCATTCTGAACGGAACAATCGATTCAGAAACCCAAAAAACCGGTCTTTCCAAGAACCAAGCGTAGTCACCATAGATGAAATTAAATAGGTGTCGATTTGAGACGTCTCAAACGTAAACCAATCACTTAGCCAAACGGAAAAAAGGCGAAAGGGTAGAAAGATGGGTCAAACCCTGAAGCCCGACACACGATTCAAAGTGTAAAACCCTAGCGAGACCTTGGGGATGCAACTTCCCAAAGGAAACACGGTAATACTCTAAAACATTAAGCACAAAAGTAGAAAAAGGATGACGAAGATTGGAAAACTCAAAATGACGACAATATAGACCGATGGAACCGGCAGGATACTGATCTATGGATTTGTTCAAACCCGGAGCAACTGGATTAAACCGCATATCAATACCCCCACTATATACAAAACGCCTCAACTTCCTCTTTTGTTAGGCGAGAAAAACTAGCGGCTAAATCCTTTCGAGCACCCATGAGTGAAGGGCAAAGAAAAACTAAGCTGGATGAAAGGAGTATTGCGATAAAGCTTGTGGTTAATGGAAAGAAATGTGAAGAAGTAATTATGGAAGAAGAAGTTATAATACAAAAAGGATGGTTATAATTGTCTAGGGGCTAAAAACTGTAACATGCAGAAAAACCGTCGAATCAGTCAAATCAACTGTCTTTTCAAAATTTAAAATCAGGCATTTTCACTGCCCAAAAGGTAAAGCTCGAAACCCTTCAAGCCTTGAAGCCTTTTACCAAACCAAACGTTGTGAAAAAAAAGTCAGAAGTCTTTGATCCTACACCCCAAACACCTCTGACTTGGAGGGCTGATGAAGTGGGTAGCTCAAGCTCAATAAAATAACTTATACACAATATAGCTTAAAGGGCTAAAAGGTAAAAGGCTTCAGAATCGACAACTGTCGTGAACAGCAAAAAGAATGAGAACAGTGCCCAGTCACAACACTTTACGTGTATACCCTCCTGCACAGCGACAACCGAGCATGTGCAAGAGCACACTCTTTTACTCGCAGTCTAAACCCTTCAACCTACCTAAAAGGGCAAGTTCGCCACTGCAACCAGGGATCACCAGTCAAAGGTTTCTTCTTATAGAGATCCCTTTCCTTTAAAGCACAACCCCTTGTCATTCAGGAGGGACACACCAGATCAGCTCAAGTCACTCTTGATCTCTGATCTTACTTCTCCTTCTCTAGAACTTGTTCTATGCTTGTTCTATTCTTAATTTGACACTACCTCATCACATTTGATATTAACATTCTGGATTGAACACTTCCCAATCCAGAATCCAAAAGTGAACGACTAACAATGGTGATCTCTCTCCACGTGTTGCAAACGTGAGGGGACCCACGACCTGCGTTAGGCAAACCGAAACCCTTGAATCCTTTTGCCTAGCCAGTCCGGTCACTATCCTTGGTCTTATATTTGTTGTAGCAACAAACAGAAAGGTTTAACCAAATAAATTAACATTTGTAGTCTTTTTTTTTTGTTGTTGAGTTTCAATTGGTGCCATTTCTACCTTCCCAATACTGCCATGTTGTATATTAAGTCTTGTAAATTTTGATTTCAGGACTCAAGTTTTACAAGGATAATGGATATCAAAATTATGTAATTTTGAAACTTATTATTTGGTAAGACTTTTAGTGTATGTGTGTAACTGCACCTCATTCAAACTATTTAGTGTTTACTTTTCATCAAGGTTGATTGTGATTTATGGGCTGCTCAAAATTTATGTACGTGTGATAACTTGAACCAGTGGGCTTAAAGACTAGGATGAAAGTGCAAAGGCCATGAATCCAAGTTCAAAGCAACCAGCCAAGTACGATTATAACCCTCTTTTGATTAATGCGAGGTCAATAAGATCTCTCATCTTTGTGCTGCTTTTTTTAATCAGGTATGCAACTGTTAAAAAAGCAGCAACAGGTGCTGCGGCAGCTGCTAGGTCGGAGAAGCATGCTGCACCTTCTGATCCCAAGAAAAAGAAGGGAAAGTGATTACAATCTCTGTATGATTCATTTCGATTTTTTTATGTATTCTATGATAAGTATAGTGGCGTCTTATAAGTGTGTCCAAATGAGTCGATGTTGCTATGGCTGTTTTAATATTGATGTTGCAAACTAAAGTTAATTAAGGGGCTAAGGACAATTTTAAAGCCTCTACGTATGGTTATTTTGTAGGAAAACATTTGTCGTCTGAAATGTGTAGGTTTAATATTATGCGTATGTGGGAAGACAACATTCGTATCGGAGTCATACGAACTTAGCGAATGCTTTGTTCCGCAGCCGCAACGTGCGGCCGGCTAAATCCTAAGTGAAAATTAACAATGAAGAAATATAATATTTTCATTTAAAAACAAATCAATGCTACTTTAAAGCCTGCTAACCTTCTGAACAAAAAATTCCGGTGGGCTTGATTAAAATAGGCCCAAAACAGCTTAAATCCTAGTATAAAATGAATAATTTTCCTACTCATCTTCTTCACATGGTTTTCACAACACCTGAAAAATCTTTCAATTCAAAACCGAAATCAGATATACTCTTTTATCACCTTTCTCTGTACATTTTAGCTATCATATAATATGAATGGTCAAAAACCAAAGAAAAAAGCAAGTGCCCGTCGAAACCAACTTGGAGATGACGCGACGACTCGGGTGAGGGCGGTGTGGACCGAGCTCGACGGGGCTTGACGGCCAGGAGCCATCCCCACACACCTTTTAGACTATGAGGTGTGGAGGAGTGTAGTCATCAAAGGATGAACCACCAAGTAGGCATCCACGTAAACAGGTGTATGGTTGAGCCTAAAGAGAATAGACCTAGAGTGTGGGGATGAACCTCAATACATATATATATATATACAGAGGAAGGTTCATTTAAGAAGAAATTTTATGTGAGAAAAAAAGAAGAAAGGATATATAGTAAAACATTAAATACTTTATAACTCCTTTCATTAATTATGTTATCTCTCACTAATAAAACAAAAACATTATATCCTACACATTTCAAAATTTATCCTACATATATCTTATACTTATCGGAATTTACCCTACACGCATGTAAATTTACCCTACACATTTCAAAATTTATTCTACACATACTAAAATATCCTACACACGTCGAAAATTGTCCTTTACCATAAATTATTTTATCTTAAAAAAGTAGATTAAGAAAATGACTTACAAATTTAATTAATTAACTAATTAATGACAATTATAGATTTACCTATATGCCATTTTTCATAATATTAAATACACACATTAAATGAAGTAAATGAAGAATTTCTATTAATTTAAAAGTTATTTTTTTATTTTTACAAATTTTTTCTTCTCATTCGAACTCTCCACTATATATATATACATATATATATGAACATACATATAGGTGAATTAAGGGAGAAATCTCATGAAAGTTGCAAAAACTCTGAAAACCTAATGGATTGACATAATGTTGACAAGTGTTACACTTTTTCGCTACAACATTTTCTGATGCTAATACACTTTTCGTTACAGTGAAGAGAGAAGAGAGAATATGTTACATATTTTCAGATATTCGCATTTTTTTGTAAATCATCTATAACATATTTTTATTGTGTTTTGACAGTAGTTTTTTAGATTATATAAAATGTATGAATTTTAGAACTTGTAATTTACAAAGTTTTTATTTTGTAATGTGCGTAAAAAACAAGTTAAATCTTTTTACAACATGTAACAATGCAACTGACACATTATTTTATGTCAAATGAGAGAGGAGAGAGAATAGTGTAACACTTTACACTTTTTGTTAGACTGTAATATTTGTATGAAAAAGTAATTGTTTATAACTTTTTAATATCAACCATTAATCAAATAAGATGGATAGTAAAAATAAAGTTTTTTGAATTTGTTTAACTATGAAGGGATTTCGATTTATCATTTCCTTATATATATTTATATATGTGTAGTATAAAGAAGAAAGGAGCGTCTTAGCCGTATGGGAGGGGACGTCTACGACAGGGATAACCGGGGAGAGGTGGCGGTGTGCAAGGCCATCGTCGCAGCTCCGAAGACGTCCCCACACCGACTAGCCTTACTCTTAGAGCCCAAGCCTTTTGTTTTATCTTCTCGTGCGCCGTCCCCAATATTTGTTGTCTCCCACTTTTTGCTTTCACTCCCATTAATTGCACCTCCTAATTGTTCTTTTTTTTACCACCATCCAAATAACTCCTCGTGACCTGCCAAGTTATAACATTCCTTTTCAATTTCACATATGGTGATCAATAGAGATAGGCATAAAACCGGTTCCGAACCCAAACCGGTAGAACCGAACTGGAACCGGGTCCAGTTCCTACCCGACATTAAGTAGAACCGGTTCCGGGTTCAAAATACCCGTTGGTTCCAACCCGGTTCCACAATTTTATCATGTGAATCGGGTCGTACCCCGGTTCCTACCCGTACCCGGTTCCTACCAGTACCCGGAAATTCAGTTCTAGAAGGAAGCGGTTATACCCGTTAAAATGTTACCGTTGGAACCGGTTATACCCGTTATAATGTTACCATTGGAACCGGTTATAGCCGTTAAAATGTTACCGTTGGAACCGTTTCCTGACCGTTGGAACCGATTCTATATATATTGTTTAGAAATCTATTTTTTAGCACACAATTTCTAATATCTATTCTTCTTGTTACATTTCTTTCTTGTTCTTTTTCACATTCTAATCAACAAATGGCCTCAAAGAGTTCCAAAAACGCAAATTCCCAATCCGTTAACAATGTTCCTCAAGATCAATCGGTTCCATATGTGGATGGAACATTGTCTCATAATCGCAGTAAGGAAGTTTGGAGCAATTGGGAGTTGGTCGAGATGAGTGACGGCTCGCAAAAAACTCAATGTAAACATTGTGGATCGTTATTAGCCAAGGAATCAAACTCAACGTTAACGAAGCATATTAATAAGTATTGCAAAGCTTTAAAGGAAATGACATCCGGTCAAGTTCCACTATCCAAAGATGGTACCATTTTTCGTTATGAGCAAAAATTAGCTCGCGATCGGATGGCGAAGTTGGTGATACAAAAAGCGTTGCCGTTTGGACACTTCGACGACCCCGATCTTGCAAATCTTATTCGTGAGACGCTACAACCTCGCTATAAACATGTAAGTCGTCGCACTTTAAAACGTCTTTGTTTAAGTTTATGGAAAAATGCAAAAAAAGATTTAATTGTTTTTTTTAAGAATTTAAAAACTAGTGTAAACCTAACTAGTGATGTGTGGTCGGCTCCACATGGTTTACCGGAATCGTACATATGTGTCACCGCTCATTGGGTTGATCCCGATACATGGCAAATGATGAAGCGTACAATTGCGTTTGACGAGTTTCCTTCTCCTCATACGGGAGAAAATATTTATAAAAATATAAATGGCACAATAATTAAATATGGTTTAGAAGATAAAATTTTTTCAATATCCTTTGATAACGCTTCAAACAACACAACGGCGATTGAAAAATTAAAGTTGAAGTACAAACCAATACTTGATGGTGTTTTTTTTCACACACGATGTGTTGCACATATTATTAACTTAGTAGTGCAAACCGGTTTAAAAGATCAATTTGTATCGGATTTTATTATAGCATTTAGAGCTATGCTCCAAGATGTTTTCAAAAGTGGAAAAGAAAGATATCAAGAATATAAAAAACTTTGTAAAGATGTCAACCAAAAAATTATTGGACCGAATTGGGATATACCGACTCGTTGGAATTCAACTTGTCATATGTTTGAAATGGCTATAAAGCAAATGGGCACTTTAAAATCTTTTCATACAACTTTAAGTGATGAGTACCTTGTCGTCCCCTTTCCCGACACGGCTTGGGAAAATATTAATAACCTAAGTACTTTTTTACAAGTTTTTAAAACTACAACGACTTTGATTTCCGGTGTTTATTATCCTACTAGTTCTAAAGTTGTGGACCAATTGTATTTGATAATAACTAATTTTAAAAAGTTTGAAAATTCTAGTGACATGTTAAGGAATATGACGAGACCAATGATTCAAAAATTTTAAAAATATTTTTTAGAATTACCACCCGTTTTTCTATGTGCCGCTGCTTTAATCCAGCTTTAAACGTACCGGGTGTTGAAGCTTTAATTGATGAAATTTATGACAAGTTGGATATGCATGAGGAGGATCCAACTTTAAAAGCAAAAACAAAAAAAATATTCAATGAGTGTATGGCCAAACTTTATGATCATTATTTTAAAAAATATGGTGAAAAAAATCATACAAATTTGTTTGAGTCTCGGTCCACGGCCTCTAACGATGAAACAAGCGGGGATCCACTTATAACCATGTTGAATGTCGTTAGATACGAGACCGCTAGACAACAAAGGGCTAGTGAACCAACAAGTGAACTTGGGAGATACAAAAAAATCAGTATTCGCTTACTATGACCACCGAGGAGTATAGGAAATTTGATGTTTTGGCATGGTAGAAATCGAAAGAATCCGAATACCCGATTCTAGCCACCATGGCTCGTGATATACTAACGGTCCAAGCTTCCACGGTAGCTTCGGAAAGTGTGTTTTCTCTTAGTGGCAGGGTTTTGTCAATTAGAAGAACAAGACTAACTCCGGAATCGCTAGAGATGGCAATATGCTTAAAGGACCATTTGGATGCCGTTGATCGTGTTCAACATAAAACTAGTCTAGAAGATGAAGTTGAGTTAGAGCATAAAATTGTTGACGAAGAGGAGGACGAAGAAGTGGAGACTAACGATTCGGACGACGATTGTACCGAGGTACCCGCACCTAAGAGAAACTCATCGGAAAGTGTTGCACCTGCCGCTAGTAAACGATCAAAGAAATAAAATCTTACTGGAACCGGTTCTGAGTAATTTTTTATTTTTTTTGTAACCGGTTAATTTTTTTTATATATTGTAACCGATTAATTTGTTTTTTAATTTTAACCGATTATTGTTACTATTTTTATTTATCAATGTAACTAATAATAAAAATCAAACATAACAAACACAATAGAAAGAAACATTACACAAACTTTATTAAAACACCAACGGTAACATTTATCAGGAACCGGTAAGTAGGAAGGGGTTTTTATACAAAAAAAACGATTTTTTAATCAGGAACCGGTTTCCAACGGTAACATTTATCAGGAACCGGTTCCAACGGTAACATTTTATCAGGAACCGGTTCTGAACAGTAAAAGGCAGGTTTTGACTGTCGGGAACCGGTTCTGAACAGTAAATGGCTGTCGGAACCGGTTCTGAACAGTAAATGGCAGGTTTGACTGTCAGGAATCGGTTCCTAACACTATCAGAAACCGGTTCCGCACCATACCCGGTTCCACACCATACCCGGGTCCATAATACCCGTACCCGGTTCTACACGGTTCCATATTCTTGGGTGTGAACCCGGGTAGGAACTGGACCCGGTTCCACACCATACCCGGTTCCAATGACTTTCAAGCAGAACCGGGTCCGGGTTGGAAACGGTTCCGGGTAATAATAAAACCCGATTATGCCCATCTCTAGTGATTAAAGCCTTATTCCACAGAAGTGTTTAAGCCCAAAATTAATATAATTTAACTTATTATATCTTTCTAATTCTTAAGTAGGTTGCAGCCCAATAAATACCCAGTTAACTCACAATTAATTATAACTCACTTTTATTATCAACATTTATATTTTACAATAATTATTTTCGTTGAATCGTTTTACTTATTTTAACTTATTTTCCCTTTAAAGCTTTAAACTTCTATATAAACCATTTATGAGTAGAATTAATTAAAAATAATCCAAAAGCTACTAAAAAATATAAAAAAAAATATGTATAATTTACACCATCAATATGTATAAAGCAACGTTTTCAATTGTCTACGGTTGTTATTCATGAATCATTTTTGTATTTTGATCTTTTTGGTTTATAATACATATATTATTTTTTTGATATTTTGTGTTAAAACTCCAGTACACAACACGTAATTAATAACATGTTTATTTTTATTGGTATTTCAATGTGAATTTTTTCGTGTTGTTGATATTGGTGTACGATCACGATTTGTTTAAATGACCAATTTTACAATGTACTTTTGTGTCGTTACGTTTCGATATTCAGAGCCGAGCCATAATTACAACGACACGAACACATGTGGATATTATTTTGGTTGATGTTAAGACTTTTTGTTTGTTTTCTTTATCCTTTATCATTGTGTGAGATACCAATTGAACTCTTTCGGCGTCCCTTTTAGATTAAAGTTTGTATGGTCTATATTAACCCTTGGATACACCATGTAACAAATTTGATTCTCTTTTTGTAAACCTATTTTAGTTAAAATTAACATTTAACTATAAACAATTTTTACTTGACGGTGTTGATTGCTTATTTTTATTATCGTTTAGATTAAAACCTAAATGGTCTAATACTAATCCATCAAATATACATACTTGTCAGCATCCTTCTACAATCTCACCGCAAAACGCGGCCTAAAATACTAGTTATTAGACCAAACTAAAATGGTCACTCTAATTAAATCAGAGTAAATCAAAAGTTGACTAAGCCATTTTCGCATTCTAAAAATGTCAACACAGGTTGTTTTTGAGCATTTTAAACTATTATGTCAGACAACTTTTATGATATATTGAATTGTGACTTCTTGTTTTTTTATTACAAATTTGGTTAAGCTTGTATTTTCTTGT